>JAEQBH010006554.1:0-597100 GCA_016808115.1 Tetrastigma voinierianum | reverse complement strand
TCTATTTTCTTTTTATAAATTATGTCCAAACTAAAGATTTCGCTTTCAATCAACATTGATTCACCAAATTCTTTCGATCCTCGCAATCGACGCCTAAAAACTTGTTCACTTTCCGGTGGATGATGATGATGGATCAAACACCTATACAAATTTCAGGACGCGGTCACCAAAGGATCATTATCTAATCCCCAACAATAATGCCAAGAAACTGCTTGTTGTGTTCTTATTCATTATACCGACAAAAGCGCTTTCAAGAGTAAATCATTTTCTTTCCGGTTCTTGATCCGTGACGCCGCAAGTGTACAGTGCCGAACAAGCAGTAAATCGATTAAGTCCTATATCGATCCTACGTAGATCTCAAGAATTCTCAACTCAACTACTCCTTTACTACTCAAACTCTATACTATCTTCGACTCCTGACAAGCAATCGAATCAACTTTGCAAACCTTGAAATGTAAAAAGCCTAAGATATGAATTAATAACAAAAATGAATTAAAATCGAAAAATTTAAAAATAACAAATTCGTGATCGACGCTTATCTTTTAGCCGGAGTATCAGTAACATCGCGACAGGAACATCAATTCTCGTAAATCAGACCGAAACTTCGCTCATGAACTACAAATTTAAAACCCGTCCAAGGAATATGATAGTGCGGGGCTGATTCTCCATACGCCACTGCTCATCATCCACCCTTTCCCTGCTTTTCAAGACAGAGGCTTAGATAACTACTTTTAATCTGGGTTGCCTTGTTCTGGGTATTTTTCTTTTTTAATACTTAATACCCAGAACATGGACTGTAAACCTTAGCTCCTAATATATAGTCATAGCATGGGTTTACACTTTACTCGGTTTCTTCCTCCAAAATTAACCAGCTTCATCCTTTCCTTTGATTAGATCCTTGCTACCCGGATTGAACATACTGCTCGACCGAGGTGAATCCTCTTGTTTAAATGGATGTCATTCAACTCATTCCTCGATTTCAAGTGAGCAGGATTTATCGATTTAAATTCACGCAGCTCATTAGATCACCATTATCGCATTCGCATACCTTCTCTTAAATTGTTCATCACTCGATTGCCTTCAGGTCACTCGTAGGCCTCCTGAAATCGAGTAACGAGACAATCCTATTATGGGTATAAGATTTACATCGATAAATTGGCGAATACTCAAAACCAAGAAGTATTTGATAAATCGATAGGTTCAATAGCTTCCGATAACTATAGAAAGATAATTTCTGACAACAGAGTCTATTCAATGGAAGCTGGGTTTCTAAATCACTAGATTACACCCTACAATGGTTTCTTGGTCATCAAGAAACCATCAGAATCTAAACCGGAAACTAATTTCCAAAATTTGTCTGGAATTCAGATAATCCAGGCAGTAATTTGAAAGAAATAGAATTCTACATTCAGCTTCTACTTTAACAACTAACGTCCAGATCCAAATTTGAACGAAATAACAAACTAATCTAAAATAAAAAAAACAAAGCTGTTATGTCTCAGCAACAGTTCCCAGCTACCCAAATTTCTCCAGCCGCCGAGTCAGCTTCTTCGCAGCAAACGCATTTTATAGGGTTCGCCGTGGGCCCTAACTTCGATGCACCTCCTGTGGGATTTCCGTGATTAATCGCCCATTTGATTGCTAATGTCGCACCGATTCTCTTTGTTGCCAATTCCTCGCGTTGTCTCACCACGCCGCGTAAGCTTTATTCGGGTCACTCTGCCTTTTAGCATCCTTTGATTCATGTCACATCGCTAAATGATGTCGCGACCTTTTTTCCTTGTAACTGATGTCGCGACCGCTAAATGACGCCGCTGACGTCTTCTTCTTGCAACCGATGTTGCGAATATCACGACGCCGCCACCTTAATTTCCTCGCAATCGATGTCGTGACTAACACGACGCCGCGACCTTTAATTTCTGCAACCGATGTCGACCACTGAATGACGTCGCGACATCTTCTGATTCAGTGTTGATGTCGCGACCTCTTCTAGATGTCAAGACCTCTATGTTCAGTCTCTTGAAAATATTATGTCACGACTTCTATCTCGTGTCAATGAATTTCCTTGTCTATTGCTTCGCCTTCAATTTATCGCGATTCGAAATTACTGTGTCATACATCATATCTTTGTTCTTCATTAATTTATGCGGTTGCCTCGACTTGGAGTTTCATATGACCGCTCGTTTCGCTTCGGCCGTTTCATGTCGCGACCGAGTTTTGTGGCTGCGACCTTGATGATTCTTTTTCATCACCGCTGCGCCGCTACAATGTGTCCTTTCTTCCTCGTGCATTTCTCCCGCGAAAACATCATTCACAAATGAGTCGTATTATCTCGCCTTCACCGCTTTTACTCTTTTTACGCAATATCCTCTTTCTTGAATTTCGGCCGTATAGCGCTTTTTGCGGAGTTATTCAACATTTCACATATAAATCGGCTTCTTTTAGATAGAAATCAACTTAAAAATGGATCAAAATGGATGTAGACTTTAAGCTCTTTATCACCTTTGATCCCCGCTCGTAATTCTAATCGCGATCCGAACTGAGTCCGCGCGAGACTATACTAGGACTCGCCGACATGTTCTTTCTCGAGCTGAAACTTGAAAATTGCGGGTATACAAACAATTTTTGTAATAACAAAATCATTTTATATAGACAAAAGAACTACTAACTGAGGGTGTATCCATCAAAAATCTCCTTTACACACATATCGAGTCCCATTTACTTATATATATACAAAAAATTTACATTTCTCTCTAATTACATATTCAGAGCAGTAACCTACCGTGATGAACCCCTACTAGTACTCCCGCCCGCCGGTATGCGGAAGTTCAGACGTCTTCAGACTTCATACACGGATTAAACCCGTGCTAAGCTTTTACGCTTAGTGGGAAACATATGACTTATATGTAAACACATGCATATTCAGATTTCATAGAAATGTATACTTGTTCCAAGTCTCTCACAAAGATTACCAGATTTGTATCGATTTATACATATTCGCATCCCAAAGGAAACATATATCGGATCATTCTTCATACTTGTTCCCGGGAATTTATACTATTCAGATCTTAAAGGACATATATCTGACTTATACTTATACTTGTCTCGACTTATAATTATTCGCATCTCCAAAGGACAATCTACTTTAAACTTCCGTCGTAATTAATACTTATCTTGATCTCTCGTAGGAGTTATAAGAGCTTAGACCTTTACCGAGGTACCCATACAGGTACATGGTAACTTATACTCTGTACTTCGTATCTATACTTGTACACATAATATCATTGTCTTGCATTTTATCTTATACTTGTATTGACTAAGCTTATTCTTACTTCGGGTCTTATACTGTATTACTTATATTACAAGCTATCTTACGGATCTTATTCTCTTGTATTACTGAGCTTATTCGGTATTTCTGATCTTATACTTGTATTACGGGAGCATACATACTTGTCTTACGTAATCTTATACTTGTATTACGAGCCTATTCCCCTCGTGATTTCTTGGATCTTATACTCAGATACTTTAGCATACACTGCCTTTTACTGATTCATACTTGTATTATAGATCTTATACCAGACACGGGATTTATTCTTATACGAAGGTACCCGTAGGTTTATACTGGTTCATATCTCCCAAAGGACACATATTTTGTACTTTTATATCGATCTACATACTCTCATATAGAATACTTATACATGTACATGTCCTGAAATGCATATATACTTATCAAATCTCCTCGTAGGAGTTATGCAGCTTCTATGTGTACGGAGGCACTTTAGGTACCATGGTGAAATTAGACTTATACTACAGAGTTTGTACTTATACTACAAAGTTTACACTTGTTCGGAGGTACCCGTAGGTACTATAGATATTTTACTTGTACGGAAGTACCCGTAGGTACTATAGAACGTATACGTAAAACTGTGAGGTACATCTCGCATCTTTTCCATATTCATTTTTACTCTTATTCTTTATTCATAGTCTTATCATATAACTACTGATCGTCTGCACTCAAGAATATCGGAATGAGTAGACACAATAAATACAATAAGTGCACCCAAAGGTACAAGACAAGACTGAGGTGCCATACATAAAAGTAGGAGGTTTCCAAGACCGATAGAGAGAGTGCCGTTGCACTAACCGTGAGAATACCGAAGTACTTCAACAGAGAGTACCGCTACTCAATCAGAGAATACTGGCATTAATCGTGAGTACCTACCATGTGCTTAAGACGGGTCGAGAGTACACACACTAATCGCAGAGTACCGGCATTGGCGTGTTTGCCCAATGCAATGCAGGTGTCGTGGTCATTCCATATATTCTTAGGCGTTTACAATTATATGTGATAATAATCACATATAACCCATTTTTATTCTACGTTAATAATTGTGGCATTCTAGCCACATTATGCTCGTATGACATACTGTCTTTCTGCGTTCATGTTCATGCTTTTAGTTTGTTTCATGTTTCATATCATATTCATGTTTGCACTAGTCAATATTTATACATGCCGGTACTTCCATATTTTTCCCTCGTTTACGCCTGCTACATATGGAATTTCATATACTGTGACAGTATGACACCTATGTATTCACACATCATTCATGTATTCTGCTCTATGAATCTACTTTACTTTAGAAATTAGAATCATTCCAATTGAATCATCCAAACTCAAGTTATGCAGATTTTCACGCCAAACTAGTCGCTTGCCCATATTATACTAGAGACAACCAAATACTCATTTTCAAGGGTCTTAACTCCATACTTAACACTGGTTCTTTGTACTCATTTGAAGATAAGGTGCTAAGGGTTCTTCTCCAACTGGAATCACCCAAATTGGAGCACCAAAACTCAAGATATGTCCTAAACAACCGGGACTACTCTATGTTCAAAACATAACCATAAATTGGCTTGAACATAACCTCACTTGGAGTGACTTTCAGCCAAATGGGGCTTTAATTAAGATCACTATTTCAGGGAGATTTGTTCTCCTTGAAGTCTAGTTTACCCAGCCATTTGAATCACTCAAATCGGATAAGAAATGACCAAGGTATGGCCAAAATACTAATGCTGGTCCAACTGTAACACTGGGCAAATTCCAGCACTTACCGACCGTAAATCCAATACGGTAATTATACCACACCTGTTCGTACTCCAGACTAAACCCCTCAAAAAATGCCTGGGAATGGTGGTTTTTCTCCCCATTTTCCACTATTTCCCCACCTAAACTAACTTCATTATACTTCACACACACATCAAAATCACTCCATCTTCATCTTGTAATGGTGGTTTAGAACTTCACATACCCAAACCCTAGGTAAAAGTCCAAGAACCCATACCAAAGTCCACCATTCTTATACAAAAACATAGAATGAAAGGGGATTCCATGCTTATATTAACTGCCAGAGTTTTCAACTCAATTTCATACAAATCTAGGGTTAGGATCACTTCCTAACTAAACCCTAGGTTTGGAACCCATAAAAATCCCTACCAAAGTCCAAAATACACAT
This sequence comes from Tetrastigma voinierianum, assembly GCA_016808115.1. Lineage (NCBI taxonomy): Eukaryota > Viridiplantae > Streptophyta > Magnoliopsida > Vitales > Vitaceae > Tetrastigma > Tetrastigma voinierianum. The sequence continues at coordinate 591,587 of JAEQBH010006554.1, read as the reverse complement.
GATTCCATATTCAAAGTCAAAAAGCATAGAAATCCTTACCTTTCTTCTTGACTTCTCCTTCTTCTTCCTCTTCTTCTTCTTCCCTTTCTTTTCACGATTTGCTCTCCTTTGGAGACCAAAAAAAAAAAAAGAGCTATTTTTTATCTCCCACTCTTTTTATACTTAATCTTTCTATTTATTGCACATAGCTCCTGCCCGTTTCTTTTGCAAATCAACTTATGCTATATTCTAATTTAGCCCATCTTTCAGAATCTTAAGACTTTCTATATCCTTTTTTCCCAAATTACAAATTTTTCTCATATCTTGTACAAATTCGAGTTTTCTTAATTTCCATGTTTTGCATTTAAATTATGAAATTCAAATTATGCCTACAAATACCTTAAATGTCAAAAACACTTAGGCATATTTCTCAAGGTTACAACTTTTATCTTAGATGGACTAAGTATCAAAGAGGATCATCCGGATTTTAGAGGACATGCTATGGGCTTGCGTCTAGGATCTCAAGGGTAGCTAGGAAGAGCATTTACCTTTAGTGGAATTCGCCTACAACAATAGTTAGCAGGCGAGCATACAGATGGCACCCTATGAGGCATTTTATGGGAGGTCGTGTCAATCTCTGGTTTGTTAGATGGAGGTAGGGGAGAGACCCACTACATGTCTGGATTTGGTTAGAGACACCTCCGAGAAGGTGGATTTGATATGGAAGGCCCCATGACTCTAGAGTTGGCGTAAGAGCTACACCGACAAAAGGCTAGACCTCTGTAGCTCGAGGTGGGTGATCATGTCTTCTAAGGTGATGCCTAAAGAGAGGAGTGGTCAGGTTTGGCAAACGGGGAGCTTATCGAGGTAGGCATTGGGCCCCTTGGAGGTACCAGAGTGGCTAAGCGCTTATAGGCTGGTGCTACCGCTAAGCCCTCGTTGAGTGCTATGCTGTGATTCCATGTCTCCATGCTCCTGGCACACTCCAGATCCGACTCCATGTAAGGACGGGGCGCATTTCAGGTTGATGGATGGAACTCTGCAGGAGGGACCATGGCTATTATGGATAGTCTGATCATGTTTTGCAAGACAAGGACCAGAGGCTAGTGAAGGTGTCAGGCAAAGACCGAGATGGAGCAGAGGTACATGGGAATTTGAAGGCACCAGCGCGCATAATCATCATTTCCTATTTGAGGATGAAGATACGTTTTTGTCATTGAATAATGATCAAGTGTAAGCACGTGATTTTATGATGTGAACAAACCAAGAGGGGGAGAATAAACTAAAATTGATTTTTTTTTAAAATAAGAAAATACAATCGCTGCCACAACATAATAAAAAATGAATTTTCTAAATTCAAATGATGAAACGTGACTCAATCGCTGGGATTCATCTTGCGCAAATCTAGTTACTCGACTTAACTGGCGTTGAATTCTGAGACAGTCAGATTTTCATGATTTTCGAGGCTTATCAGAAATCAATGAACCAAAAAATAAGATTTTGGGAATGATGGGCAAAGTTCATTTAAAATAAATTGAACTTTAAACTGGATGAAATAAATCGCTGACAAAAAATCTGACCGGTGCGGTGTGTGGACATGTGGTGCAACGTGACCATTCACATAACTTAAGGTTGTTGAAAAATGGGAGATTAGGCATGGCCATTTTTTTCTCGCTTTTTCACTGTAGAGAAAGAGAGAAGGGAGGAGAGCTTCCAAGGCTTCTATCCAAGATCTATGGAGCTCCGTTGATCGGTTTTCGTCAGGCCAAGGACAAGTTCATCGTATCGACGAGGTACACGTGGGTACCTAAGCGGTTTCACTCGAAGATCCAAGAAAAAGAAGATTTCTTGAAATCAAATGTCGTAGTTTAGGAGGCCTTCCTACCCGTTCATCTACACTCTAAGAGGTAGGGATTCTTCCTACCTTGGTTTATTTTCCATCTTTGGGTCAGAAAAGAGGGGTTTTTCATTTAGGGCTTGTTTGGCGGCTGTTCAGATTTTCGGGTTTTGATTAATGCATTCACCTGTGGCGAACAAGGTTCGCCTGTGTGAAGGTAGGAATCTTCTTATGGAAGATCGGGTTCTTTTTTTAAGCTAAGGGAAGGTTTCTAAGAGGTTGTGGTGCTCACTAGGCGAAGGTGTGCTCGCCTCGCATGAGCCCAAAGATCGGATTTTGGGGTTCTAGTCCCATTTAGCTTAACAACTTCACCTAGGCAAAGGTGGGCTTCTACTTGTATAGCCTCTCGACCTATGTTTGTGGTCTTTCACGACCTGTTTAAGGCTGGTTTTCAGGGTCTGGGCTTTAGTGATTGTTTCAGGGTTTGTTTCTGGGGCTATCAGATGACTTGTTTGGAAAGTGTTATTGCTTGACTAAGTGGTGACATATTTGGATGTTAATATGAACAATGTTTTGAATGTGATAAATTTTTGTATGTATGAAATGGCTACCACATATTTGATTGTGAAGTGTCATTGCTTTAACATAGAATGACATGTTGTGTGTTGATGTTGATATATGCATGTATGATATATTGACATGAATGAAATGATGTATGGAAGTCATATGCAGGTGATGTGATTGTCCATGACATCCGGTGAGTGGTGTGATTTGTGTTGCCCATGTAGCATTCATCATACATGTGGCATGATCTAACTTGCAATGGCGTACGGGATTGCATATGAATGTACACGTGATGAAATGGGGTGTGAGTGTATGGTTGTAAATCAACACCGCGCTTCGTGTTTGATTGTAGTGGCCAGCCGTGACGACGCCCAACAAAGTCGATGCTGGTATACATGAAAATGAAAATATGTGTCAGGTAATATCAAGCAGGGATAGATACCCCATCTGGTGAAAGACCCTAAGATTTGTGGTGGTTATACATGATCCCCAACGGAAAGCCGTGGAAATGTATAATTACTAAGCTAAGGTGAAACACTAAAAAATTCACAGAATGGGACCCAAATGGTTATCATTGAAGTAACATCTAAAGCTTTTGGCTTTGAAAACAAATGAATTTTGTTGTAAAATGATCATTGGATGTAATCCACAAATGATGGATCTTTATCACACTTTGACATCGATTGTATGGTAATGAAGCCTGTAGGAGACTCGGTATGACTGAGTCAAGAAGGGACTCTGGCATGGCACGTGGATCAGTCCCATCTCATTTCATGGTATGTATGATTTCATAGTAGAAATTGCATGTTTTTACTTGAATGTGAATGTGAATGTGATTGTGTAATACACTCATTGCATGCATCTTAGGTAGAGTAAATTTCGTAGGAGTTTACTTACTAGGCGTGCCTACCCTTCATGGAAAACATTTTACGCAGGTGTACACCTAAGAGACTAAAGGGTCACCGAGGTCGCAATTGTGAAGAAAGCCGACCAGGCCTTATAAAAATCTTTTTGTAAAACTTTATGTGCAAAACGAAGTTTTTTCCATGTACTTTATTATGAAAGAGAGTTATAATTAAACCCTTATGGGCTGTTTTTAATTATAATCTTGCAAGTTTTAAATGAGAATGTATAAATGGCCCAGAGTGGCCATTTAGTTGTTATATTATGGATCTCTGATAAATGGGACACATAGTGTAGTAGTACTGGTCACCCGATATCCATGGGTCTTCCGCAAAGCTGGATTTGCAGCACACACCGACGACCTCTCTCAAGCATTCCACAATGTAAATGAAACACCTCGGGCAAGCAAGCTTATAGCTTGTTGAAAATAGATAACATATATGACTACCTAGTAGTGGTCCTCAAGCGCCATACATAAAATAATTCACATATCTGAATATTAATATCTCCTGTAGGAGTACATAATAGAAATCTTATAACGTACGCATCTGCAGTGCATACTCATGTATCGTAACTGATTATGCTTCTTAGCATTAGAGATGACTACTTTTGTTTTCTTATGTTTCATTGTTCAGATATTTATCATATAAATGTTTGGCTATATAGACTGGTAACAATGAATGAATGGGACACGACGCAATAGGGTACTGCAAGGTACGCAAGATCAATGTAGGTGCCAAAACACAAAACGTAATGTGCCTACACAACATAATGTATGTTGTAGCACTATATACAGAGTGCCTTAGCACTGAATACTGCAGAGTGCCGGGCACTAAATGCAGAGTGCCGGCACTAAACAGAGTGCCAAGCACTAATCACGAGTGCCCATTCATCCATTATCCCGGTCTTGCTGTGCATACACTCATATGTGTTTCGTGAGCATGTTATATTACCCTTAATCACATTCTGTATTTATATAACGCAAGAAAATAAGGGTAAGAAAACAAGGTCTCGTGCTCAATAGCGTAATGTGACTCGCTATTTAGGCAAGTACTCTTTCACCTAGGTGAAGAGGTGTCGAGCTGAAACAAAAATGAGGCTTTTTTTTTCCATATTTCACTAGAAAAGTTTCCAACCAAAACAAAGCAAACTCAAAAACCAACAACAAAACTGAATTAAACCAACCAAAATACCTTTATAATGAGAGTTGGGTTTTCCTAACTCCACACATAGACAAAGTTATGGGGTTAGGATAGCTCAACTCCACACACACAGACAAAGAGGTTGAAGAATTTCTAACCTTGATTTCTTGGAACACTTCAACTAGCCTTCCTTTTCTTCGCTTGTCTTCTCTCCTTTCTCCTTCCTTTACATGATCAAGCATAACTCTCAAAAGAGGGAGAACCATCAAACGTGGGAAACAGGCTTCTTCTTCAACCATATGCTCTAGCTTCTCCTAAGCCAAAAAATGAGAGGAATTCCCAATCCTAAGACAAGTTTGCTTGCCTTGCCGTGAATTTTGGCTCAATTTTTCCTTTTTGCTATTAAGTCCTCCACTTTATTCAATGGTAAATCAAACTTACTCAATATTCTACAATGGCATATAATCTTCTTATTTTATGATCTTATGGTCCTTAATCACAAATTCACCGCTTTACCTTTTCACATTTAGCACTTAAATTTATGAAAATACTACTCTTACTTTTATTATACCCCTAAACATGTCATAAAAACTACTAGGTATAATTTAAAAGTATAGCTCTACTAGTGGTAAGCTCCAACACGAAAGCTTTTACTTGGATTATGACTCACGGGCACTCCTTCAAGCTATACACTAAGTTCTAAGCTCCAATCCCGAGCTTGTTTACACTTCGATTTTTGCTACAATGGGCTCTTCACAAATCCTTCAAGCTATACACACTTGAAGCTTTCTGACTTAAGCACAATGAGACACTTCTCTCAAGCCTCAAGATATTACAACTCAAGCTAATGAACACAAAGATGCACTCTATAATATGCACATGTAATGAATGCACTCACAATCTTAGTTTGATAATTGAATCACAAGGGAAATGATGGTTGAGAGGATATTCAACAAGTGTCTTGGTTGTTTAGTGATCCCCTACACTCTATTTATAGAGTGGGAACTCGGTAGCTTTTAAGCTGCCAACTAGTCGACCTAACTAGTCGACCGCCTGCATACTCACGATCGTATTACCGCAAATGCTGCCATTTTATACCGCTGGAATATTACCGCTATCTAACCTGGCCGAATCGCCGCGACAACTGATTGATCGTTTCGTCATGTGCACTCCAGGTCACTATTTTCTAGTCGGTGAAATATCACTGTTGTACTCAACTAAATGGATCACACACAACCGGTCGAATTTTCCTCTTTCCTCGGGTCTTCGATGAGCCATCGCGATTCAAATCGGCCGAGTCTCACCACTCTTGTGGTTCCAATCGGTCGACCGTTTCACCCGATCGACACAATCGGTCGACCAGATCATTTGGTATACCACAACTAGTAGACCAACTAGTCTATTACCCAATCATGCGACCTCAAATTGGTCGATCGATTGAGGCAAGCCACCTAAGCACTTTAAATGTTCAAATTTATAAGTATTTGATTTTAAACACTTCTAAACTCGATAAACATTAAAGCTTATTTTAGGATTATTAAGTCTATGTTTTATGCTTAAAACTCCAGTTTAAAAGATATGCAATTTGATTTGAAAACCGATTTTATGATGATGGATGATTAATGATGATATCCTAAAGTGCACCAATGCATTAACCTTACAAAGATTCTAAGCCAACAAATTTTCTTCATTTGATGTTCAGCTGGTCTTGGTTACTTATCATCTTGGTTCTTGATTTGAGTGAACTTCACTTCCAAGAGCTTCTGATCAACTATCACCATTGTTATCTTTAGCTTCTGTAATATCTTTTTATTTGATAAGCCTGATCAAGTTCCACCTATCACTCAACTCAACTTTAACCATTAGTAACCAATAACCTTTGTTTTTATCATGAAAACCTCAACTAGAGGTACCCTTGGGCTAACAATCTCCCCGTTTTTTATGATGACAAACCTTGGTTATCTAGGAGGAGTAAATCTCCCCCTCGAACCAATAGTCTAAAAATAATTGCATAATATAAATTTTAACCAATTCAAACATATGAAATTTGCATTCAACACATAAGACAAGCATCAAGGAATGATATAAATGTGGCATTCTCTTTTAGCACTAGATGCATATCTTTCTCCCCCTTGATCCATATCATGTTCTTTTAGCACATAACTCATACATGCATAGAACTTCTAGATGCATATTTTCTTCCCCTTTAAGTAACATCAAAAATAAACATGAGACTTTAGATTACAAAGGTATCTCCCTTTGAAAGTACACTAAGTAAGGGTTAAGGAGTTAGAAATTTGCCACAACATTTTTCACAATGTCTGACACTGTCATTCACCAATTTTTCACAAAGAATGACCCATAATTATCTTCTAATGTTAACAAATTTGATTCTCATTAAGGGGTTTGGTGAAAATATTAGCAAGTTGGTCCTAGGTTCTAACAAAATCAAGTGTAATATCCCCTTTTTGTGCATGATCTCTAAGAAAATGATGTCTAATCTCTATATGCTTGGTTCTAAAGTGTTGCACGAGATTTTTTGATATGTTAATGGCACTTGTAAGTATCATAGTTAATGGGAACATGAGAATATGTCAAACCAAAGTCACTAAGTTTTTGTTTCATCCAAAGTACTTATGCACATCCTAACTCGGCGGCAATGTATTTGGCTTCCACCATTGACAAGGCAACCGAATTTTGTTTCTTGCTATGCCAAGACATAAGTGAGTGACCCAGAAAATGACACGTTCCACTAGTGCTTTTTCTATTAATTTTGCAACCACCAAAATCCACATCCGAATAGCATATCAATTCAAAAATTATCACATTTTGGATACCAAAGACCAATATCAATAGTGCCTTTCAAATACCTAAAGATTCTTTTAACCGTATTCAAATGAGATTCTTTAGGACATGCTTGAAATCTAGCGCACAAGCATACACTATACATGATATCGGGTCTACTAGCCGTTAAGTACAACAAAGAACCAATCATGCCTCTATATTTATTTTGGTCAACGGACTTACCTTTTTCATCCATGTCAAGCTTGATGGATGAGACCATAGGTGTGCTCTTGGCCTTTACTTCTTTCCAAATTGAACTTCAAGATGTCTTCTTATATACTTGCTTGATTTATGAAGGTGCCTCCTTAGTTGTTTGATTTAAAGACCAAGGAAGAAGTTGAACTCTCCCATCATGCTCATCTCAAACTCACTATGCATGGATTCTGGAAAACTCTTTCACAAAAGGAAACATTGAGATAAGAATGTCATTATATCATTAGCAAAGACTCAAAGATAATATCATCAACATAGATTCAACAATAAGCATGTCATTTTCTTGGCTTAATGAAGAGTTGTATCAATTCTTTTGCCCATTTTGAAACAACCAGAGATAAGGAATTTGCTTAGCCTCATACCATGCCTAGGTGCTGTTTCAGTTTCATAAGGGCCTTTTGTACTTCGTAACATGGTCGGGGAAACTAGCAACTTCCAAAAACTCGGGTGCTTGTTCAACACTATACTTCTCATTTATGAAAAAGTATTTAGAAAAGCACTTTCACATCCATTTTTGATGTAAAATGAATTTTTTGTGATTACAAAGTAAGCAACATTCTAAGGCTTTAATCAAGCTATGGGAACAAAGGTCTCTTCATAGTCAATTCTCTTGCTGATTATACCATCACACTAATCTTGCTTATTTCTAATGATTATGCCATTTTTATCCATTTGTTCCATACACTACTTAGTACCAATGCCACTTTGATTATTTGGCCCAGGTACTAACTCCCAACTTCATTCTTTCAAATTGATTGAGTTCTTCTTGCATAGCAATAACCCAATTCTTATCTACTATAGCATCATTAAACTTCTTGGGTTCAATTTGAGAGATAAAGGCAAGATTATTGCAAATATTTCTAAGAGGGGATCTAGTTCTTACCCTAAATTTGATGGATTTCGCCCATAATTTGATCTTGTGGATGATTTGTGACAAATTTTCATTCTTTTGAAGTCCTGATCAGATTCTCCGCACTCAAGTTGAGAGCTGGGAGGAGGGTCAAAAGGGATTCTTCCTTTGAATTATTCTCCTCTTCAAGGATGAACTCCATCAACAATTTGCAATATTCCTGCATGGAAAAGTCCAAACCTACATCATCATCAACATCTCTCTTCTTTCCAAGGACTCTTAGATCCATCAAATACTACTTGAACTGACTCCCACAAAGCATTTATCTTTTGTTGAAAACTCTTTATAAGCTTTACTATGAAGAATAGCCAAGAAATATCACAACATTAGATTTTCAGATCAAAATTTCAAGGCTGTCCTTATATTTAAAATAAAGCATTTACTGCCAAATACTTTGAAGTAACTAATGTTAGGTTTCTTTTGCTTTTTCCAAAGTTCATATGGGTTTCCAAAGAGTGGCCTTATCAAAACTCTATTTAATATTTAATATGAAGTGTTGGACTACTTGCCCAAAAATAATTTGGAAAATTGTTTTCTGAAGAATGTTCTACTATTTCTTGCAAGGTTCTATTTTTCCTGTCAACAAACCCATTTTGTTGGGGAGTTCTAGGAGTCGAAAAGGTATGTTCAATTCCATGCTCATCACAAAAACTCTCAAACTCAACATTTTCAAATTCCCTTCCATGATCACTTCTTATACAAGAGATGTGTAAAACTTTCATTTTGAATTTTTCAAAACTTTGAAACTTCTTATGGAAGGTATCATTTTTGGTGAGCTAAACAAGTCTCATGTATATAGAGAATATCCACAATCACAAATGCATATAATTTACCTCCTAGGACTATAAATTCTCTGAGGGTCCAAACAAATCCATAAGGAGAAGTTCTAGAGGTCTTGATGTAGAAATAAATTTTTGTTTTTAAGAAATTTTGTTTTTAAAAGATGCTTTTACTTGCTTTCCATTTGGCATGCTTCACAAACTTCTGCTCTTTCTAAAGACATTTTGGGAAGGCTTCTAACGTAGTCTATTTTTGTCGTAGTCAGGTAAATGAGATTCATGTTCACATGTCTCAATCTCCCTATGCCACAACCAACTTTCTCATCATGCATGCTAGAAAACATCTATTTTAGCCTTTCTATATTTTGAAATATTAATTGTATAAACATTTTCATTTCTATGGCCCATGAAGATGATTTTTTTCATTTTGAGAATTCTTGATGATGTAATGAGAAGATTCAAAAGTCACTTTAAAACCTTTGTCACAAAGTTGACTTATGCTCAAAAGATTATGTTTCAAACCATCAACTAGCAAAACATTTTCAATAAGAGATGAAGAGTTGTTACCTATAGAACCATGTCCAATGATTCTACCTTCCCCATTATCTCCGAAAGTCACGTACCCTCCTTTTCTTCTTGTGAGGAAGGAAAACTTTGACTCATCTCCAGTCATGTGCCTTGAGCAACCACTATCCAATAACCATTTCTCCTTCTTTGATCCCTACAACAGAAAATCAGATCCTTGGTGGTTAGTGACCTTTGATTTTTCAACCCAAGCCTTCTTTGACTTAGAGGTTGAGACCTTTTAGGATCCATTTCTAAGAGGAAAAGTACTATTAATGTGTCCTCCTATACCACAAAAATTACAAATGGTTGAGGGACTTTCACTTGTGGATTCCTTGACAAAGTAATTTTTAAAATATTTTTCATTTTTTAAAGATTTGTATCCTAGATTCCTTTTGTCGGGTAAAAACACATTTTTGGCCACAGATCATTTAAAAGATTTTTGTCCATAAGAGAATTTTGAAAGTGAAGAGACTAACCATTCATTCTTTTTGAGTAGTTCCTTATATTTCTTCTCAAGAGAAATTTTTGATGCTTCAACTTTTGAAAAATTTTCTTTGATTTGATCAAGTTCTTTTTGAAGCTCAAAAACTTTCTTCATTTTCATCAAGCTTGTATATGGCTCTAAGAAATTCACCATATTCAAACATAATCTCTCATCATCATCGAGCTAGAATTTACTCATCTTGATCTTTTAAACGCCCATGAAGCAATATGTCAAGTAACTTTTATATTCTCACTTTCATCATTGGATGAGTCTTCACTTTGGCTCCATGTTTCCATCATAGCTCCTCTTTTCTCTCTCTTGGCTTTGTAGAGAGGGACAATCATATTTATATTACTCGGTTTCTTGCATTCAGTTATTTCTTTAGCTCCTTCTCTTTTTCTTTTTTCTTTCTTTGAAGGACCTTCTTCTTCTCGTTGTTTTTTTAATGTAATCCTTCCCATCAAAATTATCCTTCATTAATAGCTTTTCACTCTTTTGTGATGAAGATGATACTCATCTTTCCATGTTGTTGATTTTTGCTTTTAATTACTTTCTCTTCTTGAGCTTTAAGTGCAATACTTTTATTTTTGCCTTCTTCCTCTTACATTTCTTTTCTTATCTAGCACCTTCATTTCCATAGGTCATCAAAGAACTTATATGTTCCTCAAGAGGCAGCTCTTCACCTGCTTTCTTCCTCAATAGCTTTCGTTTGGAATTCATTTGGGAGGTAGACATCTTAGAATTTTAGATGTCTGTCTGTTAACTTACCCTTTTCCAAGCCTTTCAAGACCATTTACAACATCTGTAAACCTAGTAAACATCTCAACAATAGATTCATGAGGTTTCATTTTAAACATTTCATAATCATTTTCAAGAATTCTAACTTTAGAATCTTTAACTTGGTTAGTTCCTTCATGGGTAATTTCTAGTATCCTCCAAATCTCCTTAGCCGTTTTACATTGACTAATTCTATTATACTCATTTCTATCCATAGCACATAAAAGAATATAAATGGATCTATAATTTAATTGAAATTTTCTACTTTCTTCTTCATATTCAAGGGTCTCTTTTTTAATTTTCCATCAATATCTTTTGCAAGTGAAGGTGTAACCAAATAAAGATTGCTTTCCATACTTCCAAATCAAGTTAGATTCTAAATACCACATTTTGTTTTTCCAAAATTGATAATCAGACCCAACAAAGAAAGGTGGTTTATTTATGGGAAAAATTTCGACATGAAAAAGGCTTGTGCTAGTTTTAGTGCTATTGCACAACAATAAATCTTGAATCTAATACAATAAAGAGATAAGGATAGAGAAAACAAAACTCGGATTTATAGTGGTTCAGCACAACCTTGCCTACCTCCACTTCTCCTCAACCTTCAACCGGTGAGTGTTCCACTAGTGGCAAGCTCCAACCCGAGCTTCTTTACACTCGATTTGTTCCACGTGGGCACCGTCTAAACTATACACACTTGAAGTTCCAAGCTCCAATCCCGACCTTGTCTACACTTGGATTTTGGCTCCAATGGGCTCTTCACAAATCCTTCATGCTATACACACTTTTGAAACTTTCACTTAAGCACAATGAGACACCTTCACTCAAGGTTATCAAGATATTACAACCTAAGCTTCATGAACACAAAGATGCACTCCCTACATATGCACATGTAGTGAATGCAATCTCACATTCTTAGCTTGGAGAATTTATTCAAAAAGAGAAATGATGGTTGAGAAGACATTCAAATAAGTGTCTTGGTTGTTTAGTGATCCAACACACTTCATTTATACAAGGGAGATTCCCGCACTTGCTTTCAACCACTGACCCAACTTGGCCGATCAAGCTTCCCTATATACTAGCCGTTATACATAGAAATGTACTGCTTATATCGCTGAATATTATCGTTATCTAACCGATCGACCGTTTCACACAATCGGTCGACTGTTTCGTCATGTGCACTCTTGGTCAATATTTTCTAGTCGTTGAAATATTACCGTTGCACTCAACCGATCGATCGTTTCACATAACCAGTCGATTGTTTCCTCTTCTGGTCTTTAGATGAACTATTTCATCCAACCGGTCGAGTCTCACCACTCTTCCGGTTCCAACCGGTTGACCATTTCACCCGATCAACACTAACTAGTTGACTGGTTCATCTAGGCACCCCAACCGGTCGACGGCTGAGGTGGGAGTTTCAATCACGCTCTCTTTGCAATGTTCAAACTTATGTGTTGTTTATTTTAAAACACTTCTAAACCTTAGATAAACATTAAAACTCATTTTAGGATTATTAAGTCTACGGTTTTATGCTTAAACTCAAGTTTTCAAAAGATATGCAATTTTGGATTTGAAAACCAAGCTTGTGAGTAATGCATGACTAATGATGATATCCATGCACCAATGCATTCACCTTCCAACGATTCCTGGGTTGAATAAATTCTTCATTTGATGTTGGGCGTGGAGTCCTGGTTACTTATCATCTTGGTTTTTTGATTTGAGTTAACTTCACCTCCAAGAGCTTGATCAACTACATCATTGTCATCGTTAGCTTGTAATATCTCCATTTGATGCTTGATCAAGTTCCACCTATCATTCAGCTCAACTTTAACCATTAGTAACCAATCACCTTGGTTTGTTATCATTAAAACCTCAACTAGAGGTACCCTTGGGCTAACAATATCATTTTATAAAAATAATTATTTTAAATTTTCTTAATACAAATTTTCATAATAAAAAGCACTAATTAATTCAAATATTTTTGTAAATTTTTTTATAATCATGTGAATAATTGTTTTAGGTTTTTATTAATACAAATGTTTATGTATATTTATATGTTAGTTCAAATCTTTTTGTAAATATTTTTATAATCGTAAAAATAATTTTTTTTAGGTTTTTATTAATACAAATATTTATTAATTCACTTATTTATGTTAATATTTTTAAATTTTCTATAATCATAAAAATAATTGATTTAGGTTTTATTAATATAAATTTTATATGTATTTATATAAGTTTGTAATAGAATTATTATTTATTGCAAGATCATATTTTGTAATAAATATTAAATGTCAAAGTAATTTTAATGATATAAAAGTTATTTTTATTATACTATGTTATAAAAACTTTAGTAGAATCATATTTTCGCATTCCTATAAAAATGTTTTTGATAAAAGTGTCACACAAGTGTTTTTGGCTAGAAGCACTTACAAGAAACAATGCAAAATCAATTAATGAGACAAATATGCTAAAGAGCTAAGTATGAGTTGAAGAGTTTGTTGACTAGTGAACTATTATAAGAGCACCTAATTGATTTGTGACACTAGTGACCAAGCTATTGGAGCCATCCAAAGAAAAGAGAAAATAAAAGTTTATATGATCTATTATGCAAGCAAAGCCCTTAATGAATCCCAAATGAACTACACCACAAATTGTGGTGCGAAAGACAGAACACCTCATCCTGAGAGAGAGCGTATACATGGGACCGCAGGGGCTATGAACCAAGCTACCATTGTAATATTTTTGGGAGTTCTTATTATGATGAAAATATGAAATGATAATTTATAACTAAGTTAATGTAATAACAGGTAAACAGAATCTCAATAGAGATATGCACTGTAAGAGGAACAAATGAATAATGTTTGATTCAGTTGTTGGTGTCTGAGATCACACCTAAGAGCAGATTGACTATAATTATGATCAACTAAATATCACATTTGTTCCATCATTAGGCATCAATATGAGAGGCAAGAGAGAAAGAAGAGGCAGAGTAAGAAGAGAGAATAGAGAAGATGCATAGATATTCCTATGGAAATCATGGGTATTTTGGATTCCTAAGGTTTTGGTATGGAGATTAGTTGTCTGCTCTAGGGTTTTGTGAGAGATCACCAAACTCCTAGATTTGTTGGAGGTTATGGGGGGAAAACCCCTAATTGGTATAGAATAAACATGGAATCCTTCTCTATTAATATGGTTTTGTAGGAATTGGTGGACCTTTGGGTTGAATTCACAGGATTTTCACCTAGGGCTTTGTGGCATGAGGTCCCTAATCACTAATTCAAGTGTCAGGAGTGGCTTGATGAATTTCCATGTCGATTGAGGTATTATGGATTATAGTTGTGGCATGAAGAGAAATGGTACCAAAAGGACAAAAATAACATTTATGGGCAAAATTTCCAGCGGTACCTAAGATTTCAAATAGGGCGGTAATCGTACCCCCATTATTGTTAACTGCACCGGTGATCGATACATGGTACTCCAGATCACTAACAGACCAATTGGGTACCGGTACCGATCAGAGCGGTACCGGTACCTCAGTGCCCAAAATGCCTAGAATGCTGTATTTTGCTTATTTAAGCCTAAATTCACACACTGATTGTATAGGAACCTTATTAAATGATTAAGAGAGGTTCAAAGAGGATTGAACCTCGACTTAAAAACGAAGGCACTCACACAATACGCCAAGGCGGCGTATATCTGCTAAGTGTGAATAAATGTTAGTGACTAAAGTTCATGAAGCACGTTGTTTACGTTATAATGAGGCGATTAATATGTTCGTATTCGCTGAGGTGCAGGCTAAAAAGGAAAGGTCGGAAAGTCAGTGGGAGTCTGCCTGCTTAGTAAGCAAAGGTGGAATGTTCTAAACCTATTTTTCTCAAATATTATTGTATTATTATAAATCATGTTTATAATCGGGTATTTAATGGCCTTTGAGTTGTAAAACCAGAATTCAAAGAGCAAGTAAATGGTTTTGATTTAAACCATATTTGAAAAGCAAGCAATGAGTTTAGTAAGCAAGAAAATTGTTTTGAATTATCAAACCATATTTAAAGCAAACAATGGTTTTGAATTATTAAACCATGTTTCAAGCAAGCAAGCAAGCAAGTGGTTTTGAGTTGTAAAACCATATTTCAAGAGAAAGCAAGCAAGCAAGCATACCGGTCAGAGGTATTCCGTACGTGCACGGTGGTGTTAGGATATCATTCATGCATTTTAGATTTTGCCTGGTCGGCAAACTTAGGTCATGCATCATGGCATTTAAAGGAGACCGTGGCATGTACAAGAGTATATAGGGTCAACGCGTTAACTAAATAATGGTGATGGAGACCCAGGTCAATTCCACCATATTTACCAGAAAAGGTGAAGTGAAGTGTGCCCAGGCCCTTTCACCTAGGTGATGCGGACCTAGGTCCTTCCACCGGCATGGTCGATGCCCAAGCTCCCGTGTTCACTAGGATACAACAAGCAGGAAAGGCCTCTAGTGGTTGATGATTTATAAGCATGATTCATACAGTTTGAAAAATTAACCATCGATGCATCGAAAGAGCTTCAGTCTGTTTGTTTAAAGTAAACAGCTTGAGCCTGTGACTCTTTATTTAAAAGAAGCGGTCGAGCCTGTGTTCGTGTTTATAAAAGTTTTATAAACTTTTAAAGCAAGAGATTTGAGAAAAGTTTTATAAACTTTTAAAGCAAAGCAAAGTAAGCAAGCAAGGCTTATGGAAAATATCTTGTAAGAGAGAGTTTTACAGTTTTGAGATGTTTTTCGAAAAAGAAAAACAATTTATAAAGCATACGCCACCTGAGCTCGCTTAGCCCATTATTTCAGGTTTTAAAACTATTTCCAAGCAATGTGTATACACCGGACGAGCTGATAGATTCTCATGACATTCCAGGCTGTTGCCGTAGAATTAATAATCTTTTGTAAGGAAATACTTTGAATTTGTATAATGGAGCATATGTATGTACATAGTATAGTTTTGTGAAAATGTATTGAGCCTGAGGCTCTATTGAAAAGATGTTATTGGTTACCATATTTGGAAAAGTGTAAATTGTATGTACAAGATTTGGAATATGTCCTTTATGCAAATTGATATGTCGAGATTTTAGCAAATCATAAGTTGAGAAAAGGAAAAATTTATACGGAAGTTTAGCAAGCAATACGGGCCATTTTCACGAATTTCTAGTCGCTAGAGGTAATCTACTGGGGATTTCTCGTGGAGGAGCACGCACACCCGCCGCCAGAAGGGTGGTGTGGGGTGTGTCAAGAGATTCTTGGCAAATGGTACTCGAATTTGACAAATTGAGTTCATATTTGTGACCTTCATCGTAGTCTTCACAAACCATTTAGCTTTTCAAGACCTTTAGGGAGTTAAGGTGCCAAAGCAAGACCAACTAAGATGGATACTTTCGCTCTAATAATTCAACTTGCGCATTAAGGATAATAAAAAGAGTGAAAACGTGATAGTACATCATCTATTTAGACTCTCTCTAACCATATTCCTCCTACCGACCACAATTAATGAAGACTTCCAAGATGAATTTCACACGCAACCACAACTCCTGGTATGGCGAGATTGCAAATTATTTCCGTGATCGAATTACTCTCGTAGAGTAGATCAAGTAAGATCATCGATTTTATGTGTCCAAAATACTTTTTTTTATTTGGAATGAGTTTTTGTTTATAAATATTAGTGGATTGCTGATAAGGAAATGATTCTATGATGATAAGTAGCTAGGGATGCTTACAATGTCATGAGCAATTTGTGGAGTGATATTTTTGCCACACAAAAGATAGCTTTAAAGGTGCTATAATAGATTTTTTATTGCTCACACTGCTTCAAGGATGTCAATTCCATGTGCTAGAGCTGCGAAAGATGCCTAAGACTTAACAAGTTGACAAGGAGAAATATGATGCCCAGAACCCAATACTGTGAATAAAAAAAATCTACATATAGGCTTTGATTTTATGTGATCCTTCCCATCCTCATTTGGCTATTCTTCTATTTCGTAGAAGTAGACTATGTTTCTAAGTGGGTGGTGGTTGTTGCATGTTTGGGTAATGACCACAAAGTGGTGCTCAAATTCCTATAAAGACAACATTGTTTCAATATTTGGAGTGCCTAAGTCCATTATTAGTAATTGAGGCAAGCAATTTTGCAAAATTCCATTTGAGAATCTCCTTTCCAAGTATGATTGAAGCATGTGCAACCTGCTATCACCCATTAAAACGGCCAAGTTTGAACTTGCAAACTCCTGAGATCAAAGAATATTCTATGAAGGTAGTTGTAACCAATAGGAAAGATTATGTATTGAAACTTGTTGATGCTATTTGGGGTTTTAGAATCGCATTCAAAACTATCCTTGGCATGTCTACTTATCGCTTTGTAATTGGGAACACTTGTCACCTACCTTTGAGCTTGAATACAAGGCATGATTAGTCTAAACGTAGATCAATTTTGACATCCAAGGAGCTGGACTCAAAAGATTCCTTGACATAAATGAATTGGAGTATATAAACTCTAATATTGCTAAAGCAAGCCGAAAAGGTGGTACGATGAAATTTTTCGAGAAGGAGTTCCATCAAGACCAAAAAATTCCTCTTGTATGATTGAAAGCTATGTTTCCAGGCAAATTGAGATCAAGATGGACGAACCCAAATTTTACTCAAATAATGCACTCCCATTAAGTTGTCAAAATTTGTCATCCAAAGCATGGGAAGTTAATGGGCAAAGACTCAAGCCATTTGAAGCCTATGGTGCAAGAGAAGAAGGTACTTATCCTCCTTGAACTCTCCTCACTCATGACCTATTTGGTTTTATGAGCTTAGTCTTCTCAAGTGGCGGCTAATCTAGCTCGCATTCTTTTACTTTCATTTTCTTATTTCTCACTTTGATTTATTTTTTCCTTTTTTGTTTTCTACTTATATTAGATTTTCAATTCTCTTTATGATTTTAATTTTACTTTTTGTGTGTTTTTGCATATCTAGGTGTTCTTTGTTTGGATCTAATTATTGGAGGTGAATGGAAGTTTCTGTAGAGAGAAAGTATTATGGAAGATAAGATGTTTAAAATTCTTCTCTCTTATAGATCTTTCGCAAGGGGCCCCTCGCAAATTTTGCAAGATTTGCAAACCGACTCCGCTTTATACTTAAAGAAGTACCTCTTTGTCCAAATTTGCAATGGTTTTGAAAATTGTGAATCCATTTGCAAAACTACTTGAATTGTTAGAGCCAAATGCGAAATCCATTTTACTTAGAAAATTCCCAAGAGTAAACAGGATTGTTCATCTTCTCACCTCTTTACTTCATTGTTCATTCTTGCCCATTGCCATGTCAAATGAGTTATAGATAGCCAAGTGAGAAGAACCCTAGCCTTCTTCACGATTGCCAACCGTTTCACCCGAAGGTCATTTTCCACCGTCCAATCATGCTACCAATCCTATTTTCTAGAATTCTCCATCTTTCAAACCCCAAAGCATTGGTTTGAAAAAGAGTTTTACTACCATAAGTTCATAGTTAGATGGGATGACACATCGACATTTCCTAATGATACTGTCGATTCTCTTTCTCCAGAGCTACTGCCTCCTTCACCGAGGCGGATTTCACTCTCTATTCTCAAACCCTAGAGGGAAGGAGCCCCCTCATACGATATGTTAGCTATCAAGATTTCCAAGAGGCCAAGGATGATCATCCTGAGCCAACTTCATCCCCGTGGACTCCTATTCGGTGATGATCACCCTCTTCATTTGTGTGAACAAACCCACTCTTACATTCATGTAACTAATAACTTATGTATGACCTTTGTTATAAAAATAACACACCATAGTCGCTTTTATATATATATATATATATATATATATATATATATATATACAAAGAACGCATAATACAAGGGATAGATATCTGGTCGAGCGATAGTGGAGGTAGTTTAGTTTACTAACAATTTGATTCCTGCTAAGATCATGCAAAGATGTGATTATGTTGAATGCAAGTTGTTTTATGAAATCCCAAAGATATTTCTGGGATGAGGAAAATCTTGTTTTGTTCCCCGTTAACCTTAAAATGTTCATACCAAATAAGTGTGATCCCAACATCATTAGTTACGTGCTACCCTCTCTCCTACTTAAAACACAAACCAAGAATCCGTTTCTAGCAGCATATTTGAGGTATCTTGTCGATAGTGATATACCACAAACACCCATTTGAAATTTCCAAGTCTCCTTTTACCAATGTTCATAGATCGAAAGGAGTCAAGTTAAACATTGCTATAGTTGACAAACTTAAGTATGCAACATCAACAGCCAGCTTGAATTTCTATATTAGACCGAGAGCTTCGAGTCGATAGAATAGGCATTTTGGCTTCTTATGGTCATTAATCTTCACATATGCTAGTACTTGCCAACCTATTTGCTTTTTTTCATGTTATGTTTGTTATTCAATTGGGCTTTCCTTGATAGTCATACTGTTCAAGGCTAGGGAGAATCATATGAGAAAGGGTGATATCTGCAGTTGTCCATGATTGTGCACACGGATTTGGGCAAGCATCTACGAATTGTTGGTACTGATAGAACATCCGGAGAATACTTTTCGGACACTTCTATACTTATGTGAATGATCGGCGTGATCCTCAAGACCTGTTGTAAGTGTTATCAGATTTGCTTGGCAGAGTTTGGAAATACCAAGGTTATGCTCGTGTGTTATATTTGTTTGTCCCGAATTCTTATTATTTTATTATTTTTATTCTAGACTAGATTCCTCGAACACACTCATACCCTTGCTCAAGTTTTTCTTTGTTGTAATAAGGTTTATTGGGTGATGTATTATTTTTCATCTTGTCGTATAATTACATTTTGGGTATATGATTCTAGAGGAAAAACTAATGGTCAATGCGCTACAATTGAACATGCCTATCCCTACTCCCATATGTGTTTATGAGGAGATTGCTGCTTCCATTCCTATTCTGTTGAAGGATAATATTGCTACTACTAAGGACAAGATGAATACAACAACTTGGTCATTTGCTCTACTGAAATCGATGTTGGTTCACGCTACATCTCATCACTATTGTGCCCACAACTGGCCAATGTCGGATAAGTTAGGATCAAAAACTCGGTTTTTTTTGCTCACATTTTGGTTCTAATCCTCCCCAGAAAAGTCCTATAAACATGCACAGTTATTGATGGATAGAAGTTATACATACTATCCTAATTGTATTATTTCAATTATGAGAAATGAAGAAGCTTTTCTGTATGTGTGGTAAAACTTGTTTCCTCCTGGCAATTTTCTATTGTCGAAAAGTAGATTTTTCTCTCTGATATGATATATCTAACAGGTTAAAATGTAGAAGATGGAATGTACTCATTTCCCAACAATTATACACACAAAGACGCTACGTCACATTGGCATCGGGTTCAAAGCCACCACCACTAAGGCCACAAATCTTTTTCCTTGTTTAGATCGTACATATAGTGATTGATGATTGTTAATTTGTGGCTGGTTCATAATATTGTTCAGTTTATTTTTTCACGCTCTAGGACCTTGTTCTATCTTTATTTTATAACTTTTTTTTTCTTCAGAATATTTAAAAGCTTTTCTCGAACTTCTGGATGGGCAGTACATGGGGCTTTTTGCAACGTGCGTGATGCTGCTTTATTTCGGCATCAAGACCACTTTTAGATTAATCCTAAGTATTATCTCAGATGATGAGTCCAAAAACTCATGAGATTTTTACCACATTTTTCTCTCGAGCTATAATGAGAATAATGATGAATTTGTTTGCGTAAAACTGATAATTGAATCAAATTTCCAATTTGCGTGAAAATACACAGGAAAACGAAATTTTAGCAAAAATCATAAGAAATCAGCTCAGAGTGCACTCAACCAAATCGAATCAAGTCGCGACAGAAGTGCGCTTCAAGAATTCCAAGTCACGACTCTGCAACAAATTTGGTTTGGAAGAAGAAATCAAGAGTGAAACCGCGAAGCCGCGGATCGCCGGG
This sequence comes from Tetrastigma voinierianum, assembly GCA_016808115.1. Taxonomy (NCBI): domain Eukaryota; kingdom Viridiplantae; phylum Streptophyta; class Magnoliopsida; order Vitales; family Vitaceae; genus Tetrastigma; species Tetrastigma voinierianum. Next base: position 570,592 of record JAEQBH010006554.1, on the reverse strand, counting down.
CGAAGTTGAGACAAATGTGGACTTGGTCGAGAATAAGAGAAGCGCCAAATGAAGAAGGCTACCAAGCCGCGACATCATTGCGACGCCGCTGACACCAAACGAGATAAATGACGCCGTGATATCATCATGAGGTCGCATAAGGAGCTGACACAAGGCCACAAGAATAGCCTTCTCAAGTAGCGAAGTCAGCAACTAATTTTGAAAGAGCGACTGAAGTCGCGACCTTGACAGCGTAATGAAGAATAACACCCAAGTCGCACGTAAACTCCAATATCAAGACCGTGAATTAATAAAGAAGCAGGGACAGATGTCGCCACACCACTGTCACGGCGTAATTGAAAGGTTAATGGCGACATGGAGTCGGACACCGGACAAGAAGTCAGGACAATGTATTTTCAAAGAGGTTGAACATGAGGTCGCGACGCCATCTAGTGGTCGCCGGCTATCGGGCTTAGCGAAGGTGAAGTCGCGACGCCCTTTAGTGGTCAGCGCATAACAAGCATAGGGAAAGAAGGTCGCGACGCCCCAGTGGCTCTGGAAATCGCATGGGCGAAAGAAGGTCGCAACGCTCTAGTAGTCGCAAATATCGCTTGCAAAGAACGAGGTCGCGACATCATTTAGCTGTCGCGACATCATACCAAGAGATGCCAACACAAGTCAACAATAGTAAAACATCCACGATATCAAAAGAGCTCATAACATTGTGTCGCGACCTATGCGATTGAAGTAGCGACTCAAAAGAGCTACAAGGCGAAGAGGAAGTCGCACGTTATTCAATCACGCGCGATAACAAGCATATAAGGAAGGAAGGTCGCGACGTCATTTAGAGGTCGCGACATTAGATACAAAGAGTGTTAAAGGCAAGTGCAACCAGATAAAGGCTTCGCTGGCTGCATCCAATGTAAAACAAGTCGCTGACGTATGATCGGTGTCACGACTCAAAAGAGATCATAATGCGTAAAGATGAAGTCACGACGCATGATTGAGGTCGCGACATCGTAAATGTGCCTCAATAAGGCAATGCTGAAGTCGCGACGTGAAAGAGAGGCTGGCGACACAGGTCAAGGTCGCGACAAACAAATGGAGTCGCTGGTGAACAAACAATGGGCCGCTTATTTTGAAATCCATGCAGTGCATCGGGTTAAAATTCAACTTCCAAACCCTATAAATACGCACGCCGTAAAGAGAAGTCCTGCAGCCGGCTCGCGTAGTTTAATTCTTTCTTTTCTTTTCTTGTTTTTTGTCGCTATTTTCGATTAGATGAGAGTAGATTGTTTTTTTTTTTTTGAATTTCTAGATCTCGATGATGGTCAGTTTGCCGGGTCAACGCACGTTATTTTTAAATTATCACTGGTTCGTTTGAAGTCCAAACAAATTTTGGAATTCAAACTTCCAGTTTCTGATCTATAGTAGTTCTTTTGATCAAGGAGCTATAGTTAGTGTAATGAAGTAATTTAGAAACCCAGCTTCCACAATTCTAAGTCACATGAAGTTATCTTTCTCGCATAAATTTATAAAAATCCACTGAACTACAGACTTGAATCTACTAACTGGTTTTTGTTTATTGTTGTATCTGATCCAATTATTAGTGTCCTATACCTGTAGTAGGATTGTTTCTGCCAGGTTTCGATTTCCCAGAGGCCTCTAAGGGACACAAGTATAGGCCGCATTCCCCGAGAGCTTTGAACAACATCCAAGGGCATATGAACCTAATATTGGGGATCTAATGGGGTCAGAAATTCTAATTGATAAATCTTCTCACTCTGAAACCTAGAATGAGTTGAATGACTTATCAATTAAAAATGGAGCAGAGAGTTCGGTTTCTATTCTAACAAAGAAGTTCAATCCCGTGTTAGCGATCTAATCAAGGAAAGAAATGAACTGCTCCACTTTGAGGATGAGAACTAGTTTAGTGTAAAAACCAAAGCTTTGCCTATGTCTTAGGAAACTAAGGTTTACGCCCATGTTCGGTATGAAGTATTGAAAAGAAAAATACTTATACTGTGTGGCACTGTGACAAAGTGTTATTTAATCGCATTCGAGGGAAACAGAGAAGATTAGATGATGAAATATACATTAAGGAGAGATCCACATGGCATTACCTTCCACTTTGGACTGATTCTAAATCTGAAGTTCATGAAGTAAAGCTATTTAGTGGTCTGCAGGAATTGATGTTTCACAACGGTTGTATTTTCAATGCTACCTTTAAAAACCAACTGATAGATCCATTTCAAGTAATTTTTATTTTAATTTCTAAGCATATTTCATTTTGTTCTAGTTTATATATCGTTATTCTTTTCATTATTTTCAAGGTTGCTAGAATATATCAATTGCAAATCATAGTCCAAATAGTATATGAAATTGAGTAGTCGTGGTAGTTGATCAGAATTCGAGACTGTGGATCGATAACTCGGACTCTAAATCCATTTTATTACTTGTTCGACTTGTGCAATTCTGCGTGATCTTAGATCGTAAGGCAAGAGATTTATCTAATCTTACATGAAACCGATTTTAATTATATAATTACAAAGAAATACAACAAAACAAGTTTTACATTATCGGGCTGGGACATTATCAACTTTCGTAATGGTGTCATAAATTTGTATATATCTTTTGGTCCACCAACACTAGACAACAACCTAAGGCCCTTGTTATGAGCTTCTGAAAACTGCAAGATTATGATGCAAGGAACATACTAGATAATCTTAACATTAGCAAGTCCCAAAAAAGCAATCATAAGGTGGGAACAATAATTCAATCAATTGGAATCTAGTCAATTGAAGAAATTTAATCATTTGTCATTTGTCGGTATGAATCTAGGCCTCCCTTTGTTTAGATTCTCAAGTGACCATTGATGAGAAGATTGGACAACCTAAAAAGTGTAATCAAGGGAACATAAGATAGCCAATGCATCTTTATTAAAAATGGAAATGTATCCAATGCCTCCCAAGTTCTTTATATTTATCTCAAGATATATGTTTCAAGGTATACATTTACCTTCCAAATTATAAGTTACTATATATATTGATTGGAAAAAGTGTTGGTTAATGAATCATTAATATTGCATTAATACAAAAATAAAAATAGAAGGAAAAAAGGAATAATATATATTATTTAAACTTCATAAACATGACATAATTCTATACCGACAAAATATATTATTTTCACAGAATGCAAAGCATCTACAATACACAACACAATAAAATGAGAGTAGAAAACTTAGCTTCTTCTTGCTCCTCGCCTACGAGTGCTCCTTTTATTCCTTACGATCATCTTGTGAATGTTCTTATCAATAATCCACACAAGCCATTCAGGTTTTCCACTTAAGAAAATGAGACAACCAAGAGAAAGCCCAATTACCAGTCCACATCCATATCCCATCAATGTGATTTTCCAGTCAAATCCACTTTCAAACCCTGCTTCTATTTCTTGTGTAGGATATGGTATTTCATCGATTGTACATCTTTGATAAAGGAAATCCACATAATCCTGTGTTCGTAGTATGAATCATTTCCAAATGTGCCAAACTGATTGCCTTGAGGTATAAATCCTGTAAGATGATTTTGGGAGAGATTCAAAACTGCAAGAAATGTCAAACTTGTTAGTTCTTGAGGAATTCGACCACTCAGTTTGTTTGAAGGTTCAACCATTCAAGTATCTTTCAAATTTCTAAAAGATAATGGCAGCTCCTCTAAGATCATTATGAGACAAGTTAAGCCTCGAAGAAAATTAAGATCCCAATGCACTGAATCTCTCCTTGGAATTTATTGTCGGACAACCAATTGTTGTGAAAGTATTCAAGATTTTCACAAATTCAAGCTCCAACCCTTTTATCAAGCCACCATTATGGAATCTGATAATAATCATTCCCCATGTACTTTCTTATCATAATAGTTTCATCTACATTCATTATTAAGCTGCTTTCTCAAATACATTTCGTAGTCACCCCCAAAATCATTGTGAGCAAGATCAATGATTCTGAGGCTCGTGAATGGGGATTTGATTTTGGAAAACCCTATATAACCATAGAAACGATTAGAGCGCAAAACAAGAACTTGCAGCTTTGGAAGAGCTCCTAACCAATGGGGAAATGTATCATTTATCTTGTTACTTCCAAGGTCTAGAACTTCAAGTTCTCTACAAATGATCAAAGATCGAGGTACTAGGCCCTCCAATTGATTATTGTTGAAGTCAAGAGTCCTAATAGAATTGCTCTTCAAAAATGTTTGAGGAATGATGCTGCGAAATTGATTTCTTCAGAATTCAAAATGTAGAGATCTTTGCTAAAATTTCCTAAACAATGAAAGCACGCCACCAGTTGCTATGAGTAGATAAATCAATTTTCATGGAACTCGCTTTGCAAATCAGCGGTGAGATTTTTCCACTCAATTTGTTATGGGAGATTGAAAAGAAAGATGTAGAATTTGGAGGAGTTGGAAGTGGTCCTTGCAACAAGTTGGAATGAAGATCTAGAGTTTCCATACTTGACCATGAAAGCATCTCAAACCCAATTTATGGGTTATAAGAGAGATTCAAGTAGCGCAATGTATCATTTCCCATGTTCCATGACAATATTCCACTAATGTTATTGTTTGAAAGGTCTATACTCTCAATGTATGGTAACATGGAGTTGGAATGGACGGACATGGTCAATGAGAGCATGTTGTTTGAAAGATCAAGGTCATTAAGATTTTTAAGTTTTTCAAGCTTGCTTGTCCTCGAAACGCTACCTGCTTATTTCCAAGAAAAGATAAATAGACAGAGGTTCACAAGTTCAAATATTGAACTTGGAATTGATCCTTGTAATTCATTCACACTCAAATAAATTTTCTCCAATGAATAAAATTGAAATTCACCAATACGACCAGTGAGTTTGTTATGACTGAGATGTAACTCTACTAATGATGGCAGAGTATACAACCAAGATGGTATTGTCCCGTTTAACATGTTATGACTTAAGACCACAGAGGATAGACTTGAAAACCCATTTACAAGAGAAGGAATGACTCCTTCTAGCTGATTATAAGAGAAGTCTAAGTAATGAATATTTGTTAGATTTCCAATTGATGGTGGAATCTGACCACTGAAATTGTTACTGGAAAGTTCTCTAAAATCAAATTCTTAAGGTTATCAAAAACGTTTGGAATTTCACCACGAAAATGATTCCCTTGGAGACCCAAGGAAGTGATTTGTGTAAGGTTCTCTAGAGAAGTAGGGATGGATCCTGAGAATTGGCAAAAGGAGAGATCCAAAGTCTGTAAAGACTTAAGATTGCCTATTGAAGCTAAAAGTTCTCCACTGAAATTTGTGGATGAAAAATCCAACTTCATAAGGGAATTGTTCTCACTGAATTGTGGGAAGTTTCCACTGAGATCATTGTTTCCGAACAAGAAGAGAAGCTCGAGTTTCGGAAGATGAAATTCATGGTCGGGGAATCTCCCATGCAATCCAGAATAGGAGAGATCTAGGGATATCAAAGAAGATAGATTTAGCAAGGAATTAGGAAAACTGGAAGAGATGGATATATGTAGGAGGTGAAGTCAGTAACTTGTTCAAATTTTGGACCAGAGAATCAGTTGCAGGTAAATTCTGCTCCCAATTCCCAAGAGAGATCATGAAACTAAGTTGAGAGATGAGAGATTTCTGATGAAATTAGGGCCTGAAAATCCCGAGTCAGAGAGATTGAGATGCACTGCTGAGAACTCGACCAAAACTTTGCTGAAACAGAGACCACTGAAGTCGTTGAAAGCTAGAAGGAGGCTCTGTAGATGAGGAAGGAGGAAAAGGGTGGAGTTGGAATGGATGGTTCCAGAAAGCCAGCTACAACTGAGGTCGAGCTCAATCACGTGGCCAGTCAACAAATGACAAGTGACACCGTCCCATGAGCAGCAATCACTACCCTCCTTCCAATACTCTGTTTTCGGACAACTACCACCTGCGCCATCACACCCCAAGACCTGAAACGGGAAAATGAATTCTAAGTTGGAGAAGAGTAAGGGTTTGGCCATGAGGACAGAGTTTGGCAGAGTTAGAGAATGAAGAGGAAAAGAAGGCTGAGAGTTATCCAAGGAAGAAAACAAAACAGAGGAGGAATTTAGACATCGTTATTCTTCCTATTTCCAAAGCAACCGAAAGAGAGAGGGAGTTGAGATGAGAGAAATGGTGATGAGTAGACTCCTATTTATATAGCTGAGATTCCGGTCGGCTGGGTGATGTATAACATCAGCTATTGAGTCAAATGAAATCAAACCACTAACACTCAACCCCAATTTGTAAAATCAATAACTCCTTCATCATATGATCATATCATGATATCTTCCATAACCACTCATACATATTGACTCCAAACCTTGAATAATAACTAACCCATTATATGCATAAATCTCTCCTACTCCATCTCTCCTATCATGAACAATTTTTTCACAAAATCACCTGTAATTTTTCCCCTTTTCACACCATAGAAATGGTGTGAAAAGATGCACTGAGGTCTTTTACTATCCATCGAACTGTAATAATACAAAAGAAGACTTTTATATATAGTACATTTTAAAAAATATTAAAATAAAATTCACTCCAGTTTTTTAATAAAATAATTCTCTATTTAAAATGTCATTACAAAATTATATTAATCCAATTCTTATTCAGAAAAAGGATTTGTTATATGATTTTATTTAAATGTGATTTAAAAAGAAGCAATCTTGATTGATTAAAAAAAAAATTCCAGTTTTTAATATGCCTTCTACTAAAAATTATTTTCAAATATCCTAAACTGATTACTTTAAATGCTCTGGTTTATCAAAAAAGTGAAATAAAATAAAATCTAGCTACAAATTTTATTCAAAGCTAACATTTTTGAAACGTAAAGCAAGTAGATATTAGTATATTTGTTAAACAGATAAATACTAATACATTTGAGCCAAATAGATAACAACTCATCTTTTACTTTATTTAAAATTATATTTTATAAATACACAATAGTAATAATAATAATTATTATTATTATTATTTTGGTAGTTACTCAATAAATTAAAAATATGCATCACTAATAATCTAAAATTCAATAAAATAATAATAATAACAATAATTAATTAGATATACTACTTAAATAAATTACACGTATATAATACTTTAATTTTCAATATATTTTGATATTAACATACCATATTATTTAATAAAATTAAAAGCATTAATGCATTAATAAATTTATATGAAATATTTTTAATTATACAATTATTTTAATTTTAAATTTAATAAGACATCACATATTTACAGATCAACGTTCAACCATGGCTCGAATTACTCCATTCAACCACGGTTCGACCATCGGTTCGACCGTTGAACCGTAAACGGTAACTTTTTGGCCTAACGACCGCCTTGCTTTTTAAAACATCAGATATAACACACTAAGGATATTTTTCTCAAAAGCTTCGTTTATTAGAAAAGAAACACACACACACACACACACACACACACACACACACACATATATATATATATATATATATATATATATATATATATATATATATATATATATTATCCCTTTGAGTAAAATACACATATAAAAAAATGATTAAGAATAAAAAAGAAATTTAATATCAGAATTTTGATAAATTTAAAATGTAAAGAAAATATAACAATTCAACTTACTTTAAGATTCATATATTTTCAGATTTGTCATTTTTTATAGATAAAAGATTTAAAGGTTTTTTTTTTTTTAAAAAGTCAGACATTAACTACTTAAAATCTTGCCACTATTAGGTAGAAGTGGAATCCATCAAGCTCCATCATGAGGGAACATTTTTGTGGAAAAAGAAATGTATGAAATAAGACAAAAGCTTGACTTCTATGAGTCAATAAAGTCATGCAAGAATTTGTAAGATAGGGGTTTTAGCATGGTAAATTTAGGATATTAAAGTTTCTTTGATTTATGAAAAGTATTGAATGAATATATTAAGAAAAATGACGTTTTTTAAGTTTTGTTGTCTTATAAAAATTAAAACAATATAAATAAATCATTTAAAAACTTATATATTTAAAAAATTTTAAATCTTCATACCAATTATTAAAATAAATAAATAAATAAATAAGTTTGAAGTAGCAAATAAAAATAATATATTGAATTGGACTCTATTTTTATTTTTCATCATTTTTCTTTCCTTCTACCTTTCCTCTTTATTTTCTTTCCCTTATATTTCCCCTCAAATTTCTAAGAATCAAATGTAGCCTAAAATTCAAAAGATATATATATAAAAAAAGACAACCTATGAACTCAAAGGTATTATCTTAATACTTTTTTATTCCAAATCTTAAAACCAATTCCTAAGGTTTCTATTTGTTTTTCACTCTCATAATAAATGTAAACTTATAGGAATGATTGATTACAACTAGATTCAGTTCAAAACTTATAGTAACCTTGACCAACCAATTTCCTTTTAAGGCCATGAATTCTATAAAAAGAAATTCAAATTAAGTATTTTAGTTATTTCAAAATATTCTAATACGTTGTTTTTTTTAAAGAAATCCTAGTACGTTGTTAGTTTATACATATTCAGTTATAAATTTTCATCATAAGTAGTGTGGTAAGTAGATCTAGTAACTTTTATAAATATAATTTTCAATCTAGTGTGATTAAAGAATATAGCAAAAATAATAATAAACAAGTTATTTGGGTGAAACTTTATTTGAATGGGAAAAGTGTAATCCACTTCACTTGTTTTTGCTTGATATGCTAATCTCTTTTAGATGATTCCTTCCAAAGTAAATGCACAAAATTCCTTTCATATTTATTTCATTGTAGTCAACAAATCCTAAATTTCACAAATGGATGTTTATAAATACCTACCAAATGAAAAGGTAACAAAGATTTTGTTATTTTAAAGATAAAATGCCTATAAACTTCAAAGTTATTATCTTGAATTCTTTTTATTCCAACATTCTACTTTTCTAATTGATTTGCACATAATAAAATGTAAACTTTTAAAATTAACTCAATGTTTGAACTCACATTGCTTCTTTCTTAAATTCATATATATTAATTGATTACTTTTATTAATTTATTTACTTTACATTTCCTCCAAAAAATTCTGTACCATATCCATTTGCATCTAATATATCTTGTGTGTGTGTTTGATTGAAATGATGTTATCCTATGCCCATTAAATATACTGGCCCTTTGAGCTTGATTTCTTGATTGAAATGATGTTATTTTATGCCCATTAAATATAGTGTCCCTTTGAACTTGACTTCTTAATTGAAATGATGTTATTCTATGCCCATTAAATATTAGTGTTCCTTTGAGCTTGACTTCTTGATTGAAATGATGTTATCCTTATGCCCATTAAATATAAGTAATGTCCCTTGAGCTTGACTCCTCTTGGATTGAATGATGTTATCCATGCCTAATAAACATAGTAGAGTTTCTTTTTGAGCTTGACTTTGATGAGTCAATAAAGTAATTTCTATGTTAGAGTTTCAACACCATAAAGTCCCTACGCAACATTAAGAATATATTTTGGGGTTTCTCTTTTCTTTTAATGTATAAACTATTTACATATATAATTTTTTTTTCATATATGTTGATTAGATGTGCCCAAAGAACGAAAGAGCTCCATGCTAAAGGATTCATAATAATTTGTGTGACACCCCAACCCGGGGGTCCGGTTGACAACCCGTTAACCCACGAAATATTCGTGGGCATCGGATGATTTGATTTCCACGCTGGTCAATCCCATTCACAGGGACTCATTTCTTTATATTTTTCTTGCAAATATACAAGTTCCCATATTATTATACAAGATTTTGATATACAACTCTTTTACAAACCAAAATATATCAAAATAGATTGTCCCAATATATTTTACAAACATAGTGTTCAAGGCCACAACCCGGCCCTCTTCATACTCACGGCCTCGGCGAGCCATCCACTCGTGGTACCAAAGAGTGATCCCATCGATAGTGAGAAGCCCGCGTAAAAATATCTCCTACAAGGGCTACTCTCTACCTAAGTGCACATGCAATGCTAGCACAATCACACACCTAAATGCTACGTCATGAATAAGATACAACCACTCAGCGACCCAACTCGAGTCCTCACCGATTCCCCTCACAAATCATATGTCAAGGAAAACAACATGCTCCGCCCATGACCCTTTTTCTAGAACAAAATCTTTTATTTTTTATTTTTTTTTTATCGACGCCTCGAGACATAAAGGTCGGCGGCCTCCGATCAAGATTGTCAACTCCGAGAAGTACCAGGACAATCTCCGATACGTACTGGGTCAGCTCGAGGGCACAAAGGACAATAAAATCATTTGCATTCTGATGTGTCATCGAATCCTCAAACATAGGTCAACTATCACGTGCACTCACATCCATGCCGCGCAATGCCCCATGCATAAATGCAATGCAAGTGTCAGATGTCATTTCATGCTACATGTACGCCACGCAAGTACATGCAAATATACAAATCACACATTATATGTCAAGTGTTATGGATAAATTATGCTTAATGCATATAATTATTTTGACTTTATCTTCACATATATCACATAATTTCCACACATAAACATATTACTCAATGTATAGTACTAACACACATTATCCATTCTCGACATAACGCCATATTTCGCCCTCGTAAAAATCTAGACTTTAAAGTACGTAAATTCCAACATTTGTAAATATCACACAAAAATTAACACGCAATTTCCTGCCGTGCCATACGTAACCCCATTTCAGATACAACCCTGCTCCGAAACAAACAAAATTAGAACGGACCGTTCCTCAACTATCCGTGATCCAGCCTGCTTTTCAGCCCAAGTTTTGGCTGAGAACTTCATTTTATTAAATTTCGACTCAACGAAAGCCTCCAGAGTCCAAGAACGCCCAACGTGAGTTCAAACAGAGTTATGGTCGTCCGCTGGCACCGCAGATTCGCAAGGGCAAAGGAAATTCGCACACCCCGCTTCCATTATGCCCGCGACGGCTCGCCCGGATGCCATGTCGCTCACGGTCTCGGGAACTCATATACTGGCCCATGACCGCCCCACAACCAAAACTCATACCACCGGTCCCGTTGACAACCCATCAACCCGTGGAATTTCGCGGGATCGTGACTTTGATACCACACTATTGTGTCCTTACTTATCTAGATCCATATTTTCACAAAATCTGGCAAAGCTCCTTGTTCAGGAGCTCTACCCAACATACAACCTGTATCACGTATCAATCATAACCCATCCGTGGTCCCAATAGAAGCATCACGTATCAATCATGTCATCCAGGTCTCAATAGAAGTAGTATTTACCCCATAGGGTCCATCTGTCCATATCCCTAATATATACATCTCTTTACCGGAACCCATTCATTCACATTTAAATCTAAATTATGAAAATAAAACACTTAATTACAGTCCATAAGAGTCCGATCACGACCCTCTTACATAATTACTTACTCGACTATATATATAATAGTCCAAAAGAATTTAATTACAATTCTTTTTACATAAAATACTTTTTACAAAAGTATTGTCAAGGCATGTTGTCGCCCTTCTTCACAATCAAGGCCTTGTCGGAGCGTCGTCTCCCTATAAACTCCCTGTACCTGAAAAGGGGGTCCCACGACGGGGTGAACAATGCCCAGCAGAGAAATATTCCTACAAGGGCTACTCCCCACCTAAGTGCACATGCAATGACACATCACACATTCAAGTAAAAACATGCACGGTCCTACTCAAATGTCTACATGTCATGGATGAGAATGTGTGTGACGCCCCGAAACCCGGGGGTCTCGTTGACTACCGTCAACATGTGGAAACCTGTGTGTCTCATATCATGAGACCTATACATGAGTAAAATGACCACGTCGGGCCCATACATCAATACTCACAAAATATGACAACCTATATTACAATAGTTTCAAGAGTTGAACAGATTCTTAAGACAAAAACATATTAAAACTAGTTTGTTCTAATATATACACAAACATGAACTGAAGGTCACAATCAGCCCGCTTCATAATCTTTCGCCTAAGGAGGCCGTCTATTTGCACCTCACATTCCACCTCAAAGGGGATCCCACGACTATATGGAGCAATGCCCAGTAGTTGAATTCTCCTACAAGGGTTACTCCCCACCTAAAATGCACATGCAATGGCACACAACAACCTGATTAGTACCCAAAAAGTGCTATTTTGAGCCCTATTCAAGATAGGTTTTGAGTGCTTTTTGCGCACTAATCATATCAATTGAGCCAATTGACGTGAGTAGGTCCACTTAGTACCACTGATGACAACTCAAGGGATGCTTGGCTAAGCCTCATAGCCTTGAAGAGGAGGGTTGCTAGCTTGGTTTTGGGGTCGCGCGAAGTTGTCCCTATGCTTTGAATGTTACAGCATCGCATTTATGGTTCCCGCCTTCCAACCAGGTTTAATGCCATTTAATGTTGTTTTTCGTCACTTCAAGATGCGTTTTTAGGGTTCGTTGCATGCTACTACTTGAAGTAACTGATATCCTTTAGATGTCATTTACGAACCGTGGGAATGAGGTTAAATGCTAGGTTTCAAATCGAATGGGACTTAATGCTTAGTATTTGGTTTGACTCAAATAGAGTGGTTCAGGTTAGCCTATAGCCAATGAGATCCGGCTTGGCTTCGACTATATGTCTGGCTTAATGCGAGAAAATAAATCCGAGGACACCGGTAATACCCCCATGTTGTCAAGCTTAGTGACCCAAACCAAGGTTACCATTTCACACTTTCATTTAAGCTTTGGCGCTAACTGCTGAACAAACAACCTCCCCGTTAACCAACCAATCCAAACAAAAGCCCCACCATTTTCCAAACACCGATGTAAATCATTCGTGGGATAAAACTCATCCCGTGTTCCTAGACTGCTTATATCGCAAAGAGTTTGATCACGCGTAGGGGAGGAACACAGGGAAACAAAATTTGTTGATTCCGCCACCTCATCAGTGGCACAATCAAAATGGCGCCATTGCCGGATGGTGCTAAATTACGATGATGAGTTTGGATGTGTACTCAAAATCTACATTACAAGTGTAGGTGACTCCTAGTCCTTTTTGAATCAAGCTTCATCAGAATCGGTTGTGTTTTCACGGCTGGCAAGCATCAGACTGCTTTTTGTTTCTTACAATCGCTTGTTTTAACTAACACGACTCAAAGTTTGCTTGCGGTTCCTCGTCAGGTCTCATTTTCAGGTAACAAAGCTTATAAAGATTTGGGATGAGGGATATCGATTGCAAAGAGTGAGTGCAACTGGCTGAGTAAAGTCAGGAAATTAGTGTGCACAAAGACCAAATGATCCCCTACCGAGGAACGTAGGTGCCAACAAACACCTCCCATGAATCAAACTAAGATACGATTGATGAGGAACACATACACCTCCCAGAAATTAGTGCTCCCTCTCCCGCATCATACCTGGCTGAGGAAGTAGCAAGAAACCCCTACTCTAGTGCCCCCGCTTCCCACATTTCATGGTATGGAAATGAAAATCCATATTCACACATACGATTTTGAAGAGGCATGGGCCAACTTTAAGAGGGCAGAGAATCGATACGTGATTCGCCTGCCGAAAAGATTTCCACGACATCACTAAAGGACAAAGCCAAATTTGGCTCAATTCCATCGATACGAGAACGATTAGAAATCACAGATCTTTCAAGCTACTTTTGAAGAAATTCTTCAAAGCAACCAAGACCAACAGCTTGAAGAGGCAAGATTCACACCTACTCGGCCTATGACAATGAGAAATTTACCAAGTGGTTGAAAGATTCATGGATACCATCAAGGTCATTCACATCATGGGTTCGAGCACTGGGATGTTATGAATCATTTCTATAATGGTATGTCCTCGCCTAGCTAATTTCTAGGAAACTATGTGCGGAGGTGATTTTTCGAGCAAAACTGACGAGGCCATGGATTTCTTAGTTATGTGGCTGAAACTTCCAAGGTCAGATGAGCCAAACCTGAGAGAGGGAGAAATGAGGCCCTCAAGACACCAAAGGGGGAGAATTTACACTTCAAAATACGGAAATTCAAAGCAAAAAAATCTCAACCCCAGCTTTTAGAAGGTGGAGGAGTTAGAAGGAAAGAGGCTCCATGAAGTGCAGGTAGTGAATGAAAACACTGTATAGGCCAACTCATTCACGCCTGTCAACCCACTTAATCTGTGAGAACACCATCCTGAGTTCTATCGCTGAAGGATTTGATGTTTCAGCATGTTGAATGTCACAATACAAGCCACAATCTAACGCCCCATACGGGTAATACGTGATAATTCCAATTGGAAGAATCACCCCCAATCTCTCTTGAAACCTAATCCCCATTTATGTGCTCCCCTCGTGCTAAACAGTCTGCCTATCCTCTTCAATTGAACAAGCTATACCGAATTTGGAGCAAGGTGGTGGCACCTGTGGAAGAACAAAGTGGATCAATGCACAATTGGCAATAAAGGGATTGACAATCGGGTAGAGAGTACACCTAATTAAAAATAATAGGATGGGCTTGAGAGCAATCTAATAAGAAAATGTACAACCCGTAGTGATTCAATCACAAAAGATCAACAAATATTCGGAGGTGCAGGAGAGAGGAAGGTCTCCCTTCCTAAACATTTCCAACCAAAAGGAGTCCACGCAGGCAGTTCATCCAAGAATTGTATGGATGAAGTGAAGGCCATAATCACCTAAGGAGTAAGAGAAGGTGGTAAATCAAAGGCTCATGATCAAGCAGTAAGAAACATGCAAGGAAAAGGAAGTCGAACCAAAGGGTGATCATCATGAGGACTCATGAAGCACTCGTGATGCCACCTCCATTTCGCACTAAGAAGTAAGAAGAAGGCATCCTGGGTGATGTGCATCCCTGAAGTCCTACAAGGTGTGAAGGTCAATATACCCTTTGACATCATTAAACAAGTCCCCGCCTACGCAAAGTTTCAAGGATCTATGTACAATCAAAAAGGGATTGGGCATTGAGAAGAAAGCCTTCCTAACCGAGCAAGTCAAGGCCATAATCCAGCAAGACTCCTACCAAATACAAGGATCCCGGATTCCACACCTCGGGGCCAACATTGGTGGACTTGCATGTACAAAGCATCGTCGATTCAGCCGTTGTAAAACTACCGCCATACTCAGGTGGCAGCTAGGGCTCGGGGAGAGCTTGAGCCTACCAACATCACTCATCATTGGCCGATCGATCGATGAAGACTCTAAGGAATAGTTGAGGATGTGGTTGGTGAGGTAGACAAATTTACTATCCAAGATGACCCTTTGTAAAGCCGACAATCGACACAGCGCGGCCCAATCATGTGCCGATTATCCCTGAAGACCATTTTCACACGCTAATGCAATCATTAATTGTCGAAATGGAGTCATGTAGCTCACATTTGGCAATATGACATTGGAGCTCAACATATTTCATTTGAATCACAAGCACAAACCATTGGAAGGTGAATGAAGGAAATAATGAAGTTCGCTTCATTGATCGAAACTGGGAAGCAAATGTCCATGAATTGCAAGAAATAGCTAACCAAGGTGAAGCAGGTGTTTGGGAGTTGCCATCAGTCATCATTGCAGAGAAATTGGTCAGCCCAAATTCAGCATGTGAGAAGGAAATCAACAATGAGGAATCAAGCATCAAGGCAAGAGAATGTATCAATGGAGGGGCTATGAGCTCCTCCTCCGACTCTATAATCGGTTGGTAAAATGATTGCCTGCTTAAAACCAAATTGCAGCTCAAAAATTTTTGCTTTTTGTTTTAAATTTGTCAATTTTAATAGTAACTATTTTTAGTAACTTTCTCTTTTTAAGTAATTTTATTTTAATATTATTTAATATTAGATTTTTAGATATATTTTAATATAATAATTTTTATTTATATTATTTATATTTTAATGTTTAAAATTCAATTTGCAGTTAAGTACGTATTTCGCTACATTAGCTAAACCGACTAATGGTCGCTCGCTTCTCGCTTTATAAAAAGGAGGAGTGTGGGGAGGGGGCTTTCAAATTCATGCTCATTTCCCTTCCCCTCTCTGCTGCCAGGCCTGAGCCACTGGCTGCAGCCGCACAATTACACAACATTTCATCACATCGCGCTTCGCCAGCGGGAAGGCCCGTGTTCTCGAGCCGCAATCGCACACTCTTGCCGTGCTCTGCTCCACCGGGCTGCGGCGTATCGACCGGAAGCCCCGATTCGCACTGCTTTCCACAAGCCGTCCCGTGCCTCGGGTCCAGCGGCGTCCCACTCAAGAAGAGCCCCGCCACCATCGCCCCGTGGCAAGGCCCGGTGAGCCCCCACACCCGCCCTGGGTCGGCCAGTCCATAGCCACACGCCCGTACCCCGGCCTACTGTGCCCTCGCCGTGGTTTGGGCCAGCCCCAGTCCGCCCCGGCCTCGCAGACACCGCCCGCCCGACTGTGTCCTTTCCGGGACATGCCCATGGTCCGGCACTGAGGTGGGTCCCGCCCCGAGGCCCCGAGTCAGGTTCGGCACTTCAGCAGCGAGTTGCGCCCACTTCAACCAGCCCCGAGCTAGTTCGAGCCGCCTCGAGAGCGGTCTCGAGGAGCTCAGGTCTCGGGGGAGGCATCGGGGACGGACGACTCGCCTTCAGGCCCCTCGTAGACGATCCAGAGGGCCCAGCCTCCAAGCGGGCCCGTACATCAGACCGGGAGTCTTCAAGACAGGCCCAGCCATCACCGTCCCTGCTCAGCACGGAGGCCACCTTTATCGCCAATTATCGCCTCGCTCAGATCGGGCACCACGCCGCCGACCCCGACCGGGAACGCCACTCCACGCCGAGATTTCCCATGGGGAGTCGAGCACATGTGCCGGGCGCGATCACGACTCGTTCAAGGACTCCATGCGCCCGATTACACAAGATTCCCCATGTCGTTTATGACAATCACAGTAGCTTTATTATCCCCTGCAGATTTCACTTCTACTACACTCATGACTTCAGGAGCCGAAGTCCGATGGAGTCTGATTCGTGCACATGATCGATCGAGAGTACTGAGCGTGGACATTACAAACGCTTCAGGTTTCGCTGTACCAGTGGCAGCTAATTTGAGTTATTGATCGCCTCACCAATGTGGCGGGTGATGGTCCGCAGCCTAGCTCGAGACACTACGGCTGATCAAGATTTTTCAGAGGCGCCCGCTTTCGATAAGCTTCATTATCTACTCGTCAGATCAATTCTTTCCCCGCTACAAAGACTACGCCCACGTAGGGAGCCATCTCGAGGCCTGTGACACCGATTCAGAGGGGATTCTGCCCAGTTTCTCCGAAGCCGTGATGACCGCATTGCTGCATTTCGAAGATAAGGTCCACCGCAAGGGCCTGGCTCGAGTAGAGAGTCTACCCTTATTGATGCCACGACTGCTGAGCCAGGTCCTGGAGCACTTGGTCAGAGGAGTCCCGTGATCGAGGAGTGACCGTATGCCCTCGTGTCCCGCTTCCTGGAGCGAGCCACAGGATGCCTACTTTTCTCTCCTCTCCAGCCACGGACCAGGAGGAGGTACCGGATGAAGAGGCGCAGGATCTCCCAGAGAGAGATGATCCCGCCCCGAGGTAGAGATGTGGAGAGGAGTCCAAGGCCGATATATCTCCTCCATCTCCTCCTCCACTGCTTCAACCACGCCCGACACTCCGCCCATCATATACAAAGACAAGACTCTCCTGAGCACGCTCATGTCAAGATTAGGAGATAAAGTGTGTTATGGATGTTGTCTGCTCATTAGCCTCTACAGCATCGATGGACCAGAGGCTGACTCGGAGTCGTAGACTACTTTAGAGAGCATTGTCACACCCGCTGCCCGCAGACACGAGTCACCTCTGGGCCTCCCGCATGTTCGCCTCACGAGAGAGGCCAACACAGCCGGCAGCCTCCTTAGACATAAACAGTTTCCTCGGCCACGTAGGGCAAAAGAGCTTTCCGTATCCACCACCACCGTGAGATTGGAGGTGGTTTACACTCGTTTCAACTTTCCTTACCCATATGACATGCTCATACTTTAATCGAGGAAAAGTTAGAGCAAGAGTGTCTTTTATCATGCTTTTGTACGCTACTTTTATCAACGTCATTTAATGGTATGATTCATGTATTAGCCATTAGTAGGCAAAGGATATTTTTACTATGGTTTTAGCTATATTAAGCATGTATTATCCATTTTGGTTATATCAAAAGATTTATAGCACTATTTCCATTTGACTACACTTTTGCAATTCATTTTTGTGTTTTCACTTTGTATATCTACTTTTGCCTTCAATTGAACAATTGAATTGCTTTTAATTGAACAATTGAATTGCCTTTAATTGGAAAATTGAAACCCTGTATGTTACCTTAATGATAGAACAATTCCATGCATGATTTAGTTTTTGGTCAATTGAAATTTCAGCATTCTCAACCTTGAACATTCCCCCTTTAGCTAATCACACACAAAGGCACACCAGACATTGTACCAATAGGTTGTGAAATTATGTACTGCCAGCCTTGCAAAGCTTCGGCCAGACATGTTGGACAACCCATGGCAGGTTGGGGTATTACTCCAAATATGAAGGCTAATGTAGTCTTCCCAAAAGAAAAGAAAGCAAAAAGCAAAAAGAAGAAGAAAAAGAAGAATAAAGTCGCGGACGCTGCTCAAAACCCGACACGGTCCGTGAGGTAGGCGACAAAGCTCTGAAGCCCGATGCCCTAAATCTTAGTTGGTTGGGAGTCATCGACTTAGTGTTCGCGACATGGGTGGATGGGTAGAGCAAAGGTAGTGCTTAATTCTCAAGTCATTCGTGAGTCCGGTGAAGCTCGCAGAGTTTGTGGTCAAGTGGATTCTTTGGCTTGATGCCCTAAACCTTAATTGGTTGGGATTACCTGCGGACCCGCTACACGGACTTTGGTGAAGTCGAAGCTTTAGCATTGCACCCTGGGCAATGAAGTCAAAATAAAGAATAAGAGTGTAGTTAATCCAGATTTGTGTTGGCTAACGCCATCATGGCAATGATACGTCAGATAAATGTTTCTGCACCAGCTTAAGTCTATCCAACATCTTTGAACACTATAGATTTATATACCAAATGATCTGAGGTCTATATTACCAAACTGTTCGCATAATATTTTTGTCTTCTGCGCCTTATTCAATAATAAAACTTTATTCATCAAAGAATACGCCCAAAGATACTTGAACTACACTTTGTAAAAACAACGTTGATATCCATTGATTATTTACATCGTTAAGGGACTAGCAACGTTGTCTACTGGGGGTGATTAGTACCCAAAAAGTGCTATTTTGAGCCCTATTCAAGATAGGTTTTGAGTGCTTTTTGCGCACTAATCATATCAATTGAGCCAATTGACGTGAGTAGATCCACTTAGTACCACTTATGCCATTTCGAGTTTGTTTTTGCACTTTGCGTGCCTCATGCACTCACCATTTAGTTCAAATCACACAAGATACGTGCCAACATCGAAGATTCAATATGTCAATAAATCACATCAAAAACAAAGGAATATGAAGTGGATTTTAAAGGAAGGAGGATGCAGCTGGATGCAAGAAGAAAAGCCGGACGCAGAGGCGTGCCAGAATTTTTTTACACCGCTTAAAATTTCGCTAGGATGCGTACCGCAATCATAGCTAAAATTTCGCAATCCCAGCGAAGTTTAAATTTTCGCCAGGCCAGCGTAAATTTCAACGTTTAGCTTAAATCCCACTCGCTTATTCACAAATTTCCTCGCTGCGAACGCCACAATAAAATCACCGCTGGATAGCTTAGCTTTCTTGATTTCAAGATTCGTAGAATTTCATGAGATAGCTTAATTCTCACAAAGATAAATTCGCAAAGTTGCTTAAATTTTCGCTAGGTTAGCTGTAAATTTTCGCTATGCTAATAAATTCATGACAGCTAAATCTCACTGTGGTTTTTGCATTTTTTTGCCCTAAATCCACTCACGTTTCTCGATGTATTACCATTTTGACCCTTTAAGTATGTAATTTCATATTTTAGGCATTTTAGTATTTTCACACTTTGGGCTTGACTATATAAGCTCTCAAACTTTGTAACCCTAAGCAACTTTTTATTTTCAACATGTTTCATGAGTTTTCTATTTTTAGGTTTTATTTTGCTTCTTCTCTCCTTCTTTCATTTCTGGCTGCCAAACACCTCTTGAGGATGACAACTCAAGGGATGTTTGGCTAAGCCTCATACCTTTGAAGAGGAGGGTTTATAGCTTGGTTTTGGGTCGCCGTGTGTTGTCTCTATGCTTTGAATGTTACGGTGTACGCATTTATGGTCTCTACCTTTCAAACTAGGTTTAATGCCATTTAATGTTGTTTCTTTGGTCAATACTTGTCATGCTTTAGGGTTCAGTGCATGCTTAATACTAGATGCACTAATATCCTTTAGATGTCATTTATGAACCGTGGGAATGAGGTTACATGCTAGGGTTTCAAACTGAATGGGATTTTAAATGCTTAGTATTTGGTTTGACTCAAATAGGAGTGGTTCTAGGGTTAGGTTTTATAGCTAAATTAGAGATCCGGCTTTGGCTTGGGACTATATGTCATTTGGGTCTCTAATGCGAGGAAATAACCCGAGGGACATCAGGGACACTTTACGTTGTCAAGCTAGTGACCCAAACCTTCGGGCGTTACCATTTCACACTCATTTAAGCTTTACGCTAACCGCTGAATGAAACAAATTTCGCTTTTAACCAAATCCACAAATCCAAACAAAAGCCTCACCATTTTCCAAACACTGACATGTAAACTGGTCTGTGGGATGAAAAACCGATCTCGTGTTCGACCTTAGATCGTCTTTGTGATAGCTTATTCTAGTGATGGGAGGAATTTATAGGAAACCAAATTTTGTTGATTCCGCTCACCCTCATTGGCTTGAATCACAACCACACTCATTATACAATTTACAATTTACCACATGGAATGATTTTTCGTGTCATGAGATGTTTCATGCCCATATCGAGCCACTCAGGCTCACTACGCACGTGCCTGGCACGGTGTGATGATGATCTTGAAAATACCAATGACACCCATATACCGAGCCCTTATCGACTCACCAACACCCAATGCAACTTGCCAATGGGGAACTAATCCCAAGTCAGTCCCGACTCTTATCACTCAATTGTAGGTTTAATAATAACCATGACTGTGTGTTTTCTTTGGGCAACAGAACTTTCGGACATCTCCGCGGGTCTCTTTACCTCTGAAATTTCGGATACTCTGCGGGTCTCTTACACCCAATTTAAGAGCTTTTCACACGAAATTTACGGCCCCTCTCTTACTTCTTGAATTCCACGTAATTTTATTTCTCTTATGTTTTAAATGGACATTTATTGAGCGTCGTCAATCTGACTCACCCGTATTCATGGCCCGATGAACAAGCCGTCTGATGCACCCACTAATGGCTTTCGACACAATGTCACCGGTGCACATGAATGTAATGATGCCAATTCATATAATAAATTCTAATGATTCATACACAATTATATTTCATATAATTCAACCAATCATGTTAACACATCAATTTAGCATGCATTAACATACCATTTTCCACACAATCCATGCCATCCAACTAAAGCAAATACACATGGACAATTTCGGTCCAAAAGGCAAATTCAGATCTGCCTCTAACAAATCAAGATTTATGTGGACTGTCCATGGACAGCCCCATCAGCACGCTCCCACTGAACCGAACAATCCATGGCCATTTCCGCCTCAACACCTAAAACCATTATCATGCCTCTTAAATGCGACATCTCGTTAGAGAAGACCCTACCTCCCGAGTTTGGTTTCAAACCCATTACACTTCCAGCACTCCATGCGAGTCTCCCCGCAAATGCAACAACGCCTTTCATTCGCTAGAGTTTGACCACAACCATTGAATTTAGAGAGAAGTGAGAGCTTCTCACTCTAAAAACCCTTCTTTCTCCTCTTTTCTCTCTCCTCCTCTCCAAACTCATTGGGAGAAGAGATGATATCAATGGTAGTACCCCCTTGCCACATAAAGTTAGCCTACTACTGCCTCATTTGGATTACCTTATCCATCCATCTACCATGATCTCCAATGGCATGATGCCAAGGTCTCATGTGAGCCCCACTCGTCTATATTTAAGATCATTCCCCACACAGCGACACGTGGCACTTCGAGCCACCCAAAATGTGCCATTTGTCCCGTACCGCAGACTCGGTGCCTCGAACGTGGAAATTCGACCGCCTCGGACCACTCAAATTTGACGTGGTCGCTAGATTTCATAACTGGATTTGACCAAATTGCCCTTTTTCCTTTTTTCATAAAATTAGGATTTTCTCTGAGTTTCACAATGTGACTCACCCTATCCCACATCCCGAGTCCTCACCGACTCCCTCAACATGCATATGCCAATAAGAAAACTGCTTGGCTGTTTACCCAGAATTTGATTTTATCCAAAACAAAAGGCTTTTCTTTGCTTTTATAAATCACCTTTGACAACTTACACCGCCCATCAAAGCGCTTGACAATCAATTACCATGGATACCCGACCTCGGATAATCTCCGATCTCCGGATAATCTCCGACCTTGATAGTTGTCTCCGATAATAGCTTTATTTTAAAGTTGCGGATGCCTCCATCCTGACAATCTCCGATCTGACTGATGAGTATCTTAATACTTATTTTATCCCTACATCAGTTAGTTTTATATGTTTTACGTTGTAAGCCCTAATGCCCAAAGTCACACTCGCGATCAAAGTCATCCATTTGGTGGAATCAGGCAAATCAGAAACGTTACAAAGCAGGAGAGACTACTGAATTTTGACGTTTTCAGGACATCATATGAGCTCCTATCATCGCCATATATGGATGGATTCTGGCACTTCAAGATCTTTCCATATAGCACACCAAAATTGAGTCGAATAAAGAAGCGCGTTCCAAAACTTGAAGAAAATCAAAACATTGCAAAGCACCTTCTGCAGCAGGGAGAGGCTGAATGGTCGACGCTTTCAGAAATTATATGAGCCTATTGCATCAAGCCATGATGGATTTTAAACTTCAAGAGATTTCAATCGTACCAAGAAATACCAACCGGAGTTCGTGATGACAAAGTTATGGCCTTACGGTTGGGAGCAAAATGATCGCAACGTCGCGACTTTGAGAACCAACGTCGCGACGTTGCAGAAACAGAGCATCCCGACGTCGCAACGTTGCTGCACGACGTCGCAACGTTCAGGGTTGATTTTGGGTCGATTTTTAGCCCATTTTGAGCCTATATAATGAAGGGTTTTAAAGCTCAAAACCGTGTAGGGATCGAAGAGAGGTGGATTGGCATGCATTTTGAGCTAAAGAGGAGAGCCTTCTTAGGGTGAAACACCCTAGGCACACATCTTGAAGGGAAAAGTTTGAAGAAGAAGAAGATTGAAGAAGAGGAGATGGGGCTTTCTACCCAAATCGTTTATTTTCATCCTCTCTTTTTCTCTCTTTGATGGTTTTCTTCCACATAGAGGGATGTTCTCAGTTCTGGGTTTCTGTGGTTTTGTCAAAACCTAACCGTATTTGTATGGATTGAGTTTAATTTTCATTTTTATTTAATATGTTATGATTTTTTATCGACTTGCTTTATTTTTAAGAATTATACAAATAGTTTTGGCCAATTTAAAAATTTTTTTCACTGCTGGAAGGAGTCCGAGATCGAGAGAGACACCCTTGTGGACACGAATAAAGCAATAACACCGTCAATCTGTAAATAGAGATACCCCGTTCCAAGTGTGGCATTAGGGTTTATGGCTACTAAGTGTTTCGAGTCGAGGGGCCAAGGCAGAGACTACACACCCCACCAAAGACAGCGTATATATTCCGAGAGAGACATCTCAGAGGTCATGGATCAACCCGCCAGCGTAAATCATATGAAATAATAAATAAACAATTTCTCTTGCTGTAAAATTCATCAAGGTAAATTGAAGGAAAAACCCTAGTTTCTTATAAACAATTAATTGATTTAGAAAAATAATACAGATTAGTTTTTAATCGGAATTCATTAGATTTTAAATCCGCATAATATTTAAAGCTAAGTTTTACTCGCACACTCTCCCCGTAGATCGATATCCGCATTTCCTAGGGGGTATTAATTATATTATTTTGATACGACGCTGCACTATGCACATAGCGACATTTATACACACCACGCCGCCCATCATAAGCGCTGCCAGGAGAATTTTGTATTTGACATTGGACAAATAACACCCGATATTATACTTTTGGATCAATTTATTTTTTATTTACTACTTTTTTTTACCATTTTACATCCGTGTCGCTTACTAAGTCCTACTGTTTGTTTTGTGTGGGTCAGAGGTTAATCTCGCATGCATACGAAGATAGGGGTCAAGGCGAACAGTCTTGATCCCGAGAGCTAGAGAGAACTTTAAACATACTTACTTGTGAGCAAAGAGAAGTACAAGTTTCAAATCACAATGATCCACCTATCGAGTTGGATAAATGCATTGGCTCACCTTGAGCAGCAACTAAGAATGCGGCAATTGGCTGATGAGCATCAAAGAAGAGTGACAACTTAATTGCGAAGTCAAGTGTGGCAACCATATGCATCACTGGATTATGCTCAATATGGAGGTACCTACTGAGTTAACCATAATTTCGATGGAGCCACCACCCAAACACCTCTTCATGGAATACAAGCTATAACACTTTCAATCTCCACAAGTCCAAAGATCAAGAGCCTAGAAGAAGCTATGGATGAATTCGGCAAAGAACTCAAGCTGCATTTACCATGGCAACCTCGAATTTTCAAGATCAATGGATGCAATGGACTTACTTCAAGTCAAGGTTCTTTAATCCAATGAGATAAGTCAACTCTCCACATGAGAATGACAAATAGAGGCAGCATTAATTGAAATGAAAGAGTTCATGCTGAATGTGTGACATCCTTCAAGTTCAATTCATGGAATTGACAAGGCTACGTTCAAATTCAGCATACACCATTCGAGCATAGCTTGGTTAAGAGATGGCTCCAATGGCTACTGGTACTCAATCCATTTTAGAAAGAACAAATACAAGACAGGAGAGTATGAGTATAAAGAACTAGTGGCAAAATATATGAATGGAACAAGAGAATATGGCTACAATGTCCTTTGAAGGACAACATGAGAGTTCGCCATCTACTCTGGTGTGGTGAATACGCGTAAGAAGAAAATTGGAGCTATAATGAAGAAATCACTTCAAGAGGTAATGAAGAACTTGAGAAGCTTCAAAAGGTGGAGGATGATGATGCAGAAAATTTGAAAGACTTAGTTGAAAAGGAGGAAAAAGAGTCAACTTCTTCGGAATCATATGAAAAGGTAAAAGAGGAGGTTGTAGAGACTTTTCCGGAGATGACTTTATGGGGTGAGATGCATGAAGAATTGAAAAATGAGAAGACGATCCCAAATTCCGAGGTGGATGAGTGCATCATTCACTTCAACAATGAATTGAGAGGAACCATTGTAAACAAAAAAAATTAAAAAAATAGAAAATCAAAAAAAATAATAAGATTGTGGAAGACTATGTGTAACACCTAAAAAAATAATTTAACAGCTTTTCTGACTTGGTTTGTATATTATAAGCTAAATAGGAATTTTCTAAAATAAAACGATAGATCCGGCAATTTTAATTTGAGGGACCTAGTGGTCATAAATGGAAAAGACACGGGTAAAATGGTCTTTTACCACTTGAGGACATAAAAGCCATAAAAGCATAAGATTATATGTAATTGTGGAATTTGAGGAAGATTATGGGTCAAATTAGAATATGGCATAGTTGAATTGCAAAAAGGGAAGAACCTAAGGACAAAAAGGCAAATAAGGAAACTTAAAGCAAAAATGGTTTTCATGTCTCTGGGCCAAACATGGCTCTCGAAGGAACATGGGATTAAAAGACCAAAATCGGGTCTCATTCGAGGAGAGAAAAACTGCAGAGGAGAGAAGAGAAAGGGAGAGGAAGGAGAAGAAGGGGCTAGCCATGCTCCAAAAGGTATGGAACTAACTTTGAGTATGACTCTGGATTGCATGGATCCTTGGTTTGCTCTGGTTAATGGTTCGCCCCAAACCTGTGGTTTGATAAAAGTTCATCCCAACATGAGTTTCGTTGGTGTTTTCTGTGGTTTGATAGATTTCATCCTAACCCAAAAGATTATTGAGAGTAAGGTGGGTAAAACCCCAAATGTAAAAGAAAACTCTGGAATCCCCTCCCTTGAGGTTGATTCATGGATTAATTGCAAGGTAAAGAGTCAAGAACAAACCCTAACAAATCCTTGTATTTGTCAGGTATGGGTCATAACCCATATTAGAGTTATTTGAGAGTAATTCATGATAGAATTTTGAAGTAAAGATAAGTATTGAAAGAGGAATTGAATAGAAAAGAGGTTACAAAATGAATATGAAATGGTTTTGAGGTGTATATGAAGTATAGAATTGAATTGGGTATCAAAAATATGGAAAAAGGGGAGAAAAATATACACCAAAATTTCGAATGTGTACTCTAAGATGAACAGTAGTATACCGGTACACCCCACCAGAGGCCAAAGTGTACCGGTACACATTAAGGGTGTACCGTACACTGCTCGTCTCCCACTTCCCGACCAGTTTTTTGTATTTTAGCCATAACTTACTCATTTCTTATCCGATTTGAGTGATTCAAGTGGACAATTAAAATAGACTTCAAGGAGAATCAAACCTAAAGAAATAGGTATCGTCAAAGTATGGCTCTAAGTGGCCCAAAAATTCACTCAAAGTGGGGTCATGTGCAAGCCAAATACTGATTTCAGTTTTGAACATAGAGTAGTCCGGGTTGTTTCAGACGTAACTTGAGTTGCGGTGCTCTGAATTGGGTGATTCCAATTGGAATAGAACCCTTAGCACCTTAGCTTTAAATGAGTACAAAGACCTAGTGTCAAATATGAAGTTAGAACCCCGTAAAAATTAGTAATACAAACTGTCCCTAGTGTAATCGGTAAATTGACTAGTTGGCATTAAAAATGCCATAACTTTATTTTGGATGATCCAATTGGAATAATTCCAATTTCTAATTAAAATAGATTCATTGAGGGACAAGAATATATGAATGAGTATACATGAATGAATATGTGAATGAGTATTTATGAATGAGTATACATGAATGAGTATACGTGAATGAACACGTGAATGAGTATTTATGAATGAGTATACGTGAATGAATATGTGAATGAGTATTTAAGGAATGAGTATACATGAATGAGTATACGTGAATGAACACGTTGAATGAGTATTTATGAATGAGTATACATGAATGAGTATACGGAATGAATATGTGAATGAGTTTATGAAATAATGTACATAGATTGAGTATATCTTGAAAAGATAATACGAAAGTGATTGGTGAAATTGAAATGGGATATTTGGAAACCAAATGAATGTGAATACACAAGGACGGATTCATCGTTGAATCATTATAAATGTGAATACGAAGGTGAATATGGAATTGAAATGTGATATTTGAAAACCAAATGAATATGAATGATGATAAAGACGGGATTCATTAAACTGAATCCGTCATAAATGTGAATTAATTGATACATCGAATGAACCGCCTGACGGGATGCACCAATCGCATCCGCCACGGCGCACCCCTCAAATTTTCCAATGTCCTTACTCGCGTGATGCACCAATCGGCATCCGCTATGATGGCGTATGACATTTAATTGATACCACGTGTCGGGATGCACCAAACGACATCCGCTGCGATGGGAGAACCGGCTGCGTATACCGCTCGATGCACAAACGGCATTCGCTGCGACGGAGAACCGAATAAGTAATACCATGGGCACCAAACAAGATCCGGCCGCGATGGAGACCGAATTGTAAAATGTGTAGGTACATTAATGTAATGATGATAAGGGCGGGATTCATTAAACGTGAACTGGCCAGAAATGGGAATTAAATAGTCAAAGTGAAATAAATCTCAACAATGACGAAAGTGTAAATGGGATTTTATGTGTATGCTTAAATCTCATAAATTGAATTGTGAATCGATTATTGTATTGAAATGCATGTCAGATATTATAATGATGTAAATGAAAGATGCTAAACTAGTAGTATGAGTTTATGGATAAAATGACATTATTTTGCAATGCATGTTATTAAGTGTGAAGGTTATGGGTCTTTGAATTTGTAAATGGTCAAGTGGACGTCTTAAAAGCAGTTGTTTTCGCTTAATTAAAAAGGTCTGAAATAAATAACATAAACAAATATGTTTTGGAAAGATAATTGAAAATGTCGGAGTAAACCGGCTCCGCAGCTTGATCCGCCAACCGAGTCAAGTCGATTCGGGTCACATAATTCTTTAAAAATAAAATTTAATAAGACGAAATAAATGTTTTGATTTAAAACGCCGAGTAAACCGGTCTAAATTGATCCGCCTAACCGGTCAAGTGGGATTCTGGTCGCGATTACACTTTGAAAATGAAAGTTTAATAAAAATGAAAACTAAAAGGATTTAACGGGCATCCCATCATGAAATGTAATTGCTAAAGGGAGTTGATTAATGGCTTCGGGCCGATAATGATAAGTAAGAGTCTAATATGTATTGGTATATTTGATTTGACTCTGTATGAATTTAATATGACTCGACTGCTCGAATTGCCATCAGATAATGATAAGTTTACTTTGAATATGATTTGATCTATCATATACATAGATAAGGAGTTACAACCTACAAAAAGACATGACACAGGAAGTAATATGAACAATGATAAGGAATCGAAAAGAATAAAATCTACATGTATATAATATGAGATGAGTTAGAAGTCACATAAGAATAGTTTCAAGTATATGCATAAGTAAAAGTAAATGTAAAAAGATAGTGACGATGATTTTTGTTATTGGTCGTTATCGTCTATATGTTCTACTCAAGCTGCAAAGCTTAGCACCGTGCAATTCGTAGGCATCAAGAGGAGATAAAGAGGATAGACATTCCACACCGGCCTGGCCATCTCGTAGATAGGTGCTCACCAAAGACTGCTTTCCACAATCGATGTTTGTACTAAATATGTACATGAATAAGTAATTGTATAAGTAATTGGGACTCAGCATATGTGTGTGTAGATTTGAATGGATACCACCCAAGTGGTAGTTCCTTTGTATATGTGAATGACTTTTGGTTATTACAAAATTATTTATATAAATTCACGTATGCAAACTCTGAAAAAAAAAAAAAAAAAAAGAACAAAAAGTAAAGAGTCCCAGTATATGGTTTCGCACCCCGAAACCGGTTCGGATTCGCCAATCGGGTTGGACCGGGAATCGCTGATTACCATGCTCAAGCGCTGACGGCACAACTATCGCCTTAGAGAAGGATGAAACACCAACCCATCCGTAGTCGTAGTCTAGCTGGACTCGAAAAACGGAGCAGCTGGGAGGCAAATGCTTCTAAAATAATGTTTTCTTTTCTTTTTTCTATTTCGTAGTTAGTTTTGAGCTTTTTTTTTTTAATAAATTTTCGTGCTTGATTTTGTTTTTCTATGTTTTAGTTTTTAATTTCAGGTTTTTGGGGATTCAAATCTGGTTTTGGAAGCTAAAAGGTTGAAAGCTTGAAGTTCAATAATTCTGGGTGGCTTAAAGAACCAAAGAGGAAACCATATTCAAGCATCCCCTTCAATTGGACTTAAAGTCTAACCCCTCTTAACACCTCTTTGCCTCCAAAGATAGACATATTCATTGGAGCAACTTCCAAAGACTTGATCAACCTTAGGGGAGTACTCATTATCGATTCTTGCTTTTGTTTCACATTGAGGACAATGTTCATTTCAAGTTTGGGGGGTGAATTCAACAATTCATTACGAAAAAATTTCCAAACCAACTTTATCTCCTTATCTATTTAGTTAGTTGTACAAAGCTTTTCATCTTTTTATTTTATTCATTTTGTGTCTCATATGAGCGAGTTTGATGCCTTGTTGGGTTAGTAGAAGGTCATTTTGTTCACAACTATTCAAAATGCCAAGTGTAAAAGAGGAATAGGACCCTTAGGTTTTTAAATGATCCGTAATTGTGTACTTGTTTGCAAGGGTGACTTATCTTAGTCATTCCATTGGTGCTACAAGAAGCTATTTCTCAAGGAATCTATCACACACTTTTGGTCTCCTTGTATACCTTAACCTGACCTTGCCTTGAATTCAACTAACCTTGGGCATTTTAGCCACCTAAGTGATGTGACACCTAATAAGAGGATTTCATCGAGCCTCAAACTTAAAAAAAAAAAATACAAAAACAATAGAAAAAGTGAAAAAGAAGAAAAAAAAAAAAGAGTAAAAAAAGGCTTGTGAATTAGAATAAGTGGATCATCCAATCGGAATCCCGGGCACAATCCGAGGGGCCTTTCAAAGCCTAATGCCCTAAGTCAACTGGCCGGGAGTCATTGACTTCACTACCCGCTACATGGGATAGAAAATGGATCATTCCCACAACCTAGGGCCTTTGAGTTTAACGAGGCACCGGTGAAGTTTGAAGGGGAATTTAATGCCTGGTGCCCTTAACCAACTGGTGGGTAGTCACCAATAGATCCTTGCCACAGGAACACTCATCTAAAACTTGGCACTAGTTCTCCTTTCATTTTTTAGGTATTTAGGAAATTTTGTGCATTTCTCGTATGAATAAAAAGGGTGCCTTTTTATCCTTTTCTTAGTTAGCTTCTTCCAAATAGGTGAGTTGAGCTTAAGTTTGGGGGGTGTTAGGGAATCTTGCACACTGAAGATCATGCTATCACCCGCACTTAGTTTCCTTGGGAAAGGTCATCAAGGGACTTGGGGGTTGATTTGTTTCTGCCAGGTTTTTAGAAAGTTTAAAAAGTTTAAGGATCCTAAATTTTGCTGAAAAGGCTAATATTGCTATATTGTGTTCATAGTGATCTCTTCCATTTGGAATCATGTTATCATACTCATCTCATTATTTTTAGTTCATGTCATTTTCAATTTTTGTTTTTATTTTGAGTTTCATTTCTTGCTCGGGGGCAAGCAAGAATTTAAGCTCGAGGGTGTGATGAGTATCTTGGCCACTTATTTTATCCCTGTATGATTTAGTTAGTTTTTATAGTGTTTTTATGTTAAATAGTGCCCTAATGCTCTAAAAGTTCACACTTATGATCAGGTCATCCATTTGGTGGAATTGTGCAAAATTAGGAAAACGCTACGTAAGGAAAGAAGAGGCTACTGAATTTGACGTTTCAGACATCATATGAGTCTATTGCATCAATCCATATATAGATGATCTCCAACTTCAAGGTCTTTCCAGGGATACCAAGAACACCAAAAATTGAGTTCGAACAAAGAAGTTATGCAAGTTCCAAAACTTGAAGAAAATCAGCAAACATTGCAGCACCTTCAGCAAGAGAGGCTACTGTATTTTGACGTTTTCATAAATTATATGAGCTCATATTGCATCAAGTCATATATGGATGGATTCTACACTTCAAGATCTTTCCAACGGTACCAAGAACACCCAAATTGGAGTTTGTATGACAAAGTTATGGCCTTACAAAGTTGGAGCAAAACATCACAAAGAAGAACGTCGCGACGTTGAGAACCAACGCCGCGACGCTGCAGAAATGCAGAGTATCCTGACGTCGCGACGTTGCTGCATGACATCGCGACGTTCGGGTTGGTTTCAGATTGTTAGCCCATTTGAGCCCATAATGAAGGGTTTTAAAGCTCAAAACCGTAGGATCGAAGCAGGGGATTGGTGACAGATTTTGAGCTTTTTGAAGAGGAGAAGCCCTCTCTAGTAAACACCCTAGGTACACATCTCAAGTGTGAAAGCTTGGAAAGTTAGCTGAAGACAAGCAAGAGGAGATGGCCACCCAAATCGCGATTTTCATCCTCTCTTTTTTCTCTTTCTTTGATGGTTTTCTTCCACATAGAGATGTTCTAGGTTTCGTTCTAGGGTTTTGTCAAAACCTAACTGCATTTGTATGGATTAGTTTAATTTTCATTTTTATTTAATATAAGTATGATTTTATCGACTTGCTTTATTTATGCAATAATTATGTTAGGTTTGGCCAACTTTGGCATGCCATTGCTAGAGTCCGAGAGACGATGACTCCTAGGGACATGAGTAAAGCAACATTTGGTCAATCTAGGAATAGAGATATCCTGTGGTTCCAAGTGGTATTGTGGTTTATACATTTAAGCCGCTGGAGTCGAGGCCAAGGCAGAGATGCAATACACCCCATTGGCGAGATAGGCAGATATAACTAGAGAGAGAATATCTTATAGGCTCGATCAACCCGGCCAGCGTAAACATATGAAATATTAAATAAAACAATTTCTCTGGCTAAAAATTCACGAGTGTGCAATTGAAGGCAAAACCCTAGTTTTCATAATTAATTGATTTAGAAAATAATATAGGATTAGTTTTTAATTTGGAATTCATTACGCATTTTAGGTCCAGATAATATTTAAAGTTTTTTCTAAAGTCGCATCAAAGATTAATTCTCCCCAGATCGATATCCTGTACTTAGGTACATATTACTTGATACGACGCATGCACTTGCGCGACATAGGCGTACATTTATACACACCACGCTCGTCTATCATGGACAATCTCTCCACAATGTACTTTATTTTAAGTCATGACAGTCTCCTAAATGGGCCTTTATTCATAAGTCATGGACAGTCTCCGATAATCGTTTTATGATGTAATAAAATGATTCTAACATATTAATTTTGGAGTAATAATTTTTTTTATTACTTTATATTTATTTCTTAAAATAAATACATTTTTTTATTAAAACTATTTTTGATATATGATATAATATATTGTAAATAATAAAGCATTAAGATTTTAATTAACCAATTCAACATTTTCTTAGCTAGAAATAAAAATACAACTCCAAATTGAAAAGGAAAAGAAAATCAAGATTACATCATATGATATATTTTGTGTATCATTTACTTAAACTAATACATTAACTACAAGAAAACTTTATTTAAATAAAATTTTATATTTATTTAATATAATTTTAAATTTATATTTAAATAAAAATAAAAGTATTCATATATCATATTTTAAAAATATTCTAATTTAAAAAATAAAGATTTGAAAATAAATATGATTTGAAGATGTATTTAGAGATTGTTGGTTCGAAAGAAAATGAAAAGTGGACCTCATCATCTCGTAATATGGAAAAGATGCTAATTCAGAGATGAAAATGAAGATTTGTGCTTGAAGATGTTCGAAAATTGTCAATTGATGGAATCAAGTACTTTCACATAAATATATTAGTTTGTTATAATATGTAATTACAATCATAAAACTGATTAGATAGTAAATGAGTTTTTAAGGAAAATGAATTTAAAATAGTCAAAGTAAAATAAAAATATGAGAAAATTGTGTTTTGTATTTTTTTCTTTCCCTTGATACTTTCCAAGTGAATTAGCTATTTGTAAAATTTTAATTATACTAAATAAAAAAGAGAAAAGAGTTTAGAACTAATTTTATGAAATTTTAAATTTTCTACCTATTCCTTTAAAATAGAATGAAATTGGGAATAATATTGAATCTATAAGAATATACAGAATCACAATATTTCTAGACAAAATCACATTTTCTGCCTTTCATCTTATGTCAATTTACAATTTTTAATACATAAATTTATAATTGTTACACCAATTAGGGGGGATTTCTACAGTCATTCATATAAAGCTGTATTTAAGGAGATGATCTTGAAAGACATTCTACTCTTTATACCTAAGGCAATGTCAAATTTATTTTGAGAAAGGGAAGAATAATTATAGTCCTAATTTGCAATTTTCTGCTGAAATGAGAATCAAATCTATAAACCTACAGAGTGTAGGAATGAAAAACAAAAATGACCATTTCCCAACCTCATTCACTTATACTCAAACACTGCCTTAATTGACTTCATCAACAAAAAGCATGTGATTCATTCTATTCAGTAATTCCTAAAATTAATAGATAAAAGAGTTCATGCCAGTTCCTCTTCACTTATAGTAATGAAATCTTTCTCAAATGGAGAACTAGTATCCCATGAAAATAGTTAGAAACTCATTCAGAATGGCTCAATTAAACCTCAATTACTAAAGAAAACCTTTAGCCGAGGTCACCAACCCCGGCTAAAAGTAGTATATAATGCAGTGGGATGAGATCCTTTTAGTATCACATTTCATTGCTTCCTACCAAAGCTATTTGCTCGGATGAGATGCGCTTTCAGCAAGATGGAGAAACATGGAGCAAAGTTTGATGCTCCATGAAGCGGATCAAATTACTGTAGTCATCCTGAATTTCTTGATAATTTTGAGGAGCAGTCTTCTTAAATAGTTTTGTTGAAGCTAATGTGTGGCCTTGAACACAGGATGTCCGTTGACCATCGTCAACCTGCGGAAACCTGTGTGTCTCATATCATGAGACCCATACGTGAGTAAAATGGCCACGTCGGGCCCATACATCCATTCTCACCAAAATGTATATTTTATACCAAAGGAATTAATTTACAATTTATACAAAACTGGATCTTCGGCCTAGATTTTTACAAATATACATAATAAGGCCATATATGGCCATTTCTTCGTCTCTAGGACCTCGAATGCGTCCCATCACAATTGTGCCTTGTACACGAAATAATTTCCCTCGGCAGTGACGATACCTAAAATGGTTGAATTTTCCTACTTGGGTTACTCCCACCTAACAAGTGCTCATGCAATATGTGACCACACACATTGAGTTAATTCATGATTCTACTCGAATGTCTACATGTTATGGATGAGAATGGCAGCTCACCCTTTTCCCTTCTCGACCCTCATGACTCTACTTTATGCCTAAGCCAAGTGTGAGAAAACACTGTTTTCAAAACAAAAGGTTTTTGTTCTTGAAAACATAATATCAATTTCCGATAAAATTCTATTGGACAACCCTCCAAGGTGAATTGTTGGATAACTTTTCGTAACAGTCATGGGTCCTCCTCCGAGATGAACTATTGGACAACTCTCCAAGACAATTCTTCAGAAAATCTTCCTTTGAAATTCCTTTCACAACCATTTTCCTTTTTCTTTCATGTCATGCACTCACACCTATTGTTCTAGGTTGCCCTACTGCATATGAAATGCATTATGCCATTTTCACAATAATTCATGTTAATAGATCATGCATGCATATACTAACAGAATTTATACACAATCAACATGTTATTCCTTCATACATACTTGATAACGTAAAAATTAGCTCATGGGCTACAATATACAATCCGGCGATCCATCTTGGAACTGCCCCGAAACATCACCTGAAGCAACACCTGACATCTGCTTGAACATAGCGACACCTGACGACACATCTGATCCTACGGTTAGTTTTGGAATTTGTCTAAAAACACTAGGGTTTTTCACTTTCAGTCAATCTTTTGGTAGCTGCTACCATCAGGCCTCAGGAACATCTAACCATTAGAATGACTCTTAGCGAATAATAAATCAAGTAGGAGCCCCTTGCCTCCGGTTGTGGCTCATGACGGTACTTGCTCATAGCTCTTGCAGTGGGGACCAACTTTACTTCTTGCCTCGTAGGGATTCGATGGACGGATCACGAAATTCTAGAGAAGGTAGACCTCTCTTTCTAAACCTCTGTATTTTTCTCTCTCTTTTCATTTCTCAAAATCGGTTAGGAGAACTTTGTCGAGAGGACTTGTCCTCTCATTGCCTGTCGAGTTCGTTGGCTCGTAAACACACCTTATCCTCTCATCCACAACATGGATTTCCTTCCATTGGCGTGATGCCCGTGTGTCTCCTCGTGCTTGCACTAGCTCATGTTTGAATCCTCCTTCATATGACATGTGACACCTCTTGAGTAGCTCCGCAGTGTACTTGAAGTGTCACTTTCCATTCAGGTGCCTTGAAAACGTGTAATTACATTTGTCTCGGAGGTCGTGAAGTCGACGTGGTAGCTAGATTTCATGAGCGATTCTGGCGGTGAAGTTCGTTTCATCATCAGAGATACAGAAAAATTCGAATTTTGGCGAAATTACCATTTTCCTTTTGAAGAATTAGAATTTTCTCGGGTTTGTTCCCCCGCCCAAAGAATATCGTCGAGAATTCACCTGATCACACGGAAATCATGCATATGCAACGTGCACAATATCATGCATGTAAACTAGTCATTTAACTGATAAGCGACTAAGCTGCGTACCTTCATCTAAGCGAAAGGGATTGGTGGCACGCTCGTGTCCTCGTGCTCCGATGTTGCCTCCTCCACTCCACGGTGCTGCCATACCACCTTCACTAGCCTCACGGTCTTGCGTCGCAAATCCACGATGCACACTAGTCCCTCCTCGAAGGTCCCATCGGTGTCAATCTCAATCTCTCCTCAATCCATTGTGTGAGCTGGATCTGGAGTGTATCTTCGGAGCATGGAGATGTGGAATACCTCTGGACACGACATCTTTGGCGGTAAAGCCCAGCCGATGCCTTCTGGTGCCCCACCCTCTCAGTATCTCCAAGGGCCCGATAAACCTCGCTGATAAGCACCGGCACGTCTGCGACCTCTCTCTTAGGCATCACCCCGAAGGCGTGATTTCCAGCCTCGGAGCTGCAGGGGTTGGCATCTCGTCCCGGCCATAGCTCTTATGTCGACTTTGAGCCATGAGAAGACGTTGTTGTATCAAGCTCACCCTCTCTGAGGTGTCTCTAATCAGATCTGGACCAGTGATGGAGCTCTCTCCCACCTCAGTCCAACAAATAGGTGATCTGCATGGCCTCCCATATAATGCCTCATGGTGCCATCGTATGCTCGCTGTGCTTATTGTTGGGCCGATTCCACGAACGGGGTATAACCCAGCGCCCTTATGATCCCGGGACGCATGCTCGTAGCATGTCCCTAACACCTTTATGGTCCTCTCGGCGGCCGTCACGTACGTGGGTGGAAGGCTGTACTCATGGTCAGCCGTGTCCCTATAGCCTTTTGGAAGCTCTTCTAAAAGTGTGCCGTAAACCTCTGGTCTTTATCCAACACTACGGATACTGGCACTCCATGTAGACGGACGATCTCTCGGATGTACAACTGAAAGAATTCCCTCGGTGAGGTAATCAGCTTGACTAGAAAATATGCCGACTTCGTGTAGGTCCACTATCACCATACCCGTCGTACTCTCACGGTGTCCGGTCACAAAATCCATCGTGACGTGCTCCCACTTCCACTCAGCCACCTTCAATGGCTGGAGTAGCCCTATTGGCTTCTAGTGCTCAGCCTTAAATTGCTGACACGTGAGACATCGTTGAACAAGGTCCCCTACGTTTCTCTTCATTCTGCTCTAATAGTACTGGCGACGGAGATCACGGTACATCTTTATGCCACTGGATGTCACGCATGTCGAGGCTTGATGAAACTCCTGAGATCTCCTCTCAAATTGGTCAACTGGGGAACCACTACCCCTCCTCTATACCGAAGACTACCATATGTGTGGATGGTCCAGCCCTCGGCACCCGTACTTGATTGTACCTTGTCCTTTGGTGGACACCCATTTCTGTCCTGCATGGGACTCAATCCTCTGTCCAGTAGAGGCAGTTAGCTCTGGAGTCCCCCGGCGTCTTGAGGTTGCTCAGCATCTTTGTGGCAAAACTATCCTGCCCGGTCTCGAGCATCTGCTTCTTGGGAAGCTATCTTGTGATGCTCCCATGACCAGTAGGGTGCATCAGCCATTACATTTGCCTTACCGGGATGGTGTCTGAAGTGAAGTCATAATCCTCTGGAACTCCGTCCACTTGTGTTGCCTCGTATTAGGTCATTTGTGTGAAAATATACTTGGACTTTTTGTGGGTAGATACATCAGCCTCACCATCTGAATATTGGCACCAAATCTTCGATGAAAAGTATGGATGCTAACTGCATGTCAGTATTATTAGGTAGTGCACTCATGATCATGGCCCAGCCAGACCATGGCTTCTCTTTCTCGTTTGCATCAAAACCATCGGTCCAGGCCTTGACATCTGGCCTGCTTTGTGTGCTCTGTCCTCTCTCTGGAACTATCAAAATAGGAGCTAAAGTGAGCCTCCTCTTTAACTCCTGGAATGCCTTCTTGCACCGGTCATTCCACTCAAGCCTAACTATATGCAGGTTAGTTTTGTCATAGGCCTAGTCGAGAAGTCCTCAATGAACCTCCCATATGACCCGTACCAATCCCAAGAAGCCTACAACTTCAAGACTCCGACTGTCTTTCCCAACTCATCACAGCCTCAACCCTCTTAGGGTCTACTAACACTCGTGAAGCTGACACTATGTGTCCCAAGAACCACCTCGCAGTCAAAACTCTATCTCACCGAACTTTGGCATACACCGATTCAAGACGCAAACGTGTAGTTAGGCAAATCGAATCAACAAAATTATTAACTGGCAATTTTCTACCGCTTTAGCCTAGCTACTCGTAGTATAAATGCTCTAGGGTCAAAACTCGTGGATGGGTTTTCTTTGTGCAAAAATTTGGTTGCGCTGATTCAAAAATGGTGATTTCAATTTTTGATTTGGGGTTTTTGTAAAAATAAATGGGATTGATGGTTTTAAAAACTCGAAATGTGATGAAATAAAAATGTAAAAGAACCCTAAGCCTCGGGTCATTGTCTGGGGATTCTAAGGCAATCCAAGAGGTCCCTGGCTCTTTCCTCATTGGGGGAGGATGACCTATACCATTTCCCGAACCGATCTTCGCTTAACTATAAAAAATTGAACCCCAAAGGTTTTTCTCTTAAGATACAACATTTATTGGTCATTAATAAGCTCAAAGTAGTGAAACCGATCCTTCGACCTTAACCTCAAGAGAGGGCAAATAAATGGCAACTAAGCGAGCCTCACAGGACTTAGCACAAGACCACCAGCCCTAAAAGCTTGCCAAGTACCGACCAATTAGGGCAGCCAAATTGATTTAAACCTCGAGGTGAGAAATAGAAACATAAATGACAACTTATCAAAATAGAGAGATACTCGGGCTTACCTCAAACTCCTCGGGCTTCCAGTGGCCCTCCCTCTCTCTCAAGGATGAGGGAGGTTTAGCTACATCCCTTGAGTTTGTCATCCTCAAGTGCGCTCGCGTGAGAAAGTGCAAGAATGGGAGAGAAAATGAGAGAAAATCACAAAGGCGGGAGAGCTGAAAGCTTTCGCGCCAATTTTATTGATTGACTATGATTGATTGATTTTACAGAGCTTGACTGAGGCTTATATACTGCTCAGAGTCAAGGGAAATTACAAAAATGTATGAACTACCAAAAATACATAGGGGGGTAGCGAGGAAAAGTCACAAAAGGTGGTCAAAAGTAGCCAATCAGATGCAGCAAAGCCAGTTTCAGAAACTTACGAACTTCGTGTTGCGAAAATTCAGAACCCCGCAAAATCTCTCGCAGGTCCAACTTTCTTCATCTTCGCTCTAATCTCCCTTCGCTCTAACATGCCGCTTTGAGTTCTGGATTCTTCTGCAGGTTTGAGTCGACTGATGATGATGGCATAATCAGCTTGTAAAACTACAAAATAGCCACAAATACAATCAAGACAAAGCCTGACCCACGTGCCAATTAGTTATTTAAGTTGATTAGCATATAAAAGTGCTCAAACCTACAATAAATGTGGCTCAAAATAGCATTATTTGGGCACTAATCACTCCTCCCAACCAACACATTGCTAGTCCCTTAGCAATGACAGAAAGGAAGAGAAAGAAGACAAATTATGTTCACAAAACAAACAAAAAAATGGTGTTTCAAAAAGTATGTGAATGAGTAATGTCTAACCCTCGGTATGAATCACCAAGACCCTGCACAATAACCATCTTGGGAGAATGAATGCCATAATAAAATCGTCAGAAGAGTGTCCAACCTGCGGAATCGACCTAAACTTCCACCAAAAAATCTAAGTGTCAGATGATCAGCTTTTAACAATAAACTGGTCAAACTCAGACCTCCCCGCAACCAAGCTACTGCGAAGACTCCAGAACATTGACCATCCTAAATAACCGCCCCACTCTTATTTCATACTTCTTTTTGTATTATAGGATGCAATGCTGACGAATCGACCTCACCAAAGTCCATGTAACGGGGATCCATCGATGGCTCCCAACCAACTAAGGCTTAGGGCATCAAGTCATAAGGATCTTTCGACCACTAACTCTTTAGGTTTCACCCCGGACTCCGAATGATTTTGAAACTCTAGCACCTACAACTCTCTAAACCTCACCCATCCATCCATGTAGTGAGAATTAAAGTTCGTGGCTCCCCAACCTGGGGTTTAGTGGCACCAGCTTTAAAGACATTCACATAAATTTCTGACCGTGCTCTGCTTCAAGGCAAAGCTTTGAGGCTTTTCTATTCTTTTTCTTTTTCTTTTTCTTTTTCTTTTCTTCTTCTTTTTATTTTGGAAGACACATTGGCCTTCTTTTCTGGGGGGCCTTAACCTATTACAGGTGGTCAACGAAACTAGAGTAGGTTTTGCAAAGTAAGAGAGCTAGGCAGTTTCTCAGCTTATTGAAGAAAACTGATGTGCACTGTGTGTGGTTAGCTAAAGGTGGAAGAAGAAGGCTGAACACCATAAGACTTCAACTGATCATCTACTTAATCATGCATGGAACTACTTTAACATCAATGGCATTTGCAAGAGCCAATTTTCCAACTTGCAGTCAGTAAAACCACAAAAAAAAATGGGGGCAAAAAATAGGTACAATGAATTGAGAAAATGAGTCGATGGAATGTATAAAGAATATATGTCACTATGTTTTCGGCCTTACAAACAAACAAACAGCTTTAATAAAGTGAACAAACAATAGGTTACCAAACATGCAAAATGGGCTTTGCTTAAAAGGACAGTGAAATCAAAAGTGTAAAAGTCACTTCCTTCGCTAACTCTCCCCCCCAACCAAATGCGACATTGTTTGCAATGGGGCTCGGATTGGAAAGTTAGAGAAGGAAGTGCTACCTCCTCAATGTGTAGTTGGTGGAGAATCATCCCCGTCTCCGCAAAGTTGAGGTGCTGCTCGTGGAGCCGGTTGCGACCGCGCGTCGTCACGCCGTTAAGCAAGACATCGAGAGAGTCTGCAGGGGCTGACTGGGTAGTGGGTGTTGGTCCTGCTGGAGGAAGAGTGGAAGAGGCCTGGGCAGGCACTGATGGGGAAATCATAGGTAAGCCCAGGTGACTCTGAATCTGCATGAGGATGGCCTGATTCTGCATGCGAGGTTATACTGTGTAACGCCCGTCTCCGAGAGGTACAAGATAGAAATCAGTAGTGGGCAAGATATGTGCACCAAAAAGATTCTTCTAATTATTTAAGCGCCATTATAAGATGAATTTTCAGATAACAAGTGTAAAGTCGCATCGGCTGTAAGGGATATGAAGGCTTCATAATAAGCAAAGAGAGTATGTCAGCCATAGAATATATATAAGTTGATTTTGGTAAAAAGAAAGGAAACTTAGGAGTTAATTGCAAATAAAAGCAATATGATAATATAGTGCGGGCATGAGACAAACAAATTTAATTTTGGTCTCTACAATAGACTTCACATTTTTGGAGAAAAGAGAGGAAGAAGACTGGTGTTAAAGACGAAGAAAGCGAGGTGTTAAATGTAAGAGGGAGAAGAGCAAAAGGTATGGATCTAGATTTTTGCATATTTGGCCTCATTGATTATTATGGGTCCAGGGAGGATTTCATGAACAAACCTAGGGTTTGTTAGGAGATCATCCTAACCCTAGAATTGTTAAATTTTTATGGGTAAACCCCTAGTTGGTATAAGATAAATATGGAGTCCATCATATTTCTATGGTTTTATATGAATTAGTGGATCTCATATGATTCGATTTTTACCTAGGGCTCGTTGTAAGAAGTTCCAAAACCAATACAAGTGTTTGTGGTGTGGTTTTGGGTAAATTTCGTTGGTTTTTGAGGTTGTTTTGTATTGTCTTGATTTGCTGGATCGGGTTTTGTGGAATGGTTGTAAAGAGGAGAATGTTGGGTTTCGAAATGCTGTCAAATTTTGTAAAACCCCTGTTCTTGTGTTTTATTATAGATTGCTATAATCATCCAAATGAAGTGATTATAATTGTTAAAGAACCATAAGAGATAGGGCTACAAATGTATAGAAGGGACCAAGATCAAATTGTAGCTCTAAGGCTCCCAAATACGGACTTAAAGGTGAGCTCGTGTAGCTCACGGGTTATGCTCTGTTTTGGGTATTGTCATAGTGTTTTGGCCATAAGTTGAGTTTCACTCATCCCAATTGAGTGATTAAAAATTATGGGTAAAATAGACTTCTAGGGGAATGATTTACTTGAAGGAAGTGTATGCAAATTGTAACCCCAAAGGGCTCAGAAATTTGTCAAAGTGGAGCTATGTGCAGATTATGTTATGCCAATTTGAGTAATCTAGATGTAAAATACAATAACCTGAGTTTTGGTGATCCAAATTGGGTGATTCCAATTGGAGAAGAAACCTTAGAACCATAGCTTCAAATTAGTGAAAAAACCATTTCCAATTTATGGAGTTAAGACCCCATAAATAAAGGATAACAGTAGGTGATCCAGTGAGCTAACCAATTTGGCATAAAAACATTTAGAACTTAAAAGGTGTGGTTGAGGGCCTTAGAGAAAGAATTTTAAATTGAAAATTTAAAGAGATGTCATTGGATATATAAAGGACTGATCTGGAGAATTTCATAATTTTTGAAGACCGTTTGAATAATATTTGGGTAATAAAGTCCAGAGAGTACTGTTGGAAAAAAATTACCAAAATGAGTGGGTTTTTTTAGGGGCTTTTTGTGCTCAAGGATAATTTGTTCATTTGGATTTATATGAATGTTGTGTGACCCTAATGTGACTTGTGTGTGAAGTTTCATTAAAATCCAAACTGCTTCAATATGGTTCCTCTGTAAGCCTACTATGTTTTACACGACACGCAGCGACCACGTTTTCGCCGTATCCTCTGAGTGTAGGCAAGTGTCGAAGCGGAGAAATCTCAAGGTGTGCTCAAGTTTGCAACCTGAAAAGGGAGTGTTCTAAAACCTATTTTTCAATACTAGTGTATTATTTATAAATCATTTTACACTGGTATGTTATGGTTTTAAATTATTAAACCATATTTCAAGCAAGCAATGGTTTTAAAGTATTAAACCATATTTCAAGCAAGCAATGGTTTTAAAGTATTAAACCATATTTGAAAAGCAAGCAAGCAATGGTTTGATTGTAAACTATATTCGAAAACAGTTAAAGAATGGTTTTGATTGAAACCATATTTGAAAAGCAAGCAAGCAATGTGATTTAGAAAGAAAGCAAGCAATGGTTTTGATTTGTAAAACCATATTTCAAAGAGCAAGCAAGCAAAAAGTGTGTTTTATAAAACAGGCCTTAAGAA
This sequence comes from Tetrastigma voinierianum, assembly GCA_016808115.1. Taxonomy (NCBI): domain Eukaryota; kingdom Viridiplantae; phylum Streptophyta; class Magnoliopsida; order Vitales; family Vitaceae; genus Tetrastigma; species Tetrastigma voinierianum. Next base: position 527,211 of record JAEQBH010006554.1, on the reverse strand, counting down.
ATCCCTAGTTTTAAGCAAGCATACCGGTCAGAGGTATTCCGTACGTGCACGGTGAAGTTAGGACATCATTTCATGCATTTTAGATTTTCCTGGTCAACAAACTTAGTTCATGCATCATGGCATATTAAAGGACCGTGGTACGATCGAGTATATGGTTAGCTGCTATATTATATGGTGACGTGACACGAGGTCTTTCCACCATATTTACCGAAAGGTGATGTGGCCAAGGCCCTCCCACCTAGGTGATGAGGACCTGTGTCCTTCCACCTACACTGAAGCCCGGTGCCCTGCGGTTTACTAGGTACAATAAGCAAGAAGGCCTCCAAATGTTGATCTTGATTTATAAGCATTTTCTACACGCTTAAAATCAACCACTGCAACCAAGCAAGCATTTTATGAAAAGTTTTTAGAAACTTTTATATAAAGTAGCGTAGTTTCTAAAGTTTTAGAAACTTTAAAGCAAAGCAAAGTAAGAATTTAGAAAAGTTTTAGAAACTATAGCAAGCAGGAAAGCAAGTATATTATGAAAAGTTTTAGAAACTTTAAAAGCAAAGCAAGGGCTCTAAAAGTTTTAGAAACTTTCACAAAGCAAGCAAGAGTTGTATGTTTTAGAAACTTTTATAGCAAAGAAGCAAGGTTTTCCTCGAAAATACTTTAAATAAGATAGTTTTACGCTTTGAGACATTTTAAAAGCAAGCCTTTATAAAGATACACTCACTCGAGCTCTTAGCTCATTATTCGCTTAAAAACTAGTTTCCAAGTATAGGCACATCGGACGCTGGGACATAGTAGGGTCCTCTTGACTTCTAGTATATGTGCTGTATTTACTCAATTCAGAACTAACTTTTTATTAGAAAACACTTCAGACTTGTATACTTGTGTATATGTATAAGATAATATGATGAGCCCGAGGCTTTTTCAAGGTTATTGCTTGGCCGTCATGTTTTGAAGTTTTTAAACTGTATATACTGTGTTTTGGGATATGTCCTCAGAGGCAAATACAGGTCGAAATTTTATAAAATCACAAGTTTAGAAAAAAAAAAATTTTACTGGGTTTTCAAGAAGCAATACGGCCTGGGCTTCACAAGATTCTCTACCGCCGGAAGTAATCCAATGGGGCGTGATTGAATCGGTATGAGCCAGCAAGGCCTCAAGCATGGCAGTCATCCTCTCTCATAGGTCGCACGGGCGCTTGAAAAATGATGTCAGGTGGTGGGAGAATGTATGGATCGCATCCATGACGGTCAAGAAGTCCCGGCAGAAATAAGGATATACCGCTGAGGTGGCGCCAAGTGCTCCTGGCCTAGCAACGTCCTGTAGAGGAGCGATTGCACTTGGGGCCATGCTCGGAGGGACAGAGGGCATAGGAGTTGTAGGTACTGGAGTAGTGGTAACTGGAGCTGGAGGGGGAGATGCTGGAACCTGAGGCTCCCCAATATGCATCAGCTTGAGGTGGTCGCCCCTGGAAGCGCCCACGTCACGTCCACGGATCCGGCTGGCGGTGATAGGAACTGCATAATCCGCCATCGATGAACCGGTAAGGATGGCCTCAGAATCACGATTTCGCTCTAGCCTGACTCAAGAGGAAGCCTGATGCTCCTAACACCGTACAAGTCTCTGAACAGGAGGGCACACTCAACTCTAGTCGTTCCCGCGATGAGCCTCATTCCCGCAATAAGGAGGTCGCGATAAGCTCGCGGGGCCAACCAAAACCTCTAAGATGCTGTGATAGCTCCGAATGGCTCCTCTCCTCCGGACTATATGCTAGGAGCAAAAGATTAGACCGTAGTATATGGTTTATAAGGAGACACGCGGGTGGAAGCCGCCTCCGAACAAGACGGTCTCTACCGTCAGGTCCGGATAAGAAGACGAATCCATCTCCCTGGTCGAGGGATGGGGCCACTGCCTATAATCTGTCGAGTTGGCGAGGACCACCGACATATTGAAAGTAGCTACTATGTCTGAGGCCCGAAGTATCCCTGGTTGGCCATCGATGGAGAAATGAATAGCTGTCGGATTGGGCTCTTGCCTGGATGTCATCATGTGGTAGAACTCGATGACCACCCGAGGGTAGAAAAACCGACGCGGTGTCATGAATGGCTCTAGGGAGTACCTCTGCACTAGGAGCATCAAATCTCGTAGTTCTCGGCCCGACAAAGGCCTGAGATCATAATGAACCCGCCGTGCAAATCCCTCGCACGCAATCGCGATTCCCGGAATAGGGTCACAAAGTGGGAACTATGGTCGCTTTGATAATGGAGGTCGGGGATAGGTCCGCAGGAGGGGCTCCAGCAGTGGCCCCGATGTGGTGGATCGGGCCCATGGCCTAGAGCCAGAAGACCTCCGGGCCAAGTCCCGGCCTCTCGATCTCGCAATCTCACTCGATGGCCCAGATGTGGTGGAGAGTGAGGGAGTTGGGCCAACCCGAGATGGTACCTCCTGGGTAGGCAGCACTGTGGGATGAGAGGGCAGCCAGCAGCAGAGGCGTAACCCACAGGACTACCCCTGAAAGATTAGGAGTGGTGGTCATGTGCACCCACACAGAGGGTCGTGAGACCGGAGGTGCAATACGACACAAGTGGCTAGATTGGAGTTTCGCCAGGGGGAGATGAATGGCGCACCCTAAGCCTAAAGTTGTGTCCTCCGTGGGTCTTTACCATGGTTGGGCTAGAGAAGGAGAGTAGGGAGAGGGGAGAACTTCAAAACCTGGAAATGAAAAGTTAAATGAAAATGAGAGTAGCGTGCCATATAAAGGGGTAGGTTAAGTGAAGGGGTTTGGCCAATTAATGGTCATAAATGGGTACTAAATATGTGGCTCAAAAAATATGGAAAATTAATAGAGTGCAGAGAATGGAAGGTTGTAGGAAGGTGAAAAGTAGGAAGATGAATAGTGCGGTGCAGGTGGATTTCGCAACCGTAAGAAATTTCCCAGGTTGTGAAATTTCGCAACCTGCGAAATTCCACAAGTTGCGAAAATTCGCAAACTTGGAAATTTCCAGCACTGCTTCAAAAAATTTATGCCTTCTGTAACACCTGCAAAGTAGAAAACCAAAAATTATGAGATAACACACTTGTAAGTGAGAAAATTTGCAAGGAAAATTATGCTAAAAACAAGGGAATTAAGAAAATAACAAATAAAACTTAAAATAAAGTAAACAAAATCCCAACAAAAATTTTAGTGACTTCTGAGATACTGCAGAAGTCACTCCCACACAGGTAGTCTCTTGTGAATTCATGGAGGGTCAAAGAGGGGGATCTCCTCCTTGTCTGTTGAGTGTTGCACTACATAAGGTTTCAACCTTTGCCCATCGACCGAATACCCCGCTGCCTTGAGTCAAGGTGCCCATCGCGATCCATTGAGATAAACCTCTTGGATGGTGAATGGTCAAACCTTATCTCGACTTAAGTCGTGGAAAAGGTGGAGCTTGGAGTCGTAGAGTAGCACTCGGTCTCCTTTTTTGAAGTTTTTACGAGCTATCAGTTGATCATGCCACTTCTTTAACTTATCTTTTGCAATTTTCGAGTCAAGTAGCATCATCTCTCTCTTCATCCCTATCGATATCAAGGGAGCTTCGAGACCGTACTTTGCTCCATATCCGTGTTCAGCCTTTCTTCACCGCCCAATTATGCCTTATACTAATTTCATCAGTAAGTGACATGCCTTGCCATAAACTAGGAGATAAGGGGACATGCCAAGGATGGTTTTATAGGTTGTTCTGTATGCCCACAAGGAGTCCAACAAATTGAGACCAACTTTCTGCTGCAGTTCACCACTTTCATCAAGATTGCCTTGATTTGTCAGGGTTAGCCTAACCTCGACCATTGGTCTGAGGATGGTACGGGGTGGCCACTTTATGCTTGACACCATATTTAGTTAGGAGGATCTCAAAAGGTTTGTTGCATAAATGCGAACCTCCATCACTAATTATGGCCTTGAGGAACCCAAATTTGGAGAAGATATTCTCCTTCAGAATTTCGCACCACCCCAGGACCGCTACCGCAGTAATCGTCTAAACCAATTTTGACACATAGTCAACTCCCACCAAAATGTAGATGTATCCAAAGGAGGAAGGGAATGGTCCTATGAAATCGATGCCCCAAACATCGAATAGGTTAACTACTAAAATTGGGTTCAAGGGCATCTTATGTCAACAAGAGATTTTCCCCAATCTTTGGCATTTGTCGTGACATCTGCACATGTAGGCTGGCATCCATGAAAAAGGAAGGCCAATAAAATCCAGACTGTAGCACCTTCCTGGAAGTTTTTTGGGAAGAAAATTGGCCTCCACATGCATTCTCATGGCAAGGGTCGAGTATTCCTCGTTATTCTCGTCGCATAATACATCTCCCCGACATTATCCGATCGGAAGCACAAGATTTGTACAAGAAGCGGTTCTTCCCAATAATAGGAGGATTTTGCAAAAGAAGAACTTCCTGCTCATGCCTTCCAATCTACTCGGTAACTCTCATGTTGCTGGGCAATCGGTACCGTGGGGCATACTAAAGGTGTGTTCTCAACCAGAGCGTGGACTCAGTGGAATTCATCATTGATTGGAGAGTTGTGAGTGTTGTGTGCTATTGTTAATCTCGATAGGTGATCTGCAACAACATTCTCCACACCCTTTTTGTCCCTGATCTGCAGGTTGAACTCTTGTAGCAGGAGAACCCATCTGATAAGCCTAGCCTTAGTATTTTGTTTGGTGAGCAGGTACTTCAAGGCTGAATGATCTGTGAATATGATTATGTTCGACGCAACCAAATAAGCTCAAAACTTATCTAAGGCATAGACCACTGCCAGCAGCTCCTTTTCTGTAGTGGTGTAATTCCTTCCAGGCCTCATCTTTAATGTCTTACTCGTGATAATAGACCACATAAGGCCTCCCCATTCCCTCGCTCGAGAACCGCCCCAATGGGTAGATCGCTGCACGACATCACTAAAGGTAATCGCTACCGAGGGCCCCTACTATGGGTACAGTGGTCAAATAGGCCTTGAGCTCCTCAATGCTCCTTTGGCAGTCTTCACCCCAAATGAATTTGGCATCTTTTTCCAATAGTTTGTAAAGAGGCTTGGAAATTTTTGAGAAGTCCATGATGAACCTCCTATAGAAGCCTGCATGCCCTAAGAATTGCCTCACATTCTTTACATTTGTAGGAGTGGGTAGTTTGGAAATCATGTCGATTTTCGCCTTATCAACTTCGATTCCTTTTTTTGAAATAATATGTCCCAAAGACAATTCCATGGTCAATTTCATAAATGGCATTTTTCCCAGCCTAATACTAAGTTTTTCTCTATACACTCGTGGCAGATGCTTCTAAGTTGATCGCACTCTTCAAAGCTTCCTCCATGTGACGAATATCATCCATGTAAACTCCATACGCCTACCAAATCTCATCAAGATACCGAGCATGCATCACTCGAATGTGGCGGGCATTACACAAGCCAAAGTAGCACTGTAGCCTACGTACAAACGGGCATGTGAAGGTGGTCTTTTCCCCGGGTCTTCTCGCAGCACTCCCACTTGAAAATATCCTAATAGCCATCCAGAAGCAAGAGAAGGGGTGGCCGTAAATCCTTTCGAAGCCGATCCATGAAGGGTATGTGGAAGTGGATCCTTCCTTGTCACCTCATTCCGCCTCTATAATCACTACATACCCTCCAACCTCGTAGTAAGGCGGCGGGCATCTCCCTCTCCCTTTCACGATATAATGGCGCCACCCGATTTCTTAGGCATAACCTGGTCAGACTCACCCAAGTGCTATCCGATATGGGGTAAATTGACAGCCACTTGCAAGAATCCTTTACACTGCCTCGAACCACTTCCGTGATATGAGGATTCAACTTTCTATGGTCATTTTTACCGATTTTGCCTCCTTCCAAGCAGATATGATGTGGTGCAAACTCGGGCTAATACCCTTCAAATCAGTGATCTTCCACCTTATGTCTTGCTTGTTCTCATGATGTCCAAGCAGCTATCTTCCCGTGAGGTACTGTGGAGATATGAAAACTGCAACCGCTCAGTTTCTTTCTAGGTAGTGCATTTCTAATTCCACAGGCAAAGGTTTAAGGTCTAGTTTTTGAGGTTTATTGGTTCCTTCCTCAGTCAGTAAGGGCATAATTTCTTGCTTTTTTCTCCAAGGCCCCTGCATAACATTCATGCCTCGCCCGCTACTCTTTAACACTCAACCGCTTCCTCGCGATAACTCGCATCGTCGGGTCACCGTTTCTTCCGTGATTGTATCAATTATGCATTTCTTTCAAAGCCGCCTTTCCCACCGGTTGTAATGTGCTTTTTACTCAAGTGGAAGATGTCGGTTCTAAGGTCAGCGCTTCAATGCGAGCTGTACAACCCATTTCGGCGCTGATAATCGCATTGAAAATGGCCAAGAACGGCTCCTTAGATGATAGCACATAATCGTCCCTCACTATAGTCGGTTCACAGAGCAAGTACAAATGTGGCTCCACTGATAGTAGAATTTGTCCACTTGTATTAGAACATCTTCCACTGGTCCCTTTGGTATCTTTATGGATCTATCTATAAGAGACAATGCGATGGAAGTGGCTTTATTCTCCCCAACCTCAAACGCCGTACATCGGTCAGGGGAGCAGTTTACACTGCCCCAGTTCAACAAGCTTTTTCTACACAAGTGCTCCAATATTAATCTAATGGCAGGACAACCTTGACTTTATAATTTCACTGAGTCTTGTACTAGATGATAGACTAACTTGTTCAAATGTGAGTTGTTCTCATTAACATTTAAATTTTCACCTGCAGGCACAAGTCCTTCAAAATTCGCATATGTGGGGACTTGTTTAATCATATCAAGCAAGGGGATGTTGACTTTTACTTGTCTTAGCACTTCCAATATTTCAACCTAGTTGATGGCTTTTTTCTTAGCTTTTAGTGCCTGAGAAAAAGCAAAAGTATTTTTCACTACAATCTCTTTGGTCACCACCTCTTCTGATTCAGCCTCTTTAGCCTCCCGGGCCTTTTCCGCCGCTCAGGGTACCGGCTGTTTAAGCCTACCTCTCAATGTGATAATTACTCGACCTCATCCATCCTAGGATTTGGCTCACTGAGGAGCTCACTTCATGCACTTCCCCGATTAGGTAAAGTAGTCCGAGAGGAAATTTCCTCTCCTAAGCCTCAAGGTCATAATCAGATTGAATACGCGTGCTGTCATATTTTTTTGGGAGAGATCTCGATCGTAGTCGTCATGTTTTAGGAAATTTTAAAGTGCAGGTTGTTCATTTTCATTGAAGGTGCTTCCACTATGTCAATTCTCTGACACTGGCATTCACGCTCTCGTTCCTCCACAAAGGGCCACCACCAGTTCATAATAGCATGTTCAACTCGAGATGAGGATGGTGGTGGTCGTGGTCGGGATGAGGATCCATGCCGATGTCAGGCAGCAGGAGGCACATACGGAGGAGGCTTCGCTTCCAAGATAAGTTCGTGGTTTCTCCAAATAGGGGTTATAGGTATCATAGGCCGGGTCGGGCTAAAGTGGGTTTATATTAGCCCACAACATTAGCTTCTGTTCTAGCCAACAAAGTTCCTCATCAAGGAACACTCAAGGCTCTCTCGGGTGCCTGGACCGACAATCAAGCATGGTCAGTTAGGCATGTGTGCCTTACCACCGCCGCATTCTCATGCTGATTCTCATTTCAAGCTCTTCCAACCTCCTAGCCAAGGTGGACAGCTTTGCTTTCATCTCCATGTCCTCTGAGAGTGAATACATGCCTCCCTTGATTTGTCGTGGCCTCATCCTATTCGGGCCTCCCTGGATTAGGCTCATCCCATAGCTGAAGTGTCACCACTAATCAGGAAATCCATGGCTTCATCCTGATTCTTACTCTAGGAAGTCCCCTCAACACATGGTTTTTGGGCCAAATATTTCCATGGCAGGACATCCCATCATAGAAATGGCTGACTAACAACCAAGTGTCAAACCATGGTGAGGGCATGCACCCCATGGTCTCCATATAATTCCTCTCCCAAAACCGGGTGTAACTTCACATCGGGCTACAAATGTATAACCGTCTCTTTAAGCTTACGAATACAGGTGCACTCGAAGAACTTCTTAAAAATCGTCATAGCTTCGCCCAATTTCTGATAGTCCTTGGCCTTAGAGAATTGAGTCAAATCTTAGCCTTATCTTTCAAGGTTAAGGGAAAGGATTTCAACTTTAGCAACTCCATATCTGGGCTTCGCACCTCCTCAAAGTTGTGCAAACCCTCGAACCCTGATGTGTGTGCATGGATTTTCATTTTCTCCATACCATGGAAAGTTGGGAGTGTGGTCACCAGAGAGTGCCTCACAACTACATCCTCTCGGGCAGAGGTACAATGCATGAGGGTAACCTCACCCTTGGTGGGTGTATATGGTCCCTCATTGATCTCGTAGCACGGGGTTTCTTTTCACTTCCGCCGACTTTATTGCTTCCCAAGTGGAGGTTCCATCCTGTTATCAGATAGGCTCACTTCACAACCCTATTCTTGTGGAGCACTAGTTCTCTCTAGTCTGCCTGTAGTGTTCCCAGTGGTGCATAAAGTCCTATGAACATAACACAACACAGCAAGAAACCAAAAACAAGGCTACCAAAAAGGGTTATGGTTGTTTAAAACTAAACAAAGAAAATCCTAATACGGGATGTTGGTAAAAATTAAATTACCACCGTTAGCTGGAATCAACAAGCAGGGGAAATAATGGTAAAGTAAAAAGGAATTATAATTCACCAGCACTTGTGTGATGTGGATCACAAGTTCAACAGCCACTCACACTACAAGACCATCCCTGCTAATCCGCGCCATTTGATTCAAGACGTAGACGTAGCTAGGCAAATCGAATCAACAAAATTTATAACCTATACCTCCTACTACTGTAGCCTAGCTACTACAGTATAGTGGCTCTAGGGTCGAACTCAGGGATGGGTTTTCTTTGTGCAAAATGGCTTACAGTTGATTCAAAATGGTTATTTCACTTTGGATTTGGGGTTTTTGTAAAAACAGTGGGATTGATGGTTTTAAAACTCGAAAATGTGGATGAAATAAATGTGTTAACTCCTTAAAGTCTCGCCACTCGGGGTTTGGGATTCTAAGGCAACTAAGAGGTCCTTGAGTCCTTCTCTGTCAGAGGATGACCTATAGTCATTCCCTAACTTGATCTTCGTTTAACTATAAAATTGAACCCCCAAAGGTTTTCTCGAGGATACAACATTTGGCGCCATCATACTGTTTCAAAGTAAGAAACTCTGACCTAACTCCGCAGAGGCAAATAAATGGGCAACTAAGCAATCCCCAGAGATCTAGCACAAGCAATCCACCGAGCCCTAAAAGCTTGCCAAGTAAATCGACCAATTAGGTACGCTGCCTGATTTAAACCCGAGGTGAGAAATAAAATTACAAATGACAACTTCTTACATTGAAAATGTAGAGACATCGGCCATTCCTCAAACCCTTGCCTGGGCGGGTCCTCCCTCAAGGATGAGGAGGTTTAGCCAAGCATCCTCGAAGGTCATCCTCAACGGGTATTCGCATGTGAGAAAGTGCAAGAAAAGGAGAGAAAATGAGAGAAAATCACAAAGGCGAGAGTCAAAGCGCGCCCAATTTTATCGATCGACTGCGGATCGACATTTTACGCAGCTCGACCGAGGCTTTATATAACGGTCACAAATAAGTGGAAATTACAAAAATGTATGAACTACCAAAAATACATAGGGGGTAGTTTAGGAAAAAGTCACAAAAAGGTGGTTAAAAGCAAGTCAAATCAGATAGTAAGAGCAAAGGCAATCTCCTCAAGAACTGCCAGGCTCCGCAGTTGCAAAAATTCGCAACCCTACAAAATTCCTATAGAGGTCCAACTTTCTTCATCTCGTCCAATCTCCTCCCTAGCTTCGATTCGCCGCTTCCGAGTTCAGCCACAATTCTTCGTGGTTTGAGTCGACGATTGATAGAAGGCATAATTAGCTTGTAAAACTATAAAAATAGCCACAAAATACGATCAGTAGTAAAGCCGGGACCTTAATGTGCCAATTGGGTTATTAAGTTGATTAGTACACAAAAAGTGCTCAAAACCTGCAATAAACAGGGCTCAAAATAGCACTATTTAGGCACTAATCAACAGCTGATGGTCTCTCAACAGCTGTAGTACAATCCTCAAATGATACTCATGCTCCCTCTCCGACTGGGAATAGATCAAGATGTCATCCATGAAGACTACGACAACCGATCTAGATGTGGTCGAATAATTCTACGCATGAGATCCATGAATGCGCAACAAGATTCGCCAACCGAAGGGCATCATCAGAACTCAGTGCCCATATCACGCCTTAAACGTCATTTCCAGTGGATATCTCGTCTCCTAACCTCGCCTAATGGTAACCGGGGCATGGTCTATCTCTGGGAGTAGACTCGCCTCCTCGCCAATCAAACAACCATCAATCCCCAAGCAGCGATACCGAGCTCGATCGTAACCCCGTCCAACCCGGGCTTCCGCAGGTCAATGCACACCGAAGGGTCTTATCCTTCTTCTTTCCAAATGTAACCCAGCGCCCATGGTGAAGTGCTCCTGGCCTAATGAATCCCTTTATATAGTAACTCCCAGATCCGACCTTGAGTTCCCGCAACTCATCCTACAGATCTCATGTGTGGTAACCTCCTACACTCATAATCAATGACGACGCGATATGCCGTCAACCAATCCATCCTAAGGATGACGTCGAACTCGTACATGTCTATAACCCTGTGTCCATCAGGAGCACAACTCTTGATATCTCTAGCTCGCAACCTCGACTTATCATCCCTATTCTTGCCCTAATCCCTAAGGGAGAACTCACATACAGGGGTTCCTCCAAGGTCTCAACCTCTAAGCCCAACTCTCTCACAACTGATGCAGCAATAAGCAGGAATATGATGCATCCTAATTTTAACAATACTCAGGAGAGCTTAAACGCACCGTGATATTGACTGATTTGTTACTTCGCCTACTCGCACCACAGATCCTTGCCTCTAAGGACAATCCCATCTCATGTGTCCAGGCTGACGATAATGGTAGCATACTATCCACCACATCCAGCTAGAAGTCCTAACCAGTGAGCCCTGCTCTTGTCATTGACCCCAACTCTAGTCTCGCCCTCGCGCGCAAGCAGTGAGGTGTCAGGTAACATCCCCTGAATCGGGTACTGTTCCCTCTAACCCGCTGGGGGAAAGAGGAACCCGCACCAAGCGCATGTCCCAGCGTGATGATCTCTGACCGAGGTCTCCCAAAATCCCTGATCTCCGCCTGTGGGCAATCCCTCCTCATATGTCCGAGCTGCCGGCAGTGGAAACATACCATCTGTCCTGCCTAACTGGCAACGCTGCTTTGTCCCTAGCCCGAATAACCGTGGCTATGGAACCCTTGCGAACTAGAAGCCTTCCTCAGCTTCTTTCCTTAACCGGGAGGAAGCTAATTTCCTTCCTCTTAGTACCAGCACCCATATCCTAGATGCCTCGCATGTCATCCACTTCTCCCTTTGTGGTCATAGTCGTCCTGATCATAGAGCCAACTCCTCCTCTAACCATTGGAGGATGATGTGCTTCTAAACGCTGGACGCCATTCAATTCCACCGCCACCATCGCACAAGCCTGCTCAATCATGGTACTCGCACTGGCCAGTTCAATGAAAGCTTGTTGGTCCAAGGCTGGTGGCACCCAGCTATTGTCCCGTCCACCACCTCTATGCCCTATGCCTTGACTTGCCATCTACACACATCAATTGATAAGTTGAGTTTTAATGAAGTATCTTAAAGGGTGTAAATACAGCCTGAGACACTATTCATGCACCAAAAAAAAAATTTTTGCATGCACCATGTCAAGGCATTCATAGTAATTGCAAGATAAACATTCTATATTTTAAGTCATACACAAAAAAAATTTTAAAAATTTTTTACTCTTTTTTTTTAACCCCGTGAACATCGTCAGAACAAGGTTCAAACAAAGGACTTAAACAGCCAGACCGCCTCACCGACCATGCCGACAACTTGAACTGAAGCCGAGCGCACACCGCGAGCGCAGCGCCAGGCCGCGCCGCACGCACACCGACACCACGAGCATGAGCGCTGGGCTGATGCAGCGCCACTGTCGCGACACGCCGTGCAGCTCGCCTTTGTCGAGACCCAAAGCCTAGGTCACGGCACCTGTAATTCTACGCTAAAGGCCCAGTCGCGACATTAAAATCCAGTCGCGAATTTACTTCAACTTTGCCTGCCGTCGCTGACGCCAAATCTAGGTCGCAACACCCTCGAGGCCATACCAGGTCGCGACCTCAAAACGGGGTCGCAACACCATTTCAGTCCGACAGGACAACCCCGGTCGCGACCAAAAAAACGAGGTCACGACACCACTTCAACAGGCCATGTCGCGACCAAAAAAATGAGGTCGCGACATCGCTTCCACGCGTGTCGCGAATTAAAAAACGAGGTCGCTACACCGCCGCCAGCCCAAATTGTGTCGCGACACCAATTTTCGGTCGCGACCCCAAGCCTAACCGAACCATGTCGCAACACCAACTGTGTGGGTCGCGGATACGAAATGCCCCTAGGCAGCTCCAACCAGTTACACCCTAAATCGACATGTCACAACACCAACCTCTTCTATCAGCACGCTGACAATTAAAAGTGCGAACGACACCTATTTTCTCCCTTGCGTCAGGTCACGATGCCAGCGCCATGTCGCGACACCCCCATCACTGCCTGCCGAGACATGGAAACGTGATGTCGCGACCCGTGAACCTGTTCGTTCTGGCTTCACGGCGTCAAGACAAATTGATGTCGCCGATCGGGGTCAGCGAAGAAACAACGCCGTAAACGGCGCGTACTTTACGGCGTAATGGTCACGCGACGCGAACCACGGATTACAAAGCGCACGCCCACGCGAATCCACTCCGCTCGTCGCGACCCCCTTGTTAGGCTGCGACCGTGAACCAAAATGGGCAAGAGTCCATTCCAACTCTCTCTCCCCGATACTTTTTTTTTTAACCTCCAGGCTTATAAACCTCAAGCATTTTAAGAAGATGCAAGAGGTTTAAACAACTCCGTTTATTTATACAATTCACAAATTTAAGAGTTTAATTACAACCCTTTTTCTTGGGAAAAAACTGGAATAATCTTCCAGATTCCCACAAAACATAACCTGCTCACATCCAAAAACTGGAACGATTGTCCAGATTTTTTTTTTTCATTGACCATTCTGCCCATAATTCCACAAACTTAGGGGTTTTATTTTCTCGACCCTAGTGTTCAACATTTTCCTATATCCTATTTACCAAGCATACAATCACACAACGCATACAACACAGAATCACGCAACAATCATCGAATGCATAATGAATGCATGATATAACCCGTGCCTATCAAGTCCTGTGTAATCGTGATATCTAACTTCCCGATATCGTTTATAACTGAGTATCCAACATCACCTAGGCATGACAAACCGGCTCCACACCACACGCTGATTTCAATCCCAAAAGTCCTGCTGATCATCGTTTAACTATTAACTGCGGTGTCTAAGATCATGAGGACCTATTATCGCGGAGTAAATGGTCAATGTCCCGCCTACACATCCATACACTCATCAAAATGGCATTTATATATAAAAGGAGTTATCATAAAAACCGATCTTCGCCCGCATTTTACAAATATATACGCGCCGCTATATGGGACATTTCTTCGCCCCAGATCCCCCAATCGTCTCATCCCAAAATCTTCAAGATTCAAAACATCCTCACAAAGAGCTAACAGAGAGGTTAATTTTCCATCGTTTATTTCCCACCTATGCCTATAATGAAAATCACACATGATTCGTTGATCCACGATCTCATCAATGTTCGACATGTTATGATGATGAATGATCAATCTTTCCACTTCAGCCTGATCACTTCCTCAAGATGCCAATATATGTGAGAATAGCCAAAACAAGGTTTTATTCGGAAAACATAATATCAATTTCCTGATAAAATTTCTATCGATAAAACCTTCCAGGTGAATTGTTGATAATTTATTAACAGCATCTTCTCAGATAACCGTTGGATAACTTCCATAAATTCTTCCAAAATCTTCTTGAATTCTTTCACAACCATTTTCTTTTTTCATGTCATAATCACAGACTGATAATTTAGTTGTTCAACGATGCGAAATGCACGAGCTGATTAATAACGCTGTTAATATATCATACGCACATACCAACGACTTCAGACGAACGTTATTCTTCCATATTGATAAAGATCACCATCACGTTAACATAATCCCAGTCCATCTGGAACTACCAAAACACTGGTTATCAACAAGGATACGGACATCATGTTTCAAACGATAACATTACGCAACATATTATTCCACTGGTTAATGGATTCCGAAAACTCAGATTTCACCGCGTTAAAAATCTTCGATTTAAAACGACGATCGATCCTGAAGATGATCCTATCCATGAGAATACTTTAACAAAGACGAATCCGCGAGAACTTCATCTGAAACCGTCGCAATCAAAACGGTTCCTAATCACACAAATGGGATCCAACTGAGCTTTATTCTCAACGGATCTGATCATGATTTAATTTAGAGATACGTGACACTTCTCAAACCTTCCGTATTTTTCTCTCGCTGGTCTTCTCTTTTCCTTGGTCCCAGAACCGGTCGATAATCAACAAGACTCGCCTCTCATTGCCACTTATTGGTCTCATCGGCTCATAGATTTATTGACTTTATCCATCCAATCTCAATACGATTTCTTCTAATTATACGATGCCACGCGGTCTTCATGGCCTACACCTGATTCATGTCGATCTTTCCTAGACATCACACAGACTTCCTCTGATCACCACGTAAGGTTAAGGTCCGATCATCTCATGGTCAAAATGTAATCTTTAACCATCTCTTAATTCAACCTAAATTTCAAAAGATAGATTCTAGAGACTTGATCTAACTACAGTTTATTTTGTCATCCAGATTTAGAAAATGATTTCTTAATCAAATTTATCATTTCATTCTTTTGTATACCAGAATTTTCTCTGCCTACAAAGATCAATCATGAATCAGTGACAGATGGGCAATTTATCCCAGATATCCATCTGATATCATCTTTATGATCAGAGATATTGAAAATGAAGGCAACGAAAAATCAAAAAGTATAAAATATAATGTAAATTATTAAAAAATATTCACATTTATCTGGCAAAAATTAATAAATCAATTTTTTATATTAATATTTAAAATAAAAGTAATGTTACCATGCAATAATCATAATAATGTTGATGAAGAAATTATTTTATTTAACATCATAACTTTTACTAAATGATATAATCAATGATCATGTTAAATTAACTAGAGAGCACAACATTTTGTTCATTTAATAAATCAATTTGATAATAACTATTATCATTTATAAATTATATTATGCAATTTAATTTATTTTTCTGATGATAATTGACTTCAAAGAAATTGGTTCTTCTACTTCTTAAAAAAGATAATTTTTCTTGGTATACTAAATTTAAAATTCTAACAAAATACATATATAATAAAGGTTTAATATCCAAAATATTCCATCAACTATTATCCCAAATATCTCAAGATTATCCTCGTTCAATAATTGTAAATTATTTTCTATTATAATTATTTAAAAAATTGAATATTTCATCACTTTATTTAAAAAAATAAGATAATTTACTTTTCAATATGTGAAATGAAAATTGAGAAAAATGTAATATATTAAATATTTTCCAAACATTCAAATATTTACTTGTTAATCACTTTTATTTTTTTAAAAAAAAGATAATTATTCTTTCTTTTACATGTTTAAACAAAATCATCAAGATATAAGAGTGGAAAAGATGATCTTATCACTAATATACTTATTGATGATAAACATATAAAACAATATAGATTCAAAATAAAAAACACAGCAAATTAATACGCTGATTTTAAACATATAAACGTTAATAAATGATATTTTCCATATGTTTTTAGAAAAACATCTTCATTTCCACTTCGCTGTCTGGATCAGTGAGGAGATTCATCCGTTCAATTCTTCCATTTGTTTGAATCATTTTGATTCACAATCCATAACTCAACCTCGATAATCACTGGTGATCTGAGGAGCCCGTGATAAAAGAGAAGTTTCAGACTGTATTTAAAGTCCTAGTCGACAACTGGTCAATCTCATGGAATTAGATATCTTGGGCCCCGATATCACACTCCAATTGGCCTCATATATCGAGACCTATTCCTATATAATTTTCTTTACAATTAACCAATTTGTAATAATGTTTCACAAGAGTTTGATGTACAACCTTTACACTTTACGTACAAAAATATATTAAACCAGATTTATCAAATATATTTTACAAAAATTGCTTCTCAAGGCCACAACCCGGGCCTTCTTCGCACTCACGCCTCAAAGGAGCGTCGTCTTCTCGTGTACCTGAAAGGGGGATCCCACGACGAGGTGAGCAAAGCCCAGTAGAGAATGACTCCTACAAGGGTTAATCCCCACCTAAAATGCACATGCAATGGCATCCAAACAAACAAACAAACATTCAAGTGAATCATGTATATCCCTACTTGAATGTCTACATGTCTTGAATGAGAATGCATTCACCCCATCCCATATCCCGAGTCCTCACCGACTTCACACATGCATTTTTCTATGAATGAAAACCATTTCCAAACAAAGGGTATTTGCTTTACCTGGACAACCCCTCCGATATAAATAGCGGACACACTCCGACATAATTCATATTTTGTAATAACCCTCCAATGTATATCAATTGGGCGCTACTCCGACGACTGGACATTATGTGGACAACCCTTCGAGATACAAATAATCGGGCATACTTCACGCATTGATATTGTGTGGACAACCTCCTCCGATGTATATCAATTGGGCATACTCCGACGATTGATATTGTGTGGACAACCCTCCGATATTGTAGTGGACATACTCCGATAAATAATATTGTTGGTCAACCCTCCAAAACAATTCTCTCAAGAAACCACCTCATGCACTCACTCCTACTGTTCTATGGTGCCCCAATGCATATGAAATGCAATGAGCCATTTCCATTTCCTTAACCCGTGTGACTCATTTGGATGTTGTCCTATTAACCGAGCCCACTAATCAACACCATACGCAGTGTTGATCCACAACCGTGTACTCATGACACACCATCGAACACCTAACACAATGTTGATCTCAACTATGCCCTCACACCCATGTTATGCGATGTTTTCGTGCATGTACAATGCAATTATGCCATTGCCTTTTTCTTCATGTTACATGCATATATGAGTGCTACATGTAACATCGACATACCATGGATAATTATAATTAATACATATAATTTCTCCTCCTTGCACAGCCCATGCTAATACATCATACAACATACACACATGTCATATCTACACCGCATGTTATTCGCGCCGCTAACACACAACAAGGTCACCAGACTATCCACCAGGTACCTCACGGCCCCCTCACAATCATGAACCAGTTTGGTTCCAATCATCCATACAACATCAAAAAACCATAAAACCTAGAAGCTTTTAGTTTCCAGTTCAAACCCCAACCCACCACAGTCTTGGACTGTGTGAAATTGGTCATCGAAATCCTCTATCCTTCAGTCCCAAGTTTTTGGAACTAAACCTTATGGCCTCCTATGGCCTCCCATAGACAACCCATATAATTTTAAAGCCTTTAGGCTTAAAATAAATCGAGTACGAAAATACCCTGCCCAATACAATAACCTACAACATGCCATGCAATGGTCATGTCAAAACCCAGCTATTTATATCGACACAACCAAGCAACCTGCACACTTGGTACAAAACATAGGTTTCAGAAAGGTTATGGTCATCCACTATCCTCCATATGAACATGGATAGAATCTTGACCTAATGAGATTTCCATAGAGTCCAAGAACACCCAAAACGGAGTTTGGACAAAGAAGTTGTGACCTTCCAAAGTTGGAGGTCACACGTGAGTAGCCAGCCCTTCCCGAGCTGACCTACCCGACCTGTCCTGGCCGACTTGCCCTAGCCGGCCATCCTTAGAACCACTGCCATCCACAAGAACATGGTTCGAATTTTGACTCAATTGGATTTCCATAGAGTCCAAGAACACCCGAAATGGAGTTCGAACGAAGAAGTTATGACCTTCCGAAGTTGGAGGTCACACGGAGTAGCCGTACTCTTCCCGAGTCGACTTCCATCTCGATCGCCCCGTCGACCTACCCTATCTTGCCATCCCTAGAACCCACTACCATAAAAAGGCAAATGGTTGGAATCTTCACTCAATGGTCTTTCCATAGAGTCCAAGAACACCTAAACGAGTCTCTGACCGAAGAAGTTGGCGACCTTCCTCCTAAGTCGTGGAGGTCACACGTGAGTAGCCAACCATTCTCGAGTTGACCTACCAGACCTCTGGCCGACCTGCCCTAGCTGGACAGCCCTAACACCCACTGCCATCCACATTCACATGGATGGAATTCGACCAATGGGATTTATGAGTCTAAGAACACCCGAAAACTGAGTTCCTGGACGGCAGTTATGACCTTCCGAAGCCGAGGTCACACGTGATCAAACCTAGTCGAAGCCGACTCGTCGAAATAATTTCTGTAGCAACTCGATTCTACAGCCGACCTTACAGCTGACTTACAGCTGACCTCTGCTGTCGAATTTCTACCGATTAGACTGCTCGTGGTAAAGGACTATAACTTCAAGCACAGAGGTTCGACCTGAGTAGGGTTCAAAAACCCCGACAACAAGTTCATTGATGTGGATAATTTAATTCAAGGACTCCACCGCCAAATTTCCTTTATTTCCCACCCAAAAACCATCTAAAGTCCTATAATGTACTTCACTAATGACATGGCAGCTGCCCATGGTTCAAAATATAACCAAACATTCCCCTTAGGGCAAGACAACCAACAACGTTATTCATTTTAACTCTAAGACATAAAATTGGCACATAAGGACAATTACTTAGTCTGTAAGGCCCCTGACGTCCAAAAATAGTTCCTAATCTCCGAAGACACCGTCCCAAAGTCTCGGGATGGTTCACACGGGCCACTCACTACCTCACGCAACCTATGCCATTCGAATGACCCTTAAACAAGCTGATTAAACCAAGAGAGTAAAATCTTTACCTTCCTGAAGCGTTTGTCGAAACTCCCTAACTCCGGCCTCTACGTGAAGCTCCCTGCCATGAGATAACTCTTCCCTCTCGCTTTCGCTCGAACCGCCTGGCCCGATCACCCAGAAATCTAGAGAGAAGGTAGAGTCTCTCTCTCTACTTTTTGTTCTTTCTCATTTTCTCTTCATTTAGATCACCATTGATCGTATTGGTCAAAGGAGGAAACTTCCTCTCCCTTTCCTCCATTCTTTTCTTTATTTCATTATTCCTTTTATTACATCATACCTCATGTGGCTAATTGTGAGCCACTCATTCCAAGTGAACCACATGGCTCCTGCCATGTGTCACTTCCCTTACGGTGCGATGTGGCATCCCCTAAATCACACCATGTGTCATCCGACACCATATGCATCGAAAAACATGCAATTCCGACTATCTCGGAATCCAACGAAATTCGATGTGGTCGCTAGATTTCGTGAGATGATCCCAACGGTGAAGTCCGTTTCATCATCCGAGATCTAGAAAATTCTGGATTTTGACCAAAATTACCATTTTACCCTTCCAAAGAAAATTTGGATTTTCCAGGGTTTCACAAATTCCTTCTCAATTGCCCTTTTATAAACCTCAGGTAAGGTCACTAGTTAGGTCAAGTTTGTTTATTTTCCCTTCTTCTTGGTTGCTCGCTTGAAATTTAGTTCTCGATTCGTGCTCTGAGGGCCCTCAACACAAAATGATTTTACTGTTTATGTCCACGCTTTGTTTTCCAACGATTTTCTGTTTTCGCCTTCATGAATCTCGCTTAATCAGATTTTTTTTTTTGCAGATTTGTCATAGCTGAAATCCCGGATTTGCCTCGCCTAAGACATTCTATGCATTTTCATATCTATCTTTTCAGATTTTGTTCCATAACCAAGATTCTTTGTGAGAAGTTGTAATTTTTTATCGAGTCAAACCTAGAACTCGATCGAGACATCGGATATATATCAATTTATACCTATTCACTACGTAGTTCTCAGACTGTATCTAATCGCCATGGCCAACAACGAGGCGGTTACAACTCTGCCGAAGTCACCGCACTCACCGATTTTTCAACCCCGTTATCAATTCACCCAAAATTGTATCCTCCTAGCTAGAATTCAAGATCAGAAGGAACTCCATCTAGACTTCCATGAAAATCAAGAAACTCCCAAGTATTTTGATTGGCATTTGATGCTTCATAGCATCAAACAATCCAAATTTTCGCTTTCATCCATAAAAGTCCTATGTTTATTCAAGCTTTCAAGATTAGGCTGGTCTGTGTGTATATTCAGGCCTTCTCTATGTATATTCATGAGAGCAGTTGTGATAGATATTTTCTTAGAGAAGGTATACATTATCAAACAACTTTTGTCTTGAAATCCATTTTGACCTGTTTAATCAATGTTTCACATCCATACCAATTTTCAATCGAACAAAGTCCCAATCGCATAACATAAGTTGGAAAGAATTCAGATAATTAACAAATAACATCTACCAAATTTTCAAGGACCAACTCAGTGATCAACAAAACAAAAGAATGCACCATATGTAGTTCGATCACCTACCCAAGATGGTGGCAAACCCTCGCCACAATTCATATTGATTCTACTAGACATGTGCGTAACTCCAATAATTCCACTGCTCTTGCCATTTCTGATACATATTGCCCTCCAGTTTGAGTGAAACAAGTAACCTAATTCAACAAATCATAAACTCAACCCAATCACATTACAGTGTTTCAACTTTATCTCCACATGGCAATAAAAGTTGCAAAATTAATACTCACACCAGTGTGAATGAGTTCAACCCACAAAGTTAGGTTGAAATGTAGGAATCCTCTCACATGTTTGATCTGTATGCCAAACTGCTCATGCAACCAAGTCATCAAATCAACATCATCAGCTATTCCTGTGACGCCCCAATTTCTAGGGGTCTTTTTTTTTTTTTTCAATGCACCGCAAATTCAGTATAAAAGAACCTTTTTATTACAAGGGCATATGAAACATGTGAAACCTTACCAGAACTGCATTTCTTATACAAAATGAGTTTAATTACAACTCTATTCTTTTTACATAAACAGAAACTGGGTTTGTCTACCCAAAATATACAGGATACAAAACAAAGCCAAAGTTGGCCTTTTTCTCAACTAATTTCTTGTACCTGTTTCGTTTCCTCGTGTACCTCCAATACCTGAAAATATTTTCCCACGACGGGGTTAGCAATGCCCACTAGAGAAATCTCCTACGAGGGCTACTCCCCACCTAAGTGCACATGCAATGCCATGTTCATTGCTCTACACCTATCTGCTAAAATATGCAGATTTCTACATGAATGTCACTCACTGAAAAATTGTTCTAATCCTTCCATCACCACAGATGCATTTATTACATGAAACTATTTCCAAAACAAAAAAGATTTGTTTCGTTTCTATAAAGTTTACTGACATACCCGATAATAATGTTGGACCACCCTTCGATATTTTTTCATTGGACACACTCCCAAAATACTGTGGACAACCCTTCAATATTTTCATTGGACATACTTCGAAAATACTTTGGACAACCCTCTGATATTTTCACTGGACACACTCCGAAAATACTAATGACAAAACTCCGAAAATATTGTGGACAACCTCCGATATTTCTACGACACTCCGAAAATACCAGGCAACACTTCGAAAATACCGTGGACAACCTCCGATATTTTCATTGATTAATTCGAAAAATACTATGGACAACACTCCAAAATACTGACAACCCTCCGGGTTTATTTATCGGGACAGATCTCGATAATACTGTGGACAATACTCCGAAAAAACTGTTGATAACCCTCCGATATTTTTTCATTTGGAAAGACTCCAATAATACTATGGACTACCCTCCGATATATTTTATTTGGACAAACTCCGATAAAATGTGGTAGACAACCTTCCGAGAAGAACCACTTATTCAAATTCATGCCGTGCATTCACACCCAATATGCGCGATGTCCCCATGCACGTGAGCTACAAAAACTAATATATGATATTTACTCATTTGCTTGCATGCATGTATCATTTTCACAAAACTGCATGTTATCTAATGAAAAATAAGACATGCAAACTGGGTTTTCTTTCTAGTTTCCTTACCAGAAAATATCAACATGCATTGCTACCATTTCTCATACAAAACAACATGTTATCAATCAAGAATATAACACACGTAAACTAGAAATTTTTCCAGATTTCCAACTCAGGAAACAGTATGCATTACCAACATCAAGCACACCAAAGCCGTGATGTTATCCAATTAAAGGGAATAAGACATGCAACCGGTTTTCTTTCCAGCCTTACCTCGTAAAATATCAAAGATGCATTGCTACCATTTCTCATACAAAACAACATGTTATCAATTAAGAATATAACACATGCAAACTAGAATTTTTTCAAGATTTCCAACTCAGGAAACAGTATGCATTACCAACACTATTTTCACACCAAAAACTGCATGTTATCCAATGAAAATAAGACATGCAAACTGGGTTTTCTTACCAGTTTCCTTACCAGAAAACATCAACATGCATTGCTACCATTTCTCATACAAAACAGAATGTTATCAATAAAAAATATAACACATGCAAACTGGAAATTTTTCCAGTTTTCTATGAAAGAAATAGTAGCACATAAATCTAGCATACTAAACATAAACTCAGTAGGTTCAACCTGCACTAAAATTACAGTTTTTTGCATCCAAAAGTGTCCAGAAAACACACCACAGTTTGTCCTAAACTATTTTGAACCAGCCCCCATGTTGGGGCTAAGCTCCATGGCAATTGAGTGGCCCTTAGACAAGGATAGCCCATGTAGGAAAAGAACCTACCTCTTGAAGTGTAGGCCAAATCCCTTCCTTCCCTCCTTTCTCTTTTATTTCTTTCTTTCTTCCTTCCTTTCCCTCTTTCTTTCTTTATTTCTTTCTTCTCTTCCCTATTCTACCGAACAGATTTTTCCTCAAACCACTTAATTTGGTTTGAGTTAGGTGTAGGACACCTCACACAATCACCTTGACACATTGCAAAATCTATGCCATGTGTTCTCCATGCTCCATTTTCATCCACCCATTTCATGCATGGTTTGAGGGCATGTGACAAGTGTCCTCCTCCCTAGTGCCACATGGAACCGCACCTTCATGCCAATTGTCACTCTATTATTCGTTCATTTTCCTCGAAATACATGAAATTGACCATCTCTAATCTAGCCTCCCACCCCAGCCTGCATTTCATGAGACTCAACTCAACTACAGAATCCACGCTGCCATCCGAGATCTAGAGGAAATATCTAGGCTTACAAATTCAGATGGTGACGATAGTCTATCGTTTTTCATTATTTCGGGTTTTTACCTCCCCCCCCCTTTCAAAGAATTTCGTCCCGAAATTCCCAAGGGTAATCATATACCACATTGTCCCCAGGCGTAGGTAATAACTCTCATTCGACGACACAATTTATGATTCCACCCAACGTGTCACAATCAATCCACGAAGGATGACGTCAAACTCGACATGTCCATGACCCTTGTGGTCTACCACAGTAGAACCCTCGATGGTCACCGCCTTGCAACCCCGACATATCTGTGGGGGCTGGATCAACCTCACCCTAACCCTAGGAGATCTCACAACAACTTTTCTAAGGCTTTAACCCTTAAGCCCTAAAACTGTAAAACCCGGGAAAATTAGAAATTTTTGAAAATGGTAAAATGATAATAATAATAATAATAAATTCCCATAATGGTTCAGAGAAGCCTAAAAAATTCTCTATATCTCTATATTTAAATGCCTGGCGCCAAGTATAAATTTGTCTCGCGAAATCTAGTGACCCTAAAAAGTTTCACGACTGAGACAATCGAAAATTTTCTCATTTTCCGGGTGATAAGTTGTCATGATCTGTGACGAGATTTTAAACTAATATCTCTAAGTCGAAATGGCTTAGGCCAAGTTCATTTAAAATAAAGTGAACTAAAAATAAATAAATTGTTTCAGGATAGAAACAGACTAATTAGCTAATCTAACTATGTATCCAAAATAATAATAATAAATAAATAAATATAAAAAAGGATAAAAACGAAAAAACAAAAGAAAAGTGGAAAAGGGGTTAGGTGAGAGAGAGCGGGAAGAGAGAAGGAAATTTTAATTTTTTTTCTCTTCGCTTCTCTCTAAGATCTACGGAAATCGGACCGTAGGTTTTCGTCGGAGCAAAAGGTAAAGTCTGTCCACTCATCGAGAGCTACGCATGGGTACCAAAATCTTAGAGTTTCATCAAACTCCATGAAGTATGGAATTTTCCTACTTAGGTTATTTCTAGCCTAAAGGTCATGCCTGGGATTTTCTGTAGAGTCGAGAAAATGTAGGTAATTTAGTCCCAAATATTTTCTGATTGAGTGTAGGGAATTTTTAGGAATTTTAGGATCGCTTTTAGACACCGCCGAATTTCGACTGTTAACGGTCGCTGAAATTTCGAGATCGCCAAAAACAATGCAAAGGATCTTCTAACTCGTTTTCTAGTAGTCCGAGACTGAGTTCGAGTTTGGTTTTGATCTCGAGACTGATGTCTTCGGGTTTTGTGGTGTGTTTTGGTATCACATAAATTCGGTGACGAACTATGAAGGGACCAAGGGGTTCCCTGTTTTATGTGGGTCCGAGATTTGGGCTATTTTGTGTGTTATTGTTGGAAAAATAAATAATATGTTGTTGTATGTAAAATTCATGTCAATATGTGCTTGAGGGATGTATTAACATGGAAATGGTGATGAATGAAAATTATATGTAGAAAATATAATTATCCTGAATTTATAAATGTTTCATGTAGCTCTTATTATGCATGTAGTATGACATCGCATGAAATGACATGATTGCATTTCATATGCACGGTCACATCGTGGTTTAGCCTGGGTGTGTGTGCATGGTACCGTTATTCACCATTCTTGGTGATCTGCAGGGCGAGCTCATAAACGTGGACAAAACTGATCAAAATTGAGACTCACTATTGGGTAAAACACTATAATAAATCACGTGTGTTCGTGAAGCAAGACGTGATCCTGTGGTGAAAGACCCAAATTTTATTCTTGGTTAGACATATATATCTAGCGATGAAAGTTCGCAGTAGCCTAAGGCATTATGGAGCCTCATAAGGAGACCCTAAATCGCAACCCAAATAAACACATGGGATTTGATAGCCAACTGGAGGATTGTCCAATGGGTTAAGTCATTAGGTGAAACACCAATGACTGGTTTTTCACACTTGGTGTTGCAAGTGTGAGGGAGTCGACGGACTCTGTCAGGGCATGAAGAGTCTCATCTCATGCATGACACGCGAACATTCCATATAGGATTGCATTATTTATATGGAATATGGTTTGATGTTTGATGTACGCCATTTCATGTGCATTTAGTGGGGAGTAGCCCTCAGATGAGAATTTTTCTTTATCAGTATCATTTCACCTCGTTATGGGACACCCTTCGTGCAATAAAGGTGTACGGTGGAGACTCGCATCCGACAAGGCCGTGATTACGAAGAAGGCCGACATGTAGCCTGATTGCATGTAAAAATTGTAATTAAATTCCTTTCGGGACTATTGTATAAATAGCTTCCGTATGTAATTATGGTAAGAGGGCCATGATCGTGACTCTTATGGATCATTATTAATCGTTAAATTTCATATTTTTATTTAAATATGAATGAACGGGTCCCCAGAAGGGACATATCAGATGTGGTGCTCGTAAACTATATTAGAACAAGCTAGTTTTAATATATGTTCTGTATAAGAGTGTTGAAATAAACTTCAGGTCGACATCGTTATGTTGTGCTGTTGTATGTTGGGTAGAGCCCCATTAAAGGAGACCCGTCTCGATTTTTGTGGAAATATGGATCCCAATAAATGGGACACAATCATGTGGTATCGAGTAACCCGAAATCCACAAGAATTCCACAGTTGGATCGTTCTCAATCTGACCCTCAGATTGGGTGTCATTAAACATTCATGTCATTAAGGTGCAAATAAGCATGAATATGATGCATCCTAATTTAAACTACACTCTTTGTGAGAGCGTAAACGCATCTCTATATATCAGTTGATTTGCAAGCTCGGGCCCAGGGTACCACAGACATGGCCTCGGGTCCCTGGCGCACCGACCTATGAGTCCCGCCCCCGATCTCACTCATACTCCGCCTATGTGGCCCATCCCGTGAAATAGTAGGTTCAGGCAAGCACTCGGGACCGATATTGGTTCCCGGGCCCATAAGCCGTGGTAAAGAGGAACAAACCGCGCGATGTTCCACTGATGATCTCGATCGATGTCCTTATAATTTCGATCCTGTCTCTCGAGGGCAATTTCTTTTAAAGCGTCTAGGCTGGTGACAATGGAAACACGCTCTCTACTCTGACTGGCTAGGAGCACTGAAGTGTCCCCCACCTTTGGATGATTGACCTTGGCCTTGACCCTAGTGGCCACGACCCTGTTCCCGAGATCCATGCGAAACATAAGTCTTCTGCTTTTTTCCCGAGTTAGAAGAAGATCGATTCTCCTTCCTCTTAGTACTAGCACCCATATCCCCGATGCCCCGTATGTCATCTACTTCTCTTTCAATGGCTAATATTGTCTTGACCATCGAGTCCCCTCCTCCCATGTATGTCGGAGGATGATATGCCTGCAACCCTTGGAGGTCACTCGATCCTCCCTGACCCTCAGCTGCACTAGCTTGTGCAATGGCAACAGCTGCAACACCTACGGCCTCCGTAAAGGTCTGCTGGTCAAAAACAGGTGGTGTGTGATTAGTGCCCAAAAAGTGCTATTTTGAACCCTATTTTTAATAGGTTTTGGAGCTACAGTACTAATTGTCAGAATTAACCCAATTTACATATTAAGGTCCCTGTTATTCTAATCGACGATTTTATGGCAATTTTTGCGCCAGGAGATAATCATGCCAAAAGTGTTGAGTCGATCCAAGCACGAAGAATTCCGAGTCAAACTCAACATCGTAGACGTAGACTAAGAGGAAAGAAGAGAAGAAAAGTGAAGAAAAAATGAAGCAGAAGAAATGGAAGAGAAGCAAATAGAACAAGCACAATGGAACAAAGAGTCGCAGGAGAAACCCGACTTTCGCTAGCTAGCAAAAATTATCGGTGGATAGCGAAATTTCAATTTCAAGTATCTTCTTTCGTGAATTTCGCTACGAAATGTCATTCATTCCTAGCTTGTACTATGCATTTTCGCTTACTACAAGAATTTCGTTGTTAGCGAAATTCTCGCTTAGCTAGCGAAATTAAGCACGCTTAGCTTAAAATTCATGATTCGCTTATCTTCTGGTGGTTTCGCTTAACTAGCTTAAATTTTTTGAGCATTGTATGAAATCCACCGCTCTTGTCATGCTTTTGTAATTAATGCCAACCGACTTCATTTTTTGGTGTATTACTCCCTTGCCCTTGAATTTAGCCAAAATGTTAGGCTTTCTTGTATTTTCACACATTTGGGTTGGCTATATAAGCCACCTTATAAGTTTGTAACCCTAACTTTAATCTTCAAGAAATATCTCGCAGTTTTCATTTTCTTTCGCTTTTCTCTTCTCCTCTTTTCTCCCTTTTCTTGGTTGTTAAACAATTCTCCAAGGATGACAACTCGAGGATGAGCTATTAAAACCACTTCCTTCTTGAAGTAAAAAGGGTCATTGGGTGATCTTGTGTTGTCGGTGGTTCCCCCGCTTTTCATGCAAAGAAGTTTTGTCATTTTCGGGTTCCCAAATCTTCAACTCTAGGTTTTTAGTTGACTTACTTTCTAGCCAATACTGCAAGCTTTTGTGGTTTAGTGTATTCTACTTTAGACATACTAATATTCATTAGTTGCCCTTTACTTGAGCCACCGAGGTAGGTTAAGGTTAGGGTTTCAAATCGATAGTTGCATAACATTGAATGTGTTATTGATTCGCTAATACTCTATGCTTTATAATCCAAAGGTATATTGAGTGAGAGATGCATCAAGGGTTCTTTGGGATGGTCTTTACGAGCTCTAAAATGATATTTATATGTTAGTACTAAAATTGTAAGCATAGCATTTAATGTTAACATTCGCTAATACTTCCATGCTTTAGGATACAGTGCATAATTAGTGATAGATGTACTGTTGTTCTTTAGATGGTCTTTACGAGCCTCGAGATGATACTCGAATGTTGGTTTCAACAAAGAAGGGGCCATAATCAGCATGCTACCCGTATTACTCAAATAGGAGTTGTTTCAAGGGTGAGGTTTGCTAGTTAAACATAGATCCTAAGTATACATGGACTATAGGTTGCTTGTCATAACCAGGAAATTAACCTGTGGATCTCTTAGTTAGCCTAGGACCTTAAACCTAGTGGCCCAATGCTTCAAGGAGTCTTTTCTTATTTTTCTTCATTTTATTTTCGCTGCAAACCATCCACTTCCCCTCGTTTTTTAACCAAACCCCAAATCCAAATTTAATTCACCCGCTTGATTTCATTCCAAATCATTTGTACGAAGAAACCCATCCTCGTGTTCGACCCTAGACCACTATACTGCAAAGAGTTTGGCTACGTAGTAGGAGGAACTTAGGTATATAAATATTATGATTCAAACAAATTTACCGTGGGCACGAATCAAATGGCGCTGCTGCCGTGATGAGCCTAAGTGCGAATGATGACTTGTTGAACACTTGTGATCCTCATCACAAGTTCTAGTGAATTTTTCCTTTTATTGTTTCACTGTCAGTTTTTTTTTAGTTCATTTCACTATAAAAAAAAAAAAAAAAGTGTCAGCAGATCATTTCGGGTTGTTTCTTTGTGTGGCCTTATTTCAACTCAGTATAGGATTGCATTTTCCAAAGGGTTTTAATTGAGAGAAAATGGAACCCCATATGGAGAGACACATAATGAGGGTGTTCCAGAGCTTACATGAATAACAGTGGACTATAGTGGACCTTCCATACTAAAGGCAACAACCCGTGGAGAGGCACCTAAGTGAATATGTAGTCCATGAGGGACTACAGAGACCAATGGATGAGTTCACCATATGGTAGTAATTTACAACCATAGTTGGGGAATCACACTAAATTCCTCATGGGAACCAAAACCTCCACAATATGCACCTCCCGAATCCCTTTATTATGCTCTCCATTCCTCACCCACAAAGGCACCACCTACGCTTAATTTCTCGTTGAGCGTGCCATTTTGGACCTTACCAAACCGGGTGGGTGATAGGCTGTGGAAGAGCAAAAGAAAATCACTGCTCAATTGTCAAAAATTGACACTATGGAAAACAATGTAAACAAGAGAATTGATGGACTTCAAAGTGACTGAAAGCATAACCTGACAACCCGCAAGATTCCATTGAAGACCTAATTGATCGCCAAGAACAACAACCACTGCAGGAGGATCGCCAAAGTGACATATCGGCGTAGAGCAAGCAGAACAACAGCCACACTGGAGCTATAGAGGATTTTATTCACTTATCTCAAGGATCGATGAATCCTCGTGATATTGCAGGATGTTGTTTTTCCAAGGGAGAACCAAGAAGAAATCATTGCCTTGTTGACTGAGGAGGACAGTGAAACAAAAGCAGTGGAAGTGCCCAAAAAGAATGTTAATTCAACCAAACCCCATAGATTTGACACCACCGCTTATCGCCCAAGACACCAAATACCCACTGGCCAAAAATAGCCCTTCACGACTGGGCATATATTCTACCTTCACTGCACCATGCTCTCACACACCTACAACAAAAATCAACACACGCAAAGACTCCGCTTCCTAACCATAAGTCCAACCCATCACCGCATGCCATGCGTAACTTTGGGGAAATTAGCGGGCCATCGCACGCTTTTGCCACTACATCAAAGAAGATGGCAATCCGCTCTAGTTATCGCATGCAGTACAAGCAATACTCGGTATGGTTCCTGGCTCTGATAACTTACCTAGGCATTTCCTAAGCTCCTCTCCACTTTTTGTTTAATTCTTTCTCGCTTTTGTTTTATCTTATTTTAGTTAATTTATGTTTTTAAATTAATTTTTGCTTTTCTCAATCTCTTCCTAATTTTTGCAAGCCAGGTGCAAATTTTGAAGCATAAATGCAATTTCAAACCCTCGAATGAAGAAATCAACAACTAGGAGTTAAAGAGAACTTTTCTGAACAATTGCGAAAAATTTCGCACTGTAGCGAATCAAGAAAATTCGCTATAGCGAAAATTGGGCAAAAATTTCGCGCTTAGTTAGCTTAAATTTCTAGCTTAGCGAAATTTGTGTGGAGAAATAAATGCAAAATTTCAGCTTAAGAACGTTGTCTAGCGAAAATTCTCATGGTCTAGCTTAAAATTGAAAAATTTAGCTAAGATTTCAGAAATTTTCGCTAAGATTTTGTAAATTTTCGCAATCTCAAATAAATTTTCATAATCCTAGCGAAAATCCCCACGCTGACCTCCAAATTTTGTTTCGCTATAACTTTTTCATCCGAACTCCGTTTTAAGCGTTCTTGGTACCGTTGGAAAGCTTAGAGAGTGTAGAATCCAAATATGGCCAGAAAGAACATTTTTGAATTTTTTGTGAAAGTGTAATTTAAAAAACGGTCCAATTGGTCACTTTTCCCTCTCTTTCTTCTCCTAACTTGTTTATTTGAAGCCCAAATGGAATGAATAAGGTGTTGATGGAAAGCTTGTGAGGTCTCATATCCAGCAATGATCACATCTTATCATGGAGGTAACACTTCCTTCTCTCTCTAATTTTCCATTCCGAGCCCCATTTCGACAATCGAGTAGATGTTCTGGGTCAGGAGTTATTAAAGGAAGTGGATTTTGCATTTATGCTTTGTTATTATTTTGTGCAAGCCCATTTTGTGATGTTTAGTGGCTTGCTGGGTCCCCTTTCTATAAAGCTGGTATACAAAACAGCTTACGTTTTCAAAATTTGGACCCGTTTTTGTAACCAAACTTTCAGGGTTTTGCCTAACCTCGTGGTTTGAAAAATCGTCGTGTCCAATTCTATTGATGCTTCTGATTGGTTCCATGCTTAGTTGAGTGAATGATTAGTTGAATTCTTATTGATTTCGACCTTTCTTCCACCTTTAGCTAACCACACACAAAGCACATTAGATTTCAATGATAGGCTGAAAAACTGCGCAACCTCCTTTACTTTGCAATAACCTATCCTAGTGTTGTTGACCGCCTTTAATAGGTTAAGGACCCCTGTGGAAAAAGAAAAAGAAGAAAAAGAAAAAGAAATGAAAAAAAAAAAAAAAAAAAAAAAAAAAAAAAAAAAGAAAAAGAATAAAACTCTAAATGTTTCTCACTTGAAACTGAGCACATCCGAGGGGTATATGGAAAGTTTAAAGCTCCTAAGGTCTAAACCTTCACCTGCCGGGAGTCCCACTTGTGTTCACATGGGTGGATAGGTAGAGTTTAGCAAGTCAGGAGCTGAGTCTCGAAATCATTCAAGTCCGCTGAAACCTCCGTAGCCTCAGGGTCTAAAGATCTCATGACTTCGTGTGCCCCAAGCCTTAATTGCTGGGGAGTCGGTAGATCCCCTCGCTACATGGACTTTGGTGAGGTCGACCTCAGCATTGCACCCTACAACACAAAAAGAATTGTGGAATAAGAGGTGGGTCCCGATCTATTTAGGTTGGTTAGCATGCTAGGTCGTGGGTAGTAGCTAGGTCGGGGAGAGGCAGTTTGTAGCGCTTTATTGTCGAGCTAATCAAATAAACACTTGATTTTGGGTGGAAGTTTTTAGTTGATTCTACTGAGATGGAGACTCTTTGATACTAATTTTGTATATATTTATTCTTTCATGATAGTTATCGACAATTTAATTTTTGATGATTCTTACTTAGGTTCTAAGATTACTTCTTCACAACCTGCGGCACATAATTTTGTTATCTTTTCAGATGCTCTTTCTTTTCTTTCTTTCATTGCTACTGACTAGCAATGTGTAGAAGTTGGGGTGTGGATTACAGCTCAAAAGTGCTATTTTGAACCCTATTTTGACAGTTTTGAGCGCTTTTGTGTACTAATTGTTGTAATTAACCCAATTTACATATTAAGGTCCCTATTATTCCACCGATCGTATTTATGGCAATTTTTGCGCGTGAGATAATCATGCCAAAAGTTGAGTCGATCCAAGCACGAAGAATTCGAGTCAAACTCAACATCAGATCGTAGACTAAGAGGAAAGAAGAGAAGAAAAGTGAAGAAAATGAAGGTGAAGAAAAATGGAAGAGAAGCAAATAGAATGTGGGCCAATGGAACAAGAGTCAGCAGGAGAAACCTGGACTTTCTACTAGGGCTAGCAAAATTCACTATGGATAGCTTAAATCTCTCACTCGCTATCTCGTGAATTTCGCTAGCTAGCGAAATGTCACTATTCCTAAGCGAAATTATGCATTTTCGCTACTCACAAGAATTTCGCTTGTTAGCTAAATTTCTCGCTTTAGCTAGCGAAATTGTTGAATGGCCATAAATTCATGATTTCGCTATTCGTGGTTTCCCCGCTTAACTAGCGAAATTTTGAGCATTAGCGAAATCCACTCCGCCTTGTCATGCTTTTGTAATTAATGCCAACTCGACTTCATTTTTGTATTAATTCCTTGCCCTTTGAATTTAGCCAAAATGTTAGGCTTTCTTGTATTCACACATTTAGCTGGCTATATAAGCCACCTTATAAGCTCAGAATCCTAACTTTGACCCAAGAAATATCTCCTACATTTTCATTTTCTTTCGCTTTCTCTCTTTCTCTCCTCCTTCTCCCTTTCTTGGTTGCCAAACACCCTCCAAGGATGACAACTTGGAGGATGAGCGGCTAAAACCACTTCCTTCTTGAAGTAAAAGGTCACTGGGTGATCTTTCAGTTGTCAGTTCCCCGCTTTCATGCAAAGAGTTTTGTCATTTTTGGTTCCTAAATCTTCAACTCTAGGTTTTTAGCTTTTGATTTATTTTCTAAGCCAATACTTGGCAGCTTTGGGTGGTTTAGTGTATTCTTAGCTTTAGATACACTAATATCCATTAGTTGCCCTTTACGAAATACCAGGTAGGTTAAGGGGTTGGGGTTTCAAACTGAGCAGTCGCATAACATCAATGTTATCGATTTTCGTCACTTCCATGCTTTAGAATCCAAAGGCATACTGAGCGAGATGTATCAGGTTCTTTAGATGGTCTTTACGAGCCTCTCTAAAATGATATTTATATGTTAGTGTTTCTAAAATTAGGGTTGCATAGCATTTAATGTTATTGATTTGGCCATTACTTCGCATAAGCTAGATACAAGGTATAATTAGTGATGGGATACCGTTGTTCTTTAGATGGTCTTTACGAGCCTCGAGATGATATTGAATGTTGGTTTCAAACAAGAAAGTGGGCCATAACTCGGTATACCCGTATTTACTCAAATAGGAGTTGTTTCAAGGGTGAGGCTCGCTAGTTAAACATAGATCCAAGTATGCTACCGGACTATAGGTCGCTTGTCATGCACTCGCGAGGAAATTCAACCCTGGATCTCTCGCTAGCCTAGGACCTAAACCTAGTGGCCCAATGCTTCAAGGAGTTCTTTTCTTATTTTTCTTCATTTTATTTTCGCTGCAAACTATCCACCCTCGCTTTTTAACCAAACCCCAAAATCCAAATTTAATTCACCGCCTAGATTTCATTCAAATCCATTTAACAAGAAACCCATCCCCGCAATTCAACTCAGAATCATCATACCCAGCAGCTCATCAATGCCAAAAGAGGAGAACCTAGGTATATAAAATATCATGATTCATCACCATCAGGTCACGACCGTTGTGCTCGTGGCGCACTTTAATAGCCCTCGGCCCTCGACTACCATCTACATTAGTGCACTTGCCAATCACTAATGTAATTAAATTTAATTTCGAATAATCGTGTTCAGTATGTTTTCCAAACCCCTAAGGTTATGTTCTCTAACCCTAGTGTTCATCATAGAATTTATCATACAAAAAGTCCACACAATTCAAGCACACAAATCACACACATTAATTTTCACCCAATGCATACAGATAAAGGATCTTAAACTCAGGCTCTCACCGTAAGGTCCTAGGTATTTGTATACCTAAAGTCTAGTACCCAGCTGTGAAGCTGGTATCAGGACCATGCGTATGGACCCCACACCCAAGCTGTGAAGCCCAAATTCCCGGGGGTCATTTTATTTTATTTTTTTCAATATGCCGAAAATTCGGTATAAAACAACCTTTTTATTACAAGGGCATATGAAACCTGGTGAAACCTTACCGTAATTGCATTCTTAAACAAAATGAGTTTAATTACAACTCGTTTCTTTTTACATAAATGTAAACTGGTTTTTCTACTCCAAAATTTATAGATACGTAACAAAAGCCAAATCCATTCCTTTTTCAACTAATTTCTTAGACTTGTTTCGTTTCCCCGTGTACCTCCAGTACCTCAAAATATTTTCCCACAACGGGGTGAGCAATGCCTAGTAGAGAAAATCTCCTACGAGGGCTACTCCCCACCTAAGTGCACATGCAATGCCATGTTCACAAATTTACACCCATTCAAGTAAAAAATATGCGTATTTCACATGAATGTCACCCGTGTCCCATGCCCTCTCTCGAATCCCTCCTCGACTCACTCACAAATGCATTTTGCTATGTATGAAAACTATTTCCAAAACAAAATATTTTTGTTTTAGTTCTCATGAAAGTTTCATTGGACATACTCCGATAATAATGTTGGACCACCCTTCGATATTTTTTCATTGGACACACTTTGAAAATACAATGGACAACCCTCCGATATTTTCATTGGACACACTCCGAAAATACCGGTGGATTAACACTCCAAAACATCAGACAACCTCCAATATTTTCATTTGGACAGACCCGATAATGTCAGGATGAACACCCGAAAAACAATGGACAACCCTCCGATATTTTTTCATTTGGACAGACTCTGATAATACTATGGACTACCCTTCGATATATTTTATTTGGACAGACTCCGATAAAATGTGGTGGACAACCTTCAAAGAAAAACCGCTTATTCAACGCCATGTTGTGCATTCACACCCAATATGCACGATGTCCCCATGCACGTGAGATACAAAAACTACTGTATGATATTTATTCATTTGCATGCATGCATGTATCATTTTCACAAAACTGCATGTTATCCAATGAAAAATAAGACATGCAAACTAGGTTTTCTTTCTAGTTTCCTTACCTTAAAATATCAGCATGCATTGCTACCATTTCTCATACAAAACAACATGTTATCAATCAAGAATATAGCACACGCCTCAGGAAACAGTATGCATTACCAACACTGTTTTCACACCAAAAACTGCATGTTATCCAATGAAAAATAAGACATGCAACCGGTTTTCCAATTTCCTTACCAAAAAATATCGTGTTTGCTACCATTTCTCATACAAAATATCATGTTATCAATCAAGAATATAACACATGCAACCGAATTTTTTCCGCATTTCCAACTCAGTAGAAATGCGATGTGCATTGCCAGCACACCGCCACAACAAAAACTGCATGTTATTCAATGAAAAATAAGACATGGAAACTCGGGCTTTCTTTCCAGCTCTTACCATGTCATGCATTGCTACAATTTCTCATACAAAACAGCATGCTATCAATAAAAAATATAACACATGCAAACTGGAAATTTTTCCAGTTTTCTAAGCAAGAAACAGTAGCACACAAATCAAGCATACTAAACAAGTTCCCAAACAGTGTTCAACCCGCACCAAAATTACAGCTTCGCATCCAAAAGGCCTGCAAAACACGCCACAGTTTCATCCAAACTGCGAAACCAGCCCTCAAGTTGGGCTAAGCCCATGGCCATTGAGTGGCCCCTAGACAAGGATATCCCAAGTAGGAAAAGAAACTACCTCTCGGGCGTAGCCAAATCCCTTCCTTTCCTCCTTTCCTTTTATTTATTTCTTCTTTCTTTCTTTCTTCTCTTTCCTTTTTCTTCTTTCTTCTTCTCCCTATTGTACCTAACGCATTTTTCTCAAACCATCGACTTGGTTTGCGTTAGGTGTAGGACACCTCACACAACCACCTTGACAAATGGCAAAATCTATGCCATGTGTTCTCCATGCTCCATTTCCGTCCACCCATTTCATGCATGGTTTGAGGGCATGACACTTGGTTCACTCATGTTACAAGTGTCCTCCTCCCTAGTGTCGCATGGAACCACACCTTCATGCCAATTGTCACTCTATTATTCGTCAATTTGCCTCGAAATACGTGAAATTTCGACTATCTCGAAATTCAACGAAATTCGACGATGCGCCTATATTTCACGAGACGAACTCAATGACGTAGTCTACGTAGTCATCCGAGATCTATAGAAATCTCTAGGCTTACTATCTGTACTGTGATGATAGTCTATCGTTTCGCATTATTTTGGTTTTATACCTCTCTCACGCTAAGTCATTGAGAGTGTGGAAATTATGCGAAATGATGAATCCCGTTAGTAGAAAATAAATAGATAAATGTTCTAAACCAGTGATTTTTCTTCTAACCTTGATCATGGAAGACATGATCGAAAGGACAAGAAAAAAAAAACGAAAAGAGAACAATAAACAAAAACAAATTTGATTTCAATTAAATTTTCCTTTCAGCCTTCTCCAATTTCATCCCCTTCATTTCTTAAACGAATAATTCAAAAATAGATAATTTTAAAACAATTTTCATTTCATCTCATTTTCCTTACATTTTCGAAAAAAACATATAAGAAAAATTCCCTACTCCTTCCTTCTTTTCTTTCCCGAGCATTTCCAAATTACACATAAACTAGCGAAAATTAAGGGAAAAGTAAAATAATACTAATCCTGAATCTTTTGTTTCATTTTTCTTTGATTTCCAAACAAATACTAAAATTCAAATCCACCAAGTCCTCAGACTATTGTATCAACCTCAATTCACTGACATTTTTTTTTTATTTTAAAGTTCACAGACCTCAGACAACGAAAACCTAACATTCCAAACCAAATCCACATAGGCCACAAGCTCATCAGACTCACGACCGGCCTAAGTTCAATTATACACCTTTCTATTCTTCGCTTCAAAAAAATCCGCAAGAGCTAAAATTCAAACAAAGAGTGAAACTGAAAGATCACCTGTAAGTAGAATTTGTCCGCAAAGATCGAAGACGCCCGAAAGCAAAGAGTGAGCTTAATCTTTCAAGATGGCGGAGATTGACAGTATTACGCACGATCTTTGCGCCGTTGTAGAAATACCGAGAATCGGAATCCATTGTGACGATCATAACGTTGTGGAGCATAGTAGTTTAGAAACTCTCTCAAAGACCTACTCGAGGACAGGATATTCAACGCCGACGATGTGACTGGCAAAGCTGTGAGGAAGATCTACGCGGACTCTCGGATCAAGTTTCCAAGACCAAAATCCACACTATGGCGGCTAAAACTTATCTCAATAAAGAACAAAAGTGGAAAACCTAACCCCTTTATGACTCATGATTCCTCATGTGATATTCGATGTTGACATGACACTGGGTATCTTCCTCACCGGGTCTCGTGATTGTTAATTATGATGCTCTCTAGTCAAAGCCAAAACCCTATAATTGAAGAGAAAATGAGGATTAGGACTACGGAGAGGGAATAGAGCGATTTCTAAAGTCAATATGAGAGACGGAAGCTAGATTTGGAAAACTTTGAGCATCGAAGACAGATTCGCACTATTTAATCGAGCCAAGAGAGTGTTTCAATCGAAGGAAGTCCGGTGCTCATTGAGGAGAGAGCAAACCAGAGGAGTTAGGGTAGACCGGGAGAGAGGGAAAGAACAGAGAAGCTTATCTATAAGCTTTTATGGGAGCGGTTTTAAGATTAATGTGTCTATTGCCTATTTATTATAGCAGGTTTAAAATTAATGTGTCCATTGGACCATTATATAGCAACAGTAATATGTCTGTGCAATTATAAGAGTTTATATAGTAAGGGCCAATTAATTTATGTGAGTAAAAGGTTAGGAAGAACTTTCTTCTGTCACATGAATTCAATAACAATGGCTATATGTATTTATGAATTTAAATGACCCCTACTAAAAATATGCTCTATAACATGTTTTTCTTGAAGTGTCTGCATTATGTTCTTTATAAGATACCATAATTTAAATTGTTGAATACAATCCCATTATACTTCAAGTACTTTGTATCTAAAATTTTATTATCAAGCACCTCATTACGATAGACTAATTCCCAAGCCTAGAATCCATGAAAGATCATAACCATATTCATAATCTCCATGTCACCAATTTTCGACCTACTTCACCTATCAAGTATCAAGGTGAAATGTCGATGCTCTAAAAATTATCCCAAAAGAAATTTCAAGGAGACATTAAGAACATGAAAAACAAAAGGTGATCAATTGACATAACCACCTTAGCTGGAAGATCATCCTAGAGTCTTTTGAAATGTGGCTATTAAGTCCAACCTATACGCTATGCTGAAACATAAATACTGCATCAATGTCTTTAAAGTTTGTAATGCATATTAATAAGAAATTCTAGAACTAAATTTGGAGAATGTTCAAATAGTTTCACTAGTCCAAAATCTAGAATATGATGGAAAGAAATTGAACATTAACAGTTAGAAAAAGCTAGGAAATTCCAACAATACGGAACACAGTGATGACAAGTATTCAACAACAAGAGATAACCAAAATATCCAAAAGACTTACCAAAAAAACGTAGTTTTAATTAATGCCTAAGCTACAAGATAATAAGATCAAGCAATGAAGAAAATAACATGAAAAATCCAATGAGCATAGTAAATCAAGGTCAAGGTGTTATCGTAGCAGAATCCATTCATTGACCATACAACCCTTGACTTCATTGACATATCATCTACAATTTAACTATTAACTAGTCCAATAGGGAAAATCATCCATGAAATGAATTGGGACACCCCCATTAACTGAGACAAAGATATTCTCTTGTAATTAATTAAGTCTTGTCTTAGCCGACCATCAATCCGAAAGATTTTAGTTGTAATTCAAAGGCACCTAGAGAAAAAAATGGTCTCTAGTTAATGTGTTTCTTAGAAAATTATATTTTCCAACTGTGAAATGTATTCTACCACATTAATGTCAGATCCAAAAATAAACTTGGTTGGGCTCTTTTAATTCTTAATACCCTAAACTTGAGAAAAAGAGAAGCAAAACTCAAAAGCTAAACATAGAATATGATTATCCCTTGTATATAACACTCAATCACATTTAAATAACGAAGGGGTACTTAGAAAGCATCTCGTGATGCCCTAAAACTGAGGTGGTTCATTGGACACCCATCAACCTCGTGGGAAAGCTCAGGATATCGTGGTAACTCAATACCACACCGTTGTGTCCTATTTATCGAGTGTCCATATCATTAGTTGTGTCGTTATCCGTTCGCCAAGAGTCTGTCCATATCCACCCATTGTCCATCATGTTGACCTCCAGTTTGACAGTCCGTCACCGCCCACCCCTTCCATTTATCAAATGATCCCGTTCCCGAGTTGGTTTATCAGAAAATTTTAATTTTTCATTACTGTCTTATTTCAATGGAATTTGGAGAATTTCTAGAGCTCCATTTATTTCCGGGCCATGGTAATTTCAAGTAATTTTCCTAATCAGTTAGACACTGTTATTTGTAATCTAGTTTTGAAAGACTGAGCTCCCTCTAGGAATGGATCGATGTTAATTATTGTTTTCTGCCCAACTTGAAAGAACGTTATAGTTCGAAATATTGAATTTATTTAATTAGTGTTGATCTTGAATTTAATTGTTCTGAATATTAGTAGCGTGTACCTAGAAAAGGACTATATCTTGTCGTGATTTTTTGTGCTGCCCTCGTGAGTAAACATGTAGATGGGAGATTCCCGAGAGTACCTGAGTAGTTACTGGGGGTATGTTAGACTATCATTATGGAACCCGATGAAACTCTGAAAATTACTTCCTAGAGATCACTAATTTACTCATGGTGTGAGGGGATAGCTAGATGATATATCAATTTAGTTAACGGTTTCAATTCGATGAAAGGACTTTCGATCCCTGTGTTAAAAAGATCTAATCAAGGAGATAGAGAATTTTATCATATTCAAAGATGAGATACCAATTACATTGGAGAAGGCTTGCATAATCCTATCTATAGTGGCAAGAATTCTTCAGTCCTAAGATTTAGGTGTGAAGTACTGAAAAGGAAAAATAACCAGATCTTAGAAAGAGGATTATATTCTACAAGTAACTGATTAGACTCATGTCTCTGAAAGGAACATGGATCTCTAATTAGTGAAATGTATGGTGTATGGAGAAAGCCAAACTATATTACCTTGCATCTTTAACAAGTTCAGACTTTAAACTAATGACTAAATTATGTTATAAAATGATGCAGAAATTAATAATTGTACACTGATCTATTTCCCAGTGTTAACTTACCTAGTGAACTTTCCAATCCAAATATTTGAATTCTTTATATATAGTTATAGGATTTAAATTGGTCTTACTTTCCTTTAGTTTAAACCAAATCACTTTTAACTTTGGAGTTCAAATAATGAGGATCTTTAGTAGATATGGTAATTGATCATTAGATTTTTCATCAATCCTAGTGGGAACGATATCTGGACTTAAATCCACTTTTATTACTTGTACGACCTATGCACTTGCAGTGATCTAGACCAAAACAAATTTTTAAATAATGTCTTCTCTTATAAGGTAGATAACATATTGCATACCTTCAGTTAGTCAATAAGTTTTTTCTGGGGACTGATTTAGTTAGTCTTTGGAAGCTATGTCAGAAATTTGTCCTAACAACAATATTAAGAATTAGTTGTTTTTTATCTATGTGAAAAAAAAACTAGTCAACATGTTTTTGGCACCGTTGTCGGGGATTTGAAAGGATAATTTAAAGATCAATATTCTAACCAAAGAGAAAATTGCTAATTTGGACATTTTTCTCTATTCTTTAAAAAACTTCATAAAATTACAAAAATAAGCAACCATAAGAGTCGAGAAAGCTACCAAAAAATATTTTATAAGCTTAAATTGATATAGCTGTTTTCCATAGATTTCATTTTATCTTAATATGTTTCTATTTCAGGAAGATTTTACATGCATAGAAAACCAGAAGAAAAGCTATCGCTTTCTGACACGTAACTGAGCACACTAAGAAACTCGAGAAAAGTGAAAGTGTCAATCAACAACTACGGCAAGGTAGAGATACACAACCTATTCCATAAGAAGTAAGAGCGTAGAGACCTCGAGACAAATGACTATGGAGGATTCGGGGGCCATTTATTCAAGATGAATATTCACGTGAGACAACCCGCTATGAGGCTAACACTTCAGCTAAAGCCGCCTTTGATCACAATCATAACAACATCAATACACTGGGCATCCAAGTGAAGATCCTAATGAGCATATGGGAAGATTTTTGCAGATGGCAAATACAGCGAAGTTGAATGGGGTGAGACCAAGGTGATAAAGCTGTAACTATTCCCTTTTTCATTGA
Organism: Tetrastigma voinierianum; assembly: GCA_016808115.1. Lineage (NCBI taxonomy): Eukaryota > Viridiplantae > Streptophyta > Magnoliopsida > Vitales > Vitaceae > Tetrastigma > Tetrastigma voinierianum. Next base: position 485,514 of record JAEQBH010006554.1, on the reverse strand, counting down.
GAGACGTGGCACACTTATTTGAATCAACGCTACATGGACTGCTGAATAATCGGGGAAGAGTCAGGTGGAGGCTTACATGAGCAGATTCTTCCCTCCTGCCCTCACTTCAGAAAGGAGAGGAGAAATCATAGTGTTTAAACAACGAGAGGATGAAAGTCTCTATACTACATAGGAAAGATTTAAGAGATTGATAAAGAGATGCCCAATGCATGGCATTGATCTAACTACATAGATGGACATCTTTTATCACTCTATGAACTACACCTCCAAAGGTGTAATAGATGAAGCTGATATGAGCATTGCTCGCTCGTGATTATATAGACTAAAACCTTCAATTAATATAGTTACAAGAGCCTTACAATTTTCTCGTGATCTTTGTCCACTTGAATTACTGATATAACTGATAAAATTATTTTATATTGCTTAATTTGAAAATGGTTTTAATCTAAGACACTGCAAGTGCACAAATCATATAAGTAGTAAAATGGATGTAAGTCCAGATATCATTCCTACAGGGATTGACAAGAATTGGGAATCAACTACTAACTATTTAGTGTCCACACCATTTGAACTTCAAGTGAATAAAGGATTAACATCAGATATAATTCCAGATCTATGACGAGTTATGTGTAATAATGTTGACAAAGAATTAAAATAAAAATAAAATAAAAGAAATAAATACTCTGACTCCGAATAATCCAAGCCTATGAGAAATGAACACTACTAAGGAGGTAATCGTGGAAATACCTAAATTCCCGCATTAATATGCATTCACTTCATTCTCGTTTGTCGATGCGGATTTAACAGATGCCTTACAATGCAATCGATTTCTCCATATTCACTAGCTGTAGGCCCCTCTCTTTCTCAAAGGCAAGGATCTAACCAGCCTACTTCTTGTATTTTTTACTCAGTAAGATCCGGGTATTTTTCTTCTCTCAATACTTCACACCAATTTCTTAAGACTACGATTTTCATTTCCTCAGGTTTATCGTAAAACTTCACAACACAATTGATGATTCATCCTTTAAATCTAATGGTTCCTTCCTTCCCTCGATTAGATTTCAAGCAACATAGGGTTAGAATTTCCCCCCGATTTAAAGAAGTCTCCTGACATTTACATTGATAAATGTTCCCCTCCAACATCAATTATGAGTGAAAAGGGAATTTATCGAGGTGAACTTTCAGAGCTTAGTAATTCATCAATGGTAGTCTATCATACCCACAAGTGGAATGTTCCCAACTCTAAGGAATCTCCATCTCTATGTCACGCAGAGGGCCTCCTAGAAATCAGAGCAGGAAACAATCCTTGAAATGGTATCATATGCTACTATTGGGAACTGGTTGATTCAATAACAACATCAATCAAATAAATTCCAATCCAAGTATTTCTCTCTAAATGATGTGTATAAAAGATCAGAATTCAACAAGAATTCCAACGAAAGAAACTGCTCTAACACGCATTACAATCGACAATGGACTGTCATCAAGTACACCCAACGTAATTGTAATAAACCAAAAGCATCCAATTCCAAAAATCCTGCCCGTATTCCATTAATTTCGTGCAAGAATTGTAAGAGAAAATCATAAATTAAATCGTACCTTCATTGTTTTACACGTGTCACTTGGGCCTGATCCGTAAAAGAAAATAAAAGAAACGAAAATAAATAAAAAAATCTATTCTAAAAATATACAGTGAGTCCTTCTCCTCTTCCAAGTTTTGGGTATTGAAGACGGGAGCTGCTTTACTAAAACTTATAAGGGCTATTTAATCATTCCAAAATCGTCTCGATTCCAAGCTCCATGTGGATTTCCTAAAAGAAAGGCCCAATTTACTGTTTTCAAGTCATGACCTCAAGATGAGCCGCGACCGAATTCTCATTTGCACTTGTTTAGTTGTGACGACATCTTCGGTTGTGACTGATTCACTGTTTGCTTTGATTAGTGTTGCGACCTCAAAATGGAGTCGCGACATAGCTCTTTGCCTCCTTTGCGATGCAATTGCGAACCTCTATTTCGGTCGCGACCACATTTATGGCCATGTCTTGATTCTAAGTCATGAAACTTCTTTTTACATGTGATATAGGTTGACACTAGCTCCCAAAATCCAGCGGTACCTTATCTACAAGTCCCTCGATGTTGGTAGAATGGTGGGGATCTGGATCATATATTTCACTAATGTTTTGCAGCAGCTGGATAATGGAGCTCACTGCTCATCGGGGAAGGCTTTCTTGTCAATGCCCAACCCTTTTTTGACTGTGCACAGGTCCTTTAGGAATTTTGCATAGGTAGGGACTTGTTTGATCATGTCAAGGAGGTGAATGTTGACCTTCACCTGACTTAGCACTTCCAGGATGCCCGCTTGCTCAGATACCTTCTTTTTGCCTCTAAGTGCTTGGGGAAATGGAGGAGGCATACTTCTCTTCATTGAATCTTCTTTAATGAACTGTGCTGCGGCTCCACTTCTCTTCTTCTACGGTCTCTTTAGCGGGTTTTAGGCAGTTGATCAGCTTTGTTTGCCACTTCTCAAAGTGACCACGCACTTCATCCATCCTTCAGGCGGGGGTTCTTTGGAAAAACCTATCTCATAGACTCCCCTGGGATTGGGTTGAGTTTGGGCAGGGAATCTTCCTTTCTCCTGTACCTCCAGCATATTGGTAATCCTGGTGATGGAATACTGCAGATTATCTATTTTCTGATTGAGATCACTTTGGAGCCCATCTATCCTTTTGTTTTGGGTGCTTTCCTGATGTCGGTCTGGGCAAATTGCATTGACTCCCTTTGCTCTTCCGCAGACTCACTACCACCTTGCTCATATTTTGTGTGGCTTGTTTCAACGGGGAGATGAGGTTAGTGGTGGTTGTGGTTGGGATGGGGAACCAAACGGTTGACTAGCACCAGGGGGCATATAAGCAGGGGAATTTGGCTTCAGCGAGAGAGGTGGGTTTCCTCGATTGGGATTATATGTATTGTTGTATGGGGCATTGGGTGGTGGTTTTCTTTGACCAACAAAATTGGCCTGATCAGGGAACATCTCTCTTTCTACTGGAATTCACGGCCTGGGCCTCATGTAGTCTTTTTCCTTCCAGTTCTTCCACCCTCCTAGCTAGTCAGAAAGCTTACATGTGATTCCATATCTTAGGAGTGAGTACATGTCCTCCCATGAGCGGATGCAGGCCTCATTCTTTTTACTTCCCTAGGGTTGGGCTCATCCCATGCCTTAGAGGTCTCTGCTACATAGTTGAGGAAATCCATGGCCTCATCCAGATTCTTGCTTAGGAAGTCCCCTCCACACATGGTCTTTAATAGTTGCTTCATGGCAGGGGACATTCCATCATAAAAATGATTCACCAGCATCCACGTATCAAATCCATGGTGTGGGCATGCACTGATGGTTTCCATGTATCTCTCCCAGCATTGATAGAACCTTTCATTGTCATGGGCTTCAGACTTGTAGATTAGTCTCTTCAAATTATTGGTCTTGTGTGCACTGAAGAATTTCTTAAGGAATTGTTCCTGCAGCTCTGCCCAGTTCCTGATGGTTCTTGGCCTTAGTGAATTAAGCTTGGTGGCTTGTCTTTGAGGTCAATGGGAAGGCCTTCAACTTGACGGCTCATGTCCAGTGTACCCTCTTTAAAAGTTGTGCATACTTCCTCAAAGCTCCTGATGTGAGTGTATGGATTTTTCATTCTCCCATACCATGAAGGTTGGGGCTTGAGGAGCCTTAGGGTAGGGTCTCGCGGGCACTTCCTCGGCGGGGAATTATGCGGTGCGCTCACACCTTGGGTGGGTGTATGTGATCCCTCGCCGTCGATAGGCATTAGGTTTCTTTGCACCCCCTCTTGTTGTGCTGCTCTCAGGTGGAGGCTCCATCACAGATTCTTGTGTATATAACTTCATAGCCTATTCAGCCAGATCATAGGCACCCGATGCATAGCAGTAATTCTATTCCTTCCGTAAGCTGGTATGAACACGGCCTGTAAGCTTGACAAGAAAACAACAAAAAAACAAAGCTATAAAAGATTAATGTTAGCTAGAAATAAAAATAGAAATTGCCCATATTGACAATATAATTTGAATCAATCTAACTTGATCGAAAGCTGTTGGGAGTAATTAACAGTAAAGACAAATAAGGTTGAAAATTCACCAACTCTTGTGATGTGGATCACGAGTTCAACAACTCATCACTTGCACTTAGGCACCATCCCGGCACTTGATGCCATTTGATTAGTGCCGCCAGTAGAGTTCAGGGATCCAACAAAATTTATAACCTAAGGTACTCCTACTACAGCCAACAAACTATACTGCCCGATATACTTCGACTCTAGGATGGTTTCTGAGGATGAGTTTTCTTCGTACCCAGATGATTTGTAATTGGAGTTAGTAATTGTGAATTTGTTTTTGGATTTTCAGTTTTTGGTTAAAAAACAATGAGGTTTCAGGGTTCATGAAAATTAAAAAAACAAGTTAAAATAAAATAAAGTGTAAAAAGAAATCCTTGAAGTGTTGGGCTGCTAGGTTGGATGCCGATATTAAAAAAGGATTACCCAAAGGTCCTCGGGTTCATTTTCCTTGTGTTGGGCAAGATGACTATAGTCAATTCTGACAGAGATCTTCATTTATCTTTAAAAACTAAACCTAATAATTTTCCTTTTGATAGAAAGCATTTATTTAGCATTTATGGTTCTATGGTGAAATATCAAACTTGACCCATACAGCAGTTAAGTAAACGAAACCCAATGAATCTCGGTGGATCTAATAATGGCATCCTTGAACCCTAAGGTACCAATGTGATAGTAGGGATGCATCTACGAGTGAAAATATAACCCATAACCTACCTCCAGCGGCTCGTAAAGGGAACCTAATGGATATCAGTGTATCTAAAGCGCTAAAATACAATGATTTTAAAGCTTGCCAATGTTGGCGAAAAGTACATCGAGAGCTTTAAACCGGGAATTTGGTGGGAACCAAAATGACAAAACCTGCTTGGCGTGAACGAGAACAAAATGCAAACCTTACTTCCCAAACTGTAACCCTCTGCTGAGATATGAGGCTTTAGCCAAACATCCTTTGAGTTGTCATCCTGAGGTGTGTTTGGCAGTTTACTAAGTGAAGAAGAGGGAGAGAAGAGAGAACGTGAAGGGCCAAAAACAGGGGCCCGTATTTGCTTCCTTCCAAAATCAAAAACTTAGGTCAACAGTGTATTACAATGAAAGCATATAGCCTTACAATCAAGTGAACTACCAAATTGAACTAACTAAAACTATTACAATGAGGGTAGAAAGGAGAAAAACCAAAATGGGGTTGTTTATACACAAAACAGCAAGATTTCCCTATAGGTGGTGAATTTCGCTATATAGCGAAAGTTCCAGTTGTAGCGAAATTTTCATTGTTGGCACTGTTCATCAATGTTGAATCTTGTTCAGCTGCTCCTGGCACGCTACTATTCCGCGCTGCACTATTCCATCTCTTCTTGCTTTGATATTCTTCGTTCTGGCTTGTTGAAAGTGATGAAAATAACCATGAAGTGATGAAATAAACAACTTTTTATAATTGCCTGTGGGTTGGCCATGCGATTACGGCTGATCTGCAAAAACTACAAAAACAACCTCGGAATCACGATCGAAGTACAATAAGGGACCCTAACATGTCAATTGATTACAGTATAACGAATTAGTACACAAAAGTGAAAACCTATTAAAATAGGGTTAGGCACTTTTAGGCCTTAATCTGTACATGTTGCTGGAATCACGGCGTGATTAACGAGGTTGCGACTAAGTAATTTCTCTTATCACAGTTTTTTCGATTACGACCTCAAAAGCACGTCGCGACCTTGAATTCTTTACATTTAGTCTCAGCACCAGCGTTTGTCATAACAAATTCATGCGGGTTACGCCGATGTTCTGAATTGCGGCCTTAGAAACGCGTTCGCGACCTCTTTGTTATGTTGACCCTTTGTCTTTGTCTCAATTACATAAGCTTGGATTCGCGACGAGCATCTCTGTGGCGACCTTCTATCCTCTATGGAGTGCCCGAATTTCTGTGAGCCGAAAAACTGAGTTCGACCTGGTCAAATCATTCGCGCCTTCATTACGGTCGCGGCCTCTATTGCTTTGGTTACCAATCATTTTATGCTTCAACCTCTATTTCAGGTGGCGCCATCGTAATCTCCAGCGACCGCCCGTGGTTTCTCTTTTTTTCTGATAGGGTTTTGTCGGTTGCTTCGTAGTTGCGACTTTGAATGATTGGTAAGACACTCCCTTTGTTTCTTTAACATACATTTAGTCACGACCTGAAAACCCTTCATGGATAGACCCTTTGTCTTTGTTTCATGTTGCGACCTCAAGTTTATGTTGCGACCTGCGTTGTCTTCATTTGGCGTCGCGACCTCAGATTGGGTAATACCGTGACCTCGATTTCTTCCTTCAATGTTTACTTAATCCTTAATAGCTCTTCGCTTGATCACTTAATGTTTATTCACAGGTGCTTACATGTTGGTCTCAACCTCCCTTTCCTGTCGTGACTTTGGCTTGATGCAGCCTTCCATTTCTCTCTCAAGACTAGTCTTGGTGGTCAATAAATGACACAGACTAACTAAGCGAAGAAATCCTTGTTGCAACTTCAATTCTCAGTTGCGACTTTACCATACTATTATTGGTGTCTTACGGTTTTACTTCTTTGGGGCTTTGATTAATAGCTGTAATCTCTTGCAAAATTATATTTGAGTAAAACATCCATATTTACGCATATTAATCAGCATTCATGTTGTAATATACATTGAAAAATGGATTAAAAATCGATGAGTTTTTAACTCGTAGTCCCTCGAACTTAAAATTTTAGCGTCACGAAAAGAAAAAAAAAGAATTGTTTATGTAAACAGTTCGAGCTTCCCATGCCAGGACATTTTTAAGTTTAAACCATAATCTTTATTATTTTACCATTTGAGCTTGAAAAAGAGGTTATGATACATTATCTCAATTACATGGTAATTACAGAAAAAATGTTTAACCTTCATCTAAATAATTTGATGAAATTTGCATGTAAACAAACCAGTCAAAATAAATCTTGTTCTGTGAGTGTGTGTAGGTCTTCCTTCCTATTCATCTATTTATGAAGTGGTTAATCTTAAGATTCTCCTTGTAGATACTAATTTTAAGTCCCATGAGTTTGTTTTTCATATTGATCTCCACTAATGTAAAAGCAAACTCAGCCTTGAATCAGATGCTGGGGCTTGTAATGTTAAGGCAGGTAATTTGGGTAGATAAATGGAAAGAATTTTAGGATCTGTAGTACCGAGATTCCATTCTTCCTTTACGTATAATGGCCTTCATCTTTCAAATCTTTTCTTTCTTCTTCTTGTAAACTCTCCACCTTCAACTTATCGGCTCAATTCCATTTTCTTTGGAACTTAGATCATCATTGGAATAGTGCAATGTTTTGTCTTGTGGAAACTTTCTATCACTCTTGAGAACTTTGGGGTAGCAACTCCATACAGATGAGTTGGCATTGGGATGCTAGGTGTTGAAACACCCCTACAAATAATTGTTTAAGAGAGATAGGCCTGTCACGAAAACTTATTCCTTTTCCAAATTTCTTTTCCTTTATTTATAGTTCTTGATTTATTTTTTCCTCACTTCATCCTTGTAATCTAAAAGAAATATTTTCCCCAAACTTGCTCCTTTTCTTGCATAATGAAACTTTCCTTTTAATGGGTAATTTTTGGGGTTCTTTACGTGTTAGCCTAGAGAAGGAATTCGGTCTTGTTCTTTGCTATTTGAAGAAATTAGGCTTTAGGCTCGATCGAACTGAAGGTGTATGCTTTTGCATATAATAATGGTAGGCTTGAATAGGTTCTGAGCTTTAGGATGACCTCATCATTTCTTGTTAGTTGTTTCTGCCTAGGATTTCGCCTCAACCAATAATCGAACAAGTTCTAGGACCATATGTTTTTGAGTTTGGATCATCCCAGAAGATGTTCCTAATTCCACTTAAAGTATTAAGGATTTTCCAGACCTTGTGCATAGCTTTTCCAAGATTTGTGTGGACTTAGTTGTTTATACTTAAAATTCAATCATTTTATTTGTTCTTTCAATCGTGTATTTTTCCTGATTCTACAATTTAAACCTGGTTCAAACTAAAACTACAACCTCTTATTCAAGTTCCATAGTTCCTGCTCTAACCTTTCTCTTTACCGGTGTTGTTACGGATCTTATCGGTGGTAATTGTGTCCTTTATTACAAATAAAGCTTCGAAGATATAGATCATTTCTTGCCAGACAAATGAATGAATAGCTGGCTCAACTGCGAATTTACTTAATACGGTTCATGAATCCAAAACAAATCACTTTATTAAGCTTAGCCCCGATTTATTTTATTCAATAAATTCAAATTTCAAACACTTCCAATCTTGCCCACGTCGATCTCTCTATCTATGTCTGAAAGGGAAAGCAACAAGGATTTAAAATTGAATCGAAATTAAAATTTCCCCAAAATTCAATCATGCTTTATGAACAAAATAACATTAATCGAGGAGAAGAGTATCTTGCCTCTTTTTGTATCTGTCAATGGGGCCAGAAAGTTTGGATGTAGAATTCCTTCTTCAATATACATTTTTATTGTCTGAAAAGAACATACATACATTAAAGCGTAACTATTAAAATCACCCAAGCTTACTAAAAAATAAAAAATAAAAAATTTCTAGCACAAAACTTAAAACTTAAAACAAAGCGTAGTGTGGGTTGCCTCCTGAGATTGCTTTCCGTTTTGAGTCCTTAATTTGAACTTGATGTATTAAATCATTGTTTCTTTAATTTCTCATTCAAAATTAGGAATCATTTTTGTAATCTGAATTTCTCCAAAGTGGTGCTTGCAATCTCGACCATTGACCTTGTTCCTCCATTCTTTGGTTACGAGTGTCAACGCTCGAAGGTTTTACTTGATACTACTGTGTATGGTCCACTCCATTTTGATTTCAGCTTCCCTGGAAAGAGTTTTAGTCTAGAATTAAATAACAGGACTTGATCTCCTGCCTTAAATTCTTTCCTCAAAATCCTTTGATCATGCCATTTCTTTGTTTTATCTTTGTAAATTTTGGCATTATCATAGGCTTCATTCTCGACTCTTCCAATTCATTAGTTGAAGTAACCTTTCTTCTTTAGCGACCTTGAAATCAAGTTCAACTTCTTGATAGCCTGGCTTTATATTCCAATTCTAGAGGAAGGTGACCAGGTTTGCCATAGACAATCTGTATGGGGACATTCTAATGGGAGTTTTATAGTGAGTCTGACATGCTTGGTGCATCATCAGGATTTGAGACCAATCTCTTCTACTTGAGCTTCTACCGGTTTTTAAATTTTCTTTATCTCCCTATTAGAAATCTCGACTTGCCACATTTGTTTAAGGATGATAAACCGACTCCATAATGTTTGATTCCATATCTGTTCATGAGTCTATCAAACACCTTGTTGCAAAAGTGGCTTCCTCCGTCGCTCATGATGATGGTTTGGGCGTCCCAAAATATGCTGAAATATTCTTTTGGCAAAAACCCTACATTTGTATTAGCATCATTTTGGGAATAATTCTTTGCCTCAACCCATTTGGATACATAATCCACGGCTTAAGGAGTATGTATAAATTTCAAGCGAAGGTGGAAAAGGACCATAAAGTCTATTCCCGAACATCGAATAAATTTGCACCACGAAGGGATACCTTGTAGGGGAATTTCATGCCTTTTTCTAACATTTCCCATTCTTTGGCATTGATCACAAAATTTCACCCATTCAAAACAATATTTGAAAATAGTAGGCCAATAAAAACCTTATTGGAGAATTTTGTGGGTTGTTTTGTCTCCTACAAAGTGTCCTCCATATGGTGATGCATGACATTCATGTAAGATCTTGCCTTGTTCACTTTCTGGTACACACCTCTTGATTATCATATCAGCTCCTCTTTTAAGCAATGGTGGTCACTCCCGGATGTAAAATCTCAAACACATCGGACCTTAATTTTCTACGTGTGCATTTGAGTTCTGGTGGCATAACCCAACATACTAAAAAGTTCACAATATCAAACAAACCGGTGGTGGAGTGATAATTGAAATAAATTGCTCATACCGGAAAATGATACCTTCTTCTTTTCTTCTTCCAATAACATCTGATAGGCCTTTGAACTCTTGGCCAGTGATCAACTATCACATTATGCGCAACCTTTCTTGTCTTTGATCTCGGATCAAATTCCTATAATAACAATACCCACCCTAATGGGTCTTGGCTTTGCTTCTTTCTTTGCCATCGGATACTTAATTCTTGACGGGATCGAGTATGGATAATGACATGGGACCCAATATGTATGGCCTAAATTTTTTACATGCAAATACTATGTTGCTTTTATCTCCTTTTCAATAGTTGAGTAATTCTTTGAGCTTCCATTAAAGGTTTCTTGGCATAATATGTTTTGTATCTTATTAGACTATACGTCCCCAATAAAACCACATGGCATGATAAACTTCACACATAGTTTCGAACTCCTTGTTCGGTCTGGTTTTTTGCCATGATGGGAGCTTGACTAATTGATCTAATCTCTTGAGACCTCTGGCGAGATTCATCTGACTCAAAAACTTAGCATCTTTTTCGATAAATACATAATGACCTAGCAATTTTAGAGAGTCTCGATAAATCTTACGTAAAAACGGCATATCCCAAGAAACTTCTTGTTCACCAAGCTATTGTTGGTGGCAGAAGATTTTATAATTGAAACCTTTGTGGTCTACTTCCGTCACTGTAACTGCGAAATCATGTGTCAGGTTAATTGCTGTATTATGTTACCATAAAATGACATTTTCGGTCAGGTCCTAGATTCTTTTCTTGGCATGCGGCGGAAATGTTGTCACCACAATTATTACAACAAATTTTCAAAGCCCCGGATCCATACAGCGTGAAATCATCCATGAGAATCTATAACTTCCTACGCGAATGAGAATATAGACATCATGCATCTTTGAATGTAGCAGGAGCATTGCATAACTCAAATGACATTCTTCTAAAAAGAAAAAGTACCAAAATGAGGCGTAAATTGGTTTTCTCCTGGTCCTCGGTGCAGTAACAGGTGTTATATCAGTATCCGTGAGAAAGCAGTGAGGGGTGTCACCTTTAACCTATCCAACATCTGATCAATGAAGCGGGGAAAATGATCGCTACATTTTAGCTCATATAACTCTTCTCGAGCATCGATTGGAATTTTGCTTTGCCATCTATTTTTTTCTTTTAAGTATATTCTTCTCTTCTTATATTCCAATTTCTTCTTGGCTGCCCCATGTGATGCCTTTTCCTTCTTTTCTTTTATTCTTTGCTGCTCACCCACTTCCCACTTATCAGCCCCGAATTGCCATGCGATCCTTTGGGTTTCCCCGGTATGCCAGGGAATGCACCCGCTTGTTACGATTACGCATATTCGGGGGCCGGTACTGTGTTTCCCGGGTTCTTTGGTGAAGCACACATGTTTTGCCAAGTATATGAATGTTTGATTTGAAATTTTCCAACTCATTAAACTTCTGTTCATGGAGGTTTATGAGCTTCTTGTTATCCCCCATGAACTATAGCATCTGCTCTTCAAAAGACTGGGCCCTCTTTTAACCCTGATATTCATTTCTGCTCTCTCCTTGCTACTGTTGGAACGTTGTTGGCGGTACACCAGCGGCCCAATTCTACCCATCATGTTGAGGCCTTTGTATTGCTCCTCCGCCATATTAGAGTTCTCTTGGTTCTGAAGTCTGGCTGGATGCCAGTTGTATCAGGCAAGTTGAGATTAGGCTTGAAGTAATGTTGATTCTTTGTTCGTTTCAAGTATTTAGCCTCCTCGACTGGTAAGGGATCTCTTGCATTAAATCCTGAGCTTACTTTCCGTTCCTTCTCACGTCTATTGCTCTTATCTCATAGCGAGAATGCAACCTCTTCTCTTGTCTATCATCGGTGCATGATTGCATTACAGCTTTACTTCCATGGCTATCATTTTGTTAAGTTCAATGATCCCGCTTGCCCTTTTCCCTTTCCACATTGTTACTCCACGGTGAGATGGTTCTGCTGTGTTGCACTGGCAGGATCTCTATCGATCCTTGCCTCCTCTGCACTTTTTCTTTTGAATGCCCCATAGCAAGAAGCATCAATAATACCCTTGGAGGTATCATTCATGGAGTGGTAGAAGATGTCCATTTGTGTCTTGAGATCTATGCCATGCATAGGACATCTCTTCAACGATCTTTGAGACACCTCTCTGAATTTGTGTATGGGCTTTGTCTTCACAGATTGAACCTGCTGATCTCCTTCCCTACCCTTCTCTCATGGGTGAGAGAGAAGTGAAGGGAAGAATGCGCCAGATAAGCTTTCCACTGGTTTTCCTCCCAAGTATTCAAGGCCATATGGTAGGGAATCGGCCCAGGTGGCTGCAGTGTCTCCTCGAGGGGAAAGGGGAGGTTCTGACTTGATTATGGTCTTACACCATTCAACTTCTGAGTGGCCCGGCCATCCTGGGAAGATCACTAAGTGCTCATCGAAGGATTCTCGATAAGGTGGCACCCGTAAATTTCCTCCTTCTTGAACCATTGATCCAAAGTTGGTTTCAGCTTCAGTTGTTGGCACACCCACGACAGGTTGATAACTCGGAAGTGATGCGCTTGGATGATGGGTCTCCGAAGGCGTCTCCATAGTATCATGCCTTTGAGTCTACCTGCACTCTTGTCTCTTATTCAGCTATCAAGATTCAATTATATCATACCATAGTTGCCTTGCTGCTCTTTTTGCGCTTCCCTCAATTACACCGGTGTTACATCCGGCTCGGTAATAAGTGACCAGATCTAGCTTTACGGCTCACGTAACGAGATACCTTCTGAAAATGGAGATACACTAACAAGATTACATGAAGTCGATGGTATTAATGAAATAATTCTTGAGAGATTAAGCTTTCTAAAATACATAAAGTAGTTTGTGCAACCTTTAGGTAAAAACTATTTTGTGTTTCTTTTGTAAAATTGAAAGAAAAATGTCCAAATTAACATTTCCTTTTTTGGTGCAGAATATTGCCGAATTTGTCAGGAATTTTTTCAATCCCACAGAGAACGATGCCATAAAATTTGTTTGCCTGTGATTATGTAGACTACAACCTTCAAATTAACATAGTTACAAGAGCCTTACAATTCTCTTGCATCTTTATCCTTTAAGGAATTACTGGACATAACTGATAAAATTATTTTATATTGCTTAATTTGAAAATGGTTTTAAATCTAAGACCTTTGCAAGATGCCTGAGATCATACAAGTAGTAAAATGGATGTAAGTCCAGATATCATTCTAGGGATTGACAAAGAATTGAATCGACTTCATGGCAACTACTTAAGGTCCACACTATTTAAACTTCAAGTGAATAGTGATGGTTTTTGTCCCCATAATAAATAGTCTTTGGGCGATACAGGGAATATAAAAATTAAAATATTGCAAACAAAAAAATAAAATAAAAAAAATAAAATAAAGAACAAATACTAGACTGAATCAGTTTTCCATGAGAAATGAACACTTATCGAGGAGATGCGTAGTAGCGATTTCACCGCATTAATATGCATTGCTACATTACATTGTTGTTGGATGTGGGTTTGTCCAAGATGCCTTCTGATACCCAATTGGATTTCTCATATTCACTGGTTAGAAATTTACTTTCTCAAAGACAAGGATCTAACCAGCTACTTGTATTTTTTGGCCTTCTTCACGAGAATCTGGGTATATTTCTTTCTCGATACTTCACACCCGTTTCTTGAGGCTGAGCTGTATGGCTGCAGGGATGCTTGCAAACTAACCTCAGTGTTAATGACTCTCTTTGATAATGGTTCTTCCATGGCTTGATTAGATTTTTGCTAACACAGTTAGGAACTTCCTCAGATTGAGGTAGAAGTCTTTGATTATTTACATTGATAAATGTTCCCCTCGACATCAATTATGAGTGAAAAGGGAATTTATTAAGGTGAACTTTCAGAGCTTAGTAATTCATCAATGGTAGTCTATCATACCCACAAGTGGAATGTTCCCAACTCTCAGGAATCTCCATCTTTGTGTCCGTGAAGAGAGACCTCCACAGAAATCGAAGCGAGAAGCAATCCATGAAATGGTATAATATGCTACTATTGGGAACTGGTCGATTCAATAACGACATCAATCAAATAAATTCCAATCCAAGTATTTCTCTCTAAATGATGTAGAAAAGACTGTAACTAACAGTAATTCCAATCTATTGAAACAGCGTTCTAAATACTGGATTACAATCGACAGTGGATCATTGATGATGCGTACCACTTGTAATTGTAATAAGCCGAAAAGAGCGAATTCGAGGAATTTGTTGTCGAGACTCCGGTAATTTCAGGCAGTAATTGTAAGAAAATCAGAAATTAAATCCCACGCTTCATCGTTTCTACTACACAAGTCAGCGAGTTGAGATCGAAAAAGAAAATAAAAGAAAAAAAAAATAAAAAAAATTCTATTACAAAAATATACGAGTGGAGTCCTTCTCTTTGATTTGGGTATTGAAGAAGACGGGAGCTGCTTTACTAAAACATAAGGGCTATTTATAACTGTCAAAAATTGGGCCTGATTCTAAGCTCTAGGTGGATTTCTAAAAGAAAGGCCCGATTCTTGTTTTTCAAATCCCGACCTCAGATGAGTCGCGACACAATTCTCTCATTGCACTTGTTTAGTTGTGACGACATCTTCGGTTGTGACTAGATTCCTTGCGGCTACTTTTGTTAAGTACGGTTGCAACGCCTCAAAGTAAAGTCGCGACGCCCAGCTCTTTTTGCCTTATCTTTGCATTTTGCGTCGCGACCTCTATTCCGGTCGCGGAAGGCCACATTCCTATGGCCATATCTTAGTTCACAAGTCATGACTTCTTTTAAGATTTGCGACTTCTTTGTTTGAGCTTCTGTCCTCATACATGTTGCTCATCACGATGTCGATAACAAGTTGCTATTAAGTAATTTCTCTTATCACAGTTTTTCCGGTCGCGACCTCAAAAGCACGTCGCAACCTTGAATTCTTTACATTTAGTCACCAGCCTCGATGTTTTGTCTGCGAGGTCCTTCTTCCCGGATTCTGTCGATGTTCTTGGTCGCAACCTTAGAAGCCGCGTCACGTCTTTGTTACCTTGCTGACCGCTGTCTTTGTCTCGATTACATATACTTAGTTGTGAGCAGATCATCTCACGTGGCGACCTTATCCTCATTAGTGCGAATTTTTAGTTGAAGAGGCAGAGGCGGGTCACGACCTCAATTGATATTCCTTGCCTTCCTTCTGGTCGCAACGTCTATTGCTTTAGTTGCAATCATTTCCTTGCTTCAGCCTCTATTTCAAGTCGCGACCTGAAATGATGTGTGACATATGGTTGCTCTTTTGATGGAGTTTTGTCCCGATTGCAAATGTAGTTGCGACACGAATGATTGGTCGCGACCTCAGATTCTTCAACATACATTTAGTCGCAACCTGAAAACCCTCCATGTAGAGAGACCCTTTGTCTTTGTTTCATGTTACGACCTCAAGTTTATGTTACGACCTACGTTGTCTTCATTTGGCGTCACGACCTCAGATTGGTGTCACGACCTCATATTCTTTCAACCAATGTTCCTTAAATCTCAAGCCAACTCTTCCTTGAGTGCTTAACGTCTATTGCTAGAGTGCTTTGGTATTTAATTACTTAACCTCCCTTTCCTGTCGCGACTTGGCTTGATGCATCCTTCCATTTCTCTCTCAAGACTAGTCTTGGTGGTGTCATGACCTGGAATTAACTAAATTGAAGAAATCCTTGTTGCGACTTCAATTCTCAGTTGCGACTTTACCCTTTCTATTAGACCGGTGTCTTCTGGTTCTTGTTGGGGCTTTTGATTCTGCTGTAATTCTCTGCAAAATTATAGTTGAGTAAAACATCCATATTTTTGCATATTAATCAGCATTCATATTGTAATATACATTAGAAAAATGGATTAAAAATCCAATGAGTTTTTTACTCATCAAGCATTCAAGAGGAAGAGTGCAGAGGAGGCAAGACAGTTGATTAAAGATCTTGCCAAATGCAAATATAGAGCTCCATACGAGACCCGGGGAAGCCGCGTGACGAAAGGAAGTAGGGTGATAGAAGCTGAAACAGGCCCGACTGCCACTTAAAGCAAAAACTTGATGCATTGATGAACAAGATAGAAACAAAATAGAAGAATACTCGAAACATGAAATGGGAACGATTGTTGATACAAATGGCGGGAAAGTGGTGCTAATGAGGGACTAGGCCATGAGGGTCCCTATCAAGTTGAGGCAGCACGGTTTCTCAATGCTAATAGAAGCTATAACTTTAAGCCTAGCCTCAGCACCCATACTTCACACACGACTCGGGAACCATGAGATTTCTCATATGGAGAGGAGCACCGACAAGTCTAAGACCGATTCGGGAATTTTCACTTGATAGTATGCTCATGGGTTCAGACAACGACCAACAAAGAAAGTCAAAAGCGAGAAAATCGAGTAAAGGAGATCTCTCACTTGAAGATCAAATGCTGACGTTTATGGGAGAAAATAAGGAAGCTATGATACATGAATGAAAAGTTTCTTGGTAGCGACGCCCAGGAAAAACACAAATGTGTTTGGGGCGAGCCTGCGTGCCTCTCCCCGAAAAATCTAGGAACTGAAGTAGGGCAAGCGGCCCACTGTACCAAGAGCTGATCAAAGGATGCCTTCCCAAGTGATACTAAAAGAGATCTAAAAGCGGCCTTAAGCGGTGACTCTAGAGTTAAAGAGCGAGAGGAAAATAAAAGGAAAAGAAAAAGATTGAGGAAGAAAAACATATAGAAATTGGAGAAAAAATAAAGCAGTACAGTTCTGAAGTTACTAAAGAAGAGAGAACAATAAAGGTGCAGCAAAAGCAGCCACTTGAAGAGGATGATCCAAGAAAGAAAGAAGAGGTTCAAGCTTACAAGCCTCTAGTCCCATTCCCTCAGAGGTTGCAGAAATCTAAGCTAGAAGAGCAATTCTCTAAATTCTTGAACATGTTCAAGAAATTAGAATTAATATCCTTTCGAAGGTACTTTGAGTTCAAAATGCATACTATGCAAAATTCATGAAGGATATACTGAGTAGAAAAAGGAAAATTACTGAAGAAGGAGTAGTGAACTGACATGGCTTTGTAAGTATAGTTATTGAGGTCTTTTGTGAAAATGAAAGATTCAAACTGGCTTTACTATTATTCTTGCACCATGGGGAGTGCGAGAAGGGAAAAGGCACTTTGTGATTCTGGAGCCAGCATCAACTTGATGCCCCTATCTGTAGTCAAAAGATTAAGTTTGGGGAAGGTTACTCCCATAGCCATGACCACTACGGATGGTAGAGGCAAAAACTTTAACAGCACGAGGGTATTCTTAGTATGTGCTTATCAAATGAGAAAGTTCATTTTCCGGTGGACTTTGTGGTCATTGATATTGAAGACAAAACAAAGCCCCCACTAATGCTAGGAAGGCCTTTCCTTGCTACAGAGCGACTTTATAGATGTGAAGAAAGGACGACACTCCCGGGGTTGGAGATGAGACAATGCACTTTAATCTCAATCAGAGTTTGAAACAACTAGAATTTGATAGTACTGATTTTAAGATTGTAGAAACAAAAGTTCCCATAAGTTCTGAGCTGATACAAGATTGTAAGATTCAGAGTTCAATGAATGAAAATGAGATGAATTTCCAGTATCTTAAGTATCTTGATGTTGAATTTATGAACTCCAATTTTGAATTGAAACGTGCACCAGGCCCTTAAGCCAGAAAAATTGTGAAAATCAAATGATTTATGAAGAAAAGGTTTCAGAAGTAAACATAAGCTCAGAGGGTTTAATTCCAAAAGAATTGCCTGAACATTTGAAGTATGCCTTTCTTGAAGCTGAAAAATGTAAACCGATAATTAAATCACCTAACTTGACATAGCACAAAGAACAGAAACGGCTAAAAATTCTTAGGAAATATAAAGGAACAATTGCTTGGTCAATAGAAGATTTGAAAGGAATCAATCCTTCTATTTGCATGCATAAAATTCTCTTGGAGGAGATGCAACTCCATTGAACATTAAAGAAGACTGAATCCAATAATGAAAGAAGTTGTCAAAAAAGAAGTACTTAAGTGGTTAAATGCAAGTTTCATATATGCAATCTCAGACAGCCCTTGGGTGAGCCCAATTCATGTAGTTCTAAAGAATGGTGGATTCACTATGATCAGAAATGAAAAGAATGAATTTATTCCTACAAGAACTGTGACAGGATGGAGGGTGTGTATAGACTACAGAAAACTGAATACGGCTACAAGAAAGGATCATTATCCTCTACCTTTCATTGACCAAATGCTGAACAAGTTAGCAGGATACCCCCATTTATGTTTTCTTGATGGATATTCTGGATATAACCAGATTGCCATAACTCCTGAGGATCAGGAGAAGACTACATTTACATGTCCTTATGGCACCTTTTCTTTTAGAAGGATGCCATTTGGATTATGTAATGCTCATGCCACCTTTCAAAGATGTATGATGTCTATGTTTCTAATATTTGGTGTCGGTATGGATCAGGTTTTAAGAAATGCTTAGAAAATTTGGAAGCAGTACTTGAGAGGTGCAGAGACAAAGAATCTAGCTTTGAATTGGGAAAAATGTCATTTAAATGATTAGCAGAGGAATTGCCTTAGGACATAAGATTCTGTGACTAGGTTAAGTAGACCCGAAAAAAAAAGTTTATCATAAAAACTCTCACACGCCACCTCCTGACGATTCACAAAGGGATAAAGGTTTCCTTGGACATGCTGGGTTTTATAGGAGATTCATTAGGGACTTCTCAAAAATATCTAGACCATTATGCAGATTGTTGGAAAGAGATACAAAATTTGAATTTGATGAATCATGCAAAGCTGCATTTGAAGAAATTAAATCCAGATTGATTCTTGATGGCGAAACGTGGTGTGTAAAAATATGCGCTATCTTTGGCGCAAATTAGCGTCGCCCCAGTAATATAATGTACCAAAAAAGGTACGAATGTCGATCACGAGGGACAGAGAATTGAATCTGAATGTGCCTTTTTAGATATTATCGAGGTAAACGTATTATGAGAAAGAAATCAAATGTGGCGGTACTGATAACTCTCGATCTTGCGAATTCTTTGTGTATTGAAGACTAGGGCTATGTCTCCCCCTGCCACTTTCAATAGATTATTTATTAAGAATGAGATTATTTAGTCTATTTATGATTTCTTAATGGCTAGGTGATCTTGACCCTGAGATACCCTCTCGAGAATGTGTCCTTTGTATCTCGTAGTAGAGTTGGGTGTATCTACCCACCCCCGACTCGGTACTCCAAAGCTCCTTAAATGTTCTAACCTTATTTGCCACCTTCGGGATCGGGAATATCTCTATGTCCCGAATCAATAAAAGGCTGCTCTACTCATATCCCTAGGTATCCTCATCTCTCGAATCTCGGATCTACAGCATGAGAGACATCTAATGTTGGCGAACATTACTATGTAATTGATACGGATGTAAGCCGAGATAATAATAAATCATAAATAACTTAATAATATAAATTTAATCGACTTTAATCCATCCAAATGTGTGAGGGTTCAGCAGACCCTAGGTATAGATCTAGAACATGATGATCATGAAAATACAAGTATGTGATATATAAAACATAAGTTCAGAATTTATTCGAATCAAAGCAAATACAAAAGTCCAGTTCTTCTTCGAGATTACATCACTCTACTCACGATTTAGGTACTTACGACTCGTACCATTCAGATACCTCAAATCCGGCGCTCCATTTGCTTTAAATGCTGAAAGTAGAACTTCGCCGCGGCGTCGCGGCGTTACAGCGTAAGCGGCGTTGAGACGATCGCCCGGCGTTGCCGGCGTTGACGCGATGGATTGACCCGGCGTCGCGAAGTTGGGGCGTCCGCGGCGTGAGGCGTCGTGACGTTGGGAGCGTCTCGCGGCGTTCCCGATCTCCATGCATAGCCTCATATGCTCCAAAATTGCTGGCTGTTGCCTTTTTGCTCCATTGCACGCATCCACACGAAACACCAATTCATGAGTCTAGCCCGCAAAAACTGGCAATTACTATAAAATAAACGTGAAAATGAAAAACCGACGCGGGTATAATATGAGTGTTTTAGGCACTCATCACACCCCCAAACTTAGTTTCTTACTTGTCCTTAAGCAAGAATGGACTCTAAACAGGACACACACCCGACATACTGAAAACTAACACTAAGACAGTGTTCACATGCTGAGAAATAGGGAATCAATTTGGATTTATAAAAACCTGGCGCTTTGCTCAGTTCACGAGGTATCTGAAGTGTTTGACTTTGGAAAGCTTCGGTTAAATAGGTAGAAGTGACTAGTGCCTCAAATTCCATGATATTCAATAACCTTTCCCGAGGCCTCCTATGTGTGTAGAATGAATGACCTCCCGATTAGTACATGCCTAGATTGGGACACCCCCCCGAGCTTAAGCTCGACTCTTTATTTGGAAGAAGCTACCTAGGAAGGATAGACGCACCCTTTTATTCATGTCAAAATACCTAAAAACTTCCTAAATTGCCTAAAAATTGAAGAAGACCTAGTGCCAGAAGTTTTGGTAGTGTTCTGTAGCGGGGATCCATTGACTCCCGCGGGCGTTAAATTCCGCAAGCGTCACCTAGAGCACTCGGCCAAACTCAGCGGCCCTAGGTTGTGGAAAAATCCATCTTCTGTCCCATGTAGCGGGCAGTGAAGTCAATGACTCCCAACCAGTTGGCTTAGGGCATTAGGCTTTAGAGGCCTCGGTGTGCGGGATTAGATTGGATGATCCGGCTTATTCTGATTCACAAGACCTTCTTTTTGACTTTTTCTTCTTTCACTTTTTCTATTTTTGGATTGGGCTCAATGGCAATCCTCTTTTGATAGGGTGTCCATCACTTAGATGGTTAGAATCTCCCAAGGTTTATCGAACTTTAGTAGTTGATCTCGGCACCAATGCGTACCCTGAAGGTCAGTAGTGTGTGAGTGTGATAGGATCATCGAGAAATAGTTTCATGACTACCCGGGATTGGTTCACTAAACCTTCCCACCTATTCAACCTAATTACCAAGCATCAAACATTGTATGCATCCAGTCTTCCATGTCAATAGTGAATTTAGTCCAAAAGTGATCCTCGACTCTCAACATGGCACACATACACAACTACCTCCACATGCAACTACTACATATAGGAATGATCTAACACACACGCAAACAAAACTAACACATGACTCATCAAATTAAATTGAAGAAGTAGTTGAAACTAAACAGAAACACAACTAATATGCTGAATGAAACAAAACACTACACAAATACTAAAAACAAAACATAACTAAACAGATCTAACTAAAAACTAGATCACCACCAACACCCCCCCAAACAAAATACCCAGTGTCCCCACTGGCAATAAACGAATAGTAGAGGGTGAAAGGAACTCCCCTGGTGATCACTGCGGAGGTGGTGGTGGCGGTAGTGATAGAGGCGTGACAGTTTGGGCTGCGGGGCTGGCTGCTTCTTTGGCGAAGAATGAGTGGCTGATTGGCGGCCGCGATGCACTTATATCAGCACGGAGGGCCTCCATATCCTGTGTGACGAGGACTCGGTGCTCCTGGGTCTCGTCCCAGAATGCGTCAAAGCGCTCAGTAAGGGAGAGCACCGGGTCCTCGGGGTCGGGTGAAGGGCTGGAGGGGGCTGCCTCCGTGGATGGATGGGGTGGTGGTGGTGGTGGATGGCGGCGGGAGGCGCGATTTCCTCTGGGGATCGCGGGGAGTCCAAAACAGGCGATAGTCATGGCTTCGTCCTGCGTCTGAGGCTCATGGCCGGAATCATATCGCCCCCTCCAGGTCGCGGGACACCGGGTTTGTCCTCTTTACGAATGTAGCATGGCTTTAATCGGGTGGAGCCATGTCTCGTTGTCATCGAGCACCAGGCTCGTTTGCATAAGCCAAAAGATGAGGGGAAAGGTGCTGATTCATGTAGCGTCCGGTTATGGAGGGGATAGCATCACGATAACTTGCCCAACATCAAAGAGTATATCACGTATTATGGCATAGTTGAAAGGCGGGAACGCAGCTTGGGCGTCGCTTCACACACGTTCGTCGTCGGGATAAGGCGGCGTGATGAAGTGATGCGAGACAGGGATAGGCGAGTGCTTGGCCTTAAAATGGAGACATGGCCCTCGTTGTTAATTTTCCACTCACCACGAGCCATTAATTCAGAGCCGAATGACCTCGGGGTAGTGGGGTGCTTTCGTAAAGCGGTCGACGGCTCGGAGGGACATGATCTAGACTATACTAGCTATTGATCGACTCCGCACTGAAGTCGACCAATATGTCCCTCACTCGCACTTTCTTAAAGACGTGGGAGGCGAGATTGGCGTAGAACTCCCGCACCACACTCATCGCGGTAGATGAGTGGTTGGCCTGGCTTCGCCATCCTTAGCCGCTATGGTTTGCGGAAAAGTGATGGATGGTGGAAACCCTTCTCCTTTATGAACGATCGGTTCTTGCAAATGGTGCCGAACCGACCGGCGGCCTCCTCATTGATGAACCTCGTGACATCATAAGTGGGGGTCGGGGCCTCGCTGGTCAGGCCCGGCAATCGGCGGCAATTTCTGCGCTTTTCGGACATTAGGACTGGGAGGTGAGTGGTGGTGGCACAGGTGGTCTGCTGAGCTGGAACCCGATCAGCAAACACCTAGCGTGCACCGAAAAGCGACTACAAAGTGTACTAACGACCCTACATGTGACTCAAAACCCTAAAAGAGACCTAATATGACCCTAAACATGAACCTATAAGACTCCTAGACCAACTGTGAATACAATGGTGACATTAGATGGCTACCGCTGAGTCTTTGAGGCTAGGAGGTGCGGTGTGTGGTGTGAATCTCTGGGAGTGCAGGGAACCAATGTTGTGATGGGGACGGTGAATGCAAGGTCGGAGGGCAATTTACGAGCCTCCGGCCCAGGCGGCGGCTAGTGCCGTCGTGAGCGATTCGGCGTATGGCTGCTAGGGTTGAAGTGGGCGTGTGCGAAGTGGAAGCGAAATGGGCTATTATTGGCCTTAAGCGAACAGCGTCGCGACGTTCGAGGGACGCGTCGCGGCGTCGAGTGTTACTAAACAGCGTCGCGGCCCGTTGGATATCAGCGTCGCGCGGCGTGGCGAGCTGTTAATGTCGGCGATCGCGGCCCGTTCGATGCTCCAGCGTCGCTGGCGTTCGAGAGGTTTAAATTCAGCGTCAGCGGCGTTGGGAACTCACGTCGCTGACGTTCGAGGAGAGTGTAAAAATCAGCGTCGCGGCGTTGGAAATCCGCGTCATGGCGTTCGAGGAGAAGGTAAAGCGGCGTCGCTGGCGTTGGAAATCCCACGTCGCGACGATTCCCAGAAGAAGGGTAAGGTGGCGTCGCGGCGTTTAAGCGTGCGACGATTGGGCATCAATGTGTTCGCGACTAACGTCAACGTGTTATAGAAAGGCTTCTAAACATCTCACATTAAGTATGCGGTTTATGAGACCCTCTCCTCTTGCGAAGCCATAGGACACTCTGGACTTGTAATGCTGCACCAGCGATCTCCCCGTGCACGTGTTGCGAGTCTGAAGTATGACGAGAAGAAACGCGATTCACGGATGAGGCCAGTAAACGATATCACTTGAAAACAAACAATAAAAATGTGAAAAACTTGAGGTTTGCCACGAAGCGGCGCTATGTTTAATCGCCGTTTAGCTCCAGCGGCCTGAATCTCGTCGTAGCTGGGACGAGCTTGTATGATCGCTTATGGTACTTAGTGCGCCGCGGGTGTTGAAAGGAATGATACGCTTTTCCTGTGAACTCTCTCAAAATCTGACTTCCACTTGGATTTGAGTGGTGGCGTAGATGTGCACGCTGCCAGGATGTGTGAAGCGCCTCAACTCACCATGTGAAAAGACTTTGATGGCTGTGAAGAGCCCGGACCATCCTGAACTTATTTTCCGGGAAGAGTTTTAGGCGAGGGTGAACAATGGGAGGCTTGTTGTCTGCCAGTGAACTCCTTCACGTGATGTCTTATCATGCCCGGGCTTATCTTTTTGCTTTGTAAATACGGGCATTTTCATAGCTTTGTTCTGAATTCATCTAGTTCATGTTTGTGCTTGATCGCTTCTCACCAGCTAGTCTGCGTCGTCTTCAGCTGCAGTTTACTGATGACCGTGCTCCAATTCCAGCAAGGTGGCATGCTGCCATACTGATCTGAGCGGTGACATGCCCAAAGGGGTTTTAAGCGTTGTGCGGTATGCCAGTGCATCTTCGATTTTTAGACAATCCTTCAAGGAAGCGGTAGTATCTTCTAAGAATAAGACTTGGTATATAGTTGGACACCTGTAACTGGCGGAAGACACATTTGCGGTGGTATGCGAGATGTCAGTGGCGCTCATTACTTTTAGTAAAAACCTTGGCCGATCACCTTATTCGCGAAATGATACCATTATACGTGATGGTGAAAGTTCAAATAGTGAAAATCATCGTGTTTCATGAAAATTGAGCCACGACGCCCAGCATCGTTAGTGCGGGTCGAATGGCTTGACCGCCGAGACATAGTCGACGATGGGATATCTGAGGTTGTTATAAGATGGAGAAATGATCCATGAAGAATCCATTACGTAGTGGTAGCCACTTCGGAATGGGTGCATGGGCGTTCTCATTTAGAAATACCCCCCGATAGTTGAGCATTTGTCACATGTGGATCATTGATAGACATCTAATCGTGAGCTGATGAAACATGGTAGGAAGGTGTAGGAACAGTATTGATACCAAGTGTCTTCCGCGAACGAGTGTTGACGGTGTTTGTTATGTAATTTCATTTCAAATAATAGGACATCAAAAAAAGTTCTTTCAGTGGTGCGTTTGCGGAGATTGACTCTTCTTTAATGATGGTGTTCAGCATGGTGAAGAACCTGTTTCGTGAATGGTTGAATTGGACCATGGTATGATGGTTTCATGTCTTGACATGGGCGCGACTCTCTATACCTGTGAGAACTTTTTTTTTTTTGCGTCATGATATTCAGTTTCCTCATCGGGAAGTCAAATCGTTATATGTTTATCCGTTAATGAGTGGGGCATAGATCTTCTGAGTTCCTGGAGTTATTTGATATTGATCATCTCATATAACATCAGTCTTGAAATAAAGGAGACTTACCGGATAATAGAGGTTTAGTAGTCTTTCTTCGATCATCCGATCATTATTGCGAAATCACGTGTTGTTGTTGGATTCTTGTTGTTGCTGATGATGAAAAAGTTTGCATGCCAAATGACTCAATGACATGGTTGAGTGACTCAGCTGTGAAACATCATTGGGTTTAACCACCGTAATGGATCTTTGGAAAGTTTCTCTTTGTTATTGCATTTGCGCCACGTTCAAGAAATCATTTGTCTTCAAAGATGAAGTAGAATCACGATTGTGAAGTAAGACTGAGACCGACGTTCTTAAATATACGTTTGAATCAAATCAAAATGGACCATGGTTGAAGATAAACTCGCGTTGAATGAAAAATCTTTATGTTTGTAAATCGAAGTGCCTAGCTTCAAATCATTGATGAGGTGGATGTTTCGATGCAGCTAAATCTTGTTGACGTACTCTATTATATTAAACGAAATCAGTTAGGAGCTTTGTTACCTCTTTTGATGTTCTAAATGTGATTGATACTCAGTTGATTCTCTTTATCATATCACGGGTCTTTCGAAAATTCTGGGACTGACTAATGAATGAATTTTTTATTGAAGTGTCGTGAGATTGATTATCTTCTGTTTCTTGGTATATGGAAGATGTCTATCTCTTGAAGACATGAGATTATTTGCTGATCTGAGAGCATCTTTAGCGATCTGTATATCAGGACATGGTTTCATCTTCTCACTGGTGGTTCCTGGAACATATGGCAGATGGGTTTGCATGGCAGATGTCATCCCAACAAATAATGATTCATGACATTTAATAGAATCAGCATCCGATCCCAGAATGATGGGAGATGGTCTTCAGATGAAGGCTGTTTCAGTTAGATGTCAGTATATCACTCACGGTGGCCGACATAAGGAAGCGAGTGGCGTGTTCTTGAGATATATATGACTGTGGTTCCTCTTTCTTGAACCGCTTGACGAGCTAATATTTGTATAGCTGTAAACAAGGATAATTATACATTATCGACGGTTCCGTACCTCTTTGGACCACTTTCTTTGTTGTTGGTTCATTACCGTGTGGCTTTGCCATGAAGTTTGATGCGTTTAAATCGTTTTGCGTGGAAGGCGATCGCTTTCGATAAGACTAGGTTAATCGACGTTTTTGCTGAATATACCGGAACCCCTCTAAACCAACACCTCCTCCTCTTGATGATGAGGATAACCGAAATGAATCAAAGAATTACGAAGTGGAGCTTTAGAATGCGTACTCTCAGTATTAAGATGGTTTAATATCTTGGTGATTGATCCATGAGATAGTGGCAAGTCTTGTTACTGAGATCAGGTACGTTTGTTCATCTTTCGTTCGGGTGGGGAGAATTCGCGCGTTCTGCTATGTTCCTCATATCTTGACTGTGTTGCTGGATCAGTTTCTTGACTGTTTCCCATTGGGGATGGTGGGACCTTTGGTGGCATAAACACTCATATCTGAGCGTATCCTTCTCTGGCTGAATATCATTTTAGGCTTTGGGGAACGACTTATTGGTCACTTCTAATTTTACGGTTCTCTTTATTCTGGGCATCAATCATTATTTTATAGTTTGTATAACGAATACCCAGATTATGAATGGCCTGTTTATCTTCCGTATCTGTACAATAAATCTCGCGGGAGATGACATCGACCTTCGCGGGTTCATCTTATTCCGCTCTCTGGGTTGTTTCAAGACATCTTGATGGCGAAAATGGAGCGTGATTGACGACACCTCACCGAATCCTGCAGTTAATGGACAGACGCGGGTTAATCTTGTTGACTTCAAAATCTGAGACCTCTCCGAATATGTTTCTGACCAGTTGTGAATGATAAACGCGTTCAACTTTTGAAGCTTTGTTGGCGACTTTCCTCTGCGATATGGCGCCGTTCTCAGTTGTCGGTTAACTTTGTTTTTCTGAAATTAACTAATCTCATCTTAGAACGGTATGTCTTCCGCCGATTCGTACGGCGAAGAACCACGTCGAATCAATAAATCGGATCGATCTTCGGCTTTGTTGCCGTGATTGGTGACTGGCTTTCATCGACCGTGCTGCGGGCGCGTTGTGGATGAGATGACGATAACGCGGATGAATGTCTGCCGACGTTTACTGTTAGACGGATCTTTATAAATAATCGTTGCTACGGCGTTGTTCTGAATCGCGTTGACGGTTTGCGACGTCGGTTCCCAATTCCTTCACTTCTCAACATGGCACCTTGGCACATCGCCATTCCACATCTCTTCTTGGGTTTATAGTTGCTTGGTAATGAACGGGCGCCTTTCGATTAATAAGTTTGCCATTTGACCCATTGCACCTCGAATTTCCCGATTGTCTTTGCTTGATTCAGTGGGTTGCACGCTCTTTATATTACATGTGGTCTCATTCATGAAAGCGGTGTGAGGTTAGCATCTGGCAGGCTTGTTCTAAATCCACCTTCTTCAGGAAGTGGTTCCACGTGACTCAGTTGATGGCATGTTGTTCTGATTATTTCTCCATCCATACCCTTAGTACATTGCGTACATTGGTCCCGATTATTCACGCGCCAGCTGTTTTGATTTTGATAGTTGTTTCCCCGTCACGTCGCTAACTGTGTGATTGATTCGATTGAATACGCCGATACATCTTGGCACGCTGAGTTTGATTTCGCGGCGACGTGCGTGCTATTGTCTTTGTCCTCGAATTCACCGACTCCGTGGGTTGAAGATGCGTATGGCGTTGTTGTACGCCCTGGCATTGGTGTTGCTTGGTGGTTTGGTGCGGCATGATTAACGATTGGTGAGACATATTATCACATTGCCACCCGCCAGAAACTGCGGTGTGATCTTCTCCTGATTGCCGATTTGTGTTGGTTGAAGCGTGTTGAATTTCATAAACTTGGTCGTGGTTTCTTGCATTAGTGCTCCTGCCGTAGAGGCATCAATCAGCTGTTCTCGTAGCGTTCCTCAGCCCATTATAGAGTATGGACATCCATCCCAGTTGATGCGATGCGGGCACTTTCTTGTATTCATTGTCTGACGTACATGCCTGCTGCCGGGGTTCTCCTCTAGTTACTTGAGTATTGATCTCTTGCCTGAGTTGTGCGATTTCGAGTGGGAAGAACTTGGTCGAGGAATTTTATAGATCGTTCAGGTAATGGAATACGGTGGTGACTTGTTGGCAAATGCTTGGCTCGATCACCTAGTGAAGTGGAAGAAGCCTCAACACGATTACCTCTCATTAACTCCAAGTAGCCCGCCCGATGTGTGAACTTGAAGTTTGATCGGATGCATATTCGAGGTTCTCATGGGGTAGTCCATGAAACAATATATTACGCAACATACGCCAATGCGACTTGGGTTAAGTTGTTTGCACTGAATGGGTAATTCGTCTGATAGTTGTGACAGCGGGCGGGAGTGCAAACTCTTCTAGCAACATTTATGCCCGCCCGGATCATCTGGCTGTATAAACGGCCTGGGTGCTTGATTCCTTCCATGATTACCATTTAAACCTCTAAGGGCTCGTTTTGCTGGAAATGCTGGATCACCTTTCTTCATTATCATCCATGTTTGCTAAATTTCTAATCTGTTCAGTTCTCTGTTCTCGGCGTATTACGTAGCAAAGTTCTTTACGGCTCGGGGATCCAACAAGTGTTAAGTTGCTTGATCTCGGCGTCGCATGTACTTAAACCTGCAACTGATACGAACCAACAAGACCAATTACCGGCACTTGTAAAATAAGCAGAGAAAATTTGGTATATCTAATTGCTTTATTCTCTATATCCAATCTAAACCTATCCCGACAGCAATAAAAACTTGATAGTAGCGTGGTGTGTAAAATATACGCCTATACACGCAAGTGCACGCGTCGCCCAGTAATATAATGTACCAAAAAAGATGGGATATCGATCCCACGAGGGACGGAGGTGAATCTGAAGATGTGCCTTTTTAGATATTATCTGAGTAAACGTATTGTGAGAAAGAAATCAAATGTGTGAATTTTCAACTAACTCTCGATCTTACTGAATTACTGTGTATTGAAGACTAGGGCTATGTCTCCCCCTGCCACGTTCAATGGATTATTTATTAAGAATGAGATTATTCAGTCTATTTATGATTTCTTAATGACCCCAGTGATCTTGTTTGAAGATACCCTCTCTCGAGGTGTATTCGCATCTCGTAGTAGAGTTGGTGTATCTCTACCCCAACTCGGTACTCCAAAATGCTTAAATGTTCCTTATTTGCCACCTTAGGGATGGAATATCTCACATGTCACAGAATCGACAAAAATTGCTCTACTCATATCCTAGTATATAAATACTCTCGAATCTCGGATCTCTGGCATGGAAAAACATCCTAATATGGCAAAACATTACTATGTAATTGATCTCGAATTAAAACAAATAATAATAAATCATAAATAAATAAGATAATATAAATTAATCAACTTTAATCCATCCAAATGTAATAAGGAGTTCAACAAGACCACTAGTATTTAGATCCTAGAACATGATGATCATGAAAATACAAGTATGTGATATATAAAACATAAGTTCCATTGTCCAAATCAAAGAAAGTAATACAAAGTCGGTTCTTCTTGGTCTGTCACTCCTACTACGATTTCCGTGCCACGACTCATACCATTCGATACCTCCCGAATCCGGCGCCTCCGTTTGCTTTTAAATCTTTGAGAAAGCGAGAACTTCGCAGCGTCAGCACGGCGTTGCGCTTGTTGACTTACACAATAGTTGACCGCGTCGCGTGTTGGGGCGTCGCGGCGGTCGAACCTCACTTCATGCATAGCCTCCTTATGCTCCAAAATTGCTTCCAACGGTACGCCTTTTGCTCCTTGCACTGCGTCCACACGAAACACCCGATTCATGAGTCTAGCCACAAAAACTATGAAATTACTATAAAATAAACGTGAAAATGAAAAACCGACGCGGGTATAATATGAGTGTTTTAGGCACTCATCAATTACAACTCCCATCATGGCAACACCTGAATGGAACAAGGAATTTGAAATCTATGTGATACGATTGACTATCTGATAGAGCGATATTGGGACAGAAGCTAGAAAATATATTCAAGGCCATATACTATGCAACAAAACCTTCAATGAAACACAAGATAATTACTCTACCACAGAAAAGGAGATGCTGACAATGGTGTTTGCTTGTGAAAAATTCAAGCCTTACATATTAGGATCCCATGTAATAATACACACTGATCATGCTATAATTAAATATCTGTGACAAAAAGATGTTAAGCCAAAGGGTTAGATCAGATGGGTATTACTTCTCTGAAGTTTGATTTAGAAATCAAAACCGAAAAGTGTAGTCATGATGTGATAGTGATCGCACTTGTCGAGAGGCCGGAAAAGACTCTTGAATATGAAAAAGAGGTGAGAATAGCGGCTTTCTTGATGAGCGGCTATTTTGTTGCTTCGGTTCAAGTACCTTGGTATGTTGATATTGTAGTGCAGCACGTGGAATTATGACACGAGTTCGACCCTGAGCATAAAGGAAGTTGAGAGCGATAGTAGATTTTTATATTTGGGATGACCCACTACTTTCAAAAGAGGAGCATATATGATTATCGGGAGATGTGTACCAGAAACAGAACAAGGTGGAATTCTTGATATATGTCATATATCACCATATGGAGGACACTTTGCAGGAGAGAGAACAACCCATAAAATTCTTCAATCAGGTTTTTATTGGCCTACTCTATTGAAAGACTGTTTTGAATGGGTAAAGTATTATGATAAATGTCAAAGAATGAGCAACTGTGATGAAATGAGATGCGTGAGAATCCTTGTGGAGTGCAGTTTTTTTATGTATGGTATAGACTTCATGGGACCTTTCCATCCTCATTTGGGAAATTTATACATTC
The DNA here is from genome assembly GCA_016808115.1 of Tetrastigma voinierianum. Taxonomy (NCBI): domain Eukaryota; kingdom Viridiplantae; phylum Streptophyta; class Magnoliopsida; order Vitales; family Vitaceae; genus Tetrastigma; species Tetrastigma voinierianum. The sequence continues at coordinate 454,389 of JAEQBH010006554.1, read as the reverse complement.
TCCTAGATGTGGATTATGTATCAAATGGGTGGAGAAACAATAAACTATCCAGGAAATGATGCTAAATCTGATGGTTGAGTTTATCTGAAAATATTTGAGCAAATTTTGAGCACCCAGAACAATCATTAGTGATGAGGGAAGCCGTTTGCAAACAAGTTTTTACCAAAGCCCGTGGCGAATGAAATCGAACATGTAATGGGATGACTTATCACCCTGTTAAATAGGTAAGTGAGATTTCCAATAGGGAGATAAAGAAAGATTCACAGAAAAGCAGTGAACTCAGTAGAAAAGATTGAATTACATAAGGCTAAATGATGCATTATGGGCTTATAGAACTACTTAAAAACTCTATTGAAATTTTTCGTACATAATTTGGCATTTGGAAAACCTTATCTCTTCCTCTTGAACTTGAATAAAGCTAGGCCATCAAGAAAGCAGGCGTGATTTCAATTGCGAGGAAAGAGATTACTCGAATGAATGAGGCAGGAAGAGTTGAGAAATTAAACATGATAATGCGGAATCTACGAGAGATAAGATAAAGAAGTGACATGATCATAAACTTCTAAGGAGAATTCAGCGGAGAGCTAGTCTGTTATACAATTCCAAACTCAGAAGTATTTCCAAGAAAAAATGAATTACAGATGGATTCTGCGCCTTACAGTAGCGGCAATTACACCATTTAGATGTGTATTATAGCGATTCTAGAGATGAGTTTAAAGTGAATGGTCAGAGAGTGAAGCATTACCTTGGAGGGAACATAAATGAAGATTAGTCCCAGATTTTGAAGAAAGAGAAGAATTATGCTGAAAGGAAAACATTTTGTAGCAAATGTCTAGCTAAAGACATTAAATTGAGCAACTGGCAGGAGACAACCCAAGCAAATTTTTATTTTCATGGTTAACTTAATTTTGTTCAATTTTGTGTGTTTGAAGCTTAATTTTAATTTTATTTGAAATTTTATTTTGTGATTTTGTTGATTTTTCAGGACAATGAAGCTGTGTTAGAGATGGAATTTATTTGGAAGCATTATTTCTCATAATCACTTTGCAAAATGTGCTACAAGGGGGAGTTTTTCTTTTTCCCTAACTTGTTCTTTAATGATAATGCATAGTTGAAGTTTGGGGGAGTGCATTTTTATAAAGCATAAATGAATAGTAGCTTTGTTGTACCCATTCCCTGAATATTTTTATCATCATCATGTTGAATTATATTTAGTGAAGAAAAGAGATGTGTTGTTCATACTTGAATTGAGATGCTTTGATGTTAGATGTGTCTTCACAAGTATGTTTTGAGTGGTATGAATGCATTGCATACGATTTTGTGTGTTGATTGGTTGAAAGGATGTTAATTGTATGGAAAGTGATTAAAATTTGTCTCGACATACCTTCCTTTGTCACAACATTAATTCTACTTTGTCGCAACATTATTGCTCTTTGTCGTGACAAAGATTGGTTTAGCCTTTTAGAAAATTGTAGGAAATTATGTCGTGACGTACTTTTTGTGTCGCGACATTATTCTTGTAGAAGCTGCAGAAAATTAAGTCACAACATACTTTTTATGTCGCAACATTATTTTACTTGAGCATAATGAACTATGTCGCAACATTATTCTTCTTTGTCGCAACATAAGTTCCAAAATCCTTAAGTGAACTATTTATCGCAACAATTATTTTTATGTCACAACATAAATTAGCCTAAATCCTAAGGTTTATGTTGCGACATAAATTTTTATTGTAGCCAAGATTTGAAAAGTAGAAATAATCAGTCGGCCTATAAATAGAGAATTTTGAAAACTGAAAGGCCACTTTCCTCATAAACCATCAACCAAAACAAATACACCTTCCACCAAGTCTTTCTCATCTTCCTTCGAAAACCCTAGATCCCAAAAACCGTATCTCAAACATGTCGGAACCATCACATCTGATTCAAACCTGAATGAAATAATGGAAGAATCGTAGAGATTGAGCAAGAAAATTTGTTCAGGAGGCTCAGTCAAGAACAGTGGAGGACGAAAAAAGACCATAAGCTAGAGCAGAGACCGAGCAACCGTCTAAAGAAATAAAAAAAAAAGGAATCTAAAGAAGCTGGAGCTGAGCAAATGGAAGAAAAAGTAAGCGATTTTATTTCAGAGCTTGCTTATTTTTCTTGGTGGGACAAGTTGCAGCACAAGGACTTCATTGGAGAAAGAGGTTTCAACAGGCTAATCTTACCCTTCCAAGAAATAATTGAGAAGAAAGGATAGCACACCCTGTGCAGCCCAGGCATAAAGCTCATGGATTTGTGGATGTGAGCAAAGGAATTGCTCGAACATGGTAAGAAGGGCGAGACTATGTATGTCGGAGGCCCGATGGATATCGTTCGATGATTAGGGAGAAGATCGACCAAACTCTCAATATGAACAAGAGAAAAAATGGGTCGAAGTTTAAGAGACTAGTGAAAGAACGGATTTCGGATGATAGTTGATCTTCGAGGCATGGGAAGGGAAATGGAATTCCACGAGGATAAATCCTATGAGTCTATTTAAAGGGGCTCATTGTGAAAGAAACCAAGCTGTAACACCCAAACATTTTTTTAAATGATTTTTTTCATGGAATTTAAGTTTTAGGTGTTTTAGGTCCATGTGAATTTATAATCATTTTTAGGAATTTTTCTCCAATTAAATGAATTTTAGGAAAATATACCCGATAAGGTCAAATTACGAGCAATTGACCGAAATAGAATTTTAAAATACCCAATGAATGAAATAAATTATGGGAATTTTATGAAGCAAGTAAAGATTAAATATATGTTATAAAAATAAAATTAATGAAAATACATGAAAAAATAATAATAAAAATACGTGAGCATTAGGCAGGGCAGGAAGAGTCGTAGATTTTGTTGACCAAGAGCCAAGAGACATTTTAATAATTCCCAGGGCCTTAAAATTCAATAAAAACAGCAGGGACTTAAGTGAAATATTGAATTAATTTTTAAAAAATGTGGAGCCTCAGAAATCGAAGCTGAAAACAAAGAAAAAAATTGAACTGAGTTCTCCATTCGTGCCAGAAGCTATTGGGAAGGAAAGAAAGTTGTTGCAATGTAATTCCTTTGAATCAACCTGTGATTTTCATGGTGGGAGACTTCTGAAGGTAGTAAAGCGCCATGGTTTTTAATTTCCCAGTTTTGTAGTGCAGTATTGGAGAAGGGGTTGAATTGATAAAATGGTTGTTGTTTGGATGGTCCATTAGAGCTGTTTGGAATAATTGACAATTCTAATAATATACTCAGTTTGTGATACATTGATCTATAAGAATGAACACTAAGAAGTATGATTAGAATCTGGTATGTTTCTAAATTTGGGAAAATGTATTTAGAAAAGAAATTGAGGTGGTAATTAGTGGAATTAAGGGTTGAATCGATTGAATGTGAATTCTGTTTGAAGGTCGACTTGGACAGAATCATAGGAGGACCTAATGGACGAATTTACGGGCCAATTTGACATCATTGGAAAGATATGGATGTTAGTGAAATTTTTCCACTGGTTTTCAGGTCTTTCGCGTCCCGGTAGAGAAAGATATAGGCAAAATATAACTGATGCGCAATCTGCCAAAAAAAAACGAGTTTAGTGATCTAAACGTGAATATAAGAAATTAGTTGTGAAATTGAATATTAAAATTATAATTTTGGGTATTTAGATGTTAAAAGGCAGAATGTTGAAGGTAAGGAAAGTAAAAAGGGGATTTTAAAAAAAATTATTTAAAAAGCTCAAGTTAGGCGATTAAATAGAAAGCGAATTGGCGGCTGGTGAGTAGTGAATAAGGTATGGCTCGTTATGATTTTGGCGTTATCTTTATATTTCTTTTCTTGCATGAATATTGGTATAGCAAACGGGGTTGGGGAAGGCTCACACGTTAGGTGAATATCCTAAATGAGCTGGATAATAGGGAGGTGAGTAAATTTATATCATCGTACTTGCACCTTCGAAATGTATAGCGGTGTTTTCATTGTTTGACTTGATCGTAGTAATTGACTATGATTAAGACCCTTATTCTTGAGCACTCATTGAATTGAATTTGTCATATGCCACAAGTCACGTGTCCTGATGAATATTCATGCTGAGCACGGTCAGCTAACTCTTATTGTATTTGGTGTTATCTTGTTGCATGCGAATGCGGTCGTTTATAACTTATGTGTCGTTAATGTCATTTGATGGTATGAATCTGAAAGCTAAGCGATGGGGTCATCCCGGGCTGTGTGCACATGGTACCCTGCAGTGTAGGCGAAGCCGGTGCCTTCCTGAAGGTGGTAAAACTCTGGCGTAGGGCGGCCGTTCTCACGGATCTTTGGATTTGGAGATATGCGGATTCGGTATAAGGTAAAAAGATATGCAGTTCACGAATGGTAAACTATATTTGTGTTTCAAACCTCTAAATCTCATTTTGATATTGTTGTTCGTAATGTAGCTATTTGTTGCATAACCTATGTACGGTGATTGATTGTTTGAGAACAACCATCGTTGTGTTTGGCCTTGAGTGCCTAGCCTCACAGAGTGGTGATATATTTACTCTGAGTTATCTCACCTGTTGATTTCCTCCTTTTCGAGTGAAGCCAGAGAAAGGAGAATCCAATTTCTTGACCACTTAGTTCTCATTTGGAAACATGTAATGGATTATTATTTTGTTTATTTGGTGAATGAGAGTCTAAGTTTCGAGAAGGCTCCATGGTGAATTAACTTGGTTATTGGGTTAATTATTTTGGTTAAATCGATAAATTTTGAATAGTTGAGTTGGATAAATTTTGCTTTGATGAAACCTTGGTAGCGTCTTTTGATGAGACCGTTGGTAGTTTTGTTAGTGGATGACCGGAGGTCTATTTGTTATGTTATTTGAGATAATATCATGATATGATTTGAGTTAATTATTAGTAGATTTTAGATTGATATTACGAATAACGAGTTTGTCATTGTTATAGAAACGACAGGTAGGTCTTGCCGACCGTAGAAATTACGTGACTTGAAGCTTGCTACGGTTTCGTGGCCTTTAAGCCTACCCATTCCCTAGCTCGGTCATAGCCTATAAAAGTGGATGTGACACCAACGTTTGGTTCTATTTATCGGCTCGCCTCACTCATCTAAAACAAATTTCTCTGACGCCAGAGAGAAGGAGTCAGTGCTTTTGTATGCCATCTTGAAGGGATACAAATTCAATGTGGGGAAAATAATAGAGAACTCAATTTTAAGTTATTATAGAGGCAGCTACAGAGGATTAGTACCCCATCCAGCACTAATCACAAGATTATGCATCTTAAGAGGTGTGGAAGGAGATTGGGAAGAAGAAGAAACATGTCCTAAAGTTTCTCTTCTGACATTGACAAGAATAACTAAGGGGCCAAAGAACAGAGGAAAGGAAAAATAAGTAGAAGCTAAAAAAGATGAAGGAGATAATAGAGACATTGAGTAAGTACAGTTTGAGAGCCCAACTCAAGAGTCTCAAGAGTATCAAGAGAGGCAGAGAAGCTTAAGCCCCATCTTGATTGTATCCCTAAAAATAAGAGAAATCCATCAAGAGCCAGCTGAGAGCTCAGGGCAACAAAGCAACAATGTAGAAGTGATGGAAATGCTAAGAGTCATGAGGCAAGAGATGCAAGAAAGGGACAGACAATTAAAGATTCAACTACAATTGAGAGATGAGTGTATGGATGCATAGCTTAGAAGAAGAGATCAAAATTTAGAGGATGCACTCAACATAGGGATGAAGAATGGAATGGAATAGTAAACTAGAACAAAGAGAAAAATAATTAAGAGAAGAACTTAGGGCAAGGGAGAAAGATTTCATTTCAGACCAGTTGAAAAGGGACAGTGAGATGCTGAAGATAATGAAAGAAAGGAAGGATGCAATGGAGCAGAATCTGATGTAAAAGGAAGATGCCGATATCTATATATGAGCACGTAAGGAAATCAAGCTACCGGGAGCAGAGAAGAGGACAAGATATGGAGGCAATCCCAAACTACGTGAAAGTTAAGTGGATCGAGAGCTGATATGGTTAACATTAATTTGATCAAGATGTATACTGCCCAAGGTGAGTTTGAGGGAACCCTAAACTTCATTGGGCAGAGACAAGATGATCTTATTAAGCAACTGGCTCTTTCCATGGAGTGGTCTGTATTCAACAAAGAGGAAGATAGCAAGGCTAAAAGACCACTAGTCCAATTCCCTGAATTCTCTCATTCATCTGCTGGTAATAAGTTTGAACCAATAAATCTGAACTGTCCCAATAAGTATGATAGAAAAAAGAAATGACTTACTGATTCGTGCCACGGTAGGGTGATTCGGAATCAACAAAATTTGTAGTCCTAAGTTCCTCCTACTGCCGTAGTCAAGCTAATGCAGTATAACGGTCTAGGGTCGAACACAGGGATGGGTTTTCTTCGTACAAATGATTTACAGTAAAGGCAAATATTGGTGAATTAAATTTGGATTTTTAAGGTTTGGGTAAAAACAGGGGGAGTGGTTGGTTGCAAACTGAAGATAAATAAAATAAAATGTAAAATAGAACTCCTTGAAGCATTGGGCCACTGAGTTTAAGATCCTAGGCTAACTAAGAGGTCCCCGGGTTAATTTCTCTCACGCTGGGAGGATGACATGAGCAAATATCTCCGAACTCGATCTTCATTCAGATATTAAACCTAAACCCTAATAATTTTCCTTTGATAGAAAGCATTTATTTAACATTTATGATTCCCTACAAAGGAAAATCTATCATGACTCATCCTACAATGATTCAGAAGGGTAACTAATGAGTCTCAATGATCTAAAAAATAAGAACCACCGAACCCCAAAAGATTACCAAGCATTGATCAAAGTGATGCACTTACAAAGGAAAACTCAACCCCTTAACCTACCTCTCGGGCTCGTAGAATGGCAATTCAATGGATAATGAGTGCATCTTAAATCTAAGAATACACTGGGAACCCTAAAAGCTTGCCAAGTATTGGGGCCAAAGAAAGTACATCAAAAGCTTTAAACCTAAAGTTAGAAATCAACCAAAATATAAAAACTTGCTCAGAAAAACAATGTGGGAACCACTGCCAGCTGCAGATCCTTCCCTAGTAGCCTTTACTCAAGAAGGAAGTGGAGCTGAGCGCCATCCTCCAAGTTGTCATCCTCGAGGTTTGGCAACCATGAAAGGGAGAGAAAGAGGAGAGAGAAGAGAGAAAAACCTGAAAGAAAGAAAGTCGCGGTGCATGTACCTAAGATTAAAAGTTAGGTTACAAACTTGGCAGGCTTATATAGAAGCCAACCCAAATGTGAAATGACAAAATACTTAAATACATGATTACAATAGGGACAAAGCGGTAATTATACAAAACGGGGTCGTTTTGGAATCAAAATATCAAAACACAGGCCCATTTTCGCTATGTAGAATTTCATAAGATATTAAATTTCCTCGCTTGAAGAAGGAATTCTTATAGACAACAAATTCGAGAAATTTCTCTATATCATTCATGGGAATTTCGGCTGAAGTTAGCTAAATTTCTCACAAATTTCAAATTAAAAATATTCCTGCGGAGATGTCGAATTGGGAAATTCACAGCACAAGAAATTCGCTACATGAAATTCCTCGCTAGCCTGACTTAAAAATTCCCACTCGCAATCCTAGAAATTGGAACTTTCGTCATGGCATAGCGAACACACTCGTGCCTCCGTCCCACCCACTGCCCAAACTACTTCCCGCATCCCGCATTTTGCCCGCTCAATTTTCTCTATTCTTCCTCTTCCTTTAGTTCCTTGATTCATGATGTCGAAGCTCACTCAATTCTTCGCTTCTTGGATCGACTCCAACAATGTTGGCATGATTAGCTCGCAAAACTGCAAAATTTGGCCACAAAATGCGATCGTAGAATAATAGGGACCTGAACGTGCAATCAAAGATTAATGATTAGTACATAAAGCACTCAAACCTATAATAAATAAATCTAAAATAGCAACTGGGGGCACTAATCACAATTTCTTAACCTACACATATCATAAATTCCTTTAGCAGTCGTAAGAAGAAAGAAAGAGCATACAAAACGATAACAAATTACGTTACAAAAAGGTCAAATAAAAAAGGTTGTGAATGAGTAATACCTAACCCTAAGTAAGAATAATCAATGCCGTGTCCAATAACTATCATGAGAGAATGAAGGCCATACAAAATTGAGTATTAAAAAAGAGCCTCCTTCTTGGTGAATCAACTAGAAACTTCCACTAAAATCTAAGTGTTTTGTTTGATCAGCTCGCAACAATAAACTGTCAAACTGCACTCTCCCCCCCAACCTAGCTACAACCACGACCTAGCATGCTAACCAACCTAAATAGATCAGGACCCACCTCTTATTCCATTGGTCTCTTCTTGTGTTGTAGGTGCACGTCGAGGGAATCGACCTCACTAAAGTCCATGTAACGGGGATCTACCGATGACTCCCAACCAATTAAGGCTTAGGGCACCAAGTCATGAGGATCTTTCGACCACAAACTCTTCAGGTTTCACCCCGGACTTCGAATGATTTCGAGACTCCAGCACCTACAACTTGCTAAACTCCACCCATCCACCCATGTAACGAACACTAAGTTGCGACTCCCAACCGCTGAAGGTTTGGCATCATTTTGTGCTGCTTTCGCCATATACCCCTCGACCGTGCTCGGTTTCAAAAGCTGCTGCAATTTTTATTCTTTTCTTTTCTTTTTCTTTCTTTCTTTTCTTTTCCACAAAGGGTCCTTAACCTATTAAAGGCGGTTAATGAAACTAGGTAGGTTATGCAAAGTAAAGGAGGTCACAGCTTTTCAAATTTTTATCATTGGAAATCTAAGGTGCTCAGGTGGTTATTAAAGGTGGAAGAAAAAGGTCAAAATCAATAAGAATTCAACTAATCATTCAATTAACTAAGCATGGAACCAATCTAACATCAATAGAATCGACAAAGCTTCAATCTTCTCAAACCACGTATTGTGTTAAACCACAAAAAATTTTGTTGCAAAAACGGGCCCAAATTTTGAAAAAGTAAGCTGTAAAGTATAACAGCTTTATAGAAAGGGGACCCAGCAAGCCACTAAACATCACAAAATGGGCTTGCTCAAAATGATACAAAAGAATAAATACAAAAGCCACTTCCTTTGCTAACTCTCCCCCCAACCCAAACATCTCGGTGTCCGAAATGGGGCTCGGATTGGAAAATTAGAAAAGGAAGTGTTACCTCCTTGATGAGATGTGATCATTTCTGGATAGGAGACTTCGCAAGCTTTCTATCGATTAATCTATTCACCCGTCATTTCAAATAAACAAGTTGTGGGAAGAAAAGAGAGGAAAAAGTGACCGCTTGGACCATTTTTAAAATTACACTTTCATAATAATCTCAAAAATGTTCTTCTGGCGGTTATTTGACTCTACACTCTCTAAGCTTTCCAACGGTACCAAGAACGCCTAAAACGGAGTTCTGATGAAAAGTTATCGACAAAAACAAAATTCGAGGCAAAAGTGGGGGCTCATAGTTATAATTTTCGCTAGGCTAAATAAAATTTTACTGTAGCGAATCTTTTTTGATTTTTTTTTTTGATTTTTTTTTTTGAAAAATCAAATAAAATAAAAATAAAAAATAATATATATATATATATATATATATATATATATATATATATATATATATATATATATATATATATATATATATATATATATATATATATATATATATATATATATATATAAACGATTTTTTTTTTAAATTAATTTTTTTATGAGACAAATTTTTTTATATATATATAAAAATAATAATAAATTTTTGAAATAAAATAATATATAAAGAAAAACAAACGTTTTTTTTTTTTTTTTTTTTAAATATATAAAATAAAAATAAAATAAATGGAAGTATTGTGCGTCAATGCTTTGTCTTTAGTGGATCATCGTTGTTTAACTCCATCCATTTCGCTTAGTTTCCAGCGAATTCTCGCTTAGCTACGAAATTTTGACCCAATTTTTTGCTATAGCTGTAATTCTTTGCATTACAATTAAAATTTCGCTTATAGTTGCGAATTTTCGCTAAGCTTCATTTAAAATCCCTCGTCGCCTCCGTGATTGGCTGACCTTCCATTCAAGCCTTCAAATTTGCATTCGTCAAAATTTGCACACAAACTGTAAAATTAACACAAGAAAATTAGAAAATTGCGTAAAAGCAAAATTAATTTAAAAACATAAATTAACTAAAAATTAGATAAAACCTAAAAGAAAATTAACGAAATCAAAATAAAATACGATAAAATAAAAATAAGACAAGAAAAATTAAAACCAAAAGGGGAGAACTTTAGAGCGCTCAGTTCGGGTGCTCCAAATTTAACCTACATCTAAATTCAACCACCGGTACATGCAATGTAGGCAAATGCTTGTGTCTCTCTCGATAGTGGCAAGAGGCTTGCACAGTGGCCACTAATTTTCTAATGTTTTGCAGCACAAGCAGTGATGGGGTGGCCTTGGTGGTGGGTGCTTCAAGGGTGAATTGCCGGTGTGAATCGCGGTTGCCGGGCAGTATAAGACTGGAGATGGCAAAGTGTTCTATTGGTGGCTCGGGTAATGGCTGGGGCTCTTCCCTCGTTTCCTTTCCATTACTTTTCTTCTCACTCAACAAGGGAAGAATTTCTTCTTCTTTTTCCATGGCCCATATACTATACTCCAATCAGGCATCCCGTGCATTCCTCGGGGAGGAGCGACCGATTCAACTTTCAATTCCTCCCCGAGGTCGCAGCTTGAGCTTCTCGCTTCATCCAAAAAAATTGCTTCTAGTCAAGCACTCATCCTCTGATTTTCTTCCCACGATCAAGCCACTGGGCAAGCTTTGAAATTGAACAACATTGTAGGTCGCCAACTTGTCGACCCACTTCACTTTGAAACCCATCTAATTTTTTGCCTGTGGGTTCTCCACGCATGGATTTTTTTGGCTCAATCAACATTAAATTCCTTTTGTTCTACCACAAAGATCACCCACCGCTTGGTAAGGTCTAGAATTGCCTACCAATCAGAGATTGGTCAGGGTGGTCGAGGCCGAGACCAAGAGGCATCTCCTGCGGATGTGGAGGAGGCATAAGTCAAGTAACACCCAGGAGAGGGTGTACCATCCATCGCCTCTATATTCCTCATGCATGTATGCTCTAGGTTCTTTCCACCAAATATTCACTATATTGTTCTTTTCCCTAGTGTTCCATTTGATCACGCTCAATTTTTTCCACTTAACCTTAAATGAACCGCTTGCCTTAAGAATTTTCAATCCACTCGTGAACTTGTCTCTCCTATTAAAAATAACAGCAACACACAACACAAAACCGTAACAAAAATCCTCGCGGCAAAATTTTTTTTTTTTTTTAACAAAGGAAATAAAACTAAGAAAAATGATCAGAATGATAAAAGGAAATTCACTAAAGACTTGTGATGAGGATCACAAGTGTTCCACGGTACCACTTGCACTAAGGCACCATCCAGAATCCGCCATTTGACTGCGGCTACGGTAGTGGTGATTCAATCATCAAAATTTGTGGGGCCTCAGTTCTTCCTACCGCCGTAGTCGCTACCGCAAAGATAGCGCACCAGGTCGAACACGGATGGGTTTTCTTCGTGACAAATGATTTGGCGTTGAAGGCAAAAATTGGTGAACAAATTCTGGGATTTAAGGCTCGGGGTGTAAAAACAGGGGAGTGGTTGGTTGCAACCAAGACAAATAAAATAAAATGTAAATAGAACTCTCAAGCATCACTGAAGCTTAAGATCCTAGCACCAAGAGGTCTCAGTTACTGATCACTAATAATACTGTCATCTCACCCATCCCATCCCAATCTCTAATTTTCCTTTTAATAGAAAAGCATTTATTTAACATTTATGATTCCCTACAGTGAAATCTATCATGACACATCCTACAATGACTCGCAAAGGGTAATCCACGAGTCTCAATGGATCTAAAATAAGAATCCACCGAACCCTAAAAGATTACCAAGTATCGAATAAAGGATGCAATCTTTACAAAGGAAAACCCAACCCCTTAACCTACCTCAAAGGGCTCAGAATGGTAAACTACACGGATATTAGTATCTAAAGCTAAGAATACACTAAACCCTAAAAAGCTTGCCAAGTATTGGCCACAAAGAAAGACATCAAAAAAGCTTTTTAAACCTAAAGTTAAAATCGGGGAACCAAAATATAAAACTCATATAGTGAAAAACAGGGGGAACCACTGCCAGCCAGATCCTTCCCCTAGTAGCCTTTTACTTCAAGAAGGAAGTGGTTTTAGCCGCTCATCCTCCAAGTTGTCATCCTTGGAGGGTGTTTGGCAACCATGGTGGAGAGAAAGAGGGAGAGAAGAGAGAAAACTCGAAGAAAATGAAAAGTCACGCATGTACTCCAAGATTAAAAGTTAGGTTGTTAACTATAAGGTGGCTTATATAGCCAACCCAAATGTGAAATAACAAAAATACCTAAAATACATGATTACAATAGGGATAAAGTGGTAATTATACAAACGGGGTCGCCGGGAACCAAAAATATCAAAAACAATGTAGCGTACCATTTTCGCCAAGTGCATAGAATTCGGCAGAGCAACAATACAAGCCAATGAATTCTACGTAGATAGCGAAATTGAGAAATTTTGTCATCAACAAAGGACTCATTAGCCAGCGAAATCTCCTCGCTAGCTCAGTAAAAATCTCTCATGAGATATCGAAACTGGGAAATTTCGCAGCACAAGAAATTTCGCTATTGAGCATCTCGCTTAGTCATTTAAAATCCCAATTTCGCAATCCCAGCTAATTGAAATTTTCTCGTCATGGCATAGCGAAATACACCCGTGGCTCTCCGCTCCCGCTGCCACCGGCCCAAATTACTTCCCGCATCCCGCATTTTGCCCCCTCGGCTTCACTTTTCTTCTATTTTCTTCTCTTCCTCTTGGTAGTCTCCGATCTATGATGTCGAGCTTGACTCGAATTCTTCGGCTGGATCACCAACAATGCTGGCATGATTAGCTCGCAGAAAAACCCGCAAATTTGCCACAAAATGCGATCAGTAAAATAATAGGGACCTAAATGTGCAAATCGAGTTAATTAGAATGATTAGTACACAAAAAGCACTCAAAACCTATAATAAATAGGGTTCAAAATAGCACTTTTTGGGCACTAATCACTTACCCTATCGTTCTTCCTTTATTTCTATCTTGGTAACTAAATCCCCTGTACATGAAAACTTAAATGAAAAATCAGTTGCAAACATTTGTGCCCATTTTCCTCTTGAATTTTTCTTGTGTTTATTTCTTTTCATTTCTGATTTTTAAAAATAAAGATTGATGAATTTTTAGTTGTATAGCCTTGTTGAATAAGAGAGAAACCAGTTTTCCTGGGTTTATTTGCTAAGTAGCTGTGAATTGTTTGGTGGAAGTTGAATGATGAATTGAATTAAGTTGCTTACTATGTTGAAATTCTTTTGAATTGAATGTTTTGATTTGTGTAAGCCTTAGTGTTGTAAAACAACATAGCAACATGTCTAGAAATCAAACAATACATAGTTCTGAAACAAGGGAAGGATGAAATGAATTGAAAAAGGAAGTTGTAAAATTATCATTGAAAATGTTGAACTTTAAGACTATGAAAGATTTAAACAAATGATGGAACAAATAAGACTTATAATTCTATTTTTGCAAATAGTTTAGTTATTATAAATCCTGATAAACAATGCACATGGTAAAAAGTACCTCAAAAACAAAGTATGTTAAGATTAGGGACATCTTTTGGGATGCATCACAGTTTAATCTCCCAACAGTCCTAGAACTTGTTAGATTATTAGTCAAGGCAAAACCCTAGGCAATACCACTAACAAGAAATGATATAAGCCATTCTTGGAAGTTTGAACCTTTCAAAGCCTACCCTTGTGATATGCATATGTATATACCTTAGTTTCTTGTTTAAGCCTTTAGCCAATTTCATCATCAACAAGCAAATGAAAAGCCTAAATCCTCCCTTAAATCTAATCCTACAGTAAAGAACCCTTATTTGCCCAGATTGCATGACAAATAAATCAATAATAGAAAATGACAAGTTTGGGGGAGTATTATTTCGAATTGTGAAAGAGGATAAGAAGTGCCAGGTGTGACAACCACTGAAATGAGGAAATGAAAAAAGAATGAAGAAAAGAAGCTATGAAAAGATACAGTATCAAGGTGGAATGAGTTTTGTCTTGTAGTCTTCCTCCCTTGAACAATTAAGTTCTTAGGGGTGTTTCAACACCTAGTGCCCTAATGCCAACTAGTATGGGAGTTAATAAACCCAAAGTTCGTTAAGGGCGGTAGAAAGCTTAAAAAGACAAAACATTGCACTATTCCATAAGCCTTGATAGGAAATGAAAAGTGAAAAGCTTCTAATGTGAGGAACTGAATTTATAGTCTGAAAGTGGTCAAGAAGAATACCACAATAGAGAGTGTGTAGAAAGATGCACCAAACCAAGTTTGGGTTTGTTTGAAAGTTGACATCAATGGAAATAGTCAAGGATGCAGAATGAAGGAAACAGTTTGAGTTGTAAATGGAATCTGGGTAAAATTGAACTTAAATTGTCCATTCATCTAGCCAAACATTACAAGCCTAAAAGACCTAATTGATCTTGAAGGTGGTATATGCCTAAATTAGTGGAGATTAATATGACAAACAAGCATATGGGACTTAGAAAAATCAAAGAGGAATTTATTATCTGAGTATTGTCTCAGAAGATTAACTAATCTGCCAATGAAAAAGAGAGAAGACCATCACACACTCACATATTAGGGTTAAATAATTGAACTGTTTATCTTATAAGAATTATTTGCATGTTTAGGGAACTTACTTGAAAATCTTCCTTGTTCTGGATGGAAAACTTGTTCAAACATGATTTTGCAACTAACTTATCTTTCTTGCTAAATTGTGGATTCGGGAGAAAAGATGTCTAGGGAAGAACAAAAAAATGTCCATAAAAATAAAAGCTGAAATGTTTGAGGACAAACAAAATTTATTTTCTTTGCTTGGGGACAAGCAAAACTTTAAGTTTGGGGGAATTTGATGAGTCCTAAACTCATCTATTTTTAGTCTATTTTTTGGCATATTTTTAGAAGTTTATGATTCATTTTAATGCTGAATTATGGAAAATTCACCAAATTTGTGTTTTGCAGGTTTTGAATGAAAAAGAAACAATTCAAGTAAGAAAAGAAGAAAATTGGCTAAGGCAGAAATGTCACGAAATACCCTGCATCGTTACGACATACTTCATGGCAAAACAGAAAGCTATGCGCAACAAGAAATGATATGTCACAACAAAGAAGAAGTTGAACTCAAGTTAGAAGTAAAGATTGTCACGACATTTCACAACTTTGTCGTGACATAATATGAGAAGAACTAAATGACAAATGTTGCAACAAAAAAAGTGAATGTTGCGACATAGTGGGAATCAGAAGACAAAACTTTTTCGTGACATTCCTTACTTTATCGCTACATTGAACTAAACAAATGGCAGTAGAGAATTGTTGAGACATTTTACAACTATATCGCAACATAAAGAGCTAAAGAGGGAAGAAAGAATGTCGCAACAAAAGAAAATTATGTCACGATAGAAAATGGAAGAGCAATGAGACGAGTCAAGAAAAGTTCGTTGTGAAAAAAGTTTTTTGCTGTGACAAACAATTCAGCGAATGACAAAGATCAAGGCAACAAGAGTATGTCGCGACAGATAAGTTTTATGTCGCGACAACAACAACATGCAACTATGAGAAAATCTGTTGCGACATGGGAAATTATTGTCGTGAAAAAGGTTGAGAAGAACCACAGAAAGAATGTCGCAACACGATAGTTTATGTCACAACAAAGATGAAGAGCTAAAGGCAAAAATATCTGTCACAACAACGGAAAGCTTTGTCATGACATAAGTTGAATAGAAGCTCCTAGAAGAGAACATAAGAATGTCGTGACATGGTATAAGCAAAAGAGTAATTTATGTCGCGACATAAAACAAAGCTAAAGGGTGAGAAGCTTTGTCGCAACAAAGAAATTTTATGTCACGACACAATCAAGAGTAGCAAGAAGGAAATGTTGTTGTAATAAAGCTTTTATGTCGCGACATACCATTCGAGTATTCAAGCTGGAAGGCACTAAAGAAATGTCGTGACACAAGACACTCAAGTCGCAATGATTACAAGACAACTTTAGCAGAACTCTGTAGCAACATTTTATAAGTCTGCGACATAATTCAAGAAGAAGGCATGAAACTATGTCGCGACAGAAAAATACAAGCCACGACAAAGTTGAAGAACAAAGATGACAACTATGTCGTGACATAATTTTCAATGTTGCTAGAAAGCCACTTACTGGGCCAATTTTTGGGGATCCATAATTTCAGTCTTGAAGTGCGGCCCATCATTTGCAAATCTCTAAATATAGCACATAGGGTAGTGTGCACAGCTTCCACCAAACCAGGAACTTCTGGGTAGCTGGAGACTCCTCTGTATATTATTATTTTTATTTTTTTTATTTTTTTCTAACAATTTAGTATTAGTTTAGCTTTTAGTTGGTTTATTTTGGGATTAAGCAAAGGATCTCAAAGTAGTTTCGAAATGTATTTATTGTAAAATTTTAGTTTTCATTACCTGTCTGGTTTCAATGGAATTTAGAGAATTTCTAAAGTTCATTTATTTAAGTTCGCTTGCAATTTCAATGAATTTTCCTGACCATGTTAGTCATTGTTATTTGTAATCCAATTTTGAAAGACTGAGCTCCCTCTGGGAATTGATCGATGTTAATTATTATTTTTTGAGCAACTTGAAAGAATGTCATAGTTCGAAATCTTGAATTTATTTAATTGGTGTTCTTGAATTTAATTGTTCAAATATTAGTAGCGTTTACCCAAAAAATGAGTATATCTTGCTCTGATTTCCAAGAGGCCTCAGTGACACAGACGAGATCCCCGAGAGTGTGGAGTAGCATTGTGTGGGCGTATGTTAGACTAATATTATGGAACTGGTGAACTCTGAAAAATTACTTTGATAGATCACTAATTTACTCATGATGTGAGGATAGTTGGATGATGTATTAATTTAGTTGATCAGATATTTCTCCTCAATCTGATGAAAGGATCTTGATCCCGTGTTAGCAGAGATATAATCAAGGAGATAGAGAATTTTATCAAATTCGAAGGATGAGATACCAATCAAATTGAGAAGGCTTCTGTATAATCCTATCTATAAAGGGGCGAATTCTTCACCCTAAGATTTGGGTGTCAACTGAAATGGAAAATACCTAGATCTTGCAGGATTATATTCTATAAGTAATCGACAGGACTCATGTCTCCGAAAGGAACATGGATCTCTAATTAGTGAAATGTATGGTGTATGGAGAAATCCAACTACTACCTTGCATCTTGACAAGTTCGGGGATTTCAAACTAATGACTTAATTATGTTATAAAATGATGCAGAAATTAATAATTGTACACTGATCTATTTCTGTTAACTTCCCAAAGGAACTTTCCAACTCAAATATTTGAATTCTTTTTATATGTAGTTATGTGGATTTTAGTTGGTCTTACTTTCCTTTAGTTTAAACCAAATCACTTTTAACTTTAGAGTTTAAATAGTAAGGATCTTTAGTAGATGGGGTAATTGATCTTTAGATTTTTCATCGATCCTCCTAGGAACGATATCTAGACTTAAATCCACTTTATTATCACAGACGACTAATCGTATCTTCAAATTTATATATACAAATTTCTGCCACTATTATCAAAGACTAACTAGAATCCCAGGTAAAGGCGCCAAAAACTTGTTAAGACCAAATATACATTGTATCCTCATAAGAAGAATAATTTTGTCACTAAATTCAATTAAAAATTTACTTTGGTCTTAAAAACCCAGAAGTGCACAGGTCGTATTAAGTAACAAAAAGTGAACATATAAGTCCAGATATCGCTCTACGTAGATCGAAGGAATTTAACTTCAGCTACCCCAATCCATCAAGTTCTACACTATTTCAACGTCTAGTTTAGATGAAAATTTAGTAACCTAATAAGAATTTAATACTGGAATCCTACATTTAATATAAAAGGAAAAAGTAAATCCTAAATGTAAATCGGATCTAAACTCGCATTATCATGAAGTAAACATCGTGATTTCATTGCCGTGAAATTGTCAATTCCGCATCTCATTCTATTTTCCCCCAAGTTGGAATTCCAAATTTGTCAAGAGGCAAGGTAGTATAGTCTGGATTTCTCCTCTAACCATATTTTCATCGTGAAAGTAGAGATTCATGTTCATTTCTCAAACATGATTCTAATCAATTACTTTGTAATTAGAATTCTATAAGATTCGTATTTTTCTTTCCAATACTTCATACCCCATTTCTTATGACTGCAGATTTCTTGTGAGCCTCCTGCCAAGACAGAAGTTGTATATTTCACAAAAGAATGATGTCTCATCCTTTAGATCTGAAAGATTTTTCTCTTTCCTTGATTAGATCTCATGCTAACACGGGATCAAGATCATTCTTCTAAACCAAGGAGAGATCTCTAATTGATTAAATTGATATATCACTCAACCCATTCTCAAACCATGAGCAAATTGAAGATTTATCTAAGTAACCTTTCAGAGCTCATTAGTTCTTCAATATTAGTTTAACATACCCCCAAGTAACTGATCTAAGCTCTCAAGAATCTCCATCTCTGTGTCACTCAGAGGGCCTCCCAAAAATCAGAGCCAAACAATAGTCCTTTCATGGGTATAAGCTACTAAAATTGGGAACATTTAATATCAAGATCAACACCATCCAAATAAACTCAAAATTCAACTCAAGAAATTTTCTTCTCATTTTGAAGAAAAGACCATAACTAACATCAGATCTTTCCCAGTGGAAGTTGTGTTCTCGAAAACTGGATTATATTGAAATACTGATCAGGAAAATTCCACTGTAAATGCAATCAACTGAAGGAATGAGTTCCAGCGTTTGTCTGGAGTTCATTGAATTCAAACAGTAATCGTAAATGAATTTCAACATTAAATTTCAACTCAAAACTTCAACAATTTCTTGTTTCAGATCCAGTAACGAATCAAAATCTCATGCTAACACTAATCTACGAAGTAAAGAAGAATAAGAAAAATAAAATAAAAAGAAAAATATAATACAAAAGAGTCCTCAAGTCCCCGTGCACTCGTTCATTGTCGGATCGACCGCCGGCTTCCGCGGTCGCTTTCTATTTATAAAGCCTCCCAAAAGCTCGGGCCCTAACTTCAATGCTTTTTATGAATCCCTACCCTTAGTCCAGAATTGCCTTCTTGTCGCCGACCTGTGGTCAGGTCGCGACAGTTCAGGTCCTTGTTGCAAGTCATCGCTGAAGGTACGCAGCGCCTGGCCGCTTAATTTTGAAGATCTGCGGCTCTTCGCTTCCAATCGCTACAGTATTGTCGTTACGACGCCTTCTTTCCTTTCAAGATGAAAACTCGTCGCTGACAGAAAGCCTTTCTGCCGCCACAATATTCTTTGCATTCCTTTGTCGCGACAATATTATGTGCATTCCTCAAGCAGTTATTTCGTAACATCGATAACCATGTCACAACACAGTTTCAGTGCAGCTTCTGTAAGTTGGTGTCGCGACACAAGTTTTCATGTCGCGACAACATTTATGTTCAGGTTATGTTGCAACAGTGTCTTGTATTATCTGCATTTTTGTTGTGACCCATTTTTCATGTCGCGATAATATTTCTAAGTATGTCTTGTTGCTGGATCTCGCGCTACGCAGGTGATCCTAATTAACAAAATTTGTATCCTGTTCCTAACGCCGTAGTCAAGCTTACCGCAGTGATAGCGGTCTAGGGTCGAACACTAGGGATGGGTTTTCTTCGTGACAAATGATTTGAGTGGAAGTCAAAATGGTGAATTAAATTTGATTTTAAGGTGGTGATAAAAACAAGGTCGCAAGGGCTTGTAAACCGAATTTAAATAAAATAAAATGTAAAATAGAAACTCCTGAAGTGTTAGGCTAATGCTGGATACTGGGGCAATTGAGGTTCTCAAGGATCTTTTCCTCGCGTTGGGGAGGATGACATATAGTCATTTCCCTAACCGGATCTTCATTTAGCTTTAAAACCTAGTCCAAAATATTTATCCTTTAGAAAAATGGCATCTACTGGCCATCAGTGATCACCGACAGTGAAGAATGAGTCTCCTGGACTCCCCTTTCTATGGGTCATAGAGGGTAACTAATGAATATCAGTGGATCTAACAATAAGCATCCACTGAACCCTAAAAGCTTACCAAATAATAGTCATTCAAGGAGATTCGAAGGGATAAAAACCTACGCTAGGAAAGTGGAACACTGATGGCAAGGATACTTCATGAGCAACAGGAACTCTCCAGCCTAGATCCTCGCACTCCGCAGTCTCCTCTTCAAGGAGGAAGAGGTCTAGCCAAACATCCTCTGAGTTGTCATCCTCAGAGGAGTGTTTGGTAGCCGAGAAAGGGAGAGAAAGAGGAGAGAGAAGAGAGAAAACTGGAACAAAATGAAAAGCTGCGTGCTGAAAGCTTGAATCAAAAGTTAGGGTTACAAAATGTCATAAGGTGGCTTATATAGCCATACAAGAGGTGTGAAATACCAAAATAACCAAAATAATATGATTACATCGAGGGCAAATGGGAATTACACAAAACTGGGCCATTGATCAAAATCGAGGGGGCAAGATACAATAGAATCTGAGGCATAGCGAAATTCTAATCTCACTATACGCGGATTTCGCTTATCATAGAGAAAATTCGCTATGATAATACTCGCTTATCATAGCTAAAATAACTTGGCCAGCTTAAAATTGAAATTTTCGCTATGCACAAGAATTTTCGCTATGATACGAAAATCTAAAGATAGCTTAATTTCGCACTCGTTCTAGCCAGGTTCCATCGCTCCCGCGCCACTGCTCGCTCTCGTCTGAAATTCTACACCCCGTATCCCGCTTATTTCTTCCATTTTCCGCTCTTCTTCTTCTTAGTCTCTCGATCTATGATGTCAGTTTGACTCCGAATTCTTCATGTTTGGATCGACTCAACAATGTCAAGTATGAAAAGCTCACAAATTTTGCAAAATTTGCCACAAATGCGACAAGAATATAGGACCTTGATAAATAAATCTGAAGACTGTAATGATTAGTATACAAAAAGCACTCAAAACCCATAATAAATATGGTTCAAAATAAAGACTTTTCGGGGGCACTAATCACACCCCAACCTACATCGCTAGGTCCCTGAAGAATGAAAGAAAGAAAGAGCATACAACGATAATAACAAAATAATGTCTACAAAAATTATATTTCAAAAAGGTCAGAATGAGTAATGCCTAACCCTAAGTAAGAATAATCAATGTCGTGGTCCAATAACTATCAAGAGAGAATGAATGCCATACAAAATTAAGTATCAAAAGAGTCTCCATCTCAGTGAATCAACCAGAAACTTCCACCAAAATCTAAGTGTTAGTTTGATCAGTTCTCAACAATAAACTGCTAAACTACACTCTCCCCTCAACCTAGCTACTACCAAAAAACCTAAGATAACCAACTTGGGGGCCAGATCAGACTCCACCTCTTATTCCACAATTCTTTTGTGTTTGTAGGTGCAATGCCGAGGAATCGACCCCACCAAAGTCCATGTAAAGGATCACCATGACTCCCAACCAATTAAGGCTTAGCATGACTAAGTCATAAGGATCTTTCGAATTACAAACTCTTCTGTGTTTCACCCTGGACTTCGAATGATTTCGAGACTCCAGCACCTACAACTTTCTAAACTCCACCCATACACCCGTAGCGAACACTAAGCTCTACGACTTCAACCATTGAAGGCTTAGGCACTGTGCTTTAGTTTTCACATATAAATTTCTGACCGTGCTCTGTTTCAAGGCAAAGCGTAGCAATTTTTATTCTTTTTCTTTTCTCTTTCTTTCTCTTTTTCATATCGTTTTCTTTTTCTTCTTTTTCTTTTTCTTCTTTTTCTTTTTCCACAGGGGTCCTTAATCTATTAAAGGTAGTCAACGACACTAGGATAGGTTGTGAAAAGTAAAGGAGGTTGCGCAGTTTTTTAGCCTATCATTGAAACCTAATGTGCTCAGTGTGTGGTTAGCTAAAGGTGGAAGAAAAAGGTCGAAATCAATAAGAATTCAACTAATCATTCACTCAACCAAGCATGGAACCAATAACATCAATAGAATTGGACAAAGTTTCAATTTTTCCAAACTATGGCCAGCACAATATTAATAAAAATTTTGGTCAGAAACGGGTCCAAATTTTGAAAAAGTGTCAGATAAGATAACAAAATTTATAGAAAGGGAACCCAACAAGCCACTAAACATAAAAAATGGGGCTTGCTCAAAATTGTAAATGTTATAACATAAAGTCACTCTTTCGCTAACTCTCCCCCAACCCAAACATCTCAATAAACGGGCCTTGATTGAAAATTCAGAGAAGGAAGTGTTACCTCCGATGAGATGTGATCATTTTGGATAGGAAACTTCATGCTCTTCCATCGACACTTATTCAATTCGTCGATTCAAACAAACAAGTTGTGAGAATGTTATATAAAAGCTGACCATTCTCGTGGAGCATTTTGTAAAATTACACCTTCATAATAATTTTTCAAAATGTTCTTCTGGCCATATTTGATTCTACACTCTAAGCCTAATCCGCATCAAGAACGCCTAAAACGGAGCTCGAATGAAGCTTATGAATAAATAAAATTCGGCGCAAACAAGGAGCTCCATAGCGAAAATTTTCGCTATCATACGAAAATTCGCTTATGATAAATAAAATCGGAAGACGCGAAAATTTCGCAACAAGCCATAAATTTTCGCTATGTCTAATAAATAAACTTTTAATTTTTTATTATTATTTTTTTTATTTTTTTATTTTTTTGAAAACAAAATAAAATAATTAATAAATAAAATAATAATAAAATAATAAAATAATAAAAAATAAAATAATAAAATAATAAAAATAAAATAAAACATTTTTGTAGACAATTTTTTTTAATTTATTTAATATATAAAAACGATTTTTTCAAAAACAAAATAAATAATAATAATAATAATAAATGTTTTTTTAATATAAAATATAAATAAATAAAAATAAAATAAAATGAAAACACTGTGGCATTGCTTTGTCTCGCTATGGAAGCCACAGACACAGCTGTTAAAATTCGCTATGATAGCCGAAAATTCATTCGCACATCGCCAAATTTTCGCTTATGGTCATAAAATTTCGCTATCATCGCGAAAATTCCTCGTGATTTTCCTCGTCTCCTCCCCGCTTGCCATTTCTTCATTCCAAAATTTCTTCAAAATTTTCACTTAAACCGCAAAATTAATGCAAGAAAAATTAGAAAAATTGCGTAAAAGCAAAATTTAATTTAAAACATAAATTAACTAAAATTAGAGAAAATCTAAGAAGAAAAATTAATGAAATCAAAATAAAATGCGATAAAAATAAAATAAGACAAGAAAAATTAAACAAAAGCTGAGACTGTGGTTTCCAAACCACTTCCCTGGGGCCTCGAGGTCAGCCGAATCACACTCGTAACGCTGTGCCCGGTGCTCCAACTGGACCGCTAACCAAACTACATCGTACATGCAATGTAGGCAACTCCGCCAAAGTTTTTGATGTGCGGGCAAAATTCCTCGACGCATACTAATCTTTTCGTTTCAGATAAGTGTGCAATGATGGGCTGGACTTGTTTTCGGAGCGTGTGTCGATGCTCGATTTTGGCCGGCAGCGCTGGTAGTATGTACACTGGGTCACCGAGGGGGATACCGGCAAAGGTCGTTGTCATAGCGGGCATTAGATCCAAATCTACGCTCGCTGAATGGATGCCTGGGGTTCCTTCCTTTCTTCCTTTCCACCGCCCTCCTCAGTCAATAAGGCAGTGATTTCTTCTTCTTTCTCCCATGGACAAACAACAGCACAAGTATATGAGGATTCAGATAACCCCTACTGTTGACACTGCTTCTCCACCATGGTGTCAGTCAAGCACCCTCCTTCTGAATTTTCTTCCTCTTGATGAACAAGCCGATCGGGTGAGCTGAGATGGATTCCTACAGTGTGTCCAATTTTATCAATTCCCACTTGGAACCCATCATATTTCGCTCGCAGAGCTCTCCACTGCGGTTAATTTCCTCGACGCCCTCGGATGGGCCACGACTCGCTTCCTACGAAATTATCCACTAGTTCGCTTCAAGTCTCAGGATGGCCCGCCTGAACCGGATAAATTCAATCGCGGGTGGTCAGGTGACCGGGAGAGCGAGGTATGCCGGGAGGCACCATGTAGGAGGTGCACTCATCCATCGGGTCTCATATTCCCTCATGTAATCTACACGGGTTCGATTTCTCTCACGTAGTTGTCGCGCCATCGCCACGGAAGGTTCCCGTGAAATTCTCATTGTCATGTATGCTCTGTGGTTATTCTCCACGTGGTACTCACTATACTCGCTCTTCCCCTTAGTGTTCCATTGATTCTAGCTCAAGCCCACTGAACATGCAATCCCGCACAAAAATGTGCAACACACGCACAATTGCCAAAACAATCCTACAACAACTTTTTTTTTTTTAAAAACCAAAGAAAAACATGTTAAAATATGTGCTAATTCACTGCACTTCAGATTTGTGATCACAAGTGTTCCAATACCAAATGCACTTTAGTCATCCCTAAGAATCTGCCATTTGATTCGGGTGCCACAAAGAGGTGATCCGAATCAACAAAATTTATCCTAAGTTCTCTCCTAACGGCCAGAAATAAGCTACCGCAAAGATAGCTGGCTTCAGTATTACCGAACACCTGGGATGGGTTTTCTTCTGCATAAAATGATTTGAGTGAAGTCAAAAATGTGAATTAAATTGATTTTAAGGTGGTGATAAAACAAAGGTCAGTGGTTTGCAAACTGAAATTTAAATAAAATAAATGCAAATAGAACTCCTCAAGTGTTGTGCCACTCAGGTTGGATACTGTGGCAACCGAGGTCTCTCCAGATCTTTCTCGTCGGTGAGATGTGACATATAGCCGTCCATCCTGGACTTCATTTAGCTTTAAAACCTAGCCCCAAAATATTTATCCTCGTGGAAAATGGCATCTACTAAATCATCGCTGATCACCGACAAGAAGAATGAGTCTCCTGACCCTTTCAATGGGTCATAGAGGTAACTAATGAATATCGCGGGATCTAACAAGCATCCGCTCTAACCCTAAAAGCTACCAAATAATAAATATTCAAGGAGATTTGAAGCCGATAAAAACCTACGCTGGGGAAGGGAACACGGATGGCAAAGTGGATACTGCGTGAAGAACAAGTGGACCTCGTGAGCTCTGTAGGATCCCTGCATTCCAGCTGTACCCCCTCCTTCAAGGAGAAGAGGTCTGGCTTAAACATCCTCCAGCTTCGCCATCCTCGCAGGAGGCTCGTAGCCGAGAAAGGGAGAGAAAGAGGGAGAGGGAAGAGAGAACCGGAACAAAATGAAAAGTCATGTGTCAAAGCTCGAATCAAAAGCGGGTGGTTACAAATGTCATAAGGTGGCTTATATAGCCATACAAGAGTAAAACACCAAAATAACCAAAATAATATGATTACATCGAGGGCAAATGGGAATTACACAAACGGGTCATTGATCAAAATCGTAGGGGCAAGAATTTCCCGCTTATGCATGAATTTCGCCATCATGAATAAAAATCGAGGCATACGAAATTAATTTTCGCTATGTGACAAGATTTTTAATACAAATAAAATTCAATTATGATAGCGGTAAAATTCCAAAGATAGCGAATTTTGCACCGTCTTCGCGCAGCTATTTGCTCCATCAAGCCCCTACTACAATGTTTTACTCCCCGCTTCCAAATTACACCCTCGCATCCCGCTATTTCCATTTTCTTAGTCTCTCGATCTATGATGTCGAGTTTGACTCGAATTCTTCATGCTCGATCGACTCAACAATGTTGGCACAAAAGCCTACAAAAATCGCAAAATTTGCCACAAAATGCGACGTAGGAATAATAGGACCTTGATGTGTGTAACGGAAAGACCAATGACGATACAAAAAGACTCAAACCCATAATAAATAGGTCCAAAATAGTACCTTTGGGTACTAACTCGCTTGCAACAATGTTTCTGTCACGACATCCCTGGTCGCGACCCGTAAATCCAATAACATATAGGTTTTATCAGCTCTCGAGCTCGATTCCTCGTCGCAGCCTTATTCCGATGTCGCAACATACTCTAGTGTCAGGAATGTTTTCTATCACGACCCAGTTTGTTATGTCGCGATAGAACTTCTCTGCATTCAGCCCATCCTTGTGTCGCGACTCAATATGTTATGTTACGACACTACTTTTCTGTATTATGTTGATTCTTTGTCGGGACATAGAAGAGTCTGTCGCGACCTTGTTTCTTTCTGGCCAAATTATATCTATGTCTGTACATAAAAGTCCATGTCGTGGATAGAAGTCTGGCTCTCAACATCTAAGTATGTCACAATACGGGTTTCTTTTGTCTCAACTAAGGCGCTTCAACAAGTAGCATCTCATGTCACAACCTGCATTTTTCTTATCGCATAAACTTCTTTCCTTCGTTGTTTAAACTCGCTTCTCTGTCAACACTAAAGCTTCTCGCAGATCACCTCTTCTTCCGTCTCTCTATCCAAATTTATTCTATGTCGCAGCCAGGCCGTGGTCGCGACGCAAAAGTTTATATATATCGACTGCACTTTGCCTTCTTCATGTTCTACGTGTCGCGATACGTCAGCTCACCGCAACATAACCTTTCGCCAATACCAGCCCTCGTGTCGCGACATACAAAAATGTATCACAACAGACTTCTTCAACACATCTTTTCCGTCTTCAACAAACTTTCCATGTTTCGTGTCGCGTCGCGACAGATATTCTGCCTTCACCTAGCATTGCGTCAGAACACAAACCATTCTGTTCTCTGGCTAACTCGCATATGTTTTTCTCCCATTCTCCGTCGCGACCTACCGCCTTCTATCGCGGACTCAGCCCAATCTGTCAACAATCGATTACGGTGTCAAGTACAGTTCTTCGGGTAATCGCCGAAGCTCGTCGCGATACACAAATTCCCTGGCCGCTACATGGGGACCGAATTTGTCGTTTTTTCTTTTTCTCATTGAATTTTCTCCTCAATTAAAACCCAGAAACACAAGTTTAGTAAATATTCCATAATTGGCATTAAAATAAACTCGAAAAATACTAAAACAAGTTTCTAAAAATGGATTCAAAAAATAGACGAAGCTTAAGACTCATCAACGACCTATGCACTTGCAGTGATCTAAGCCAAAACAAATTTTTTAAATAAAGCCTTCTCTTATAAGGCAAATAAAATATTGCATACCTTCAATCAGTCAATAAGTTTTTGGCACCGTTACTGGGGACTGATTTAATTAGTCTTTGGAAGCTATGTTAGAAATTTGTCTTAACAACAATATCAAGAATCAGTTGTTTTTGGTCTATGTGAAAAGAAATAGTTAACACAGTCTCCCATAACAAATTGAGTCGAGAAATCTCACCATTGATTTGCAAAGTGAGTTCCATGCAAATTCTAGATTTGTCTCATAACAACTTCGTGGCATGTTTTCCTACAAGCTAGAATTTTAAAGAAAGATCTCTGCTTTGGAATTTACAAAGAAATCAATTTCATGGCATCATTCCTCAAACATTTTTTAAGGACAATTTACTCTGATTTCACTTCAACAATAATCTCAATCGAGGGCCTAAGACTGATCTTGATCATTTGTGTAGAACTCGAAGTTCTGCACCTTGGAAATAACAAGATAAATGATACATTTCCATTGGTTTGGAGCTCTTCCAAAGCTGCAAGTCTCTTGTTTTGCACTCTAATCGCTTCCATGGGTTATATAGGGTTCCTCCGAAATCAAATCCCCATTCACAGCTCAGCAATCATTGATCTTGCTCATAATGATTTTGAGGGTGAATTGCTTGAAATGTATTTGAAAATTTTGAAAGCAACAATGAATATAGATGAAGGCAACATGACAAGAAAATACATGGGGAATATTATTATCAAGATTCCATTATGGTGACAATAAAAGGGGTGGAGATTGAATTTGTGAAAATCTCTGGTCACTTTTACAACGATTGATTTTGTCTGGCACAAATTCCAAGGAGAGATTCAAAGTGCACTGGAATCTTAATTCACTTTTTGAGGGCTCAACTTGTCTCATAACTACCTTACAAGATTGCATCCCATTATCTTTCGTAAATTTGAAGACTTCAATCCTGTGACCTTCTTCAAACAAGCTGATTGGGAGAATCCCTCAAGAACTAACAAGTTTGACGTTTCTTGAAGTTTTGAATCTTTCTCAAAATCATCTTACTAGATTTATACCTCAAGGTAGTCAGTTTCAGACATTTGGAAATGATTCATACTACGGAAACCCGGGATTACGTGGATTTCCCTTATTGAAGAGATATACAACTGATGAAGTACTAGAGCCTTCACAAGAAATGTAAGGTAGAAGCTCAAAGTGGGTTTTACTGGGAAATAAATATCACGTGGGATAAGCATGTAATTCAGAATCGGGTTTTCTTGCTTATGTCAATATTAATGGATATGGATGAGAAAATAATCTATTATGTCAATATAAATGTAATCTTGTTTATGACATCAATAATTTTTTCCTTTTCTTTTCGTTTTTTTTGTTTCGTGATAAGGCAATTTTAAGTGGATTCATTAATCAACACTTTTCCAATCAATATATATATATATATATATATATATATATATATATATATATATATATAATTTATAATTTGAAAGAGAAAATGTCATATCTTTGGAAAATATATATAAAAACAAATCATTATAAAAATTTAGGAGCCATTTAGATATATTTCCATTTTTTTTATGTAAGAGGTGGTTACATCTTATGTTTAACATTATGTCTCTCACTACTTTTGGGGGTAATGATCAATCTTCTCATCAATGGTCTCCTTACAAGTAAATAAACAAGGGAGATCTAGATTCATACTGACAAATGACAAATGATCATGTAATGCCTTCAATTGACTGGATTCTTAATTTATCAGATGAATTTTTGTTCCACTTTATGATTTCTAACCAATGTCAAACAAGGACAAGGGGGAGCACCTTTTTCTCAAGCCAAATGTGATCATCCATGGGAAAGAAAGGTCGATTTTTCAAGCATAGTTCTAATTCTGATTGAATCCCTCGAGTCCTCCTTTCAAAAAAGAGTCAGCTCTCATCCTTTCAAACAATTACTAATAAAGTAGTAAGATCTAGAATAAGGAGAAGTAAAGGTGAGATACCCATCTTATGTTACTAAACGTATATAAAATGGAGTCTCGCTTCTCTCGACAATAGAAAACCCGCCAGGAGGTTAAGTTCTACTACACATACGTAAAATGCGTAAAAGCCTTTTCATTTCAAAATTGATCCTAACTTATCCACTCCAGCGCCTAGTGGACAACAATGACAGATGCAGAGTAAAGAACCTGGCTACAACTAGCCTCCTTCCTCTCCGGGTCACTATCACCCTGAGAAGAGTCGTTTTCGTTCACCTCTACAGCCGTAATGTATTTTCCATTCACTGATCATGTGATTCCCTCGGCGTAGATCTTGTATCTGGATATCAATTATGCCAAAGTGAAAAAACAGGTAATGATCTAGAAATTAAACACAAAGAAAGAAAAAAAAAACCTGAAATTTTTCTCTAAAATGGATCATTTTTCACCTATGAGTGCATTGGCTTACTAAATCTTAACCTTCTAATCCATTACTAGTCTCTAACCCAGTCCTATAAAACTTGAAGCTATCAACATTTATGACTTAAAGATCGAGCCGGAATCATGAAGATTTGTTTCTATGAGAAAATCTAAGCATTTCGCCTTTTGGTCAGCCTGATCAAGATTCGGGAAAGTTGTTTTCTCGACTCAAGCCCATATACCTTCCAATAAACATAGGGTTCTCTATGTATCCATTTCGCTCTATTGTTACCCTTTCATCAAGAACTAAGAGAATGTGTGTGTACACCAATTGAAGAAATCTCCTCATAAGCACATATGGGAGGGGGACAAGCATGGTCAATCAGAAGACACCATTAATTTCCCGCTGAATCATACCCAAAATGTAATTGTATGACAAGAAGAAAAATAATACATCACCTAATAAACCCCATCCATTATAACAAAGAGAAAAACTTCGAGCAAGGGTATGAGTCCATGTTCGGAATCTAGTCTAGAAATAAAAATAATAAAATTATAAAAAAATTCAGGACAAACAAATACTCACATAGAAAGAATATAACCTTTGTATTTTCAAAATTTACAAAAACAGATCCAGATAAAGCACTCACAGCACCAATCTTAAGAACTGCAAACCACTAACAACTAAGTGCTAGAAAATGCAATTACAAATCATAGCAAAGAAAATTCATATGTACGTATATCCGAAAGTATTTTCAATGTTCTATCAAGACTAATACTCTAAGATGCTCGTCGAATCCATGTGCAATAATCATGACAACCGCAGATATCACACCCTTCTCATATGATTCTCCAGTTTCAACAAAGATGACTAGTAACGAAAGCCCAATTGAATAACAAATAACATCATAATACAATAAGAAACAAAAGCCTCGAAAACAAACATAAAGGGTGATGATGATATGAAAAAGAAGGTGTTTCACATAACATGAAAAAGCAAATGAGTTTAACTTAAGTACTAAGTATATGTAGAGGATTGATGGCCATAAGAAACCAAAATGCTTACTCTATGTTGCATAGTCAGCAGGCATGTTTTCTTATTTCCTACACTTGTGTTTGTGAACTATAGCAATGTTTAACCCGACTAACTCAAGCCTCAAACATCGCGACATGTCTCTGAATTTCAAATGGGTTTTTATGGTCATCACTATCAAGAAGATACCCCAAATATGCTAGAACAGATTCACACTGCGCCAGAGCCACAGGAGGTGCAGAATGAACTAATAATATGATTTACTTATTTTTTGCATGAACTTTTAAGGTTAACAGAACAAAACAAGATTTGCCTAGCAATATGCTTTCCGTGGATTCTCATAAACAACTTTCATCCAACACCCAGCCACATCTTTGCATGATCTTAGGAATCAAACAACTCACGGGATTGTTGTTAGTGAACTAAACTATCTCACTATCACTCGACTGTATCTCTTCAGATTTATTCTCGTTAGTTCCGCCTCAGAATAGCAATTAATTAGAAGCTTTGATACGGCATTCTCATATATATAAAAAAAAACAAAGAGTTTGGTGGGTGTGCTATTTTAGAACAAAGGTCATACCTAAGTTACTAAGAACATGTATGTAGACGAGTTTGTCTACCTAAATGAAGAGGGTACGGTACTGATATGTGGTCGCTGGATGAAGTCTGGGCTCGAGGAATCTTCATCGGGCCTCGAAGGAGGTCAGTAGTTAACATATCGTATGAGGGTCTCCTACCTACTAACGAAATACTCCTCGATGAAGAGGTGTATCAAGGAGAACCCGATCGAGTATCATTAGAAATCTCAAATATATCATCCACATCCGACTATGAACTCATGATAGCACTCAGCCTTTATCAAACCATTGATTTGGGATTGAAAGATGGAGAATTTGGAAAATGGTGGATTCTAACATGATCGATGGTGTGCGTATGATCTCAGGAACGCTGGCAAATGCGAAGTTAAGGCCAGGCTTCCTTTCACTGCCTCCGAACTTGTCTGGAATGGCAGCTTGGTAAGAATGAACAATGAAGCGAAGAGGGGGGAAGACAGTCGTATGCCCCTCCCTCATCGTGTAAATTTTCGCAAGTAAATGGATTTCATTCGTCTAAGATTTACAGTTCAGAATGATTATGAATTTTCAAAACCCGTTGCAAATTTGGACAAAGGGGTACTTCTTTAACTCTAGCCATCCCAATTTTGCAAACCACTTGCAAAATTTCGCAAGGGCCTTGCGAAAGTCTCCAGAGAAGAATTTTTCAACTTATCTTATCTTCCAAAATACTCTTTGCTCTCTAGGAAACTTGCATTCACCCTCCAATAATTAGATCCTAACAAAATAACACCTAAATATTCAAAAACACACAATAAAGAAAATTAAAATCATTAAAAAATCAAAAATCTAAACTGGGTTAAAAAATAAAAAATAAATAAATCAAAGTGAGAAATAAAGAATAAGAAAAATGAAAAGTAAAAGAGTATGATCCATTTAGCCTTAAGGAAGACTAAGCCCACAAAATCAAATAGACTTGCCAGGAGGTCTAAGGAGGATAGTTCATCCTCTCGCACCATATGCTTCAAATGGTCAGCCTGTCCATTAACTTGGAAAGTGTCTCCGATAAGCGAAAAATGTGTGCTATAAATGTGTGTGCCTACTTGCGAAAGTGCACAGGTCGCCACAAGTAATAAAGTGAAAGTATAAGTATCATCCCACGAGGATCGCTACTAACAATCAAATCAATCCTAGCTTATTCAGATGGTGGAAATATGAGAATAAAAGGAAAACTAATAAACTAAAATCCTAAGCCAACATGCAAGGATAAGAAATATAGTGGAAAGCCTGTGGTTTAGATTTCATTTTAGCCAATCATTGCGTATTAGGTTCAATTATCCCTAATTGCCATCCAAATCACTATTAATGGTAAGTCCACTATTATAGGGATGTGAATCTCTCTAGAATCCACACCCACCTTTAATCTAGTATTTCATCTCCCCGTTCAACCTAAAGTCCTAAGAGCGCAATGAACCGAGAAACATTAATTTACCACACAAAACCCATAAGAAACTATTAATTAATTCATGGTAATTGTGATGTCCTAACATGGTCTAATTCAATCCTCAATTTCTCGCCCTCAAATCGGAACCACAACTCATCATGGCGATTAATCATCAACAAGTATAAAGGAAATGTGACTAGAACATTTAATAAGACTATAATCCAAACATTAAATGTAGAGTTAATCAAATCCCAAATACAAATCCAACCTAAACTACATCTAAAACCCTAAAAATGGGATTAGTTCATGGAGGGAGAAATACAACCATAAAAATGAAGAAAAGTAAGAGGCTAGTAGAAGAGCAAGTTGATGAAACCCATTTCTTCTTCAAGTCTCCTTCTTCTTCTTCAAGGCCAAAATAGATTTCCTGTGATTCGTCTTCAAGTGCTTCCACTCAAAGAATCTTCTCCCTTGCTCCATGAGCAAAGCCCCCTTTCTCCCCGCGAACTCCCTCAAAATGCCCTAATTTCTCAGGGCGGTAAACGCCCAAGAACAACACTGATCTACGCCAAAACAGCCCCAACATCACATCAGAGCGTGATGGATTCGGCAAAATATGGTATGGCAAAAATGGGAACCTACTGGATGAATGAAGGTCTAAACTACATCGAGGTGATAAAGCTCCATTTTCATGAATAGATGCCTCACACCAGATGATTTCACTCCCACGATATTATCAAGCCAATATATTTTCCTTACTTTACTTCCTTCACTCCTTCCTTCATAACTCTTCATCCAGATCTAATCCATGCAGATCTTATGTCGCTGAAAAGCTCTGAGCCAATCCATAAATATAACTGATTCTAGTTTCAGTCGGTATTATAGTTAAATGCTTCAAAGAGAGGAGTTGTTGTTATATGTTTGAAGGTGCTGTTTTGCTGATCATTTTTTTCGCTATTTCACTCCAATTTCACATAATTCAGCTAAATTATTGACCTAATAATAAATATGAACATATGGAGAATTAAGGACACTTATTTAACATAAAAACACTAAAAAAATAAGTAAACATAGGATAAAATGAGTATTTAAGATACTCATCATGTTCCCATGCTGCTTTGACAAATTTCAACAATTCGATGGGAGTGCACTATTTGAGTAAAATTTGGGTTCATCCATTTTGATCTCAATTTTCTCATAAACCTACGTAGCTTTCAATCATACAAGAGGAACTTTTTGGCCTTAATGGAACTCCCTTCTCAAGACATTTTCATCATGCCACCTTTTCAACCTCGCCTTAGCAATCTTAGAGTTTATATAATTCCCATCTGCCTATGTCAATGAATCTTTGAGTCCAGCTCCTGGATGTCAAAATTGATCTTTTTAGGCCCATCATGCCTTTATTCAAGCTCCAGCGTATGTACAAGTATTCCCAAATACAAAGAGATAAGGAGACATGCCATGATAGTTTTGAAAGTGATCATAATCTTAAAGAGCATCAACAAGTTTCAATACCCAATCTTTCCTATTGGTTTCAACTACCTTCATAAGAATATTCTTGATCTCCGAGTTTGCAAGTTCAAACTTGGCCATTTGTTTGTGGGTGATATAGAGTCACCAACTTATGCTTCACTCCATACTTGGCACGGAGATTCTCAATGGCATGTTGCAAAATCGCTTGCCCTAATCACTAATACTGGACTTAGGTACTCCAACCTCGAAACAATGTTGTCTTTTAGGAATTTGAGCAACACTCCCAGATCATTACCCAAACATGAAACAATCACCACCCACTTCTAGACACATGGTCTACTCCTACGAAATAGAGTGAATGAGCTAAATGGAGAATGGAAGGGTCACATAAAGTCAATCCCCAAACATCGAATATTTCCACTACAAGTATCAGTTATAGGGCATCATATTTCTCCTTGTCAACTTGTTAAGCCTTAGGTAATCTTTTGTACTCTGCATATGGAATTGACATCTCGAATAAAGCAGTAGGCCAATAAAAATCCGATTGCAAAGACCTTAAAGCTTATCTTTGTGTGGCAAAATGTCCTTCACAAGTTGAAGGCCTGGTCATATTGCTTAAGAATCCCTAGCTACTCATCATCTTCCTTATCACTGATCCACATAATATTTATAAAGGAAAACTCATTCAAATAAAAAAATGTATTTTGGACACATAAAATCAAATGATCTTGATCACTTGTAATTTAGGCATACCAAGGAGTAGTGGTGAGGTGCATGAGAGATTCATTTTGGAAGTCTTCACACTGGTCCACTAGGAGTAGAACATGGTCAAGAGATATCTAAATAGATGATATGCTATTACATTTTTCAATTTTTATTATCTTTAATCTGAAAGTTGAATTATTGGAGTAAAAGTATCCACGCTTTGGCACCTTTGCTTACCTAGAAGGTACTTAAGAACTAAATAGTTTGTGAAGACTAATATAGGAGATCCCAGGCACTAAATATGAACTAAATTTGTCAAGGACGAGCACCATTTCAAGCAACTACTCCTTTTCTCTTGTGGTGTAGTTCTTTTGGGCTTCATTAAGGGATTTTCTTGCATGATAGATCATATGGACTTTTTTTCTTGCTTTGGATGGTTTCAATGGCTTGGTAACTAGTGTCACACATCACTTCGGGCGGAGATTCCAATTAGGGTGCTCTTATAAATAGGTTCACTAGTCAACAAACTTCAATTCATCAAAGCTCTTTTAACTTTTTTTCTTCTCATTTAAATTGAGCATCCTAAGCAAGTAGTTCACACATCGGTCTAGCCAGTTTGGAAAAATACTTGATAAAATGTCTCTTAGACCTGCATGGCCAAGGAATTGACGAACCTATTTGACATTTGTTGGTGGAGGTAGCTTTACAATTAGGTCAACTTTCGCTTTATCAACTTCAATCATTTCTTTTCAGAGTAGATGATGCAAAACAATGTCTTGATCTACCATAAAATGGCATTTCTCCCAATTAAGCACAAGGTTCTTTTCAATTTTTTTTGAGTTTCTATTCAGCCTTTGCTCAAATGATTTTAGAGAACCCATCAACTCACGAACACTCAATTTTGAGATATATCCATTGTTTGTTCAATAACAGCCACAAATGGATCAAAATTTTCAAGCACACTAATCAATACTTTCTCAAAAATCTTCTTATCTGAAATTTCTTCTCCATACATCTTCATTTGATTAACATGCTCTTGTGAATCGTGTAGAGTTTCATTTATGTTTCTTAGCTTTTCTCTTCATCTTCAAATTCTCAAATTTTCTAAAAGACTAAAGCTTCATCTCTTACCTAGAATTTCCCACATATTCTTGGGAAAATAGGATCATCCACAGCTCTCTATGCAACATGTGGAGAGAGCACTTGCATTCAACTTTGCTGGTTTTCACTCACCTCATCTTCAAATTTTGTTTTTCTACATACCCATCTTTGGTCATGGATTCTCCTTAACAAATCCTCCTTCAACCGAGCTCTGATACCAATTTGTTGGGGCTGGTTATTGTTGCAGAAGAGATGATTATGGATGTAGCACACTTTGCTTAAATTTCTGTACTTCACGTGCGATTATCGCTGTGATCTGGAGCAAGAAAATCAAAGAAGAACAAAGGAAATACAGAGCATTTTTGGGCAAGTGAAACAGGACAACCTTTTCCAGTTCTCTACTTCTCTTTTTCATTCAATTATACATGTTTTTTAATTTTTTATTACAAGAGATACAACACAATCATAACACTCTCATCACACTACACTTTGTCTACACTTTTGGCTTAACCAAAGACCAAAAAATACAAACTATACTTTACATTAATAAAAACAAACCTGGAGCATTACATTAATATCAACACAGGAGGATTATTTATTGAAATAGACTTTCTGAGAGTTTCATTTGCTTCCATTCTATATCCTTCAGAACTTTTAATTCATTCTCAAGCATCATTAACCTATAGATTGTCTTACAATCATCCTGATGCTGTTTCTTGAGACTTGATTCACATGTCATAAGCAGGAGTTGCAGCGGATATCTGTAACACACTTCCTGTGCCACACTTGAGCATGAAGGAGGTAAGATCTGTTGGTTTGGGTTCCCAATAACTATATTGAGTCTTTTTGTGAATGTCCTATCTGTTCGTTAGTAACTGACTCATTATTTTTAATTTTAGTATCAATTCTAGGTTGTCATTTTTTAAATTTTCTGATGCTAAAGCTTAGGTTAATTGAATTATTGATCATGGTTCAATGTATCGGTCCCTTTTGCACTGAGTCTTATACCTGATACCATCTTAGGCATTGACCGTGACTGTGACTTTGAACCATGTTATTGATATAACAAATATTGATGAATTTAAGCTAAAAGAAAACTATAGTGGTTTATATTCTTAGTATTTTCCATCAGATTGCTTCTTAAAAAGTGTATCACAGTTATCTAGAAGCTAGATGGTTTGACTTCTTCAGATAACAGATCTAGGTCATAAAATGTGAAACCCCGAGAAAATCCTAATTTTCTCAAAAAGGGTAAAATTGTAATTTCAGTCAAAAGCTGGAATTTTTCTAGATCTCGGAAGATGAAACAAACTCACCGCTGGAATCAGTTCTCACAAATCAGCTACCACTGTAATTTCACGTAATTTCAGAGTACGGAATTTCACGCTTTTTCGAGGCAATCAGAAGCAAAGGACACTTGGCACATTTTGAGTGATCAAGAGGTGCCACGTGCCATGAAAAGTTAATCAAACATGAGCTTCGGGCGTGTGCCATGGCTTTATTATCAAGACGTATCGTCATCGCACAAAATCCAAAGAGGATGACAGCGATAAGTGAACTGCCAACCAATGAGAGTTGGACACTTGGCAAGTGTGAAGACAAAAAGGGAATAAACGAAAAGAGAAAAGGACAACTTCTCTTCTTTTTGAGCCGAATCCCACAGTTGGAGGGAAAAATGTGATTTTTAGAGAGAGATGTTTAACTTCTCTCTAGATTTCAAATAAGGTCGGACCGGGCTTGATCCCTAAGGAGTCAAGAGACAGTTGCGTTTCTGACAAATGCAAGGCTACGTGGAAACCACTGTGGGAGCTCACAAATCCATGAGGGGCCTTCTTCTACTTGGTTTAAGAGTCAATAAATGGTTTGGATTGTATGAGGCCGGAGCGGCCGTCGTCGGGCCCTGTACCAGTGACTAAATGTCAGAAAATCCCGGACCCGCTTTCGATACCCCAGATTGATCTCACTGAAAATGGTCCCCGAAGTACATATGTGTGTTAAATTTGGTTTTTGATGTTAGAGTCGAAACGGCCACTTTACTTCAGCCTGAAAGAAGTGGAAACCGAGGTTAATTAGGGGGTCGTTCCACGACAAATTTCACGCATCGCTTTCGGGATCATTAAAACAATCCCGATTTTCATGTTGGACTGAAAATATCCATGTGAATTTGCTTGAATTGAATGGCAAGAATTCAAAGGGCGTTACTATGTTAATGCATGTAATTTAATGTGCACATGATGTTTGGAATTATGTGAAATATAATTGTGTGTGAGCCATTGGAATTGAATTGTTCATTAGCTTATGTGAGCTAATTTTGATGCTATTGATATGAATAAATAACATGTGGATAGTAGGTGAATTTTGCTAATATATGCATGATTGATATATTGGCATGTGTTGTATGAAAATGGCATAATGCATTTCATATGCACCGGGGCAACCTAGAACAATAGGTGTGAGTGCATGACATGAAAGAAAAAGGAAAATACAGAAAGGAATTTCAAATGAAGATTCTCCGAAGAATTGCCTTGGAGAGTTGTCCAACAGTTCACGTCGGAGAGACCCATGACTGTTTCGAAGAATTACCCAACAATTCGCCTCGAAGGGTTGTCCAATAGATTTTACCGAAACAAGGTATTGTGTTTTCAAGAACAAAAACCTTTGTTTTGAACAAAGGTTTTCAAATTTCGCTTCTAGTGGGCGTGAGGGAGTCATGAGGGAGCCAAGAAGTGGGAAAGGTTGAGTCGCATTCTCATCCCTTTCATGTAGACATTTGAGTAGGAACATATATGTTTTGCTTGAATGTTTGGTTTGCCATTACATGAGCACTTAGGTGGGGAGTAACCCATGTAGAGATTATCACTATCGTGGGCATTGTCTATCCCAATGTGGATCCCTTTTAGGTATAGGAGTGTTTGGAGAAGACGACGCCATTAGAGGCCGTTGAGAAGAAAGCCTACATGTGGCTTTGATATATATATTTTGAAAACATGTATTATAATTCTTAATTTGATATATGTTTTGATTCTCAAGAGCGATGTGAAAACTCAAACTATTGTAATATAATCGATATATTTTTGTGGAGTATGATGTGTAGGCCAATGTGCTCCTATTTTTATCATGTATGGTCTCATGATATGAGACACAAGCTCGGTTGACTC
Source organism: Tetrastigma voinierianum (assembly GCA_016808115.1). NCBI lineage: Eukaryota > Viridiplantae > Streptophyta > Magnoliopsida > Vitales > Vitaceae > Tetrastigma > Tetrastigma voinierianum. Next base: position 415,158 of record JAEQBH010006554.1, on the reverse strand, counting down.
CGTGGTCAACGGACTTTCGAATTGGGGCGCTACATAAAGCATATCTTTTTGAATTCTAATACTATTCGACTTTTTAGCAAGCGAAAATGTAATGTCCTTTGTTGCTGTCTAATCTAATGAGAACCTTCTTCTGGCTATCTTAGTAGCTTCATTCTAGTTTGTATATTCAGGTTTCAAGTACTGGGAATCCAGAAAGGAAAAAAAAGTTTCATTTTTTTTTAAAGTATAAACAAAGGAAACAAGTAGAAGAAGAAAGAAAAGTCCTAGTTTGGAAGTATATGAACCACTGCATGCAACAAGTTTCTTTTGGAATTTTGGAGTTTAACATGTAAAGAAAACTAGTAATATGTTTCAATTTTCTCACATTATCCTCACCGAATATCTTATTTTTCAGACATATATGAGTAATGTTGATTGAGAATACATTTGAGGTGGATACCATTTATAAAATTCCCTAGATGTATAGTGATGTAAAGATTCCCACAATCGAAGATGCTCTGATGGTATTTTCAGGATCTCTATCACCAGCTACTTTTCATATCCCTTCTTGCTAGTGTACTTCTAACTATCACCCAGTGTCAATCTCTTTCATTTAATCTTCTACTATGAGTTTCTGTTCTTTGTTCTCCTTTTAATTTCTCCTTTCTTTTATAATTGTTGATTTATGACCCGAAATTAGTTTTGGCCTCATGTCCGACCTAAGGCGTGGTGCGACTTTTGTAAAAAAAAAAGTTAGAGAAAAAAAATAGGGATGGACCTTTCTGCTCGGGTAATTTCGTCATATCAATATATTAGGGTTTATTCACTATTACATTGTACTATGTATTTTTCTCATATTCATAGTAAAACTTCGTCCTTTGGCCGTGGTTTTTTCCACGTAAAACTGATGTTTTTCTTTGCTTTTCGTATTTCATTATTGTGTCATTGATCATAACAATACTTTTAACTAAAAAGATGTGCATCCAAATGAATGATACAATGTGATTTAAGATACTTCTTTTCTGCAATATATTACCAAATATAATTATTTCGTAATAGTTAATATAATTATTGATAGTCAGTTGTTAACTTTTTATTGACTAAGGGGGAAGGTCGTATGATTCGTTTAGGACTAATTGCCTGTTGTTGATTGAAATATAGACGCACCTTGCCTTTTGGAAAAATCTTCAATGGTTTTGTAATTCTTCTGCAAATTGGTATGACAGTTATATTTCAGAGTACATGTTTCTAAGGGAATAAATGCAAAGTACCCAGGCATGGGCTAACAGTTACAGTTTATCAAGGGACGGATCAACCAGTATCTGATGTTCTTTCAAGTAAGGACTAGTTTAATAGTTTTTTCCTCTCCATGTCCTTTTTCTAACTAATAAAGGAAAAGAAATATTGATTACCTATAATTTATGATTGCTTAATAGTTATTTTCAGCTTATAGTTTCATACTGATTATCTAGTTTAATAGTTCTTTGCAGGTTGAGAAATGATTGCTATTGATGGCAAAATTTAGTCTTTTTAGTGTAGCCATTTCTTAAGCTTAGAAGAAATACTGACTTCTAGGCTGTGTTAGGACTGATATCCCTATGTCTTCCTTTGGGAGCAAATGCATGGTGCTTATTTGTTAAATTTGGCTCTATGTGTTAGGACCATTAGAAATATAGTTATAATAAGATTATTATTAATTTGAAAATAATAATAAATCACTTTATTCAAAATAATTCAAAATAAAATATATTAAAATATTATTCTCTATAATTTATTTGAAAGAGCTTTTTAGAAATTTTCAAGTATTTATAAATATTACAACATAAAAAATTTATCTTTAAACAATTGAACTATTAAAGAAGAAATCAGATTATTATTTTAAAAATATATTAAAATATTCTTCTCTATAATTACTTGTATAAAAATGAATAAGATATAAATTATTTTATTATACACAAAAATTCTTACTTTATTATTTAGATAAACAATTTCTATTTATTGATATATTAAATCTATTTATTGGAGATATCAAATAAATCATGTTTTCTATTATTTTGTTGTGATTATACTTTAGAAAAAAAAACTTCCATGGGTTTTTGGATGCAAGAAAATATCAAAGAAGATGATGGTTCGAATTATGCAATAAAATTTTATATATCAGTGATATGCAAAAACAATAAATTTTTTATATATTGTTCCTATTTAGTATATATAAATATATATATATATATATATATATATATATATATATATATATATATATATATATATATATATATATATATATATATATATTTCCCAATATGGTGACATCTTGTGAAATGACACAATAATAAAAAATAAAAAATTAGCATCATCTAGCTACTCAAAACACAATTTTTTTTTTTTTTGTGAAACCCCGAGAAAATCCTAATTTTTATGAAAAAGGAAAAAAGTGGTACTTCGGCCAAAATCTGATTTTTTCTAGATACTGCACACTTAAATGACTTCACCATGGAATCGCCTCTGAAATCTAGCTACCATCAGCCAAACTGGCCGAATTCCTAGACATTCGAATTTCATGTTTTTTCGAGGCAATCGAACTATGACACATGGCACATTTTGAGTGGCTCAAGAAGTGCCACGTGTCATGCGTAATGAGTGAACACGAGCCAAGTAGGCTCATATGAGACATGGCATCACATCGGAGGAAATCCATGGTAGATATAAAGGATAAGGTAATCCAAATGGTCTACCAAGATAATGTGAGATGGCGAATAGGGGTACTTCCCATTCGACCACCATCTTTCCCAACCGATTCCTTTGTGGTAGTTGACACCTCGACAGGTCCGTTGATCGACCAATAACCTCATGGATTACCCGCAAGGTCTCATCACGAGACCCATACATGAGTAAAATGGCCACTGAAAGCCCATACATCAATACTCACCAAAATCTAATCGACTATATTACAATAGTTCAAGAAGAGTTGATTACATTCTTAATATACAAAACATGTCTCCAAATTGTATGAATTTTAAATACATGTTTTACAAATTTCATAATAAAGTTTGGAATAAGCTCGCTTTCTTCTCAAATAGGCCTCTAATGAGCACTGCCCGAACACTCCCGTATTCGAATAATGTTCCTTGACAGTAGTGAGCAAATGCCCAGTAGTGATAATTTCCTACATGGGTTACTCCCCACCTAAGTGCACATGTAATGGCAACCAAACACACTCAAGCAAATACATAATCCTACTTGAATGTCTACATGCCCAATCCCATGTCTCAAGTCCTCACCGACTCCCTCACACATGCCTAAGCCAAATGTGGGAAAAATACAGTTTTCAAAACAAAGGTTTTTGTTCTTGAAAACATACTACCGATTTCAGAAAACTCCAGTCAGGGACAACCCTCTGAGGCTAATTCGTTGGATAACTCTCCGAAACAATTCATGGGCCCCTCTGACATGAATTGTTGGACAATCTCCCAACTCAATTCTCCGGAAAATCTTCCATTGAAATTCCTTTCGCTACCATTTTCGTTTTTATTTTCTTTCATGTCATGCACTCACACCTAATAATCTAGGGTGCCCCTTGCATATGGAATGATTATGCTTATTTCCAAAGAATTCATGTTAATATATTTTACATGCATATACTAACATAAATTAACCTACATAATCATGTTATTCAATTCATCAAGAACACCAAAATTAGCTCTCATGGCTAATTGGGAATAATCCAAGAAATTCATTTTGAATCACCGAAGCAACACAAAAATCACACAACTCACGTGAACAGTGAAACCCTAGTCTTGACACTGTTCATGGTCACACTAGGAATTTTCTTCCTCAATCTCAATGGTTGGAACTAAAAACACGGCTAATTCAAGCCTCGGAATATCCCTATCCATCAAAATGGCTCTAACAAAGACAACACAAGTAGGAGAAGACCCCTACCTCTTGGAGTTGTCGAAACTCCGCAAAACCGGTGTCCACGCGTAAGCCCTTGGAGCGTAGATCAGCTTTGCCTCTTGGTCCGACGCAAACCGACGGTCCGAAAGCCGGGAAATCTAGAGAGAAGTTGCACTTTCTCTCTCTAAAATTCCATTCTCCCCCTCACTGCACGTTTCTAGCAAAAAGTGGAGAAGAAGATGGTCTTTTGTCTTATTTAACCTTTTAATTCTTTTAACTTAATTCCCTTGTGTCCTTTAGTTCACTTTAAAAGTTTTTTCGGTACGCCGCTTAATCTAGTTTAATATCTCTATCATCTCACTAATCATGCACATGTGTCACATGTGGCAGCATGTAGTAGGTGACCCTTATCACATCACATGTCTCTCATAAGTCATTACATGCAAGACTCTAACACCCGGTACTGAAAACGTGAAATCTGGTCTGCCCTGAATTTGACAAAATTCGACGTGGTAGCTAGATTTCACGAGACGATTCCAACGGTGACGTCCGTTTTGTCATCCGAGATCTAGAAAAATTCTAGATTTTGACCGAAATTACCATTTTACCATTTTTCAGAAAATCGAAATTTTCTCGGGTTTTACATTCCCACCTTAAAAGAATTTCATCCCGAAATTCTGTACAATCACAACAAATCACATGCACATGCAACGTGCACAATGTCATGCATGTAAACTAGTCATTTAACTATTAAACGACTAAACCACGTACCTTCATCCCTAAACAATAAGGGATAGGTGTCTGACTCGTCCTCGCATCCCACGTTGACTCCTCCACCCACTGTCGCCATAGCACCCCCACTAGCCCCACACCATCTTGCATCACAAACCTAATCCCGGCTATCCATAATGCAACATTGGTCCCTCCTCAGCGTCCCATCTATGTCAACCTCAATCTCTCCCTAACCGCCATGACAGAGCTGGATCTATAGCGCACTTGAGCACGGAGATGGAATAATTTATGACACCTGACATGTCACAAGAAGCCAACCGACATGCGTTATAGTGCCTACCTCTCAAGTATCTTGAAGGGGCTCCAATGAACCTCGCTATAGCTCTCGCCTGCCGAACCTAACTGTTTCTAGGCATCACCTTCCAAGAAGACGTGATTCTAACCCCAACTCTAAGGCTCTACGCCTATGAAGAAAGATAGCTCTTCGCCAGCTTTACCATGAGAAGGACGTTGCTGCATCAAGGTCACCTTCTCGGAGTGTTCCTAATCGTATCAAGACCAATGATGGAGCCTTCCCACCTCGTCCAACATATTGGTGATCCGTATGGCCTCCCATATAGTGCCTCCTCATGTGGTGCCATCCGAATACTCGCCGATAACCATTGCTGTAGGCGACCTTACTCATAAATGCTCTTCCCAACTACTCCTTATGATCCAGGTGACGATGCTCGCAAAGATGTCCTCTAAACACCCGATGGTCCTCCCTAATCAACATCCGTGTGAAAAGTTGTACTCATGGTCAACCGTGTCCACATAGCCTCTCCCCGGAACCCTTCCAAAGTGCGCGCGTGGTGATCTTGTCCGACACTATGGATACTGGCACTCCATGTAGCCGAACAATCTCTCGGATATACAATCGATAGAATCTCTCCAATGTGAAGATCTGCACGGCTAGAAAATGTGCCGACTTCGTGAGCCGGTCCACTATCACCCACACCGCATCATGTCCTCGAGATGTCCTTGGCAAGGGCCTACAAAATCCATCGGTATGCCTCATCACCAAACACTTCCAATGGCCGGCGCGGTTCTCATGGCTTCGTGTCACTTAACCTGGCGACACGTGACATCGCCGAACAAAGTCTCCTTGTGTCTCTTCATTCCGCTTCAATAGTATCGCGACGAAGATCTCGACATCTTCGCGGCCACCCGGATGCACACAGCAATCGAATGAAGAACTCCCTGAGGATCAGAGCGATCCTCGGTACCCAACTAATTGACGCGAGTCCGAACCGAACCCCGACGCCGGGTTTTATTTCATTTTCGGGGCAGTTATTAACTCTTTCGCTAAAAAGTGTCACATCAATCCCTATTCGACCGCGAATTAAGGGATCCGAAATCGGAGCCCCACATTCGATGTTTACCTATCTTATCAAACAAACATTTTATTAATTTGTTTAGTTGTAGCTAGCTTTCGCTGGGGAAAAAAGCCTATAATCATTTACAAATCTGTTAATTCTAAGAGGTCTATTAAACATTAACAAAATACATTTACAAGGGAAAGACATTCTATGCCCTTTCTAAATATATAAAATCCAAGTTTCTGTGGTTAACCCTTTTGTTTATAAATCTGAAACAAAAGATGATATGCACCATAGATATATGCACTATACTGCATTTCTCTCTATGACATCAAGCCATCTGGCCTTTTTTTCTTGCTTACTCCATAATTCGCAAGATAGATAAAATTGGAGTACACTGGCATTTCTGATGCCAGCATCTTATACGTTTCTATTTCAATATTCAAATTTAACTTGACATGTATCAACATCAAACCAGCGTCATTATATCAACATATACTCATGCACCTGCCTCGTGATGCTTTCAAGTATTCGTTATTTATCATATAACAACATGCATTTTTCACGCAATAATTCAATTCACAATTCAATTCATGAGATTTACGCGATATACATAAAAATCCCATTACACTCGCCAATGTTGGGCTATTTCACCTTGACTATTCAATTCATTAATTTCGGGCGGATTCCGCTTGATGAATCCCGCGCTTTATTATCGGCCCGCATGTGCTTATACATTTAATAATTCGACCTCCCATCACACGATGTCGCGGCGCATCCTGGCCACGTGGTATCACTTATTCGGCCTCCCATCATGACGGATGCCGTTGCGCATCCCGGCACGCGGGTATCACTTATTCGGTCTCCCATCATGCCGATGTCGCTTTGCGCATCCCCGGACACGCGGGTATCACTCTATTCGCCCCCATCATGCCGATCGCTTGGTGCACCCGGCTACGTGTTATCAATTGTCGCCATAGAGCGCCATCATGACGGATCCGCCGCGAATCCCACGGCGGGATATTTCAATGCCATATCGCCATCGCCACGGATGATTGCGCATCCCGCCAAGTGGCTATTATCGACAATTTCAGGTGTTTCGCAGACTACGCCGATTGCGCATCCCGTCGTGCTTATCCATTCGGTATATCATTCAGTTCAAATTCCGACGAATTTCGTTTGATGAATCCCGTCCTTATCATCATTCACTTTTTATTCGGTTTTTAAATATCACATTCAATTCCATATTCATCATGATATCTTTTCAAGATATACTAATCTATGTACTTAATTCATATACTATTCATGCACTCATTTCATAGTTACTCGTGACTACCAAAATACTTGAAATAAGAATAGAGTCGAGAACAAATCAAGCCGTTTAATCTAGCTTCCTTCTCTTCATCTCGATCCTAGATTAGGCAATCAATACCCGTCCCTAGTTACACATTCACTAATTTTAGTGGATAAAACAATCGTTAAACAATTTTAGTGAATTGCAAATTTATTTTTGTTAAAAGTCTTGGGTTAAGACATTAAGTCTGCTCAAGACGACTACGAGGCGGTTGAGCCACTAAGGCGGCGTAGGTACTGCATTTTTCTACCTAGCTCTAACCTTAATTGAACCCCCATTAATCATTTTCTCTGTGGTCCCTAGACATCGTATACGAATATGAGACTTAACGGCGTTAAAACATGCAAAATGTCGCTGATCACATTGGCATTCTACACCGACTGCACCCAGATAGGCTACTTCCACGGCCGTGTATCGTACAAAGTTCAACCTCAGACGGTTACATGTTGCCCACTCACCCACTTTGCATGGGCGCGCATCGCAGATACTGACCAGACGGCATGTGTGCCTGCTTTCTCGCCTCGATGTTCGGATTTTCCATTTTTACACATTTTTCATCCACCAATCTTCTCCAATACTTCCCATATCAAAAATCCACCATGGAATCACTTCAAAACAATTCCAAAAGTGGTTTAGAATCAATGAAAATCTATTTCCTGCCAGACCTTTCCAAAAATCAATCATAGAAGATGAGGTTAAGGCTTGATTCCATTACCTTGAACCTCTTCGAATCTCCCCTTCCGTGTTGCTTTGATCTTTTAGGAGGAAGCCAGTGGGAACCAAACCCAACCGGGCTTGATCTTCCAAACCCTAGCTTTTTCTCTCCTTTCTCCTCCCCTTCTCTCACAAAAACGGGATGTGCTCCAAAAATGAGCTCCCAAAGACCTCTTTTGGTCTTTAAGAACCCCACTTAAGTGTAAGGCCATGTTTGGCCTTCCCAGTATTCTCACCCTCATTTTTCCTTTGGTCTTAATTACTGGTTCAAAAGGCCTTGTTTGCCACCCAATAAATCCAATTTTCCATTTTGGGGTCCCCTATTATACTTTTGGCCATTCATTTATCACAATTTCACTTAAACATCTATTCTTTATAACAATTGACCCTTAGGTCCCCATTTTACAAATTTTCCACATTTTTCCCTTTTTCACTTGGGTTATTTCCTGTTCAATACATTTTCAATTTAGCATATAAAATTCAATCATATGCTCACTCTTTCTTCAATTTATATTTCAATTTATCAATTTATCAAATTACCCGGAAAAGCCCAAGTTTGACTCAATTCATACCCAGAATATATACTAAAATTATTATAAAAATTCTAGGGTATTTTTGGGGCGTTACAATCTCCTCTCTCAAATCAGTCAACTGGGGAACCACTACCCATCCTCTATACCGAAAGACTACCATCTGATGGATGGTCCAGCCCTCGTCACCTGTACTTGACTGCACCCGGTCCCTGATGGACACTATATCCACGTCCTGTCCCTGGGACTCGATCACTCTACTAAATAAAGACGGTGTAGCTACCAAACTCCCCAATGTACCCTGAGCCTACTCAATGTACTGTAGTCCAAACTCCGCTCCACGCCCCTTCGAGCATCCGCCACTCGGGCAGTGAGCTACTCAGCCACTGCTCCCTGCGGACTTCCGACCGAGTGCATCGGGGCCCACCACATTTGCCTTACTGTGGTGGTAATGCAGCGAAGTCATAAATTCCTCTAAGAACTCCATCCATATGCATTGCCTTATGTTGAGGTCCCGCTGCGTGAAGATATACTTCAGACTTTTATGGTTTGAGTACATCTCGAACTGCTCGCCATATAAGTAGTGGCGCCAAACCTTCAAGGCGGAGACTACGACCGCCAACTCCATGTCGCAAGGTGGTAATTCTACCTATGATTCTTCAACTGACAGAACCATAGTTACTACCCTCTCTGACCGCGATCAAACACATCTCGGGCCCGGCCCTCGAGGCATCACAATACACTGTGGTACCGGCCCCCCGTCCGGACTATCAAGATAGGAGCAGAGTGAGCCTCCTCAACTCCCCGGAATGCCTCCTCGCAGACGGCCATCCCAATCAAACCCGACTCCTTCCGGTCAATCTCGCCTTAGGTGCCGCTAATTGGAAGAAATCCTCAATGAATCTCCCAGAGTACCCAAACACCCCAAGAAACTACGATCTCGAAGACCGACTCTCCGCCTCCCAACCCATCACGGCCTTGACCTCTCTCAACCACTTAACTCGCCTAGCCGACACCACGTGTCCCAAAATCTCTCCCCGCAGCCAAAACTCACTACTAAGCTTGGTGTACTTGATGGTCTCAAGAATCGTAAACAATCCTCGCATGAACCCCGCCCCTCTCGCATCGAGCCAGATCAAAAATGTCATCCACAAAGACTACGATAAGAACTCGATCTAGATAGGTCGAATACCCTATGCATGAGATCCATGAATGCCGCCGGGCATTCGCAATCCGAAGGGCATCACCGTGAAACTCAAAGTGCCCATAACGTGTCATGAACGCTGCCTTAGGGATATCCGTCTCCTTAACCTCGCCAATGGTAACCAAGCAAGGGATATTCATCTTAGAGCAGACTCGCGCTCCTCCTAACTGACAAAGAAATCTCAATCTCGGGCAATGGGTACCGATTCTTGATCGTAACCCTGCTCAACTTCCTCAGAATCAATGCACAAATTAAGGGTCTTGTCCTTCTTCTTCGCAGGGAACCTGAGCGCCCCCATGGGGCGGCTGCCAGTCTAATCGAACCCTCACCCAAGAATCCCCGTACTGACTCGAAGTTCCCGCAATCAACCGCTTAATCCTATGTGGAGTCATAGAGATGGGCGAAGTACCAGGGTGTAACTCGATACAGAAGTCTACAACCCTTTGCGGAGGCAATTCTAGTAGCTCATCCGAAAATATGTCCTCATACTCGCAAACTACCCAAGGTAGATCCAAGTCCGACCTCTCCTCGTCCTCCAGGGTAAGGCTTGCTAGCCAACCCGCCAACTGTCCATGACACCCGGATTCCGTATTAATCGTATGGGGTAAAACATCGCTTCGGCCCCCCCGAAATACAACACGAATACCGGCCCCGCTGCGGTAAAGTGTAACCCCTCTACGCTCACAATTGATGATGACTCTGTAAGTTGTCAGCCAATCCATCCCCAGGATGACGTCGAACTCTAACATGTCCATGACCCTCAGGTCCACTGTGAGTAGAATCTCGGAGATCTCTAGCTCGCAACCTCGACATATCATCCCTATCCTCGCCATAATCCCTAGGGGAGAACTCACATACATGGGCTCCTCCAAGGTCTCAACCTCTAAGCCTCCAACCCAACCGACATGAAGAATAAATGAACAACGCGATGCACTAGAATCAAATAATACTCTTGCCCATAGGCGAGATAGCAAGAACGTACTCGTATAACCCGGTTGACTGGCCGCTCACCGTGGTATAACGAAAAGAAACGCCCCGTGATCCCCCCTCGATATCCCCGCCGTGGGCAAGATCCTTTGCCCCGCCCATAATCCGCCCTCTAGCCCGCCCAGGTGGCTGTAGGCTGTGCCTGTGGAACACCTCGGGGATCGAAACCGTCCCGGTCCATCACCGAGACGGAGGAACATATTGTATCCGTCCCGTCCCGAGGCAATCCTCCTCATATGTCCGGCCGGTACAGCACACCATTCGCCTGGTACTCGACCGGCAACCTTGATCCGTCCCAAACGATGGTCGCGGCCCCGAACCCATAAACCAGGAATATGGGCTTCTTCCCCGAACAGGAAGAAAACTGACTCTCCTTCCTCTTGCCACTAGCACTCACATCCCAAGTGCTCTGAGCATCCTCAATCTCTCTCTCTCTATGGTCATGGCAGTCCCAACCATAAAGTCCAGTCCCGTGAGGCGAGTCCCATATCCCGCCCGACTGACAACTCGCCATTCGAATCTCCGACCTTAGCTAGATCCTCAGGCCACATAATCGCGGCCAAGAAAGCGAGCTAACTCCCATGAACCCGGCCATATACCCATTACGCCATACCCCCTACCTCACTCTAGGAACTCTGCCTTTGCATGTCTAGCAGTGGCCGAAAAATACTTGCCCATGAAGAGCTCATGGAACTCTACCCAAGCTCATTGCTCTAGATCTCTAGGAGGTCTTCGCCCCAGCCCACCACACTGGGCCTCGCTCTCTAGCCGGAACGCAGCACCCCGATCCCGGGTCGATCGAAAGTAATCTACATAGCCCTAATACCCTTCTCCACCCGCATGAACCAATGGTCCGTCACCACCTGACCTCTCCTCCCGTGAACGCGCCTCTGGAGGATGATGTGCCCCGACCCTCTCGGGATAAGGGCTCGGCCTCCTAGTCTTACAACTGTGCTAGCTTATGCAAAGGCAGTAGTTGTAACCCCTACGGCCCTACGCAGGCCTCATATCAAAAAGCCGATGGTGCTCGACTACCACCCGTGGACGACTTACGTCTCTCTCCGCTACTTGCCATCTACACAAGCCAATCGGGCAAGTTAGGTTTTAATGAAGTATTCAAAGGGTGTGTAACATGTTCTAGACACTATTCACACAATCGAAAAAGTGCAATTTAAACACCACGCCAATGCATTTATAGTAAATGCAATATAAATATCCCATATTAAATCATACACAAGCAGTACTTTTAAATTTTCAGGTGCACGCGGTTCAAATCGTGGATCTCTGGAACAAAGGCATCGTCACAAAATTGGGTTTCGTGCACAGTACGCACACCCAGAACCCAAGTCGTACGCACACTATGCGAGCATGCGCTAGACGCGCCGCTGGCGCGCAATTTATTTCGCGTCATCCATCGCTCGACGCGGTCCACGCCACAGACGAATCGCTACGTCATACAAATCGCTTCGCCAGACGCACCGCGCCACGCGCTGCCCTCGCCGTGACGTTAAGAACCCGTGCTGTGACACTGTCTGGCACAGCTCCAGCTGTGTCAGACCTCAAAACCTGTGTCACGAATTTCGGGCAGTTAATCCAGTCGCGACCGTACCGGTCGCACTTCGCTTTCTCCCGCCAAGCCCCGTGCCAACTCGAACAGTCCGTGTCGCGACTTCCAAACGGGTCGCGACCCCACTTCAACAGACAGTCAGCGAAGACAATCCCATGTCGCGACCCCTTCCGCCCAACCAAAACAACTCAGCTCTGAGACCAAAACGGGTCCGACCAATTTCCAATGTGCCAGGTCGCGACTTCACCTCATGGTCGCTGGATTCAAGCCCAAATTTCTAGCTGTGTCGCTGACCTCAAATTAGCTAGTCTATGTGATTCCGTCGTCCCGGCCAGTGAGAGACTAGAACTCCATAAAATTTTATGAATAATTAAAAGTTGAAGAAACAGTGTCCATAGCAGGGATCTTGAAGAAATCAAGTTAACTTGTAAGGCGAGAATGAGGGAATATATAATACAATTTAAAGTAGAGCAAATATTTGTCTTTGAAAGATTACGAACTCTCAAATCGAAACTTCTAAAAGAGGAAATAAAATGCGGATCTACAAGGAAATGCAGCTCGAAAATGAAAAACTATTAAAACCTAAACCTAGGGTGAAGAACTAAAAACTCAAGAAGAAAACTAAAACTAAGGAAAGAAAAACTCCAGAATACTTGTGTCCTCCTCCTTTTATAGCCCCTCGAAGTGATTTTTCCATTTAGTTGCAAACTACGGAAGTGCCCTCGTATAGGTTGGATTCTTGGACAATTCCTTAAAGTTTCATAAAGTCTCTTAGGTAGGACTTTAAGTCCCTCTGGAGTAGGAGTTGCTCCTTGCCACTTTTTCCGACCAAGTGTTCTTGGGGTGGGACACAGGAGGCGATCTGCCGTGGGACTTAATCCTTACCCGGGTTTTCGGCAGAGTTCTGGGGTAGGACTTTAAAGTCTGGTCGGACTGTCTCAGCTTTCCTTGCTTCTCTGGGGTTCAGAGACTTTGTCAATTGCTTTCGCCCACATCTACATTGCTTCATATTAGCTTCAGAGAGCTTACCTCCTTGTGCACTTACGTTTTTAAACCTAAAGACACATATGATGAGAAAACAAAGAAAGAGATTAGAAGTACACATTCTTATGCCAAATGTGAGTACATTGTGGTTTAAATGTGTTCGATTCTCTTATAATTATCACTCAAATGTGTATTCATCACACCCCCAACCTGCATCTTGCTAGTCCCTAGCAAGATTTAGAATGAAACTACCCACTAGGTATGAACCTAAACAAGCGCTCGGTATAATATAGCTTTGCAAAAATCTCAAAACAACACTTAAGGAATAAGAATTTCACCGCGTTGGTACACACCCTGATGACTCGATTACCCGATACGTTTCTTCCCTGATGAATTATTGTAACATGCAAACTGGCTGATTAAAAATGATTAGGGATTGTGGATATTAGAAGTCTGAATAGTCATGCTTCTGATGGTACATGTGATCAAAATAAAGTCACCTTGATCATATAGCATAAAGCAGTAACCATCATGCATAGAGTCTAAAGGAACGAAAACACCAAAAATTCAGTCGAAAGGGGTCTTAATAGTTTGTAATGACCATGGGTTTAATGAAGGAAGGAAAAATCAAAGCGGGTGTTGGCATGACCTTGTGGCTAAGGTCTGCTACTAGGTGCCAACACCACCCCTAGTACGACCTAGTGCGGCTGATGCGGTGTCATCCTCATCCTCATCGGAGAATGCGTGTACGATCACGCGGTCGTCTAACTCTTCGACTCTCCCTCTAAATCGGAGTAGCATCCCGCTATCGGCTCACCGTAAGGAGAGATGTGGCTCTCGAGCTGGCAAGGCGTCGGTCGGTATACGCTACGGATACCACTTGAACCACCCCTTTGTCCGTAGAGCTCCATCCTTGAGGCGATGTATCAGTCTTTGGGCTTGTGGAAGAAGTGGTCCCAGTGGGGTACACGGAGACCTTGGTGATTTGTCTTTGAGTAAGTATAGGCTCTTTGCAGGTCTTAGTGTGTCTGCTCTAGGGTATCTCTTTTCTTTAAATTTGTTCCCCTTATCCTAAACCTTTCTCTGATGCAGTGTGGCGGGGGACGGAATGTGTCGGTTTGAGCGCGAATCTTGCAAAGGAAACTCTCTCATCGCGCACCATATGACTAGTGCATAATCAATAAGCTTTCCAGTCATAACCTCGTATAGCAAGCTGAATGTTCTTGGCAGGGAAGCTTTTCCTGACCCGGTCGGCCCAGGCTCACGATTGTGGATGATCTGCTTGTTCATCGGGCGTGTCGAGCGACTTTCGAGGATAAATTCTTGTCTCATAAATCCACTCCTGTGGGTACGGGATGGTTGCATGGCCTCGGTAAAAGGCGGGCATCGAGAGCTAGTAATGGCCACGAGTGGATATGGCGAATACGATCTGCGTGGGCAGACATACTGCAAGGCATGTGCTATCGAGTCAGGAGTGACACGAAGCTGCTTCCCCATCACTGAGGTTTCCAACATAGAATCGACCCGCTGATTTTCCTTCAAATTGGAGTAGAACTCCCGAACAACTGAAGGTAAATACCCTCTATCTCCTGAGTGCACAAAATGCATATTTTGCTCCTGTATAATTACCCTGATGGGGTGAGTATATAAAAATGTTTCTAGATTGACGCCCCTCTCGCATCGGAAACCTCTATTTTCCATTAACTGAACCCATTTCTCGTGCTCACCCTCGGAATCTTCGGCAAACATAGCCTCAATCCTCATCGACACTCTCAGATAGATCCTCACTACGAAGAGGGATATAGCTTACATTTTCCTTTTCTCTTTTCCTTTGGTACGCGGTGGCATCGGGCTTTTCTTCTTCATAGCTCGTTCCATAGAACTCGATACCTTCCGCTCTGTATTCTTGAGCGTGCGTGGAGATGGCGATGAATGTAATAGCGGCCCGGATGGCCCGAGTAAATAATCATATCGATTACCGCCTCGTCCCGACCTTTGAAATTTGGCCTGTGTACATGCTGATGATCTCACGCGTATAGAAGCGTAACCTCCCACGTCGACAATGCGAGTGACGGCGACAAAATCGACCAAATGAGTGCCATCTCAGAAGAAAAGCAGCAATGCTAGTGGAAGTGAATTACTGACTTACCACGTCACGAACAACGGCTGCGGTGTCGATCTGGAACTCGAACGGGAACCACAGCGGAGAAATGCGGGCTTGGGCGTGCTTGTAAAGGAGCAGTAAGCCCAGGGTGACATTGGACTAATATAAAGCACATGGAAAATGAAGAGGCAACCATTTTGGGTTAAAAGACCCATACGCCACTTCTGCTTTAGATCCCTGGTGGGGACAGAAAGTCAGATAGGTAGGACTTTATCTTGCCAGGTTTTGTCGGAATCCTATAGGTGGGACTTAAAGTCAAACAGGTAGGACTTTGCCCTCTTGGTTGATTTTTTTTTTTTTTTTTTTTTTGAACATATATAATGAATATATATATATTTTCACTTTTAGGATAATTAGTGCGACCATAATCTTATTGTTATTTTTCATCAGGGTTTTTACTGCATATCTACTTTCTCCCATTCGAGATTCCGCCGTGTTGCATTTGTAGACTTGCACTATAATTCATTCTTGTGATGTCTTCCCGACTCTCCATGAGAATCCACTTCTTTGTTCCATGAATTCAGTTCTAATGTTCGAATAAACTTGACAGTGAAAGCTATGAGAATGGAGTGCGAGGTTGAGACTACACAAATCCGCGGGTATGCACGAAATGATGGCCTCTAATCATTTTTCCACTTATCTGAGTGTTCCATAAAGACTATGATGCATGAAATTCATGACCTGACTAAAATGATGCACAGTGGGAAACAATCACGACGAATTGGAGAAATTTTGGCCGTCATCGTGGTATGGGTGAAGTAAAACATGTAAGTGCGAGGGTGGGCGAGTTCACGAGGAAGAATATGAGGCTCGTTGTGTGTGTGATAAGATGCACATGCGTTAGATGATGTGGAAGTATATGAGATCAAGTGGGTATGTGCGATGCAGGTAAAACATAATATTCCAGGCAAATTTTGAAAATTTGACCCGAACATATAACGAGCGCATAGTTAAGTTCAACCAGTGTACACCTACCCCCACAACAGAAACAAGCATTGTCCCCCAATGCATTAAACTCGGGTACCCCACGACAAAGATTGGAGGACTCTGAAACTTAAAGAGCCCATGGTGGAGTTATGGAAAGAAAAGGAAGTAACGCAAATGAAGTAAAATAATAAAAACAAAAGCAAGAACAAAATAAAAACAAAACTATTTACAACAATTTGAGAGTGATGTTACTTGGAAGGAGAGTTTTGGTAGGCGGGTCTGAGTCTTCTTTGTGCTCTTGAGGATTAAAATGTTCAGAAGAGCGGTTTGAGCGTTGGCCATTCACCTTGAAGGAGTGTCCATTGTCGGATTTTCAATTTCCACCGCCCCATATGGATAGACCACCTTAACAATGAAAGGGCCAGTCCATCGAGAGCGGAGCTTTCCAGGAAATAGATGTAATCGGGACCTGTACAGAAGCACTTTCTGATTGGGTTCAAAAGATTTCCTGGCAATGGATTTGTAGTGGAGATGACTTGAGCGCTCCTTGTAAATTACGGAACTTTCATGCGACTCCTCGCAACTCTTCAAGTTCATTAGCGCTGCGATAAGCTATTTGCTTACACTTGGGTTAGATCGAGTTAAAAGTTCGAATAGCCAAATAAGCCGTCCATCTGCGCGAATGGCAAGCTTTACCGTAAACTAGCCTATAGGAGACCTTACCAAGAAGCAGTTTTAAAGGCGATGCAGTGTGCCAGAGCATCGGTAAGACGGAGTGACCAATCTTTTTCGATTCGGGGCAGCCGTCTTTTAAAATGTGTTTTTATCTCCTTTATTGGCTAACTCGGCTGACCATTGAATTACGTAGGTGAGTAAGTAGTGGATACTTTATGGGTGACTCCATATTTC
Organism: Tetrastigma voinierianum; assembly: GCA_016808115.1. Lineage (NCBI taxonomy): Eukaryota > Viridiplantae > Streptophyta > Magnoliopsida > Vitales > Vitaceae > Tetrastigma > Tetrastigma voinierianum. The sequence continues at coordinate 397,852 of JAEQBH010006554.1, read as the reverse complement.
TTTAATAGATTTTCAAAAGATCGATTGCAAAAGTGGAGTCCACCATCACTAATAATTGCCCGAGGCGTTCCAAAACGAGAAAAAATATGTTCCTTTATAAATTTCAAAACGACTTTATGGTCATTGGTTCTCGTTGGAATTGCCTCGACCAGCAGACACATAGTCAGGATAATAAAATATAGAGATAGCCAAAGAAGGGGAAAAGGCCCCATGAAGTCAATACCCGACAATCAAGATTTCGATGATCGGAGTGGGGTAAGAGGCATCATGTTTCGTTTTGTGACCCTCTGGTGCGGCATGGAGCCGCGCGTTTTGCAAATCAAAACAATCTTTAAATAGAGTGGGCGATAAAACCCGACACTAAATCTTATAGCATTTTCGAGCGAATGTCCCTCCATAAACCAAATAACAAGATTAATTTGTACTGCTCATCATTCGATTTTACATCTTCTCATTATTTGATGCGGGCCGATTATTTAAATAGATATGGATCATCAAAATAGTATTTCTTAATATCTGTCAAAAATTTCTTTTTCTGTTGAGAAGTCCATTGAGCTGGAATTTGGCCAGTGACTAGGTAATTCACTATGTCAGCGTACCACGGGTAATGTACGAAGCGAGTTGCTCATCGAGCCTATCACTGTGGGTGTACCATGAATTGGATCTGAGCTGTCGAATGGGTGATGCTGCGACCCGTTCTCAACCCCCTTTTTATCTTTGATGGTCAAGTTGAATTCTTCCCGCTGGTAAAATCCACCTAGTCAACCTTGGTTTCGTATCACGCTTAGAGAGCAAGTATTTAAAATTGCATGATGCGTAAAGATGGTAGGGAGTGACAATATATGACTGAATTTTCTAGAGCAAAAACAGCTGCTCAAACTCTTTTAACTGGTTGTATAGTTGCTTTGGAGCCGAGTCTAGTGTCTTACTAGCATAGTAAATGACAAAAGCCTTTTGTCACTCCCTGCAATCTGCTCACGGCCCCTATGGCATAATCGCTAGCATCGCACGTGACCTCGAATCGGGAGGTCCCAGTGGGAACCATGATTGGGGGTGATACTAGCATGGTTTGAGCTTAGCAAGCGATTATCACAAGCTTGTGACCATGTGAAAGGGACATCTTTAGCAAGTAAAGTACATAAGTAGTATAACCTTCAAATCTTTATAAACCTTGATAAAAACCGGCCTTGGCTGAAATGACCTTATGTCTCGACACAACACTAGGAGTAGGAAGGTTGGAAATTAGTTCAACTTTGGCCTTATCAACCGATTCCATCTTTTGACACAATGTAATACAAAACAATTCCTTGTGTGTTACCATGAAGTGACATTTCTCCCGATTTAACACAAGATTTTCTCTTGACACCTCTCAACCTTACATTAGGTTCTCATGACCACCGAATGAGTCACGTGAGAAATCATCCATGAAAATCTCAATATGATTTCTATCATGTCCTTTGAAAATACACCCATCATACCCAGATTGGAAAGTTAAAGTGCATTGCACGATCAAAGGCATTTTCCTAAAAGCGAAGGTACGAAGAGCGAGTAAATGTAGTTTTTTCTTGATCTTCTAAAGCTATCTCAATTTGATTGTACCACAGTACCCATCAGCTTGATAAAATTCATGCCCACGCAACTCGCTCTAACATCGATCCACAAATGGAAGAGGAAAATGGTCTTTCCTAGTACATATTAAGTTTCCTATAATCACATGCACATACTCCGTCCCGATGACACGGTAGGAATAAGCTCATTATTTTCATTGGCAACTACGTGACTCCTTCAGGCTTCTTAGGCCTTTACTGTGTTGGACCCAACCCACTTACTATGCACCAATAGGAGTAAATAACCCCGACATCCAAAGTTTTAAAACCTCCTTCTTCACCACTTCTTTTCATTGTTAGGTTCAATGTCTCTTATTAGTTTTGCTAGAAGGTTCAACATCTCTTCAAGTGAATTCTATGTGTGAGGATCAAAGGACTAATTCCCTTAATATACATGAATTGTCAACTAAAGATCCTGTGAGTTTTCAATATTTCCAAAAGTTGAGTTTTCTTGAATCACGTAAAGAGGAAGATATGATTACGGAAAAGTGTCTGCTCCTAAGAATGCATATTTAAGATGTGTTGGTAAAGGTTTTAGCTTTCGAGCTTAGGTGGCCTCTCTCGAGAAGGTAATATCTTATCCTCATTTAGCGGCAAGGTTCAAATTTAGGTGCCACTAAACTTCAAATACATCTTTATACCCGGTGTCAGTGGGAAACTGACTCCAAAGTGGTCACTTCCTCATCGATTAGTGACCAGGACATGACTTAAGAGGATCATCACATGTGAGACATTATCCAGTATTTTTGTACACGGAATCAACCATGTTAATTTCACCAATATCTTCTTCATCTCCCGTTCCTTTGAGTACATTGAAAATATTGATTAGCAGTCATGTTCCCAAATAGAAAGTGTCATTAGGCCTCCTGTGATGGCATTAGCGGTTACGAATGGTGACCAGATACGAGGAAGCTGAGTTCATGGTTCACTACGGTTGAGTGTCAAGCACCACAAAATCGACGGGAAGTAAATTTGTCCACTTGGACCAAGACATCCTTCACTATTCCCTAGGAATTTTGACACTCTGGTCGACCCGATTGGAGGTGATATTGGTTGGCTCTAATTCTCAACCTAGGTCATATGCGAGTAAAGACAGCAGTTAACACTTACTAAGTCCACTAAAGCATGCCCCAACTTGGAATTTCCAACTACTATAGAAATAGTAGGACTACCTGGGTCTTTGTATTTTGGGGGCAAGTTGTTCCTAATTAGGGACGTAGATTGTTCGGTCATGAATGCCTCCTTGTTGACACCTAGTTTCCTTTTACGTGCTGGAAATCCTTGAAATTTAGCATATGATGCGGTTGCTTAATGGCATCTAACATGAGGAATGTTAGTTCACTGCAAAAACAACTCATAAATTTCGGCATGGTTATTCACTTTCTTTGGTGCTCTTAGCCTATGAGGGGTATGGGTGGAGATATAGTTAGACTTGTCTTCCCTGCAGTTTGCTTATCTTTGTCATTTGTATTAGGGACATGAGGTGTGTCTGATTTTCATCCTCCCTAGCCAATTCACTATGCGACTCATGTGATGGTTCCTTAGTTGGAATAGTTTTATCCACTACCTTACCCTCAGAAGGGTATTGGCTGCCTTACAATCTTCGAAGGTACCCTCGTTTGGAACTAAACTTCCCACCTTTGTTTTGACCTTGTGGGTTTGGATGGGTTGTGATGGAAGTTTCCCTTTTTCTTGTTGAAGGTTACATAGATGAGGTTAACTTGGTTATCGGGATCTCACATCATTGACGGTTCGAATTACGTGTTTATGGTTCACAGGTTTGTCACGGTATGTGACTAATCTCGAGACTTCTTATGTGGAGGTTGATAAGGCTGTGAATTTTGATTCCCTTGGTTCGGTGGATGATGACCTTGATTAGAGTTTCCCTGAAATCCTTGGGGGCCTTGATTCTGAAATGGAGGAATGGAATTTTGAAAACCTTGGTTTGGATAGTGAGGACCTTGGTTGTTTGGTAGGTTAGGTGGTCTCATACGTTTCTCGGTAAAATTAGGATCTTACCTGACCAGTTGTAAGTTTCGGTATGGGGAGTTGAAGGTTTCCTTTGGTAATTAGGGCATTGGCTTGTTCAATTTGAATGGCTCCCTTTGGCAGGGAAGATTTGGGCGGTTAATAGTTGAGTGGTAATAGGGTCATCGCATATAATACATGGCTCCTCTACTCTGAGTCTGTGGGACGGGGTAGTGAGGTACGCACTTGTTACCTCGTTCACTTTCTTCATCTCTATGGCCTGCAATTTCCTTGTCAAATTGCGATCTTGGCACATGACTCATCATTCTCTCTTAGGTGGTGGATTCCACCAGGCCAGTGTCTTATGCACTTTAGCAGTGTCTAAAGAAGTGTTTGTCTCCCAAGTCCGAGCATTCTCTGCTATAGTGTCAAAAAGTTGGATTGCCTCCCTAGCACTCTTTTCATAAAATTCTCCTGCACACATCATTTGGATGTATTGTTTATTACTTAAAGACAATCCTTGATGGAAGTATGCACAGATTTGTCCAACATCTAGTCCATGATGAGGGATAGCATGGAGGAGATCCTTATATCTTTCCATGCTAACTGCGAAGGGTTCCACCCAGGAGCTTTTCGAGAAAAGTTGAATTGCTCGCATGAGGGCATTGGTACGTGCGGAGGAAAAACTTATTGAGAATTCATTCATGTTTTCCCAGTAAAGATCGAATTAGGTGCGAGGGAATGAAACCAGATTTTGGCTTTCTCCTTTAAAGCAAAAGGAAATAAGACCAAACAGATAATGTGGAGAGGGGAACCGGTGGAGAGGAATGCACTGCAAACATCCTCGAAATCCCTCATGAATGAGTAAGGGTTCGATTCAGACCCAGCAGTAAGCAATTAGAAGAGCGGATCATTTCCGACTTCATCAAGAATTGATTGGCTATAAATGAGATGAATCTGAATTTGTTGTGGTCCTCTGAGGTTACGGAAATTTCTCGAAGGGTTCTTTCTATGTTGGGCGGAGGAAGCGGGGAGGAACTCTATACTGGTTCAGAGTTACCATTTCCTCCTCCCTAGGTTGTGGGAGCGTAGCATTGCCCCCATGTTGTGGAGGCTCATAGAGTCCTTGCTGATTCTCAGGATTATCCATTGGAGGTAAAATGTTATCTTGAGATACCTGGCTTACTATGGATTCCTCAGGGTTTCTAGGTGATACGGTTCTTACTAGTCGATTTTGCTCGTTGCGAGCCCAGACCGACATGCACTACTCTCACTCTGTCCCAGAGACACCCACTGAAATTTCTAACTGAAATAAAACAAAATAAAAAGAAAAATGGAGAACGTACCGGATTTGCAATGCAATTGCAAATTACCTCTAGCTCTCTTCAGATCAACTTGGTTGGTATAACTCCGACAGCGAGCGCCAAAGTGCTTAGTCTGATTAGTATGCCTAATTCTATTCCCAGTAGGAATTTATCGTCGTCTAGCATTGTATGTCTTGTGGGGAATCCACGGAGTCATCTCAGCGAAGTGGTCGGTCGGTTGATCAATAGGGCTATTCTCCACTAAAAGTATGGTTTAAGAAAAAGCGCAATGTTGTGTTGTTTGATTGAATGGTTGATTGGTTTGAATGTTTTTAAAATAGAAAGACAATTCTTTGGGATTTTAGGGTTCCACTCACTTTGATCAGGTAAGTCCCACCTCTCGTTTATAAACTCATCTAGGAACCATTGAGAAACGGTCTTCGATGGAGGATTTATCTTTGAATGCTTTTGAAAAATAAAGATGATCGAATAATACTAAACACTTGTTCTCAATTAAAACGAACCCTTAGTTGGCATTATGATCAAGCCTGACGTGTCTAGGAATATCTCGTTAACAGTTGTCAAGAATTTGCCAACTAATGGTTTTAAAACCTTTCTACACAAGAGTGATGATATTACGATCCGTTTAAAATCAATAGAGGAAATTGAGGACTTTACCTTGATCGGGGTGAGTTTCCCAAGTATGATCCAATGATGGGGTTTAGAACTCCATAAAATTTATATGAATAATTAAGTTGAAGAGCAATTAATCATAAGCAGAGGATCTTGAAGAAATCAAGTTAACTTGTAAGGCGGAATGAGAATATATAATACGAGATTTAAAGTAAGAACAAATATTTGTCTTTGAAAGATTGCAAACTCTCAAATCGAAACTTCTAAAAGAAAGGAAATGAAATACGGATCTACAAATGCGCTCGAAAATGGAAAAACTATTAAAACCCTAAACCCTAGGAGGGTGAAGAGCTTAAAAACTTCCGAAAGAAAACACTAAAACTAAAGGAAAAGGAAAAACTCGAATACTTGTGTCCTCACTCATTTTATAGCCCCTCCAAGTGATTTTTCCATTTTGGTTCAAGCTTACGGAGTGCCTCGCGTATGGATTGGATTCTTGGACAATTCCCTTAGGATTTCATAAAGTCACCGGTGGGACTTTGAGTCCTCACCGGTAGGGAGTTGCTCTTTGCCACTTTTCCGACCAGAGTGCTAGGGTGGGACGCTACAAAGTCTGGGTAGGACGTCCTTACCGGTTACACCGACAGAGTTCCTATTGGTGGGACTTTAAGTCCTCTGGTCGGACTGTCCTCCGTCTTTCCTTGCTTCTCTGGGGTTCGAGACTTTGTCAGTGCTCACCCACATCTACATTTGCTTCATATTAGCTTCCCGAGCTTACCTCTGCTTGTGCACTTACGTTTTAAACCTAAAGGGCACACGAGTGAAAACACTAAAGAAGAGATTAGAAGTACCTGTTCTTATGCCAAATGTGAGTACATTGTGGTTTAAATGTGTTCGATTCTCTTATAATTATCACTCAAATGTGTATTCATCAATTGGGTTTTGTGCAAAGTACGCACACCCAGAACCCAAGTCGTACACACACTATGCGCTCATGCGCGCAGTAGATGCCTGGCTGCGGCAACTACGCACATCGTGCCTTATTTGCGCTCTTTTGCCTCGTCGCTGCCTCTTCGCAGCGTATTGCTCTATTTTTAATACTTGTAGGCCTGATCGTGACTAAGAACCCGAGGTTGTGACACACCGGCTGAGTTAATAGCTAGGCGGTCGTAACCTTAAACCCGGTCACGACCTGGCTTGAGGCCAATCTAGGTGTGACCTCAGTAAATTCGCGACCGTTTCTCTGCGAGCCCGAGCTGACTGAACTAACGGTCGCGACCTCAAATAAATTGCGACCCATTCAACGAGGACATGGCGACGTCAATCCCATATCGCGACCTCCTTCCAGCTGACCAAAACAGCTGGGTGGGAACCTGCCGAAGTAAATTGAAACTCGATTTCAACGGGCTAGGTCGCGACTTCAATTCATGGTGACGCCCGCTAGAAACTAACTGCTTGACTCGCGACCTCAAACTAGCTGAGTACATGTCGCGACGCGAAATTCAAGTCACGACTAAGACCAGCCGATCCTGCCCTGCACGGGATTCACGACGCAAAAGGTTGTCGCGATGCCAACCACTGCGTCCATGCGCCCAACACGAAGGGAGGTCACGACCTCGCTACTGTTTAGCCCTAGGTTGTGGGGCGTGCGTGATGACTCGTGTGCTAATGCGCGTGGTACGCTTTCGTGGTGCATAATACCAGAAGCAGATCCACTGTCACACACCACTGCCCCTTTCTGCTTGGCATGGTGCCACAGCATCACGACCTCAAAACTAAGTTGTGACCTAGTCTCTTTGGAAAGTGCGATAACCGTTCCGGCTTACACATACACCATAAAAAAAAAAAAAAAAAAATTTCAAAATCCTCCAGTAGCCTTCCTGCTACTCCTAAGATGCGATAACTGAACAGCTAGCGTATATAAAATTCACAATTCTAAGAGTTTAATTACAACTCTCTTTTCCTTGTGTGAAAACTAGAATAATCTTCCAGAATTCCACAAAACACACTCTGTTCATGTTCAAAAACTAGAACAATTGTCCAGAGAAATTTTTTTTTCTTCGCTTTATTTGGACCATTACATCCATAATTTCTTGAACACCCTAAGGTTATATTTTCTCGACCTAGTATTCCACATTTTCCTATATGTTATTTACAAGCATACAATCACACAATTCAATCACCTGCGTCATAATTAATTCATCAAAATGCACAATGGATGCATGATTTTCCCATCGAGCCCTAGGTATTCGTATACCTAAGCTCACGATACAGTAATGAAGGCGATATCGGGACCAGACCATACTTATGGACACACTTACTTAGGAGCTCCCAGTGTCGTTTACCTTGGCTGCGTGCAAGTTGTGAACGCCCCATTTCCCAGGGGTCCATTAACGACCCGTCAACCTGCGGAATACATGTGTGTCTCATATCATGAGACCCATACATGAGTAAAAATGGCCACTTGGGCCCATACATCAATACTCACCAAAATCTAACCGACTATATTACAATAGTTCAAGAGTTGATTACACTCTTAATACAAAACATGTTCAAAAATTGTATGAATTCTAATACATGTTTTACAAATTTCATATAAACTCTAGTCGGCTTTCTTCGAGGCCTCTAATGAGCCTTAGTCTTCCAGAACACTACTTGTACACGAAATAATGTTCCTCGACAATTAAAAGCGATGCCCGATGTGATAATCTCCCTACATGGGATTACTCTCACCTAAGTGCACATGTAATGGCAACGGAAACACTCAGCGAATACATGATCTTACTTGAATGTCTACATGCCCAATCCACGTGTCTACGAGTCCTCCAACGACTCCCTCGCACATGCCTAAGCCAAATGTGGGAAAATACGATTTGAAAACAAAGGTTTTGTTCTTGAAACATACTAGATTTCGGTAAAATCTATTGACAACCCTCCAAGGAGAATTCGTTCGATAACTCTCCGAAACAATTCATACCATAGGCCCAGCGTGAATTGTTGGACTCTAACACAATTCTCAGGAAAATCTTCCATTGAAATTCCTTCGCAACCATTTTTCGTTTTATTTTCTTTCATATCGTACACTCACAAATAATCTAAGTATCAAAATTGCATATGAATCACATTATGCCATTTCAAACAATTCAACATGTTAATATATTTTGTGCGTATAATGTTGGAGTTCTGATGAGAATATCGATCGATTGGAACATAAATGCGAGTGGAATTTAAAAATTTATCCCTTAACCCACGAGCATCACATGCGTTTCATAAAAGAAAGCAGAAGGAAGGGTAAACAAATTTACCTCTTGTAGATCGATTGATGAGCCTTGATGCGTCTTGGTTTTATTCGGATCTTACCAAAGGTGCCTTCTGGCGACCACCCTCTGCAAGTATCCACACCTGAGCAAATAATAAACTTGATCTTGTTGAATCTTGCCCCAGATTCGGGTTCGTCTTTACAAAACGAAGTGGGGTTTTTCTTTTCTTTCTCTTTGTTTTTGTTGTTCTTTCAAGTAAACTCTTCTGAAATATATATGTCTCACATATATATATCTATATAAGTTTGCTAGGGTTTAAGTCAAAAACGAATTTTATATTATTATATATTTAAAACTCTTTTAAATAATAACGAATTTAAATTCACAAAATATAGCAGATTCAAGACATAACCGTTTCACCAATATTTAAACTTTCTAAAATTAAATTCGAATTTAAAATAACATTTAAATTCACAAAAAACATAACCGTTCAAGACATATGATTCACCAATTTAAACTTTCTCAAAATTAGAAATTCGAATTTAAATAACAATTTAAATTCACAAAACATATAGATTCGAAACATCTTAGTTTCACAAATTTAAACTTTCTCAAAATTAAATTCGATTTAAATAAAAATTAATTGTTATTTGTAATTTAAAAATAAACTCATCATTTTAAATTACTGATGAAAAACCACTGTAGATTTATTATTAGTTCTTAGTAATGCGATATGGGTTCAATTAACATTGGCGGTGGGCACAAATCACATTTTGATCCTCTGAGTGCATAAGTAGCCTGTGAGACAATATGACTACCCAAGTTAAATGAAAGCTCATGATCAGAGACAACAACCTTAATATAGCTAATGACCTGTCTTTTGTCTCGTGATATCTTGATAGAATATAAGGCATGGACAAAGTCAACCTTATATCATTCTATGCTGATTACTCAAAACCAATTAAATGACTAAACAAATGACATTGATCTCCATCAATTCATTTTGAGCACGACCATGCATTTCTCGAGTCTCAATTGTCGGGGACTTGAAGAGAGATTATCTCTCTTATAATAAGAGGGACAAATTCCATTTAATCGCTCATATCTAAACACATAGTGCTTATTATGTTCAAGTATAACCTTTATAATCATCCGATTAAGACAGCGTTTGATTATATCAAAACACAATATTCCTTATGTTGAGAACTATAAGCGATCTCAGTGAAGGATTTAATGACACAACTATTAGAGTTTAACATGACTTTGATCCATGTAGTGAAAATCTCGAGGCAGTGCATCCCGATATTTGTTCTCAACAAATAGATATAAATTTGATTTGTATCTCATACACATATTCATCCCATGAATATCAATCAAACTTTATACTAATCTTAATTCATTGTTATTCCATGCTTAATATAGATTAGGGACATTTAGAATAATTAATAATATTATTCAAGGACATTTATATATATATCAAACATACGAATCATCGTAATAATTAATTCTCATAAATAGTCAAAATACCATGTCCATACGATAGGGCTAGATCACTATTACTAACATATAATAACATAAATTAACTCATATAATCATGTTATTTCAATTCCTTATCAAGAACACCAAAATTAGCTCTCTTGGGCTAATTAACAATCAACAATTAATTTTGAATTACCCGAGCAACACACGAATCACGTGAGCAGGTGAAGCCACTAGGTCTTGACAACGCATTCACGTACCACTAGGGATTTTCTTCCTCGATCTGATCGTTGGAAATGAAAACTACGGCTAATTCAAACCTCAAAATATCCCTATCAATAAAGTAGCTCTGTGAAGAATAACACAAGTAGGAAGACCCTACCTCTTGGGAGTTGTGAAACTTCAAGTAAGCCGTGTCCACGCATAGCCCTTGGAGCGTAGATCAGCTTTGCCTCTTGGTCATTGCGAGCAAACGATTCGTGAAATCTAGAGAGAAGTTGCACTTTCTCTCTTTAAAACCATTCTCCCCACTCATTGCGTTTCGACCAAAGTGGAGAAGAAGATGGTCTTTTGTCTTATTTAACCTTTTCATTATTTTCACTTAATTCCCTTTATGTCCTTTAGTTTGACTTTAAAAGCTTTTTGACACATGGCTTAATCTAAGCCATTTATCTCCATCCTCTCACTAATCATGCAACATGTGTCACATGGGTACATGTATTAGAGGTGAAGTATAACATCATATGTCTCACAAAAATTTGTCATACGGCACCTTGCTGGTCTTATGTGGCTTATGAAATTCTTATTGTCTCGAATTCGAAATTCGTGGTAGCTAGATTTCGCGAGACGATTCCAACGGTGAAGTCCATTTCATCATCCGAGATCTCGAAAAATTCCAGATTTTGATCGAAATTACCATTTTACCCTTTTTCAGAAATCGGAATTTTCTCAAGTTTTACAAGAAGGGAAGGAGAAAAGAAGGAGGGAGAGAGGATTTTGGTGAGAAAGCTCACTTTTCTCTAAATTTTCCGGTGATCGGACGTCGAGCTCGGAGGCTGAGTGAGAGTTTATCCCACTTTGCAAGGCTACGCGTGGGTCTGCTAGGAAGTGTGGACTTTCGACAAACTCCGGAAGGTAGGGGTCTTCTCTTACTTGGATATTCCTTGTTTAAAGAGGCATGATAATGGTTTTAGGTGTTGTGAGGCTAGAGTAGCCATGGATTAGGTTCAAGTAGGTTGATGCTTGATGAAATTTGTCCATGGACAGCCCACATACTGTCTTAGGATTATTAAGAACAGTCCGGATTTTCTAGTTGGACCAGGAAATTGTCCACGTGTATTTGCTTGAGTTGGATGGCATGGATTATGTGGAAAATGATATGTTAATGCATGCTAAATTGATGTGTTAACATGATTGGTTGAATTATATGAAATATAATTGTATATGAATCATTAGAATTGATTATATAAATTGGCATCATTGCATTCATGTGCACGGTGACATCGTATCGAGTCGAGTGTGGGTGCATGGTACGGTCGTTCATCAATTTGGTGAATATGGGGTGAGTTGTATTTTGAACGACGTCCAATAAATGTCTCACGGTTTAGAACATAAGAGAAATAAAATTAATTTGTAGTGGGCAAAGTAAGAGAGAGTACATAAATCCCTCGGTAACAGAATTGGGTGTAAGAGACTACTTGAAGATATTGAAATTTCTATATGGAGTGTAAGGGCATGGCGTGGTAAAAATAGTAAAGTTACATTGCCTAAAGAAAACACATGGTCATGGTTATCATATGAAAACCTAGAGTTAGTGATAAGTCGGGGTGACTCGGACAGATACCACATTGGCGGATTGCATTAGGTGTTGGTGGTCGACAAAGGCTCGAATATAGGTGTCATTGGTATTTCAGTGTGATTATCACCTGGCATAGGCATGTGTAGGGAGTCGGTGATAACTTCGGATATAGGCATGAAACATCATGCATAGTGAAAAATCATTCAATAATAATAAATTGTAAAATTGCTGTATGGATCGTGGTTATTACGTAAACCTAGAGTTTAGTAATAGGGTTGAGACTAAAGTTAGTTACCCGTGTGAGTTGCATTGGGTGTGGGTGAGCCGACAAGGGCTCGGTATATGGATGTCATTGGTATTTCCAGTGACGATTGTCACACTTGGCATAGGAATGTGTGAGGGAGTTGGTGAGTGGCTCGGGATATGGGCATGAAACATCTCATCCATAGTGAAAAATCATTACATGTGTAAATTATAAATTGTATGGAATATATGGAATGGGTGTGGTTGTTGTGTGCCATTGCATGTGCTTTTTAGGTGGGGAGTAGCCCTTGTAGGAGAATTCAACTACTGGGCATTGCTCACCCCGTCATGGGATCCCCCTTTCAGGTACAAGACAGGTGCAAATAGACAGCGCTCCTTAGAGGTCGAGATTATGAAGCGGGCCAGTCTGTGGCCTTGATTCATGTTTGTGTATATATTAGAACGAACTAGTTTTAATATATGTTTTGTATTGGGGCGTGGTGCATTTCACTGCGTATATGGAATACCGTGATATGAGACACATAGGTTCCCTTGAGTTAACGATTGGTCGGCGAGACCCCGGGTTCGGCGTCACATTTTTAATTTCATATGGTTTCACTTTTTAGAAAATGATGCTGCCGTCTAAAAACCTAGCATTCCAATTAAATAATGCACATATGAAGTGTCACCTTTATGAACTTAATTCATACTATGTCATTATTTAAAATGACGACACCATAAATTGTTTTTGTAGTGATATCATTTCTTCTATTCTCAAAATAAGTGGACTTCTATTTGTAGTTTCATGTAATCTTGGGTTTAACCTTGTTTTAGTGTCCATATAGTCAATGTTTCACTTTACCTTGCGAACACAAAAAACTTTAGGCACAATTTTTTCCATTTGAAATAAAAGACAAATTGTAAAACCCGGGAAAAAATTGAAAAATTTATGAAAAAAATAAAAAGGCAAAGCAATTATTTATTACGATACATATGAGTTGAAAACTGGGTTTCCGATCAGTTAATTGAAAAGGACCTCGTAGCCAGATTAGGTTCGTCTCTGAAATTTAGTTGCCCGAATAATTTTGTTGAATTAAAGTAGTCGATTTCATGTTTTTCGAGACATCGGGTGTCAGTCACACATGGCAAGTCATGTGAGTGATACATGGCAAGCCATGTCCTGATGTATGTCTTTATAAGGCCGTGAGCCGTGTGTCAACTTGCATGGAATGGGAATTTTGTATAAATGGGAAGTCCTGAAGCTTCAGTTAATGTTGGGAGGAGACGAGAAAGGAAAGAAAGAGAGGAAAGGAGAGAGAAGGGAAAGGAGAAAGAAAGAAAAAAGGAAAGGAAAGGAAGGAGAAGAGGGAAAAAAAAGGAAAGAACCATGAGTTTTCCTTGTGGGTAATGCTTAGATGGGCCAATTCATCGAACTGACAAGAGTAGGTTTCCTCCTACTCCAGTTCATTTCACGCCTAGGGGCTGTGTAGGGGCTTAACGATTTCGCCCCACTTCGGGGCGAATTATTTCATTGTGTAGTCTGTTTTTGTAAAACCCGGGAAAATTAGAAATTTTCATAAAAATGGCAAAATGAGAATAAAAATAATAAATTGCTAAGTGGTTCAAGGGAAGCCCTAGAAATTCTCTAGATATCGGATGGCCAAGCGGAATCTATGCAGATTAAATTCATCCTAGCAAAATCTAGTAGCCTGAAAAGTTCGTCGAATTACGAGACAATCGGAATATTTTACACGATTTCACGGGTGATAAGTCTTGATGACTTCAAGGGCCCGAGATTTTTACTAAAATGTCAGTCGGAAAATGAAAGCGAGTCAAGTTCATTTAAAATAAATTGAACTGAAAAGAAATAAATTGTTTCGAGCGACGGACCGAATGAGAGAATGTAGGCCATTTTATCAAATTTAGAAAAAAAGGGATAAAAGCGAAAAGGAAGAGTCGAAAAGGATAAAGAGAGAGAAAGATTTTCTCTTAAACTATACAGATCTGCAAAATCGTGCGTAGAGTTTCATTAGAAGCGAACAAAGTCGGTCCACGCAGCCGAGCTACGCGTGGGTACCAAGAAGAATATTAGGTTTACGTCAGAGCTCACGAGGTAGGAAATTTTCCTATTTGGGCTATTTCTAGCCTAAAGGTCATTTAATGGCTTGGGATTTGCTTAGAGGCTGTGAGTGGCCGTAAATTTCAGTCCCAAATTTTTTGGACTTAGTGTAAGAATTTTTAGAATTTTTGAGGCTTGTTTTTCGGACGGTCAGGGATGAATTGGAGTTTGCTGGACCGTCCAGGGATGAATTTTCGAGAATTGTTTGGAACAATCGGACGGGATTTTCGGGACCTACAGTAGTCGGTTGTATTCTGAGGTTGGTTTTGATCCCGGGGTGATGCCTTTGGGTTTGTGGTGTGTTTTGGTATCACGAGTAGTCGGTGTGACTTGTGAAGGGACGAGGTGCCACTGTGTTATAAAGAATTAGAGATTTGGGCCATTTATGTGTATTGTTAGAAAATAAATAATATGCGGTTGTGTGTAAAAATCATGTTAATATGTGCTTGCCAATGATATTAACATAGAAATTGTGAGAAATGAAAATTATATATAGGAAATATAATTATCCGAAATTTATAAATGTTGCATGTAGCTCTTATTATGCATGTAGCATGACATAGCATGAAATGGCATATCTGCATTTCATATGCACGGGACATCACGTCGAGTAGGGTGTGAGTGCATGGTTTGGGTCGACATTGTGTTTGGTGTTCGACCATGGTAAATCGACATTGTGTTTGGTGTTCGATAATCTGTCGTGGGTACAAGGTAGATCGACACCTTGTTTGGTGTTGATGGTGGGCTCGGTAACATGGACTACGTCCAAAATGAGTCGCATGGTTTTGAGGTTATTAGAGATTGTCCAATAGGAAAAATAATTCAAAATTAATGAAATAATAAAAATAAAAATATCATGAAAAATAAAAATATTTAATTAACCCAATGTTTGAACTCATGTTCCTCCTATCAATTCATCATATATATTGATTGATTACTTTTCTCTTATTTATTTTTCTTTTCCACCACAAAATTATGTTCTATATTCATTAGTTTGCATTTTTGAATATCTTGTGTGTGGTTGATTGAAATAATGTTATCCCCTGCATATTAAATATAGTGTCTCTTTGAGCTTGAATTCTATGGGTCTACAGAGTAATTTGTAAGTTAGGAGTTTCCAATGCCGTAAAGTCCCTTTTCTTATGAAACACCTTGAATAGGCATGAAGCTTTTAGAGTTTTACTATATATTGAACTTATAGCTTATTTAATGGCTAAATTTTGGTACAAATACATAGAATTTTTATCTGAAAAAATATGATTGATAGATTCTCCAATCATATAACAATAAATTCAAATCTAACCAATTTGGACTTAATTTAAGATTAGAGAATGAGTTATAATCTATATAGGCATCATAATCCATTTCTTGAATCCCTCAATTAAACCACTAAGAGATAAAAGTGTTACCTTTTTCAAACTAATTAGGTAGATAAATGACTTGATGCTCTCGAGTATGACTTCTATGAGATAAGAAAGTGACAAATAATCTATTTCTAAAGCATCCTTAGAAAAATCTTACTATTTTTTTCCAATTGATTAGATGGATGTAGCTTAAGAAATGATGTAAAAACGATTTCTTTCTAAGAAAAGCATCTTTTACAAAAAAAAAAAAACAAACAAACAAAGCCATAAATCATCCTCTAAAATTATCTACTTAGTCTTCCTCGTAATTGATCAAAGAAAAATAAATTATATCTATCAACAAAAAAATAATAATAATAATTATTTAACTAGATTAGTTGTAAACTTATAGTAACCTTAACCAATCAATTTCCTCTTAAGGCCATGTTTTCCATAAAAAAATCATATTAAGTATTTTAGATTATTTCAAAATATGTAATCATAGTATATTTGTTAGTTCGTACTAATATTATAATTGGAACTTTTAGTCACACGTGATGTGATAAGTAAATCCAAAAACAATTATAAAAATGGTTATTAATCTAGAGTGATTAAAGAATATAGCAAAAAAATTACAAGTGACTTTATTAGATTCCCTTTTTTAAATATTTAAATATAATGTAAGAATATATAAGAAAACACCAGTCATAGCATGAAAAAAGTGTTTACTAATTTCATTTGTTTTTATTAATATGATGGTCCTTTTAGAGTTTACACTATGAAGAAGCAATTTAGATGCTTCTTTTAGAGTCAACAAGTCCTAAATTTCTCAAATGGAAGTTTATATTTAACTACCAAATGAAAAAGTAACAAAGATTTTATTGTTCTTAGAAATAATAAGACCTAAAAACTCAAAGATATTGTGAAACCCCAAATATATATATATATATATATATATATATATATATATATATATATATATATATATATATATATATATATATATAATCTAATTTTTAAATGGAAGAATAATAAAATTGTCAAAAATAATGGCTCAGGATGCTTGGGAAAATTCTCTAAATCTCGGATAGCCAAGCGGATTGTCTTGGATTGGACTCGCCTCACAAAATCAATGACCGGAAAAGTTTCCTTCGAATTAGAGGCGGTCCAATTTTACAGTTTTACGAAAATCTCGGAAGTCGAGGAAAATGGCTTATGTCAAGTTCAATTAAAATGAGTGGAGCGAAAAGTAAATGGTTTTGGAACATAAACCGAACCCGGGACGGAGTGGACATGCATTAGGCGCCATGGAATATATCAAACTTAACAATTAAGTTAAGTTAGAAAGAAAATAAAGAAAGAGGAAAGGAAAAAGAAAGGAAAAAAGAAGCGGAAGAGAGAGTAGAAAGAAGGAAAGAGGCTCTTCCTTACGTCTTGATCCATGGAGTTTTGTCTGCTCCCGGAATTCATCAGACGAAACGAGTTAAATGCTCTCGGCGGGAGCTACGTGGATACCAAAATCGCACGATTTCGCAGAAGATTCAAGCGAGGAGTTCGGGAAATCAAAGGTTTATGTGACACCCGAACCCGAGGGTCGTTGACCATCTCGTCAACTGCGGAAAACACATGTGTCTCGTATCTTGAGACCCATTACACATGATAAATGGCCACGTTGGGCCCATATATCCATACTCATCAGAAAATAATCAACTATATTACAATAGTTTCATGCTTGTTTTACAAAAATATTTGTACATGTTTTACAAAAATATTTACTCAAAGCCACATGTCGGATTTCTTCTCAAAAAAGCGGCCTACAGTGAATATCGTCTCCACCAGATATTTCACATGCGCGAAGGGGATCACGGCGGGGTAAGCAATGCCGGTAGTGATAATCTCCCTACGAGAGTTACTCCCCACCCTAAGTGCTCGTACGATAGCACGCGCTGAAACATTCAGTAAAACATATATATTTATACTCAAATGTCTACATATATGAATGAGAATATGAATTTACTTTATTATAATCACCAGGCGCCAGCTGACTGCTCGCATGCCTAAGTAAAGTGTGAGAAAGCGATATTTTCAAAGCAAGGTTTTGTTGAAAACATAATATCCCATTTTTCGATCAAATCAGTTGGACAACCCTGCGAGGGTAAAATTCTTCGGATAACTCTCCGACAGTCATGGGTCCTCATCAAGGGAAATGAGCGTTGAATGACCTCGAGCAATTCTTGAAAAATCTACTTTAAAATTCTTTTTATGTCATGCGGCTCGCACCTATCGCTTCTAGGTTTTTCGCGATTGCACGTAGATACAATATGTCATTTCCGACAATTAATGTTAATATATTAAACATGCATATACTAACGAAATTTATCATGTCGGCATGTTATTCATTCGTATATAGCGATAACATAAAAATTAGCTCACATGGGCTAATACACAATCGTATCCATCTAGAATTGTCAAGCGTCGCCTCCATGTGTGCAATTTGCGTATTTAAACCCCCGACAATAACATGTGATAGCATACAAGGGCCGATTTCAATCCCTGAATCAGTCTAGGACAATCGGGGTCGATTACGAAATTTTTAGCATTAGGTCGAGTTTTGGGACTAACAAAACGGCCACTCATGACCTTGCACCATCCAACCCATTCACATGGATCTTAGCCAAAGAATAAAACAAGTAGGAGAAAACCCCTCTGCTCTCGGGTTGTGAAACTCAGCGAATCTTGCAGCGTAAATACTTGCAGTGGAAATGACACTAGCTCTTTGCCAGCCGGGTTTCTTGGGCCGTCGTCGGAAAATCTAGAGAGAAGGTAGAGCTTCTCTCTCTAGAATCTCTCCTTTCTCTTTCCACTTTCTTTTCTCTCTCTATCTCCCTCTCTTTTCCCCATCCAATCCGATTGGGAGAAGTTGGGTCAAGAGAACTTGTCTCTTCACTTGCCACATGTCAACCTCCCATTGGTTGACTTGGATTCTTATCCCGCATCATCTATCTTTATTTTATATTGGCATGATGCCATTTGTCTCATGTGAGCCTAGCAGGAACTCAATGTTTGACTTGCTCACATCTTGACACATGGCGCATCTTGAGCCACTCACTTGATGTCTTGAAAGTGTCTGAGACTACCTCGTCATGCTCCAGCATTAAATAAACCAGTCCTCGAATTTGAAAAATTCGACGTGGTAGCTAGATTTCGCGAGACGATTCCAACGGTAAAGTCTGTTTCGTCATCCGAGATCTAGAAAAATTTTGGATTTTGACCGAAATTACCATTTTACGCTTTTTAAGAAAATTAGAATTTTATCGGGTTTTACAGTTTCAGGTTTAAGAAGTGTCCACGGGGCTTCCTATATTTTCTTCTACTCTCCAAGAGGTAGATATTTTTCATACTGGTTTTATTTTCCATTCTAGGGGCTGTTTGGTTGAGTTTAATGCCACAGGGGTTGTTTGCAGCCTTTTTTGCCCTAAGAGTGTTTAGCCAATTAATGGGTTATGGGAATAGTGCCTGTTTGACTCTATATGATTTCAGGTTTCGGGATGATTTTTGGTTAGAAAAGGAGACTTTGGACTAGTAACCTTGAGCAGTGTATTCCTATTTGAGAACTTGATGTTAAAGATTTTGAATCCCACCCAATCGAACTTCTAGAACTCAAGTTATGGTCGGATTTCAGGGACTACTCAAGGCGCCTATTTTGGTAGAACCTATTGTCGATTTTAGGTGAGTTATTTGGGAAAAAGTAAGAATTTGGACTAACATCCTTCAAGGAACTTGTATCTCTATCTGAGAGCTTGATGTTAGACTTTTAAATCACCCAAATCGGACCTCTATAACTTAAGTTATGGTCCATTTTCCGAGACTGCTATATCTTAGGTTATTTAATGATTGTGTCTAGATTTTTGCCACAATTATAGTATATCATTGCTTGAATTGAGTGATATACTTGGTTGAAATTGTGTGGAAGTCAAATTGTGTGTTCAATGGTTTATTGTGATGTAGCGTACGGATAAGGCCATTACATGGCTTATTATAAGGCTAGTTATGGATATGTCTTGTCATGGTCGACTGGGGTTGATGGATGTCGTTACCCTAGTGGTAGTAACTTGTGATGCCACCGTATGCGTGTATTGATATGTTGGCATGTATTGTATAATTTATTTGGAATTTGTATGCTTGTCAATATAAATGTCCAAATGATGCATGGATAATCATGTATGAGTAGGCATGCACACATATGGACTCATTGTATATGGCGTAGGTATGAATAGACAATGGCATGATTGCATCGCATTATGCACTAGTACGTCTCATGACATGGGTGTGAGTGCATGGTAAAGATCAACATTGTGTTTGGTGTTGATGGTGGGCTCTGTAACATGGGACAACGTCCAAAATGAGTCGCACGGTTTTGAGGTTATAGGAGACTGTCCAATGCTTTTGAAATAAAGCGGTTATTGGAGACTGTCCATAGCTTGTGAATAAAGTTGTCATCGGAGACTGTCCATAGCTTTAAAATAAAGATGTTATTGAAGATTGTCAAATTGGTGTCGGGATCGGGTGTTCGGGATTAAAGATTGTCCAAGGTCGGTGTGTCCGGGGTCGGAGACTATCCAGCTGTGGAGCTATCCTGCGTCGGAGGCGTCCCTGTCGGAGGCCCATCGAGAACTTGAATGGCAGTTATCGAAAGGTTGTCCAAAGGATTTGATTTATAAAAACAAAAAAAACAAAAGCCTTTTGTTTTGGATAAAAGGTCATTGGGTGAAACACCAATGACAAGTTTTCACATTTGGCATATGCATGTGTGAGGGAGTCGGTGAGGACTCGAGATATAGGATAGGGTGAGTCACATTCTCATCCATGACATGTAGAATTTGAGTAGGAATGTGCATGTTTTTACTTGAATGTGTGGTGTGCCATTGCATGTGCACTTAGGTGGGGAGTAGCTCTTGTATGAATATTTCTCTGCAGGGCATTACTCACCCAGTTACGAGACCCCCTTTTTAGGTACAGGGAGTTTATAGGAGACGGGCGCTCAGGCAGGGACCGTGTGTGAAGAAGAGTAGACATGTGGCCTTGACAATACTTTTGTAAAAGTATTTTATATAAAAAGAATTGTAATTAAATTCTTTTGGACTATTGTATAAATAGTCGGGTATGAGAGTCATGATCGGACTCTTATGGACTGTAATTAAACGTTTTATTTTCATATTTTAGATGTAACACCCCGTCTCGAGATAGTGTATGGTATGTGTAACCGTAGGGTCGTATATGTGCACCAAGAGCTTCCTTAATAATAATAATAATAATAATAATAATAATAATAAATTGCCATAATGGTTGACCTAAAAATTCTTTAGATCTCGGATGACGAAATGGACTGCGCCGTTAAATTCGTCTCGTGAAATCTAGTGACCTAGAAAAGTTTCGTCGAATTATGAGATAGTCGGAATATTTTACGATTTTCTGGATGATAAGTCGTTAGTGACTTCAGGGACGAGATTTTTACGAAAATCTCGAAAGTCGAGAAATGGCTTGAGCTAAGTTCATTTAAAATAAATTAAACTGAAAAGAAATAAATTGTTATGAGGCGAAAGCAGGGCCGAATGAGGCAATATGAGTCATATATCAAATAATAATAATAATAAATAAAAAAATAAAAATCCAGCGAAATGAGAGAAGGAAGGGGCGGGGAGTTAGGCGAGAGGAGACATAATTTTTTCTTTCTTCAGCTTCTCTCTAAGATCTCCTACGATCGGACCTTAGGTTTTCATGGAGCAGAAGGCAAAGTCGATCCACGCAACGAGGGCTACGTGTGGGCACCAAAATCTTAGCGTTTCGTCAAACTCCAAGAGGTAGAAAATTTTCCTACTTGTGTTATTTCTATCTTAAATGTCATTTAATGGCTTGGGATTTGCTTAGAGGTCATGGGAGGCCGTAAATTTCAGTCCAAAATTTTTGGACCGAGTTTAGGAATTTGCAGGACTATTTTCAGACAATCCGGGTTGAATTTTT
Source organism: Tetrastigma voinierianum (assembly GCA_016808115.1). Taxonomy (NCBI): domain Eukaryota; kingdom Viridiplantae; phylum Streptophyta; class Magnoliopsida; order Vitales; family Vitaceae; genus Tetrastigma; species Tetrastigma voinierianum. The sequence goes on along the minus strand of JAEQBH010006554.1, from coordinate 376,077 downwards.
GGAATTTATTTTGAACCAATCCAGGTTGAATTTTGGCCCATTTTGGGATAGTGCAGGATGGGTTTTGGAAGCGTTTTCGACGATTTAGGCGTAGTGAGAGTTTAGTTTGATCGGGGCGATGTTTCGATTTATTTTCCATCTAGGAGTCGTTTTTGTCTTGGTTGAGCCTTAGGGGCTATTTGGATGGCGTTTAGAGAACCAGAGAAACGCATTTTTCTGGGTTTGCGTATATCACTGTTCACATGAAGCCTCTAACTTTGAAAGGCCATAACTTTTTCGTCCGAACTCCAATTCGAGTGTTCTTAGACTTTACAGAAAGCCCCTTGAGTTTAGAATCTGGCCATATGCCTGTGAATGACATTTGGAGCCCAGATAGTTTTTGAAAATTTTAATTATAGCACTAAGTGTGCAAGTTTCTTGGTTATGATGACGTGTATGGTCTAATACATTGAATGTGTAGGGTAAAAGTGGAGGTGGAGAAATTGTGAAGTCGTGCTCGATTATTGTAAACGAAAAGGTGAGTGTTCTAAACTTTATTTTTCAATGCTAGTGTATTATTTTATAAATCGTTTTACGATTGGTATGTTATGAACAATTGACACACACCATATTTTAAAGCTTATAGTTTTGATTTGTTAAACCATATTTTATTAAGCAAGCAAGCAAACTTATATTTTATAAGTTGGCGTTAGAAATCCTAGTCTTGAGCAAGCATTCTTAGGTCAAGGTATTCCATACGTGGGGAAGTTAAGACATGATTGCATTTCATTTATATTTGCCTGGTCGACCAAACTTAGCTCATGCGTATGGCATATTAGAGAGGAGGGCCAGAGTAGCGCGTATTGGAGTATATATAGGGTTAAGCGTAGCTTATTGTGTGGTGATGGAGAATTCCACCATATTTACCGGAATAGGTGATGTGGACACGAGGTCCTTCCACCGGCACTAAAGAGACACAAGTTTCCTGTGTTTACTAAGGAGTATAACAGCAAGCGAGAAAAGGCTCAAATTGGTTTGATCATTATATTTATAAGCATTTTACATATAGTAAGCAAGCAAGCATTTTTACAAAAAAAAGTTTTAAAGCTTTTACTTGTATTGCAAGCAAAGGTTTTACGAAAGTGTTTTGTAAAAAGATCATTTTTACAGTTTTGAGACATTTTCATAAAAAACAAGCATTTTATAAAGCATACACTTACTGAGCTCTTTTAGCTCATTATTTTCCTGTTTTAAAAAATTATCTTCCAGGTACAGGTACGCCGGACTAATGAGTCCAAAAACTCATGAGATTTTTAATCCATTTTTCTGAGTTTATAATGAGAATAACGTTGAATTGTTGGCGAGAAGCGATAATTTACTCAATTAATTTGCGGGGAAAATACGACCTTAAAATCAAATTTTGCCAAAAATCATAAGAAATCGGCTAACGTGAGTGAAATCAAAAAGCTGGAATTTAAGTCACAACGGGAAGAGCGAGTTTCCGGCAATTTCAGAATCCGCGACATCAACAAAATTTGGCTTTGAAGCGAGAAGAATGAGCAGTGAAGTCATGACTTGAAGAAAGAAATTAAGGACAAAGAATGACTTGAGTCGAGATTAAAAGCAGTCGAATGAAGAGTTCATGTCGCGACGCAAGGAGATAAATGATGTCATGAGACCACCATGAGGAGGTCTGACAGGAAGTATAACCTTTGGTATATACGCGGCCCGAATGGACACGATAGTGTTAGGGCCCACTAATTGTAGACAACCCGATGAACCGTGGATTTTTGCGCTACCATAGAGTACATACATAAGCCTAAATGTTTCACCGCCTTCTCTCTTTTGATCATCTCTCTCGTTTTCGGTTTTCAGGAGAGCGAGATCGAGCTTATCAGAAAAGCTTTGAGTTCACTGAGAGTCTGTAAGACCCGAGAAATTCCAATTTATGGAAAAAGGGCAAAATCGTAAATTTCAATTACAAAATTGTAATTTCGGTTAAAAATCCGTAATTAATTCTCTGGATCTCGGATAACGAAATAAATTGCACCGTTGGAATCGTCTCGTGAAATCTAGCCAGCACGTAAAGTTTCGTAATTTTCCAAGAAAGTCGGAATCGGCACGCTTTTCGAGACATCGCGTTTCGGGTGCCGTAAAACGATTTTTGATGCGACGAAAGTCACATATAGTATGTACTCATGTACCATAAGTGGTATGAACAGAGGAACGATGAAATGGGCGGTCGAGTAGTCTGCAGATATCAAATCGAGAAAAGAGAGGACATAAGCGTCATTTTTGTAAATGTTTAAGTGACTAAAAGGCGAAATAGTCATGCATGACCATCTTAACCACATTTAAACTAAAGAGAAAAAGCGTGAATTAGGAGGAGAAAGAGGAGTCCGATTAATTTGCGACAAGCGAATGGAGATTCTAGAGAGGTCTCGACTTCTCTACAGATTTGTATTTCTGGGAATCGGCCAGTCGGCGGTCTTCGGAGGACAAGAAGGGACGTTACATGCGGAGGCGAGCTACGCATGGACTCAGGGATCGGGAGTTTCTTCAGAGCTCCTTGAAGATGATTTCTCCCTACTTGAGTTTTATTCTCATTTTAAATGTTTTACTAATGTTTCGGTTGAATGGGGCCGTGAGGGGCCGTTTGATCGGTCCCAAAACATGGGACCGAATTTGTGGAAATTTTTGGGATTTTCTTGGTTGGTAGTGGCCCCTTGAGAAATTTAGAGAAACATTTAAGTGTTTTAATTCCAAAATATTTCTTATTAATCATGTATTGGTTTGATTGAGGCGAGAATGGCGTGGATTGAGTTCGCTCGGTGAGCCGTTGAGTTATGATTTTCGGGAATAGTAGCAGGGGTTTCTTATTCTGAAGCAGTGTTTTCAAAATATATTTTGTGTGAAATATGTGTTTAGTCAAGTGATTCAAGTTTAATTACTTGTGATTGATCATTGTGATGAGCTAATTTTGATGTGATGAAATGTATAATTGCATAACATGATTGTGTGATTTGGATTATGCGAGTATATTCATGTTTATATACTTGCATGTGATTAGACTGTATTGGAACTGGCATACATGCATTCCATATGCACTAGAACATCCTAGGATTATAGGAGATAGTGCATGAGATGAGTCTAGAGAAAAATGGTTCGGAGGGTAGTCTAAAATATAAAATATCGGAGGGTAGTCGAATAAATAATATCAACAGGCGAATGACGATTGATATATATTCATCGGTGGTCCACAAACCAAATAATATATCAATAGTCGGAGGCGGCCAGGTTGATATATTCATGGAGGTAGTCCACGAGCAAATAATATATGATGTTGGGCGGCCCAGTTGATATATATATATGTAATTTCATCGGAGGGTTGCCATTAATAAATAATAATTCTCATACGAGGCTTAGGCGAGTGTGAGAGAGTCGGTGAGGACTCGGGATCTGAGTTGGTCATGTATACATTCAAGTAGGATCATGCATTTTGTGGATGTGTGTTGCTGGAACATTGCCTTTGTGACAGGTGGTGAGTAGCCCGCTTAGGGCGATTATCCTCTTGACTTTAGCTCACCCAGTCATGGGACCCCCTTTTATTTTACGGTATAGGGAGCGTGCGAGAGGCGGCTGATCTAGAGATTTATTGTGAAGAAAGCCGAATAATGGCTTTGGTGGTTACATGTATTAGAACTCTTTAAGTTTAATATATGTATTGTTTAAGTAAAAAATATTAACTCTTGTAACTATTGGGTATATAGTTGGTTTTCATAGTTGGCATGTACATTGGGTCACGTTTATGGGCCCAAGTGGCTAGTATTGGAAATATATTGCATATATTGGATTGTTTGGAGCAGTTATCATCTGATCTTCCATTTAGGTAGAGCTCCCAGTACAAGGAGACTACGCGGGTTTTCGAGTGTCGATGGCGACCTCACCGCCGCGAGTGGGTGGTCGCGGTTCAAATGTGCAAGCGCATCAAAAACGGTATCGAACCTAGAGCCGTTTGAGTAACCACCTTGGATAGTGATAGAGATATGGGTATGTGGAAACCTGTGGATAGGAAATTTGAGGCAGGCCGTGGTTGAAGAACATCACCACTAGGTGTGGTTTGATGTTGAGAGTTTAGGTATCGGATTACCTGGAAAATCGCGATTACAAAACTAGGACACTACGTGCGATGTGTTGATGTGTTTGTGTGATTTTGTGAATTATTTAGTGATTGTGTGTATAACATGGTTTGTAATGTGTTATAGTGATATTGCTTAGTGATTAGCACATAAATGAGTTGAGAAATATTTTAGAAAATATTTTGGGTGTTTACGATTAATGTAAACTTGAACCAAGGGAAATAAACAAAATAAATTCTTAATTTATTTGGTTTAGAAGGTGAAAAATTTAATTTTTAAGGTTTTACGATCCTTTCAAAGTGAAGAAAATTAAATAAAATAAGTCTACAAGAATTTATTTGGGTTGTTGAGGAAATGAGAAAGAAATTTTAAAAACCAAAGAAAATAAATTTTACTAAATTTATTTGAGGAGAATGAAAAATAATTTTCTATGATTTTACAAGTGGTAAAATTGAAGAAAATGAAGAAAATGTTTATAAATTTATTTAAGTGGAAAAATTTTGATGGCAGGAAAAGGAAAATAAATTTTATAAATTTATTTGGTTTTATGAGGTGAAAATAATTTTCTTAGGTTTTATATGGTGTAAAATTTAAAAATTGGAGTTAAATAAATTTTATGAATTTATTTGAGTATTAAAGTATAGAAAAAAATTGATTTTTAGTGATTTTTAGTACATTTTCATTCTTTGGAAATAATTAAAAAATAATAATAATTATTATTATTAAAGTGAAAAAAGAAAATTTTGTGAAAAATTTGGAATAGACTCTTTGCCCATTTGTAATGCGAAAAAGAATTGTATTGCGGGATTTAAGGTTTTTCTGTGCCGAAAGTTGTATTACGAAAGAAGAATCTTTGGAAAAAATTGTATTACGAGACACCGAGGTATGTTGCAGATGAAGTAATCTGATGGGTTGATTGTATTTATCTGATGGGATTCAGATGGAAAATTTGTGTCTGATAAAATTTTGTATTGTGACGGTGAATGAAACACAGGCGCAGGCGGCGTGATGCGGCCCAGGCCTTGCGACGACGTGCGTGGCGCGGGCTGGGCGCGGCGGCGCCGAGGTGACGGCAGGGCGTGCGAGCGGCCAGCCGTGCGAAGCCGCCGCGAGCGTTTCATAAGCGCGTACGGCCTTGGCGCGGCGCGGAAGGCGCCGCGAAGCGGAAGCGTAGCCTTGGCCCAGCAGCGGCGAGCGGGGCGGCGGATGCGCAGCGGCGTGCCGGCGCGGCCGCGCGGCGCCGACTGCCGGCCGAGGCTCGGCCGCGGCACCGCGGCAACGGCCGCCGAAGCCGACCCGCAGCGGCTGTCGCGCGCGGCGCGGCCGTTTGGGCCGTTTTGGTGCTCGTGCTGGCACCGGTCGACCTTCGATTTTGGACGATTCGACTTCGGTATTTTTCTGAGTCACCAAATGAACATTCATTATAAAATAAATTTTTTCGAAAAACAATAATATTATTAATTAGAATAAATGAAATCTTAAATAAAATAAAATTGAGATAAAATTTTAAAATAATTTGAAAAGTAATTTTCAAAAAATAAAGATTTAAAATAAAATTTTAAATAAAATTTTGTTGAAAACAATATTTAAGCGAAATTGATTGCGTATACAAGGTTATGTGTATGATTAGTGTCTCGAGTTTGTGGTTATGCCTTAGAATCTTGTATTGGATTCAACTACCATTTTGGAATGGTGATTCTTGTGACAGTTCGTAGGAAGTTATATGCGTAGTGTAGTGCGTATAGGAAAATGGTGAATCTTAAGGTTAGGATGGAGTGACCTTAGAGATTTGGATCTTATTGGAGTGGTTGAGATTTAGCGCCACTTAGGAAATGAGCAGATTACCGGTTCATGGTTATTAGAGTCTATTGGCATATTACATTGCTAGTTAGACTAAAATGAAAGTTAAATGATTCTGGTTGCCATGAAAGTTGTGTAAATGGCTGGTAGAGGGACCGAGGGCGTGGGGCGTCCACGGGGATCTGGTCAGGCACCACGGTGTCGTGGCGAAGCCTTTGTTGGGACAGCCGTGTCGGTTGGTATCGCACCAGGCTGGTATGCCTAGCGGAGTGAGACAGGGAGATCCTAGTAACCTCCAGAGGTTTAGGACGTATCATCCTCCGACATTCACAGGGGGAAGGGATCCGATGGTGGTAGACCATTGGTTCATGCAAAACGAGAAAGTGTTAGAGGCTATGGAGATTACCTCGTAGCGACCGGATAGACAAGTAGCGTTCTAGCTAGAGAATGGGGCCTATATATGGTGGGCGGGCAAGGACCTCTAGAGACCTTAGAGGAGAGCGGTTATCGTGGAGGTCTCCCACAGGGATTAGGCAGAATAAGAATGATAGGTCGAGGTTGCATGTTAGGATCTAGGGACTCACACTCTGATGGACACGAGAATCATGGAGCGTGTCGAGTTCGATGTCATCCTAAGGATGGATTGGGCGATAACACAGGGATCGTTGCTCCGATTGTGAGCGTAGGAGGGTTCACAGCCTACAAACGACCAGTACTCGTGTTATATTTCAGGAGGCGAAGCATGATGATTTGCCCAGGACGTTATCTGCGTGTCCAGTGTCGGGGGCGATTCAGCGGAGTTGGCTCGCGAGCCTTACCACTGAAGGGACGAGGAAATGGGACTTAAATCTGCTCGAGTAGTGTGAATATGTGGATGTTTTCAGTTGAGCTACTGGACTACCTCACATGGGGATGTAGACCGGTATTGAGAGTTACACGGGTATTTCACCCGTCTATGACTCATAGGATGGCACCGATTGAGTTGTAGGAACTCGAGTCCAGTGCTTGGTATTGGACGAGGGTTTTATCAATGAGCACTTCACCATGGGCGCTCAGGTTCTATTTGCGAAAAGAGAAGAAGGAGCAGGAACCGCCGACTATGCTTTGACTATATCTGATGGAATAGGGTTATGATCAGTCGGGTACCCGTGCTGAGAGGATTGATGATTTGTTTAACCAGTTGAGAGGAGTGCGAGTCTACTCCAAGATAGACCTTCGCATTGGTTACCATCTTCGAGGTTAGGAGACAGATATCTAAGACGAGGCGTTTAGAGGCGTGATTATGGGCACTTTGAGTTCTGTTGATGCCCTTTGGATTGTGAATGCGCTAAGCGCTTGTTCATGTACCTCTCATGCATGGGATTCTGACCCTATTTAGATCGATTTATTAGTAGTGGCCGTGGATGACATTTTGATCTGCTCCGATCAGTGGGAGCATGAGTATCGCGCTGAGGATTGTTTTACAAGCGTTGTTAAGAGACCATCGTTGTCTTAAGTTGAGTAGAGTGCGATTTTGAAACTACTGAGGTGAGATTTTGGGATGGCGTGGTGTCGGCACTAGGAGTGTCGGTCGACTGCGGCCGGGGTTGGGCGGTGATGGGTTGGGAGGCGAATGTCGATCTTCGAGATCGTGGTTTCTTGGGATTGGATGGGTATCACGGGGTCGAGAATGGGCGGGGAGTGTCCGTCGGAGAGGCGGGAAAACTGTAAGGGTTTATACTATAAGAATATGGACTCATGGATTGGGGCGACCACGACCGTAGAGGAAGGAATCGAGGATACTTGGAACACTTTCGGGATCTGGTGTATGGGTAGCAAGAGGAGGATCGGCTCTCTGGATTGGGGAGAGAGCGAAGACTTACCTTCCACAGATTTAGGGACTGGGAGCCAGGATCGAGCATGAGACGGGTTGCCCCAGAGACATGGATCCGATGTTTGGGATGGTGCCGGTCGGTCGGTTGTGGGGCAGGAGCAGCTACAGTTAGTTTCTCCATGTACGAGTATGGGTCGGAGGGATCGATGTCGGTCACGAGATGCCACACCGACGCGATGCCAGCGGACGGGCCACATAGATGGGGTCGAGGCGTGGGTGGTCGATACGGGTTTGCGAGTTGAGAGTTCGGGTCGAAATTTGGGCGGATGGCGATGTTACCATTCTGCTGACTGGACATATGAGGCGAGATTGTCTGAGAGGCGAATCTCATAGTCTGATGACGTTCGGATTAGTCGGATATGTAGGAGTACATCTCTACTCTCGCGATTGTTGACTAGGCGTAGTGTTTAAAATTGGATGCATCATATTGTTCATTAATGCATCTTGTGTGATAGGTTGAATCGTCTGAGCTTTCTGACTTGGCATGAGGTTGAGGCCTTTAGAAAGGCGCCAATATGATGGAAATTTTCCCTAGAATGTAGGAGGATTTGAATTTCTAGAGATAAGAGTTGCGCAGCGGAAGCGTGGTGGACCTTAGGGTGGTAGATGTATTGGTTGTTAATGTCATTCTTGACATGTATGAGTTAGAGGCATGGGTTGTCAATCGTGACCTTAAGTAGTGCGTCATACAGACATGATCTTGGAGTTAGGTAATGTTACATATGCACATGGTTGGATGTGTATGTGTGTAGAATTTCAGGACGAAATTCCTTTTAAGGAGGGGAGAATGTAAGACGCGAGAAATTCCAATTTATGGAAAAAGGGCAAAATCGTAAATTTCAATTACAAAATTGTAATTTCGGTTAAAAATCCGTAATTAATTCTCTGGATCTTGGATATGAAATGGATTGCAGTTGGAATCTTCTCATGAAATCTAGCCAGCACGTGAGTTCGTAATTTTACGGGACGGTCGGAATCGTGTGGCGTTTTTCGGCGTGAGTTTGGTCTTATGATGAAACTAGTTTTGATGCGACGAAAGTCACATATAGTATGTACTCATGTACCATAAGTGGTATGAACAGAGGAACGATGAAAATGGACGGTCGAAGTAGTGCCGAATATCAAATCTGAGAAAAGAGGGACATAAGCGTCATTTTTGTAAATGTTTAAGTGGCCCAAAAGGCAGGAAGTAATTGTACATGACCATCTTCTCATTTAAACTAAAGAGAAAACGTGAATTAGGAGGAGAAAGAGGTCAGTGGCTGCTGCAAGCGAAATGGAGATTCTAGAGAGAAGGTCTCGACTTCTCTCTAGATTTGTGTTTCGAGTCGGCCGTCGGCGGTCTTCGGGGACAAGAAGGAGAACGTTCTCGTGAGGAGCGGAGCTGCGCGTGGACTCACGAGATCGGGAGTTTCTTCAAACTCCTTGAGAGTAGGATTTTCTCCCTACTTGGGACACTATTCCCATTTTAAATGTTTTACTAATGTTTCGGTTGATTTGAGGCCGTGAGAACCGTTTGATGATCCCGAAAACATAAGGCCGGTATTGGAAATTTTGGGATTTTCTTGGTTGGTAAGTGGCACTTGAGAAATTTAGAGGAGCTGTTTAGGTGTTTTAATTCCAAAATATTTCTTGTTAATCATGTATTGGTTTGATTAAGGGCGAGAATGGCCACAGCCATGGATTGGAGTTCACTAAGTGAGCTTAGTTGAGTTGATTTTTAGAATAATGTGAGGTTTCCTTGTCACAGCGATATGTTTTGAAAATATATTTTGTGTGAAATATGTGTTTGGTCAAGTGATTCCAAATTTAATTACTTGTGATTGATCATTGTAGTGAGCTAATTTTGATGTGATGAAATGTATAATTGCATAACATGATTGTGTGATTTGGATTATGCTGAGTATATTCATGTTTATATACTTGCCATGATTAAATGTATTAGGCTAGCATACATATTCATATGCACTAGAACATCCTGGATTAGGAGATAGTGCATGAGATGAGTCCTAGAGAAAAATGGTTAGGAGGAGTGATAAATATAAAATATCGGAGGGTAGTCCAAATAAATAATATCAACCGTGTCGGGCGCTTGATTGATATATATTCCGCCGGAGGAGTAGTCCTGAACAAAATGTATATCAACGAGTGGACGGCCCGGTTGATATATATATTCATCGGAGTAGTCCTGAAGCAAATAATATATCAATCGTCGGAGCGGCCCAATTGATATATATATATATTCATCGGAGGGTTTCCCATTAATAAAACAATAATTCTCATACAAGGCTTAGGCGAGTGTGAGGGAGTCGGTGAGGACTCGGGATCTGAGTTAGTCATGAAGACATTCAAGTAGGATCATGCATTTGCTTGAATGTGTGTTTACTGGAACATTGCCTTTGCACTTAGGTGGTGAGTAGCCCACTTAGGGCGATTCTCCTACTGAGCTTTAGCTCACCCCGTCATGGGACCCCCTTTATTTTACAGGTATAGGGAGCGTGCGAGGAGACGGCTCGTCCTAGAGATTTATTGTGAAGAAAGCCGAGATGTGGCTTTGGTGGTTGTACATGTATTAGAACTCTTTAAGTTTAATATATGTATTGTTTAAAGTAAAATATTAACTCTTGTAACTATTGGGTATATAGTTAGTTTCATAGTTAGCATGTGATGGAGTGCATTTATGACTGATGGCAGTAATGGAAATATTGCATATATTGGATTGTTTGGAGACAGGTATATCACGAATCTTGTTTTTTGGGTAGAGCTCCCGTACAAAGGGGCTACGGAATTTTCTAAGTGGTCAGATGCTTGACCTCAGTATTCGGAGTTGTGGTGGTCAGCGGACCCGAAAATGGAAGTGTGGTGAAGCGAGATGTCTAGCTTTAACCTCGGCTTCTACTGCAGAGCTGTCTCTTTGGTATCTTGTTTTTTTCTTTGGCTGCTTAATGAAAACCACAGCTTTATTTTCTTGCATAAAATTTGAGCAATTCTCAGGATTCGATTTGAATTTTGAATTTGTTGTGTTTCTTTTGAAATTTTGAATTAAGTAGGGGTGGGGTTGTAATACGTAATTTTAGCGTTTAATTTGGATTAGTGGTTAATTTTCCTAATTATATATTTATTTAACCTAAGTGTTTATTTTGGGCCTTAATATTTATCTTTGGCCATATAAAATATTTAAATAATTGTTTGAATACTTATTTTGATTAATTAAAGTGTTAAATTAGAGTAATTATTTATTTATGTATTAATTCTACCCTAATTAAAGTTTAATTATAGATTAAGTCTTAATTAAGTTTGATTAAGGGCTTAATTGTAGAAGATTAAGTTAAGGGAGGACTTTTATTAGTTTGCAAGTGGTACAATTGCATTTTGCCCCCGCCCAAACTCTCTCTCTCGCGCCACTCTCTCCTCGCCCCTTCTTGTAGCTGTCCAGGCGTTTAAAGATCACCAGGCTAGATCTTACCCCCAATGCTCCTCTCCCTGCCCATTGACCACCACTTGTTTCCCACAAACGCCCCGGTCGTGGATAATCGCCACGAACAATTCGCCCCTTTTCTCTCTTAGTAGCATTAGGTTCTTCCATTTTCGACCACCTGTAAGCGAGCACGAGATCTTAACCTACTTTAAAACCTAGGATCCACCGCGTTCGACATTTCCAAGAGTCGTTTTGCCGTGAAGCGGAGGTGGAGCTTCTCGCCGAGGGATTAGGCGTCGGGGCGATTAAACCCTCGGTGGTCCTCTGAGAAGAGAACAATTATTTGGGTCCTTGTGCCTTGGGCCGGCGTGAGTGTCCTCGAATCTATTTAAGCAACCCTCAAATTTTCCGTACCGTCGGCGGCGGCGGACAACCTCGGGCGTGCCCCGAACGAGCGTCGTCCCAGTTAGTAGTTCAAACGGTCGCCGATCGGTTCCGCGATTCGAGCCGGTAAAGTCTATACCTAAAAAAAAAAAGGCGTGTGAACCTAATTGTGTATTTATGCGATAATCGATTTTAATTGTTCGTTAATAATGTCTTTATATTAAAAATGCTTTATTTATCGTTTAATTGCATTATGTACGTATTTTTACGATTATAGTGCAAATGGTATATTAAAACCGATGCGTATTTAATCATATTATTAATGATTGACGTGATAAATTTCATTTTAAACGTATTTTACGTGCTTGTATTTATTTAATATCTAAGCTATTAATTGTATAATTGAATTTATGATTGATTTGTATTGTGATTGGATTGGAGTCGATGGTGGATTTATCGTAGTTTGTGGCCGGCTCGACATTGGATTAATTAGATGTGAAATTATTATTTTTATCGGGGTTACGGACGTTTCTGAGGAGTTAAGTCGGTTAAGAGGGGAGGTTACGCGGCACTGGTAGAACATGAAAATCTGATTTTATGACGGTTTAGTGTGCAGGTTGTCTGGTAGTCTAGAGTATGTTTAATCTTAATCTTATTATAGATTCGTCTTTTCCATTTTAGATTGTCCAAACCCAAACTCCTTGGGCGACTGAAGTTGCGGAGCGATCGAGATCGATATGATACGTGAGTTGATATCATATAACCTAACACATCGATGCGCATGCATAGCACGGTATTCATGGCATTAGAATTGTATTCCATCATTTGATACACGATATCATTATTACTATTATTGTGTGTATACGCATGAGATTTATGCGTGATGATGGATGTGAGTGTGTCTTGCTTGGATGTGATATTGTTGTGCGTTTAATACTTGTAATGTTTATGAATAAGGAACGATAACGGGACATACCACTGATGGGTTACATCAGGCTGCGTGCACGTGTCATCGGTATGTCTGATTTATGACATGTATATGGGCTCCTGGTTAGCGTTTCTCTGGGGATCTGGAGAGTACAAGGTCCACTGGTTGGGCGTTACTCTCGGGCGCCGGCTATGGATTATGATATATTAGATGTCGGGTAGGACCACAGTCGACATTTCTCTCGGGGCGCCCAGGCTATAGGTTATTGGATTAAGTGTTGGCGGAGTTAAGGACCACGGTGAGCGTTCTCTCGGGCGCCTTGGTCTCATTGGATTGAGAGAGTAAAGTAGGAAACTATAGCGATGGTATAGAGGGTCTGCTAGTGTTCTCGATTGATGTGATGTTGGTGTTATGACATGAACTATGCTAGGTGCGTATACATGATTATGTTAATTTCTTTATTAATATGATTTTCATTACCATGTTTATATTATGAATTACTATAAGTATGTATAACGTTTTGGTTGTAGATGTGGTATAAATTATATGGTATTAACTCACTCTCGAGGCCAGCGGTCTCGATTTTATTTTCAGTCTTGTCGGGTCCTCGCTATAAAATCCTTGATAACGCGAATTCTCTTCCTTCACGGCGGTTACATGTCATTCACTATTATGATATTATTAATCCTTGTCTATTTAATCTGGGGTGTCGCTGCGGTGCCGAATGTTAGTATATTTTGTAATTAGGATAATTCTGTTTATTTTGTGTATGAAGATGGTGTATGTGGGAATTGAATTTTATCTCCATTGATGTTTGGTATCTGAGCATATTATATATGTATGTTGATATGTTGTCGGTGTCGCGTGATAGTCGGTATAGTATTTTGGATTAGGTTTGCTCACGGGTTTCGGTGACTTATGCCTCCCCATTCCTAGCGCCGGTCTCGATCCCAGTTGGGTCGTGTGAGGGGTGTTGGATTTGGTTGTATTGCAAACCACCAGTTTTCTTTGTGTGAAACTTATCTAGTACCCTCTGAAATCAAGTAGGGATAATTAATCAATTAATAGTCATGAAGAGTTTGTAGTTCTAATGAAACTTATATTTGTGAGAAATATAACTAATCGGTTCCTTTTTCTTTTTAATTTTTTTCAGTTCCTTTCCATGGAGCTTGCTTCTTTGTTCTATGGCTTTGGTATGGACCTAGATGCACTCATGGTGAGACCAGAGGTAATAGGAAAAAAATGAAGATCTTAGCCTTTTTTATTTGTTGTTTTGAATACCCGCTGTGATGTTGGTTTGTGCTTTTAATTTCATGTGGTCTTAGTTGGTTTAGGTTTCATTTTTCATTTCTTGATATTTTAGGTGATAGGGTCAATCAGTTATACTCTCTCAACATAAGGCTTTGCATTTTTCCTTTTGGATTCTCGCATGATTGTTTATTTGTTGTACAAATGTTGTCGATTGCAGGAGTTTGATGAATTTCATATATATATATATGGTTGGGCAAGAAAATGCGGTGTTGCCTTTGTATTTTTATCTTTTCAATCATCTCATTGATATTGCAATTTCTGGTTCTGGCACTCCATTAATTGCTGACTTGTACAAGTATCTCTTCAATTTTGGGAATTTCGATTGAAAAAATTTCCTTCCTTGGTTCATCATCGTGTCTAAATGTCATTGGTCATGCTTGATGTTGAAGCAAGCGAAGAAGCTTCTAGATAAATGATTCTGACTCTAACCCTATTTTCCTCTCTAACAATTTGTAGGGACTTGTAGAAGAGTCTCGATTCGGATTAGTTCCTGTGTGTTCTCATTGTATTAGTTGTGTGTATTAAGGATGATAATTGTATCCTTTTGATCTTAAGAGAATGGGAGATGATGCAGAACATAACCACGTCCTTGGAATCGAGGAATCTAGCATCGGTGTTTGAAGCTCTAAACTCATTCATCAGCCACTAGGTACATCATCAAAACTTTTTTAGTTCATGTCAACCATTTCTTCATAGGGTGATTTGATTAGACATTTGAAAATCAGTTTGGTGATGTTCAACAACTTTGGCCTTATTTTGACAAAAATGTCCTTATTTTCATATAAAAAACCTTTTTTTCTCAGATATAAAACAAGAAATGGAAAAAGGGCATTTTTTTTTGCCAACATAGATTACTTTCAGAAAAGCAGGAAAGTTTATATTTACAAAATTTGGATTATTTAGGTTTTAAAGCCTGATAATTCTTCTTTATCTGAGTGCACTTCTCTATGGAGTGGTGACTTGTTTCCATTCTCTTCTATTTGAGCTCCTTGGTTCATTTTGGAACTTATTTTATTATTTGGGGTTGAGGAAATGGTGGTCTTTAAGTTCTAATATGTCGGTTCTTACAAGCAACATTATGAGTATAAACTTTTGGAGATTTGAAAGAGAGAAAGTTTGTGGTAATCGCTTTGTTCATACCTAGTATTTTGTAGCTAAGGTCATAACTTAATTTTCTTCTTGAATTGTTTGAAAAGATTGAGGAGCTGAAGCTGACCTTACAAGTATTTCTTCACTTCTAATGATATAGTGTAGATAAACACATGTAGAATAGCCAGATGCTCATACAATGGTAATTTTATGTCTTATAATATAATATTTCGCATTTCAGTTTTAGAGTTAGAGAAACAAGATGCCCCAATCTCATCAACTCTTAGATAAGCAAAAAAATCAATGAGGACAGTGAGATTTAAAGAATGCAAAAATCAAAAAGGTTTTATTCTACCATTCATGCAACTTGTTTACTTACAAAATGAAAGTCAATTTTATAACCATCTCATTATTTTATCTAGTTCGGGGCTGGAAACATAAGATCAAACCAGAACTTGAGTAGCTTTGGTTATAAAGCATCATAGTAAAGTCTTTCAGGTACATGCATCATTAAAAATATAAATTCTACTTTTGTTTTCATCTTTAAATGCTTCTGAGTTATGGTTGAGCAATTAGAGATACAATTGTGATAAAAATTTTTTAGTAGGACTTTGGTTAGAATATTTGTCTACAAAGATCTCAAAGATAATATATATATTTCAAAGTAGAATATCTTCTATAATTGCTCTATTTAATCCAAGTGTTGTTTCCAACTCAAGTGAATCATCTATTTACTATATTTAGGTAAAATTACTAGAATGCATGAGTGAGTATTATGTGTCAGTTCATTATTTGTTTTGTTTGTTTGTTTGTTTTCTTTTTTCTTTTTTGCTTGCAAAGTTTTCTTCATATTAGATGTTATTTCATATATTTGGTCAACATGCATGATTTGATGAGAGCTCCGCTGAGTACATTTTTACCTTTTAAATCACTACCCATGCAAACTTGTTTTTAACTATAGCTATTTCTTCATGAGTAAAGCACAAAAGAAGAGAGTAGTCTTAATTGAATTCTGGCCCCTTACATATGGATTCTTAATATCAGCCAATGCAAGTTGCTTTGAAGAAATTTCTACCCCATCAACTCTATTAGGAAATTGATGCTCAAGGATCGCACGGTCCCTTGAAATTTTATTGAATCCTTCTGTTCATTCTGGTCGTTTTCCTCTAATTTTGAAATTATCACTTCCTCAGTATGATGTTAGATATAAAAGTTCCCCATACCAAGAATTGTATTTAATGATGGTTCTAAACTTTTGTGCGTGATTCGAATGTGATATACACGAACGTGAAATTGATATTTCGTGCAGGCTGCACTAAGGTTAGCATTCTATCGTAAACTGGGGGGACCAAACAATTTCATATCAATTTGTACGAGTTTGTACCTCAGATTTACGATAATGAATTCACTTGGCAATTGTATGTCTAAAATTGTTTAATGGGTTACAACTCCCCATTGCTTTCCATCTTTATCGTAGTAATGGTCGTGAGAACTCGAATGCTATAAAGAGTAATGGTGTCGTGTTTATGTGAAAGAGGTATTATTGTTATGATTCTTAATACACTTTTCTATCTTTTTTTATGCATATGATGCTTTCTAAATATTTAAACCCTAGAGATTATTTAAACGACCGAGTGTTATGTATACAAGCAGGATAACTTGATCCTATATTTAGCTTTTTTTAATTTTTCTCTTTCTCAAGTCTGGGGTTATTATGAACCAAAGAGCCTATCATCAAGCTGATTTCTTTGAATGCAACATTCATATGGTAAGAAGACATTTGACAAAATAAGTTGGAATCAGTGCTTTTCGCGCAAATAGTCTATTAGATTGATGGTGGAATAATACAAGACTTTAAATTACAACAGATAACTATTCCCAAGATCGGGGGTACCTCAATTCAGTTCATGGATGATGGATAGTTAAGGGTTGTATTGTCATTGAATGGATTTCAGCCGTTATAACACCTTTACCTTGATTTGCCATGTTCATTGGATTTTCATGTTCTTTCACATTAGTGATCTTATTCATCATCTTGTAGCTTAGGCATTTAAACCGCATTCTTTTGTTAGTCATTAGGAATTACGGCTTCACTTATTGCTGAATACTCATCATTGAGTCACTTGTTGGTATTTTGTAGGTTTTTCATCATTCAAAAAGAATAATGGAAATAAAGGATATTAGGAACAATTTTTTGGGTTTTGATGCAAATAAATAAAGGGATATTAAAACCACTTTTTTCAAAGACCCTTAAATTCACTCGAGTGTCCCCTCACTGGGAATGGGATGAAGTTCAAAGCATTCATGCATAAGTAGTTATGATGTTCTTTGCAGGATTATTTTGTTTTCAATTTCAGCTTTACCTAATGCTTGTTTATTTGTATTATAACTTTTTTCTTTACTTTATTAAACATATAAATAATAGGTTTCATAATGTTGTAAAAGAATGATGATTCTTTCACTTTTGAATTGATAACCATGTCTTATTTTTTAATAATAAAATAATTTCAAAATGATGTCATTTTTATAAATATATTTTTACTTTCCACACAATTCTTATTACCATTATTCATTTAATCAATTGAAATTATATTTATTATTTATAGAGTAAAATTTTACACTTTAACAGTCATGAGAGAAAATAAAAATAAAAAGTAGAAAATTAGACAAGAACAATAAATCGCACAAAGATGAGCGGTAGTTGTTAATGGGAAATGGGGAAAAAAAAGAGCAAAATTGGGGAGGAAGGAGGAAGAAAAATGACAGAAGAAGTTGCAAGTGTGAGTAATGACTGATGCCAACTGTTTGGTGTTATGTGAATAGTTCAATAATGACAATCAACTAGTTGGTACGACTATTGTTTTTCTCCTCTATAAATACAAAGAGAAAATATAAAAAGTAAAGAAAATTTAAAAAAATCATTTTATAAATAATTATATGTTTTATTCAATCTCATTTAATTTATTTTTAACTTATTCAAAAAATAATTTAAAATATATTAGTTTTTTTAAATAGTTTTAATTATATTTAATTTTTTTTGTCCACATGTCTAGTTTAAAGTGTTGAACCTTTTAGCAAGATATGAGGAGGGTTGAGTCCGAGTAGGGAGAGATTACTACATTATAAAAGTGATGTTTAAAAAAAACATTTAATTTTATTTGATATTTTAGAAGACACCATATGGAAAATTAATCTCTTTAAAACATTTTTTTCTTTATTACTCCTTAAATCCTTCTATTGATGCAACATGGAGAAAACAGATAATTTATAATTTTTATATAAAGTTTCGAATAATCCCACATTTAATGAAAAAATGTAAAACTTTAAAAAAGAGATGATGAGCACAAATATTTAATGTAATAGTATATAAATAGTAATAACTAATAAAAATTAATATTAAAAATTCAAAAAACAATGAATGTGACTTTTGAATAGTTATTATTATTTATTTATTTATTTTATATATTTTAAAATGTCCCAAGTATATCTTCCTAAACTTTCAAGAAATAGCTTAATTAAACTGAGTCACTTTATAAGACATTGGGTTTCCAAACAATTTCTCAAGAAAAATAAGTAATGATGCCAAAACGACTCTCTCTCGACCTTGGGGAAGCAATTTTTAGGTGAAAAGAAGCAAAATAAAAGTTCTTTTTGACTCAACTTTCTTATTTTACTTTTGTTTTCATTCCTTCCATTCCATTATTAACGCTCCTCATTTTATAAAAATTGTAAGTCTCATCCATTTACTGTGTATTTTTCTCCCCAAAATATTTTTCTAAAAAAAAATTCCAAATTAACCCATGTTTCAAAATAATACCGCATCTTCATTAAAACCATAGTTGGTAGTTATGGTTTTAAATTTTTTTAAGTTAAACTGTAGATGTTGTTCACTATGGTTAAAAAATTTAAATCTGTAGTCACAAACTACGGTTTTAAATATTAATTAATTTATTTTTCAAATTTGTACTAGATTGATTTTTTTTTATTTGAAAAGTAATATTTTGGGACAAAATTCCATTTATCTAGCATTATCTATTTTTTTATTAGCATATGCTTTTTTTTTTTTATCACTCTAAATTAATCTTGGTTGTTTGGCATAATTAAACCTAACATTAAATCCAGAAATGCTCATTTTTTTATTAATCAAGTAGATGAGAAATTGGTTCAAGAGGTACAAACTAAAATATTTATAAAATTAAGACTTGGACAACAAAAGTTTCTACATCTTAGAAGGAATAGAGAAGGACTCGCGTAAGTCAACCGATCAACTAACTAACTCAATATCAATCATCAAATCATAGGCTTTCAACAAGCTTTAGCAATTTACATTTAAATTCTTAGTTATTGTCAAGTTTCTAGCAAAATTTTAATAGTGTTATTTCGTTCATTTGTAGTAAAATATAATATAGCAATTTCAACATTCGAATTGTGTGTTTATCTGGTAGTTGTAAACCTGAGAATTTCTAATTTTCAAAATTTAAAATTGTTTGGCTTTGGTCAAAATCCATAATTTTTCATATCTCAGATGAGCAAAATGCACTTCACCGCTTGTAATCGTCTCGCGAAATCTAGGCTACCACGTCGACCACGACTAGACAATCGGAATTTCACGTCTTCGAAGACTAAAGGTCAAAGGCCATACGACAACATGGTAAGTATTAATAATGAGACAAGGAGGCAAGTGATGCGACAAGGCCACGATTACGTGATCCATACGAAGATATGTCATACGAACAAGGAGCTGATATAGATAAATTACTTTATATTAGTTCATACGTCAAGTTTTGGTCCTAAAGTCAAAATCGTAAGTAGGATTGGGGAGGGGAATAAAAGAAAAGAAAAAGAACATCTTCCTTTACCGGCATCCCATAAAGGAGGGGAAATGATTTGTGAGAGAGAAAGCCTAATCCTTAGATTTGCCGCTGACAATGAGCAAGAGGGAGAAGTTGTCAGACAATGTAAGGGTTACGCGTGGACACCGATTTTTGTGGAGTTTCCATAACTCGAGGTAGAGTCTTCCCAATGGATATCTCTTGTTTCAGAGGCATGTTAATGGTTTAGGTGTTGTGGAGGCCAAAAGATGATATTCTGCTCCACAAAGTGGAACCGATGTTTAGTGAGAGGGCTGTCCACGGACAGCCCACTGACTGATTTGTAATCATAAAATGATGGATTGCTTGTTGATTAAATGGTCCATGTGAAATTGCTTGCATATGTGGCTGCTTGACAGAGAAGCATGAATGATGTGTGGTGATAAAACTATTATTTTTTAATTAAAATTAATTATATGTACGAAATGATGTGTTAATGCATGCTAATTGATGTGCTAACATGAGGTTTGAATTATATGAAATATACCTCGCATGTGAGCTATTGGAATTGGATATATAATTTAATTATTTGTGATCTGACAGGCACGGTGACATTATAGCTTTTAGCCCAAGGTGGTGGCACGGTATGGCTATTCATCATTCTTATGAATGTGAGTTGAGTTTGCCTTTGGGGACTACGCCCACAAAGACCCAGTTCAAATAATAAACAGGAAATAATTAATGTGTGTTAGATGCTCTTGAACGGTGTAGAAGACCCGTAGTAATATCCTGAAATATCGTGCATGGGTGCAAAGACCCGAGGTAAAGACCCACAATACAAACCCAAAAGGTTTTGCACGGTGAGAGACCCGCCAGACCATCCGAAAGCTCTCAGACATGGGTGTTAGAGACCCAAAGCGGTGAAATCAAAAGTTCTCATAAGGGAGTTAGAGACCAATGTAGAAATCGAAAGAGGTTGTCTAAGATGTCCATCACTTAAACCTAGAGTCGAGGACAGGGAGTCTGGATTGACTCTGATGGTTACCCATCAAGTAAATTGGCCTTAGGTGTTGGTGAGTCGACAAAGGCTCGGTAGTTGAGTGTTATTGGCATTACCAGTGACGATTTTCACACTTGACATAGGCTTGTGTGAGGGAGTCGGTGGGTGACTCTGGGTAAGGCATGTGGAAAACATTTCATGATGATATAAATCATTCCATGTGTAAATTAAAATTGTATGGGAATGTGGATGTTTGTGTTGTACCATTGGTATGTGCATTTTAGATGGGAGTAACCTATGTAGGAAAATATCACTAATGGCATTGGCTCACCTCACAGGATCCCTTTCAGGTACAGGGAGTGTTCGGGAAGACGACGCTCATTAGAAGCCGCTTTGGAGAACTGTACAGCAGAAAAACATATGTGTGGTTTTGATTACGTTTTGTAAAACATGTAAGGAATACAATTGATGTGACATCCCAACTCCGGGGTCCGTTGACAACCTCACAACTCATGGATACTCTGCGGGATGTCTGACATCTAACACCACTGACGAAATCAGAATTTTTCAGACGGAGCTCAACCACACAAACCGTCCCCAATAATCAACAACAATGACCACGTAGTCTATATATACGTAGTAAAATAATGGCCACTGGGGCCCTTGCATCATTACTCAAATACTATAAGCACATGACTATAAAACATAGTCCATAAGAGTTTAAATACATCACTTTATACAAATACTACAACCCATATATTTATTAAATATATATTAAAGCCACAATCCGCTTTTCTCTAGCATGTGCTAAGGTTCCAATGCGTATCACCAGCTCGCACCGACTGCTCCCCGGGTATTCATGACGGAAGGTAGCAAAAGCCCGGGAGCGATAATCTCCCTACAGCATTACTCCCCCACCTAAGTGCACATGCAATGGTCGCGAAATCAAACACACATCCAAGTGCAACATACACTATGTCTACCAATGTCTTTACGCCATGAATGAGACCGCCCACCATGCCCCATGTACCGAGCTCTCACCGGCTCCATCACTCAATATGTCATTGAGTAATATATCTCGAGTCACTCACCGACTCGTCTCACATGCATACGGCAACTGTGACAATTGTCACTATTATTACCAATGACCCAAGTATCGAGCCCTCACCGGCTCCATTACCCAATGCAAGTGTCAATAGGCAACAAATCCTGAGTCATCCTTCAATTCT
Source organism: Tetrastigma voinierianum (assembly GCA_016808115.1). Classification (NCBI taxonomy): domain Eukaryota; kingdom Viridiplantae; phylum Streptophyta; class Magnoliopsida; order Vitales; family Vitaceae; genus Tetrastigma; species Tetrastigma voinierianum. The sequence goes on along the minus strand of JAEQBH010006554.1, from coordinate 354,116 downwards.
ATCACACAACCCGTTGCGTGATAAATACGGACCGTGTGTCTTCTTTCGGGCAAATAACATAATTTTTCAGGTTATACCGTTAAGATCTTTACACCCATACAAAACTATGCGATATCGCGGGTCTCTTTACACCCATACGCCCGAAGTTCCTACCGACCTCAAACATGCATTTTGGCCAAGGAATGAAACCATTTCCAAACAAAGAGTATTTGTTTTTAACCCGTGACAACCCTCCGATATACGCCGGACACACTCATAATCTATTTTGTGATAACTGAGGCGAGTATCAATTGCAGTAGATCCGACGACAATATTATACCTGACAACCTCTCCGATGTGTATATCAACGCGTAGACCTAAACGAATATATTATATGGACAAATTGGCGTCGTAGTGACACACCATAAATATTATTATCAACCCTCCAAATACCCTCTCAAGAAACCACCTCATGCACTCACCCTATTGTTTTGGGGGCGCCCAAACAAGAGCAAATGAAATGCAATGAGTCATTTCCATTTCCTTAACCTATGCGACTCATTTGGACGTTATCTTATTAGTCAAACCCACTAATCAACACCCTACGCGGTGTTGATCCACAACCGTGTACTTACGACACACCATCAAACACCTAACACAGTGTCGATCTCAACTATGCACTCACACCTAATTTCTAGGTTACCCAAAGGTATATGGAATGCATGATGCCAATTCCAACACGCTCATGCTAATATATTCATACGATATATATTAACATAATTAAAATCACATAAAACATGTTATGCAAATTCACAATATCATGACCAAAATTAGCCTCACTACTAAGGGCTAATTAACAAACACGAGCAATTCATTTTGAATCACTCAACCATACAAATTTTCACAAAATAAAATAAAAAAATTCGTGTCACTATTCATGTTACTATTCACATCACTATTCACGTCACTATTAGTTACTATTCACGTTATTTATTTTCTAGTAATAACACACAAAATAGGCTCAAATTCAACCCATATAAACAGCAGACTCCTTGTCCCTTCACCTGGGCTCATCAAATAATATTGTGGGATAAATTCAAACACACCACAAAATCCAAGACATCATTCCTGGATCAAACTAACCTCTAACACACCTAGGATCGCCCGAAAATAGCGTCTCGGAAAATTTATCATGACCGCCTTAAAAACAAATTTCTCAAAATTCACCAAATGTTCGAAAACAACCCGAAATTAAGCCTCGGACCGCTCGAAACAACCCTAAAATTTCTGTGGGCTCTATACCCATCCAAAATTTGAGAATCGAAATTACTACCTTCACGAATCTCTCTAAACCAATCCACAGCCATTAAATGGACCTTTAGTACAAATAAGTAGGAAAATCTCTCACTTGTTTGACGAAACCCAAGATTTTGGTGTCCACGCTGTAGCTCTCAAGTATGTGATCAATCATTTCGTCCCATTTAAAACCTCACATTCAATTCTTTCTAGATATTTGAAAGAAGCTAATAGAAGAAAAATAAAAAATAAAATCCTCTACCGACGATCTCTTCTTCCCACGCCATTTGACCTTTCTTTCCTTTTTTTTCTTTCGCTTTTATCAATATTTTAAAATCGGATTCCATCGAACTTTAAAAGTTACTCTGGCTCACGATTCACTGGCCGGACCGGTGGCCTAACCGCCAATAACCAGACTTATCGCATTAAATATATTATTTATATTTTAAAATATATACTAATATTACTTATTATATTATTTTTATTTTTATATAAATAAAGTATTTAAAATTTATTTAAAAATATTATGTATACGTTTTAAATATGAAACATATTAAAATGGAATAAAACTTATTTATATAAATATATAATTTTGTTAATATTTAAAATAATTACAATGACAAAGAAGTGGTAGAGTGGTTCTTTTGTATTTAATTGAATTTTTTTTTACATGTTCTAACCCTACAAAGTTTCTAATTTAAGAATGTATCAAAACGGCACGTTTTGTAACTGGAAACAAAAAATTTATGAAAATCGGGCTGGTTGACCATCGTCACCAACGGCTTCAATCGGTCGACCGCCGGTCATCACCCGACGGTTCGACCACGGCTCGATCAAACGGCTTTTGCATTCGAACCGACCGGCTGGTGGTCGGTCGACCATCTGATCCGGTCGACCACGGTCCGTCCGCTTTTAAACATCGCTTTCAAAGCGCGATCAACTAAGCTAGTCTAGTCGGGCCTAGCTTCTCGCTATCGCATCGCTATCCTTAACAATCAAGTAAAGTTAACTACCTGCTTATGCTCCACGTGATTACACTTACCGCTTCCACGCCAAAAGCAAATGTCGATGGATTGGCGTCGATCCTCCCGAACCTTACTTTGACCAATGAGCGACGTAGTTAATGTGGAAGTAGGGTTCACACGCTTTCAACGTCGCTGCTAAGGCCTCCGACGGCGACAGCAGTGCGAAGTTAGGGCTTGACCCTTAGGGACTCGCATTGAGTTACAAATGGCCTCGCTAATTATCACTGGATTCGAGACAATAGGCCGACGCACGCCGCTACCTTCCCGCAATGTTTTAAACCGACCGTGGTCAACCGGTGTTACCGACCTGGTTCATCGGCTCCGACCACTATTTCAACCGCTATTGGAACCTGGGTGCGGACGTAATGGGGCCATATTATTTATATTTTTAAAATATATAATTAATAATATTTAATATATTATTTTTTATATTTTATATAAATAAAGTATTTTTAAAATTTATTTTAAAATATGTATAATGTTTAAATATGAAACATATTAAAATGGAATAAACTTATTTATATAAATATATACTTGTTAATATTTAAATAATCATAATGACAAAGAAAGTGGCAGAAATGGTTCTCGGTATTTAATCGAATATTTTTTTGGCTATAAGCCTCTAACCCTACAAAGTTTTCTAATTTGGCAAACATTATTGTTTCGATGTAAAGCATCAAACGACCATCGCTTTAACTTGAAAACAAAAAAAAATCCAGAAACTCAGTGGTTCATCACCTGGTTTCGACCATCGGGTTCACTTGGGTCGATCACGGTTTCAATCTGTCAATTCAATCGTCCGACCGGGCTTCACCGCCGTCGATCAAAATCTGCTTTTGCATTGAACCTAGACCTATTTGTGGCTCATTATCTGGCCTGACCTACACCCTATCCTATTTTTAAACATTGGTTTTTATCCTTATTATTATTATTATTATTATTATTATTATTATTATTATTGTTATTATTATTGTTATTATTGTTATTATTATTATTATTATTATTATTATTTTATTATTATTATTATTATTATTATTATTATTATATTATTATTATTATATTTTTATTATTTGATATTCATAGTTCATATTATTTTATTTGGATCCGTTTTTTATCCCTAAATTATTTTCATTTCATTTTATTTTAAATGAACTTAGCTCCAAGTCATTTTTGATTCCTAGATTAAAATTCCCATCCTAAATCATTAACGGTTTATCACCCAAAATCGTAAATATTCGTCATTTTAATTGACGAAATTTTTTTCGGTCATTAAATTCTCGAGACGAATTTAATTCAAGACAAAATTGCTTTGGCCATCCGGCATCTGTAGAATTTCCCAGTTTTCAAACTAAAATTACCATTTTTACCCTTTCGTAAAAAATTGAATTTTTCTGTGGTTTTACAATTGAAACACGTTTATATTAAGAGTTGATGTAATAAACTCAAACTATCAGAATATGCGCTTTGATATATTTTTGAGAGTATGGTGTGTAGTCAATGTGGGCCATTTTTACTCATGTATGAGTCTCCAAGGATAAGGAAACACACAGGCCAGGTAAGCAGAAGTTGACTGGGTCAACAACGGACCTCGAGAAATGGGGCATCGTTGTAAAAGTGTACTGTGCTTTCAATCATGCGATCGTTTCACATTCAAATCACATTTACTCAGCACTTCAAAGATTCGAATGTAAGTATTATTCAAATCTATCAACTTTTAGCACTAAGGCCATTTTAAGGAAATTTAACACTTTTATTCAACAATTAATTCCCTGTGAATATTTCAATTGCATCGCTTTTTTCACTTTATTTATGGGAAACTACTGGTTAACTAGAAATATACATAAATTACTCAGCTGATCTTACGAAACGATTCTAATTCTTTAAAACACTTAATTTTCTAAATACGTCCACACCCTATATTTTATATGTTTCGTAAGATTAAAATCACCATGACATATATGAAAGGAAATTCCTACTACTAAACAAATCGATAGTACCCAAGGCTGTGAATCTTTATATCCTAAAAGAACATGAAAAATCAACTTTGGAAATTTAAACTTTCATCCCATTTTTAATATCATCTCTTGACAAAAATATTTGTATTATTTTCTTGTAAAAATAATTTTTCTTTTAAAAATATATATAAATATATAAAATGGTAAAACACATTTTGTTCAAAAAAATTATTTTTAAAATATAGAAAATGGTAAGGATTGGAAAATGTTGATTATTTAGGCTTGCTTTAACATAGGTGGAAAGAGGTGGAATTATTATCCTCATTCCTGATACTCTAGAGCTTTATCTCTAACATTTGTTGGCTGACATGGGTAGTATGAAAGGGCTGGAAAAAGCGGCTCATTCATTTTTACTCCTTTTTCTCCGTCACATGTGACTCTTTATAAAAAAAAACATTTTAGGTGACTCTTCAAAAGTATGAGAGAGATTTAGATTTTTTTTTTTAAGTTATAAAAGAATTATTGACTCTTGAGTACTCTTTTAACTCCTATCAAACCAAAATAAAGAAAAAATAAAGTATTGCTAAGGTATGATATCACTAGGATAAAAAAATCATCATAATTTTATAAGGACAGTGATTTTTAACTGGCATAAAGGACAAAAGCAAATGTTTAGTGGGCATGCAGGTCATTTAACTTACACCTTTCAATTTATCCTTAAAACTTCTTCTATTTTAGAAATTAGCCTACAATCGTAAAAGTGCTTCAACCATTTTTCAAAAAATATATTCCCACACCTATCGAATGGGAAAAGGTAGATTAAAAACAAAGAGTCACATCATCACCCTATTGCCACCATCGATTGATCTAATCCCATTTTTAAATATTGGAGAAAAATGTAGCTCACATTCTATTGACGCGTTGCCATGAGTCCATGAGCGTGAAAAGCAAGGGCAATGTTTGGTGTGGAGATAATTCCACGTGTGACGCCCTGATCCCGGGGGTCCCGTTGGACCATTATCAACTCATCGAAACCCACATGCCTCTATGTCAATGAGACCCATACATTTAGCAAAAATGGCCAATGGTCACTCCTTACATACATACTCACCAAATGTATATTTATATTAAAAATAAGTTAATTTGGCAATTTGTTTTTAATACAAATTATCCAAAACCTGGTCTTACCCTTTTTTTTACAAACACATACAAGTGGCCAATATATGGCCATTTTTTCGTCTCTAAGTCCTTAGGATGCATTCCATCCCAGGAACCTTCAAGACTAATAATTTTTTCCTACCAGGGTGAGCAAGGCCCAAAGAGGGAATTCATCTCACATGAGTTACCCCCACCTGCGCCCACACCAAACCAAACATTCAAAGAAAAATATACATGCTCCCACCAACCTACACGCACCGACTTAATGCGACTCACCCTTCCACTTCCTCGGTGCCTCGATCGACCCCCACGCATGGCCCAAGTTGGTGTGAGAAAACACTATATTTTCAAACAAAAGATTTTTGTTCTCAGAAAGACACACCGAAATAGAAATATACTGGACAACCCGAGGTGAATTATCGATAACTTCTTCGTATCAAAGGCTGGTCCTCCTCGATGAACTTGACAACTCCAAAGGAAATTCTTCTGGTACCTTCCTTTGAAATTCATTTCACAACCATTTTCCTTTCTTCACGTCACACTCACACCTATTACTTAGGTTTCAATGCATATGAAATGATGCATACATTGACGCAAACACATGCTTACATATCAATCATGCATATATTAACAAATTCACTACCAAACTACATGTTATTTATTCCATAAGAATAACATAAAAATTAGCAACACATGGGCTAATATACAATCCTAATAACTATCCTGAATCGCCCATTGCATCACACAACATCATGCTTTAAACATAGCAACACATAAGCAACACATATGTCCAAAAACACTCTAGGGATTTCTTCACTCAGTCCAAATCTTTGGGAATTGAAAACACGGCCATCCAGGCCTCAAGACATCCCTAACCATTATAATGACTCTTAACCAAAGAGTAAATCAAGTAGGAGAAAACCCCTACCTCCCAAAGTTGTCGAAACTCCAAACCCAGATTCACGCAGCTCAGAAATGTGACTAACTTTGGCCCCTTTGGTCTTGTCAGATTCTATGGTCCCGATTGTTTGGAAATCTAGAGAGAAAAGTTAGACACCTCTCTAAAACTTTCTTCCTTTTTCCCTCTTTTTCCCCCATCCCATCTTGGTTGGGAGAAGCAATCAAGAGGACTTTGGTCCTCTCATGTCACATGTCAAGCCACCATTGCTTTCGCCTATATTTCTCATCCACTTATCCCCACTTTGGGATTTTCAAACCATGACGATCATGCCATGTGTCTGCACCCGTATCCACATCGTAACTGCGTTCAATTAACTTATAGTCCGACATGTGTTCCCTCGCCACAAGGTACAGCCCCACGTGGTCCCGCACTCATCTTCCGTGGCCCGAAAGACGGAATTTCCGGACCGTTTCAGACCACTAATTGGATGATGATAGGCTAGATTGCATGATCGATTCCAACGTTCGCTTCACATCCGAGATCTGGAGCCAAAATTCAATTTTAACCGTACTACCACTTTAATTCCCTTTCTAAAATTGTAATTTCTCCGGCTTCACACCACCGAAAGTCCCCCATTTAGAACACAAATTAAAAGCATTAACGATTTTAAGTCTTTTACATTTGGCAGCAGTTAAATGGGTACCATATGTTATAATCTATTAATGATCTAATTTTTTAACTGTACATTTTTTAGAAATTTGTTATCTGTACTTCATGTTATATAAGAATAAAATTCTTTTGAAATATTTTAGTTAAGATTATGTTTCTTTTTCTTTTTACATATTTCTGATGTTTATATACTTTTTTGATAAGGTAAAAATTAAAAATAAAATAGGTTTCTGTTTCGTATTGTAAAACCCTAGAAAATTCAAATTTTAAAATGGTAAAATGGTAATTTCGATTCAAAATCGGAATTTTCACAGATCTCGGACGTGAAATGGACTTCACTAGTTGGAATCGTCTTGTGAAATCCCAGCTGCCGCATGAGAGAATTTCGAGGCAGGTTGGAATTTCACGTTTTTGGAGGCAGGAATGGTGCGGAAACCCTGGCCGTTTGGTGGCTCGAGATGGGGCATGTGTCAGAGTGGAGGCTGGTCGGCAGGAGGCTCAAGTGTGGGGCCGTGGGAGGCCGCGTAGCGCACGTGAGTGGATGGAAATTCGTAATTGGATGGATAAGAGGATAAGGAATCTAGGCCAAAATTAGAGTGGACATGTGGCATGAGAGGACAGGATTCTGCCCGATGACTTGATTGACCGATTGGATGGGAAAGAGAGAGAAGGAAAGAAAGAGGAAAGAGAGAGGAAATTCTAGAGAGAGAGGGGAAATTTTGAGAGAGGAGAGCCTGCAGTACCATTTAGATTTCCTAACGATCGATTCATCAAGTCCGTGGCGAGAGACGAGAGCGAAGTTGATCCATTTGTGGAAGCTACGTGATAGGTATTGTGGAGTTTTGATAACAAACTCACGGGGGAGGTAGAGTCTTCTCTGCTTGATTTGAATCCTTATTTAGAACCTTGTGAATGGTTGCAGAGTGTTTAGGGCCAAAAACAGGCTGTAATATTCCAGTCGGGATTGGGACCAGTGGAAATTTTGAATTTGTACAGACGGTATGGAATGGAGTGTGGGCGCCTTGGGCGGTCACGATTGTGTTTGTGTGATTTAGAGAGCGATTGAGATGGACTGCGGTTTGTTTATTAGCGTGTGAAATGAGCAGGTGTTATTGCTATTAATGAATAACATGTTGCTTTGTGTGAATTTCGTTAATATATGCATGCTCAGTATGTATTAACATGGTGTGTGAAGCCGACATATTGCATTATAACAGCGGGCAACTTTTAGAAACGTGGAAATATGAGTGCATGACATCTTTGCTATGATTGTCAAATGAATTTCATGGGAAGATTTTCCGAAGAATTGCCTTGGAGAGTTGTCACGGCCCGGTTCATCGAAGGGTAACCATGACTGGCTAGAAAGTCTCCGGCCCGATTCACCTTGGAGGGCAATCTGACTGGGCTATCGGAAATTGGTGGTATTATGTTTAAGGAGACAAGAAGCCTTTTGTTTGAAAGCGATGTGCTACCGGCGGCGGCGACTGGGCATGCTTGCGTGAGAGTAGTGAGGGCTTTCGAGAAAGATGGAAAGAACATCGAGTGCATTCTCATCCATGGCACAGCTGTAGGCGTTCGAATGAGAATGCATGAATTCGCCCCCAGATGTGTGTGTTTCCTGTCATTACATGAGCGCAGAGTGGTATAGCAATGTAGGAAAGGGGTGGCCTGCGGGCATTGCTATCGTCGTGGGATCCCGCCGGTGCGGGGGAGTGTTCGAGGAGAGAGACGGCTCGATTTGAGATGACGAAAAGAAAGTTGACATATGGCTTTGATTGTATATTTTTGTAAAACATTATGATCGATGCATGTTGTATAGGAGTGTAATTAACTTCTGAAACTATTGTAATATAGTTGGTATATTTTGAGTAGTATGAATGTATGGGTCAGTGTGGCCATTTTACTCATATTTTGAGTCACCGGGTGAAGACACTCATTTTGTCAGCATTGAGGCGCTCCAGTAGATCCACATTGTCCATGATTGGGTTGTCAACGGACCCCACTGATTTGGGGTGTATCCACACGATAATTATGTAAGAAGAATGATGTTCTTCGTATGATTATTTGTTATCTAATTTTGAAGTGATCTACATCTGTTTATTATTATTATTATTATTATTATTATTTATTTTATATTTTTTCGAGAGGACAAAACATAATGACAGTAAGTTAATGTTCCTCAAAAGAAAGTTTTTCACCAACCACCTCTCGAGCCTTTTTCCTTGAAATTTAGGCGAGCCTTCTATTCTATCTTCTTCCATACCTCCTTGAACTTTTCTCGAAATAGCTTAATTAAATTCTAAATCAAGCAGAGATCTACATGTGTTCTTACTTAATATGGCTATAAACACCGATTATACACATCTAGTCACAAATAAGTATAAATAGCATAATTAGAAAGGAGACAAGCAATTAGGTGTATATAATAAAAGGATATACAATTAAAACGAACAAATCCAAAAAATTAAAATACAAAAAAGGCAGAAAAAACATATTTTCCATAAAAATATTGTTATAATGTGGTGAATTTGTTTTACACGTTCAAGGGTATTTTTGTTTAAAATAGTGACATTTTCAAGATTACTATTATAAAAGATCATTCTTGCAAATATTTTAGAATTTGTCCATTTTAATCAAATTTCTCTATAATAATATACAAAAAAAAAAACAAACTAGGTTTACGATTATAAGAATTAAAATATAGTAGCATTAAAAAAAAATAAATTTTATTTTGTGTTTCTATAAACGAACAGAGGAAAAAAACACTATTACCTTGTTATTCGGGAAAACAGAAAATTGTGGCTTGCAGAGAAAATCGAATTTTACGAAAAATGGTAAAATGGTAATTTCGGTCAAAATCAGAATTTTCTTGATCTCGGATGGCCAGAAAAGGACTTCATAGTTGGAATCGATCTGCGAAATCTAGCTACCTTGTAAAACACGGGAAAATTCAATTTTTACGAAAAGGAGTAAAAGCGGTAATTTAGGTTGGCTCGAAATTCTCACAGATCTCGGATGACCCGAAGCGAATTTGCTTGTAGTTAAATTCGTCTCCTTAGAAATCTAGTATTGAGAGAAAGTTCGTCAAATTCGAGATAGTCGAAATATTTTCACAATTTTCTGGGTGTTCGTCGTCGGTAACCGGGGCGAGATTTTCACGAAATTTCGGAAGTCGGAAGTGGCTTGATTTAGGATGCCGTTCTGATAAAGTGAGCGAAAATAAATAAAATTTTCGAGCGAAATGGACCCGAATGGGTCAATAGATATATCGTTTATCAAATAATAATAATAATAATAATAATAATAATAATAATAATAATATGTAATAATAAGTATAAAAATCAAAATGGGTGGGAGGAACCCGGAGGAGAGAGACAGCGTACAAGAGGAGGGTTTTAAATTTTTTTCTCTTTTTTGAATGTTCTGAAAATCGGATCGCGCGGGTTTAGTAGAGTGAAGACAAAGTTGATGCGGCGAAGGCTGCAGCGTGGGCCTTAAATCTTGGAGTTTCGTCAAACTTTCATGAGGTGAGGAATTTTACTCTTTGTGTTATTCACAGCCTAAAGGCCATTTAATGGTTGTGGATTAGCTTAGAGGCGTGAATATTAAATGAAATTCGATTCTCGAATTTTTTTGGATTGAGTATAGGAATTTTAGAAATTTTTGGGACTATTTTTCGAATGATCCGGCTGTGTTCGAGGTTTAGTTTTGATCCCGGGACTGATGTCTTAGGGTTTTGTGTTGTGTTTTGGTATCCATGATATTAGGTGATGAGCGAAGTAAAGGTGAAGATTTTGTTTATATGAGTTGAATTTAGGTCATTTGTGTGTTATTACTAGAAAATGAATATATGTTTATGTGATTTAATTATGTTGTATATATACGTGTGAATATATTAGTAGATGTGTGGAAGTGGCGTCGTACGTTATATGTGCTTTAGGGTAACCTAGAAATTAGGTGTGAGTGCATAGTTGAGATCGACACTGTGTTAGGTGTTTGATGGTGTGTCGTGAGTACACGGTTGTGGATCAACACCGTGTAGGGTGTTGATTAATAGGCTTGACTAATAAGACAACGTCCAAATGAGTCGCACGGGTTAAGAAAATGGAAATGGCTAATTGCATTTTATATGTCTTATTTGGGAGCATACTAGAGCAATAGGGTGAGTGCGTGAGGTGGTTTCTTGAGAGAGAATTGTTGGAGGTTGACCAACAATATTATTTATCGGAGTGTCCACTATTTCTGACATCGGAGGGTTGTCCATATAATATCAATCGTCGGGTGCACTTGATTGATATACATCGGAGGAGTTGTCCATATAATATCAATCATCGGAGTACTTGATTGATATACATCGGAGGAGTTGTCCGCAAAAATAGATTATCGGAGTTTGTCCACTATTTATATCGGAGGGTTGTCACGGTTAAAAATAAATCGCTGTTTGGAAATGGTTTTCATTCATGACGGAATGCATGTTTGAAGTCGGTGAGAACTCGGCGTATGGGTGTAAGAGACCTAAGTATCACCCGAAAAGTTATGTTGCCCAAAAGAAGACACACCGGTCATGTTTATCCACACATAGACTTCGGGTTGTGTGATAGAGTCGAGATTGACAGGATTTGTTGCCCATTGACTTGCATTGGGTAATGGAGCGGTGAGAGCTCGATACCCAGGTCATTAGTAATACGGTGACGGTTGTCACACGGTTGAGGCGTATGCATGTGAGGGCAGTGGTGAGTGACTCGGGATATATTGCTGATGACATATTGGTGATTAGGCCGACGGGCTGATACATGGGGGCATGGTGGTCGAGTCTCATTCATGGCAAGTAGACATTCGGGTAGACATGTGTATCTTGCGTGGATGTGTGTTTGATTATCACGACCATTGCATGTGCACTTACTTAGGTGGGGAAGCCAACCCTTGTAGGAGATTATCACTGCGGGTTTGCTCACCGTCGTGGGACCCTTTCGAGGGTACAAGTCAAGTCTCAGACGGCTAACCCGCATTGGGACCACACACATATGAAGAGAAAACCCGACTTGTGACTTTGATGTTATTATATGACATGTATTAGAATGTTTGTATTTTAATATATGTTTTGAATTAGGAAGTAATTTATTAACTCTTGAACTACGTGAGATAGTTGGTTGGATATATTTGTAGTATTAGTCTGGCTAAGTGACCATTATTTTACTCGCATTTGGACCTGCAGTCATTGTGAATTTTGGGACCGGGGTTATGTACTTTGGGTAGAGCTCGATACAAAGGAGACTACGCCCAGATTTTCGAGTATTGTCGGGTTACACGACATTGCGGAAATATTTATGAGTTGACGGGTTGTCACGGACCCCGGTTTGGGCGTCACGGCTCGTCGAATTTACGTCGAGATTCAGGAACGGTCAGATTTTCACATTTTCCCGAGGACAAACGGGGTAGCGCGAACCTTGGCACATTTTCGGTGTGATAGGTGCCACGTGTCATGTATGTAGAATGGTCGAACATGGTACGAATGGGACGTGAGAGCGTGTGACAACATGTGAGAGTTATTAAAAATCCACGGTAGGTGGATAAGTGGATAGGTGATAATCCAAAGGACTAATGAGAGCGAAACACTTGCAAGTGAGAAGACAACTGGTCGACCACTATCTTCTAAACCAAATAAGAAAGGAAGAGAGAGAAAGAGCAAAACGTGAGGAGTGGATTTTAAAGAGCAAGCTCTACCTTCTAATTCCCGCGATCGTATTTATCGATTTCCATGGCGTGTGGGCGAAGCGGAAAGTTAGTTCCTTACCGACAAGAGCTACACGGCAACGGCTGCGGAGTTTCGACACCCGAAGGTAGGGTCTTCCTACCTTGCTTATTTTCTGGCTTAAGAGCCTTGTAAATGGTTTGATGGTATGAGGCCGTGAGAGGTCGCTTTGATTGTCCCGAAAATCGACTCCGCATACTGAAATTAGGACCCGTTTTGGATACCCATGGACTATTCATAGGTGGTTTTGTGTGTTTTTTAAGTCAGTATCTGAATAACATGCAAATTGTAGTTTGGTGTTGCTTGGGCTGGAATGGTTATATCAGCTCCAAAGAAGTAACCGAGGCTGATGAGGGGTGTCATTCATGTATGTACTTCAATGCATCGCTTATGGATCAGTTAATTTGCTGTTGACTCAAACACTATGGTTATCACAAACTGATTAAAATGAATTATTGAATTGTATGGAAAATATTAGGTTAATGCATTGAATTTAATGTGTTAATATTGATGTTTAATGTTGGGAATGATAATTAAATGGTTTCATTGAATTAGTAATTCATTGAATACTGAATGAATTTTTTAATGTTAATGCACAATAAATAATATTATTAAAAGATATGAGGTATTAATAATACATAAAATAATGATATTAAGTATGTGTTAGTAAAAAGGTATATGTAATTTCTTATATGTACCAAAGAACTCTAGATCAATAGGTGTGAGTGCATGACATGAAAGAAAAATGAAAATGGTTGTAAAGGAATTTAACTTAGATTTTCCTCAAGAATCGCTTGGAGAGTTATCCGTGGTCAAATTAACTTTGAGGCGGATTCATGACTGCTTCGAAAACAACAACAATTCACCGAGGTGTCATTCAAGATTTTTTATCAACTCTTAGCATGTTTAAGAACAAAACCTTTTGTTTTAAAATGTTATTTTCAATAATTTAGCTGAAAGCCGCTAGTGGAGCCAATGAGCCCCAGAAGCAGGAAGGGTGAGCTGCATTTCATCCATCATGCAGACATTCGGGCATGACCGCGATTGCTTGAACGTGCCTGCTTTGGCTGTCATATGCATTTAGGTGGGGAGAACCTCGCGTGGTGAGATTACTTCACTACGTTGTAATGCCCACTCTCAGCTGGAAATTATTTTTGGCACAGAGTGTCTAGAATTATATGCCTGCTGACGTCGCTTATAAAGAAAAACACATGTGGCTTGATAGATACCTTTGTAAAAACATGTACTATAATTTAAATTTTATTATATACTGTATTAAGAGTGTAATTAACTCTTGAAAACTATGTAATATAGTTGATGATATTTCCTGGGTGAGTATATTTTAGGCTAATACCATTTTGATTTGATATATGGTCTCTGTATGATAAGGAGACACAGTATTTCGTGGTGGCACGGGTTCCGACGGTGGTCAATGCACTAGACAAGGTCACAAAGTCAGTTTATCATCCCTGAAAATAAATTACATTCCCATGTTGAATGCGATTTAAAAAATTAATCTTAAAACCGTATTTGATGAAAATTAACCTTAAAATTGTAAATACATTTTTAAATTTTCCTTAAAATCATTAAAATTAGAATTTTGGGTAAGTTGACTTAAAACTGATGATGAAACAATGTGTCTTAAAAGACAAAGAATTAATTGGATTTATCAAAGTAATATTTACAGACATGGTCAAGAAGGGCTAATTTCTCCCCTAAAATATAGTGAGTTAGGGGAGCGGAATGGAATTGAGGAAATCTCGGAACTTTCATTTTTTTGCTACCTTCCTATTCTCAATTCTGGGAATGATTTCAATGTATAACATATATTATATATATACAAAATAAAAGTAGTTTTCAATATTGGGTCATGGGTGGTGTGAGTGGCAAGTGGCTTGGAGACGCAAAAGTAAATGATGGTGAAGTTGAATGGGTTAGAAAAAAAAAGGTGATGAGATTTAATGTGAAGTGGAAGATAATTGTGATATTCCCACTAAATGTTGTACAAATTATAGGTAAGGATTATATTATATCCTAAGGATATTTTATAATATGGGTCATACTATTACTCTGAGAACCCAGCAAGGTCAACAACTAGGCCTGTTAAAAGCAACAAAAACTTTCCGCCTGATTTCCACCCAATAAATAATTGAGTCTGATTTTCGCCTCTCCAGACTTTTTCAAAAACTTTTTTCAACTACCATGTTTATCAGCATAAAATCATCCAAGTATTTAATATGTAGGACCAAAATTTCTGAATTCTTCAATCATGGCCCTTCGGATCTCGCATTTTCGGCTATCATGTATTTCCCACTTAAAAGGCACCTATTTATTTGAAAATCATTTTAAAAACCATTTGGAGTTACCATTTATTTTTATTTTATTTTAAAAGGAAAAACAAAATAAGAAAGAAAAACTCTAAATATAACGACGAGTTTGGAAAAACCATATCCAAATTTAAAAGTCATATTACCTATTGAGATGGTACAGAAGGAAATAACACCTCTCTAAGTCCTGTAAGCACAGCCTATGACTGACATGGAAATCGCGGCAAATTAATCAATCAATCACTATATACCAATAAATCACAAAGGACAGAATAAAAGACAAAATTAAAAAAAAAGGAAAAAATATGCACTTTTGACATTAATCAAAACATTATTAATAGAAAATCATGTTAGTGCAATAAGAAAATGCAAACTATTCAAAATCAATTAGAAATTAAGTTATATATCAGATATCAAATTATTCATTAAAATGATCTATGGAATGTCGATCTTCACCCAAGGCCTATTTATTTATTTCATAAAATTCACTTTATTGAAACGAGAATTAATCATATTATATTAAAAACAAGAAATCCATTTTTTTAATTAAAAACAAAATAAAAATGAGGTTTTGAAAATATAACAAGAAAATCTTAGAGAGAAAAAAATTTATTGATTTGAATAAAACAAATAAAGAAAATAAAAGAGTAAGAAAAAAAAAGGACTTATTAAGCCGAGTTGAGGACAACTTAGAAGGGAAGAAACCAAAACTCGGATATGTTATTTAAAGGGGTAAAATCTTAATACAAAATAATTTTCAGTTCAAGGTTAAGGTTTAGAGCTCAATCCCTCCATTTTGCAAATTTTTAATTTATTTTTGAAAACTTATTTTGACATTTAAAAGAAGAAGGAAACTTTTAAAACAATTAGATAGAGCAAATTGGAAGAATGTCAAAAGAAAGGTGAGAGTTGGCGGACTTTGAGACATGCCATGCCATGTGGTAAGCAGGCAAGGTGACGTGGCCTCAAATGAAGAAAATGTCAAATATACAGATTAATGAAAGATATGTAGATAGTCTATCCTAGAGCTTCAACTCAATAGTCCGTCCAACAATTGTCTAAAAATATTAAATAAGTCCAACAATCAAATATTATTTAATTAATGCATTTTGAATGATAATGATTAATCGAAAATAAATTATCCTCAAACAATTAACACTAATTACAAGGCTATCCTAAAACAATTAACACTTATTAAAAGGTTATCCTCAAACAATTAAGGGTTTAGCTATAAAAAACTCATTCTCATATGAGAACAAGCTTTACACCGTTAGATGTTAGATGATGATTTTATCTCTTGAGATTTGTGTATATTAAAATTTTATCTCAAAAAACACAGATCTCAAGAATAAAATCTATAACAGTGTGGCTTCGTTCTCACTCGTTCTCATATGAGGAACAAACTTATAAATTTGAACCCCGACTCATCTTCCTGATTATATTAGCCTCCAGTAATTAACATGGAAGAGTAGTTAAATGTTCAGCAATTATTAAATGTCATCAATTAAATTATAATATTAAGAGAGCACCCATCATCAAGGGAATTAAAATAGAATAGCAACTTAGTCAAATGACTCCCATACAATGCGAGCAATTAAAAACCCATAAGAAAAAAACATTTGAATCACGATAATGACTACATCTGTGCATCATATCACATGCAGCAGAGCAATAAAATCAAATAATAAAAAAAAACCAATGAAAAAAAGCAGAAGATTTTTTCTCTAAAACCCTGAAAATCTGAATCTCATGATTGGTGAGTGTCCTCTTCTCTCCTTCTCCACTCATCAGGATCATCATCATTTCCCCCTGAAATTTTGCAGCCCCCACCATCTTTGTATTCGTCCTCAAGAGATAAAGAAAAATAATAATAAAAAAAAAGCTTCCCACCTGGCCTTTGTCACCATTATCTTGTTCTCTCGAAAAGAAAAAATAATAATAAAAAATCTTCCATCTAGACCATTGTGCTTGCTATAGCATCCTTAGAGAGAAAAGAAAAAAAATGAGTTTGATTGAAAAAAACTTGAGCTTATATAAGTTTGAGTTTTTCAACCATTGGATCAAAATATTATGGCATCTTTTTATAGAACTATATACTAAAAAAATGATAAAAATCCCAGGATCTAGCAATTAAAGGCTTGAATTGATATAAGCTCGAAGTATAAGCATTCCCAAAATTGTTTTTTGAAAACATTTTTTTCCAAAAGGGAGGTGGCCCTTTGGATGGCTACCACGTGGGGCCTCCATAGGCTCCCATCTCCAAATCAAGCAGGCAAATCAAAATTTTCTTCTTAGTGGTCATTATGGCAACTTATGATCAAGTTTACTCACTCTCTCTCTCACTCTCTCTCTCTCTCTCTCTCTCTCTCTCTCCATATATATATATATATATATATATATATATATATATATATATATATATATATATATATATATCGGGTATGTTTTGGAAGAACTTATTTATAATTTATTTGAAGCTTATTTTCTTTGATAAAATTAGGTGTTTGTATGAGACCCCGCATCGTGACCACCTCATGGGTACCCTTCGGGTGGAGAGCTCGCTCCGTAGGATATCATAAATTCGTTGAGTTCGCTCGCATAAGTTCGGGCAGGGACTGGGTCTTTAGTCCCGATGGGAGGCATCTGCAGGTACCAGCGGGCTACTAGCTCGGTTGGTACCGAAGATACTCCGGTGGTACTTTGGAATCTGAGTTGTCTGAGAGGCGAAAAGCTTTCGTGAAATGAGTGTCTATGAAGCCCGCTGAAGAATGCGTGGAGAGCCATGAGAATCTCACAATAAAAGCTTCCTTCGGTTGGTACGGAGATGCTTCCCATTGGACTAAAGACTGAGGTCACGGGTTCGAATCTGGGGAGGAAAAAAGAAGGCTCGATTAGAATGAGGATATCCTATGAGTGAGCTTGCACGAAGAGTGCCATGAGGTGAGGTCACACGAAGGGTGGGGTCTCACAATAAAGGCCTTTTATTGTGAGGTCCACCCCCTTCGTGACCTGAGTGCCGGTGTGTAATGAGTCGCATTGCCATGTGAGCGGGTGCCCTTCAGAGTGGAGTCCCAGCTCCGCAGGAATATGTCTGCATACCTGGGGCATTTTCTTTCGCCTCGTAGAGACTCAAAGCCCAGACAGGGCTTAAGGTCAATGGGAGCATCTCGTTGTTTTTACCTAAAGGTACTTTATATATTACATTATAATACTCTGTTTTGGATTCGATCCCCATTCTTCTGTATGTTCATCTCATCCCTTTACCACTTGAGCTAGGCTTTCGAAGGTTTATGTGAACAAATTGATTAAATAGTTTTTCATGTTGTTTTCTCTTGTTGAAGGCCGATTGATAATCAAGCGTTACGATTTATGTTTCAATTATGACTTACCGGTACTTGGTTGGAAATAGAAGAATTTCATTTTCAAGCCTTTGAGTGCATAAAGTCCTCCCACGATATTATGTCTTATGGGGTTAAAACCGTAATTTCTAAACCATGATTAATTTACAATGTTTTTAACTTAAACCAAGTATTACTATTAAAGAATAAAAAGTAATGGGAGAAATAAAAATATGGGAGAAAATCTTTGAAACCCGACCACAAAATCTTATGTATAGTCATAAATTGAAGACTTTAGGAGAAAAAGTCTCCTGTATATTTTTAGTAAATTATAAAGGATATAGGAATTTTATAGAGGACATAATAATATATAAATAAAATAACTAAATAAATATCTTTGTATGCAGCCAGTTTGATATTAATTATTTAGAATATAATAGAACCTATGTGCATGAATGAATATAAAACAAAAAATTACAAAATAAAATTTTGGGAATGACCACGAGAAGAGAATTTTCCCAAAAAAATAGCATAATAAAGGTTTTTAACAAATATGTTTGTCATTTGAATCTCTCATATATATACTAGTAAAGGTCGCAACAAGAAAAGATGAAAAAAATCCAAGCCCCATGTCTTAAAGTGTACTGATCATGCGTCGAAATAAGTGGGCGATAAAATTACAAAAAAACATATTAAAAATTCAAATATATGTGGAAGATCCACTTTAATGAGAAATAAATTATAAAAAGACACATACATTGGTGATTTAAGGAAAGAATGGTTAAAAATTAACCCTCCTTATTAACGAAAAGGGCCTTAGAAGAGAGAGCACACAGAAAATAGGAGGGCTAGGGTTCTCAACTTGAAATTATTGTTTTAACTATTATTTAGAAAAAATAAAAGAGGAGGAAATATATAATTATATAAAAATACAAGATTAATCTTTGTTCTAAACATATAAAAAGATAAAGAATAAATAAATGAACAATGTGAGAGGTGGGAAGATTCTATAAACTTTGAGAGACCAAAAATGTGGAAGGTTCAAAAAGTTTCGAAGAAGTCCACACTTGTGTGGAAGAGTATTGAGAGTAGGTGTAAGACCCGAGAAATTCCAATTTCTGGAATAAGGGCAAAATCGTAATTTTGATTGTAAAATAGTAATTTCGGTTAAAAATCCAAGTAATTAATTCCTCTGGAATCTCAGTAAGCGAAACGGATCGTCAGTTGGAATGCGTCTCGCAAATCTAGTTGTACGTAAAATTTCGTAATTTTCGAAGGCGGTCGGTCGGCCACGTTTTTGAGGCATCGTGTTGAATTCTTGAAGTAAACCGATTTTGATGCGACGAGGCACGGATAGCATGTACTCATGTACCGTAGAAGTGGTATAATTAGAAATTATGAAAATGGACTGACCGAAATAGTCTTGGGAATATCCAATTACAGTGAATATGAGGACCTTAAAGGGTGATTTAGAGATTTATTTCAAGTATTAGGAATGAAATAGCCAATAGTATTCATCCTCTTCATTTAGCAAAGAAAAAACGTGAGAGCTTTATTTGATTAGTAACAGTGAATTCTTTTAGAGAGAGAAGCAAGAAGCCTGCTCACAATTGTCAGAATCAGCAGTCGTAGAACTTTGATGCGAGAGGGGAAAACGTCTACGCGAGCGAGTTCTGGCGTGGACTCGGGTTGAGTGGTTCTTCAAGCATTTCCGCCGGTGGCTACTCCTCTTGGGTTTATTAAAGATTTTAGTGTTTTACTGAGATATTTGGTCGATTGAGGCCCATTTAGGGGCCGTTGGATCGATCCCGAGACATGGGACCGAATTACTGCAATTTTTTAAACCGATGGAGCAACCTGTAGTACGCTCCACGGCTATGTGGGTATGAAAATGGTGTTTTGTGGTTTGAATCATTGGTTGGATTTGAGGCCGATGAGTGAATTTTGTGAAATGCGGGTTGAAATATGAACTAGGATTATTTGAGTGTCAGACAGTAAACCCTAGGGTTTCTTTGTTCCTAGAATAATAGTAATTAAAAATGTATTTTGGGAAAATCTATGTTTGGTTAAAGTAATTGAATCGAATTGCTTGTGTTTGAACATTAGCCCCGAGTAAGCTAATTTTGGTGTTTGAAATGATAAATTACATAACATGTTTGTGTGATTTAATTTTTATGTGAATATTTAGTGTTATATATTTGCGCGTGATTGGAAACTGTATTAGGTAAATGCATTGCATTATGCCTGCTTGAACATCCTAGAGTTATAGGGAGTTAGTGCATGGGGATGAGTCTGAGAAAAATGGTTCGGAGGGTAGTCTAAAATATAAATTATCGGAGGTGAGTTAAATAAAAATATCCCGATCGTCGGACGGCCGATTGATATTCGCGGATAGTCATGGCAATTTATATATCAATCGTCGAATGGCCCCGATTGATATATATACATCGGAGGGTTGTCCACTAATAAAATAATAATTCTCATACGAGGCTTAGGCGAGTGTGAGAGAGTCGATGAGGACTCGGGATCTGAGTTAGTCATGTAGACATTCAAGTAGGATCATGCATTTGCTTGAATGTGTGTTTAATTTGGAACATTACACTGCACTTAGGTGGTGAGTAGCCCACTTAGGGCGATTCTCCTCTTGGCTTTAGCTGCTTTTTGTCATGGGATCCCCTTTTGCAGTACAGGGAGCGTGCGAGGAGACGGTTCGTCCTTGAGGTTGTATTAGAAGAAAGCCGGGTTGTGGCTTTGATGTATACATGTATTAGAATTCTCTAATTTTAATATATGTATTGTTTAAGAGTAAAAATATTAACTCTTGTAACTATTGGGTATATAGTTGGTTTCATAGTTGACATGTACATTGATCCTGTTTGTGGGCCCAAGTGGCCGTATTGAATATATATATTGTATATATGTTGAATTTGTTGGAGACGGTATGTATCACGAGTACTCTATTTGGGTAGAGCTCACAGTACAAAGGAGACTAGATTTTCTAAAGTGGTGTCGGGTAACTGGGCATCGCCTATGTTCACGAGTTGACGGTAGTCAGGGATCCCCGGAGTTTTTGGGCGTCACGAGTGGGGATTATCCACAGAGTCTTGAGACCTCTTGTAAATACGTGTACAAAGTAGAGAATTCACAGAACTCCCTCATGGTTGTAAACACCTTCAAAGGTTCTACACATTTCTATATACGGCTATAAATATAGATGGTGACCTCATTTACCAAACCACTAAAAGTTGAAACTACCGAAACATTGTATAGAGTTACACCTTGATAGAGTTTATTTCTTGAGTAACATCTTATGAGTTCTTTTAGCATCTAAATATGGGTAGAAGTTGTACGCTAGCAAACAGAAATGATGGGAAGGCGAGCTTGCAACATTCAAGGAGCAAGTTGTCTAAGTGCAGTACAGAAGCTAAGCAAAAAGACTAAGTCCGTGACATGTTGGTTTGATAATTGATCCAATGATAAAAAAGAAAAAAAAATAGATAATTTTTTTAAAGAAAATGACAACAAGAGAAGCCTTCAGGGCCACTTAAGTCTAAAAGTTTTCAATTCGTTACTTTGCAAGCTAATTTTTATGGACTATACGGGGAAGAAATCTTCATGAAGATTTGGTGTTTTCTAGCCGACTGTCATGAGAAAACATCTTTATCTCCTTTCATAATTGATTGATTGACTCTCATGCTACCTTCCCTTGCCTTCTTCACTCATTTTTCGAAAATGGAAATATCTTAAATGTTAAGCTACCTCTGCCTCATAGCTGAATCGAATCAGGGCTTTTTATTTACGAGTTTTTAAGATTATTTTTGTTCTCGACAATATGGAGAACACTTTTTTTAATTCTGAAAATATTATTCATAGCATATTTTTATCTCAGTGTGTTGAAATATTGCTCGATCGTTTAGGTTATTTCGGAAAATACTGGGAGTAAGGAAAATTATATTATTTATGTTTTATCTTTAGTTTTCTAAATAAAAATCTCAAAAAGCAAATAAAATAAAACTTTATATTTTTAAAATTATATAATTTTATACACAAGACACATTGATATAACAGTCTTTAAGGAGTGCGAGAATGTGATATAGTAGTCTTGAGCGATGCAGGAATGCGATGCAGCTAGGCCCATTTGTATCTTTCTTGATAATTCCAGCTGAGGCTATGTTGCCATATTGTGCTACAAAATGGTGATAATAACCAATTAATCCCAAAAAACCGCACAATTCTTTTAAGGATTGAGGAATGGGCCAATGTAACATCACCTCAATTTTGGACTTGTCCTGATGTATGGTTGGAGATGATATATGTGCTAGTACTCAATACTAGATTGGCGAATTTTTCATTTTTGCTAATATCAAGAGTTGTTGTGATTTCGGAAGTTGCAACACATATTAAGATGAATATGGTTCTCTTAAAGTCTGTTGTATGCAGGTCTATCAAAGAAAACCCAAAACAAATTTTATGAGCATTCCCTTGCACACCTAAGAGGCCGAAGAAAAGTAGCAGGGGCATTGGTGAAGTTGACGGGTATGACCACAAATTCATAATGGCCTTCATATGTTCTAAACGCAGTCTTGGGAATGTCATTTAGGCACAATACGAATCACAGTGATAAGCTTGAGCGAAGGTCTAGGTTTGAAAATAAAGCTCCATATAACTATTGATAAGCTCAGCGTAATAAAGGAATGGGAAGCCTCCGGGGATTGTGGCTTTGTTGAGGGCCGTGATGATCGACACAATCTGGCTCCCACCCTTTTTCTTGACTAGAGAACATGAAACAGTGGGTTTGGTGTTAGGTTGTATAATGCGACGATCAATTTCTCACGGGCAGCTCAATTTCAGCCTTTTGAATCTATGGGTAACGATATGGCAGCACATTAACAGGGGGTGTACTAACTGACTATAATGTGATGACATGGTCCCTGGTACGTCAAGGTGGCACCCCTGGAGGAGATTGAAAGACATACTGGAATTGATCCAAGATCCTCTGAATAGGTGTAGGGGGACTGACTTCCAGTGGCGGCTCCATAACACCTATGTAACTGGTCGGCTACAGAGACACACTTCTTGCGTTTTCTCGTAATGCCTTCCACATAGCTGTAGAGCAGAAGTGCTAGGTTGGATCCCTTGGAGGATTAATGCCTCCTCCCACTTGAAAATTGAAATCTCATTAAGAGCGTCTTCCAGTTGACTTGCATGCCCCCTAAGGATTCCATTGCGCATCCACCCCAAAATAATGGCGTACTTTGATCAAGGAAACGAAAAAATCTACCTCTCTATAGTTTGAAGAGTGAGGAAGCGTGGCGCCCAGCAGAAATTAAGTTGACTACCGTGACATGAAATCTAAGTGGAGGTCGGGTTACGGCGCCACTTTAAAATCCGAGGCCGGGAAGTCTCCTTTGTACGGGGAGCTCTGCAAAACAATACTGCTATACTGTCCCCGAGCAGTCGATATATGCAATATATATCCAATGCGACCTTGGGCCCATAAACAGTACTCAATATACATGCCAACTATGAATCAACTTCTTTCAAATAGTTACAGAGTTCAAATATTTACTCTTATACAACCCACATATTAAAATATAAATTCTAATACGTAAACATGTCAAAGCCCTTTTAGGCTTTCTTCTAATCCTCGATCTCTGGGATGAAGCGGAGTCTCCTGCGCTCTCCCTTGTCTTGCATAAAAGGGGATCAGAGACGGGGTGTTTAAAAACTCAGGTAAGGAGAATAATACAAATTAGTACACTCGCGCTAAGTCTGCAGTCTTGATGTTCCCAGAAGTAAACACACATTCAAGCAAATGCATGAATCCCTGCAGTGCATGGTAACTCGGATCAGAGTCCTCCATAGACTATCTCTCTTTTCTTTAAGTACCATTCATGAGAATATTGTTTTTTATTGATGGACAACCCTCCGTGTATATATATATATGATTAGGCGCATTTCAGACGATTGATATATATTTGTTGTGGACTACCCTAGATGAATATATATATCCAGTGGGCGCTCAGACGGTTGATATATTATTTGTTTAATGAAATTTCTGCCAGATGAATATATTTTTAATTCTCTCAGAGACCATTCTTCTCCTAGACTCATCTAAATACTTATTGCTCTCACATAATCTAGGATGTTCCTAGTGCATATGGAATCACATGTGTGCGATTCAATCACAGTCCCAATCACATGCAAATATATAAACATGAATATGCTCGCATAATCAAAATCGCGCAATCGTGTTGTGCAGATTTATCGTTTCATCGCGTAGTGCTTCGCGGGGTACAATGATCGATCCGCAAAGTAATTGATTTGAATCGCTTGATGAAACACATATTTCACACAAAATATGTTTTGAAAACCTTTGTTTCGAGGCAAAGTGAAACACCGTTATATTCAAAAAATCCTGACTTCAGCCCAGTTCACTTAGTGAACCCGCAATCCTGGCCGTTCGGCCTCAATCAAACAATACATGATTAACGGTAAATATTTTGAATTAAAACACCCAGCTTGACCCTTTAAATTTTACGGGCGGAGTCACGACCCGATAGAAAATCCCCAAAATTTCCGCAGAATTCGGTCCCATGTTTTGGGACGATCAATAACACTCGCGGCGCCAGCCGTAGCATTAGTAAAGCATTTAAATGGAATGCTTCGAAGTAGGAGAAAAATCCTACCTCCAAGGAGTTTGAAGCTCCGATCCGAGATCCGCAGCGTAGCCGCGCGTAGAACGCTAGGCTACTGCGAAGACCGTAGGCGGTCGGATCTTCAGTTGATACAGAGAGAAGCGTTTCTCTGCAAAAAGCTCTGAGCAGCTCGCTGCGTCGAAAAATGGGGTCGTTTTTGCCTTGGTTCCGTTGGAAAGACGAGTCATTTATTCCTTTAATTTGAACTTTTAGTGACTTAAAATCAGAGAATCTATAATCTTGATTATGTGCTCTTTTCTGGATTGATATTCGGTATTCGTCGGTCGTGCATTTAATTATTTCTCTCATGCGCTTATAGTGCGGCGCAATTACGTCTTATCCGTCTTATTTTATCGCGTAAGCCAGTTTATAATGGCAAATCGATCATAAGTAAAACAAATCTTATTTCCATTGTCTACGTAATTTTATGAAATTTTACGTCTTATTAGATTTTGTGAGACGATTCCAAACGGTACAATCAGTTTATCATCAGAGACACAGAGAATTAATTACGGATTTTTAGCAGAATTCTGATGTTAATCAGAGTGATTTTATTGTTTGAAATTGAAATTTAAGATGCTGAGCTACGCATGAGATATCTTCATATTTCCTTGCCATGCATTGCCATCTACTGTATGTAGTAATTAGACACCAAAGATATCCCCAATTTCTAAATCGATTTTGTCAAAATAAAATTATGAGTGGCCCCACAATCGATCATGGTAATGACTTCTTGATGAGCAATTTTCCCTTTTAGCTTCATTGTTTTTAGGGCTGATAAACTGCAATTTGAATTCTGAACTGACCGTGATCTCGTCGTAAGTACTCTGTATACCCAGTATCGGGAATTCCTTACGGTGACTGTAGAGCCATTATCATTTGAAACAAATGCTTTTCTCAATCTTCACCTGCAATTCTGCATCAGAGAACTTTTGTGGTTTGAATTTCTTTAATACGTAAAGGGACGAGCAGACAACGGAAGGGAAAGTTCAAATTCGGAGCTTGAAGAAGGGGGTGTTAGTCGGGTCTTGTGGGTGGGTATGGGTTAATGGAAACTAATGTAATAAATGGGCTGGCCTTAAATTGGGTGGAATGGGCCAAGGGCTGGTATTAATGGGATAGGCCTTGCGGTCCAGGAAGAATAGACGAGTGGGCTGAGCCCATGTTCCCTGTGCGGCCCAACCTTGAGCCCCCATTGTTTCCTTTGGCTGTACGCATTCCTTTCTTCAACTTTCAGACCGAATTTCATCACCTCTGATACTCCCGCCGGTTTCGTCATTCTTACCTCGACTCTGATATATGGTTTACGGCCATTAATGAATGTGCTCTCTTGGATACGCTCTGATATATGGTTTACGGCCATCATCCTAGACTTTCGAAGGCTCGTAGATAATCCCGAACTGAACCATCTTGCCGGAGCGATAGAAATTGTTCACAGAGGGTGCCTTCTTGTGTACATCGGAAGCGATCTAGGAGGCGTGTTATCAACTCGCCCAAGTGTAGTGTGGGTCGCCTACCATCCTCGCATTGAAACTAAGCCAAGGCTTCTCAATCAAGACTAATGGTTTCTGCAACCAACTTCTTTTCTTCCGTCATCCCGTGCCCTAGGAAAAATCGCTCCAGGCAAAAAATCCATCCCTCTGGGTTCCAGCCTTCGAAGATTGGCGTCTCCAAACGCCGTGTGAGTGCTTCTATCCTACTTCTTTCTAATTTCATTATGATGTCGGTCTCGCTTATCTTCGGTGGTTGAAGGCTCTCTTCTGGCATGGAAACCTCCTTCGGTTCTTCCCGTGGAGTAGATACTACTCTTATGGAACTTTCTTCGGGCCTAGCAGTTTCTAACCCAGATTTTGGGCCCTCGAGAATGGGACCCTTCTCCTTCTTGTTCTCCGGTGGCGCCCCTTTCTCTAGGTTTTCCAATTTCTGCAACATCTGCTCTATCCTCTCTAGTAGTGATAATTTTTTAAACATAAAGTCTACTTTTTCTTCAAGAGGACCCAATCTTTGGAAATCCCCTTTCATCGAAGCCATCTCTCCATGAACGTCACTCATCTTCTCCTCCATAACTTCGATTCTTCCATCTAATTTTTTTGTAGCCATCAGTCCCAAAACGATTGCTCGATGCCAAATGATAGGATTGCCAATTGAGAATGGGTAAAGCTGATTATGGGTACAGAATAGGGAGAAAACAATTCAGAGGCTCCCAACTATCTGAATCACTCACCACAAAACCGACACACCCGACTCCCTACTAATAAAACTCAAAATAACTAACAAATATTCCCTCACTTGCTCTTCACACCTGCCTTTGGGGCCTCACGTCCATTGCACCTTGAATATGTCAAATGAATAGGGGGTCTATCACTTAGCTATTGTGCATTAGTAGGAACCAGAGGGGTTATAGAATCTAGTAGATATAAGAAGTCTACAAAATGGGAGGTTAGGTCAATGGTCATAATAATCTGCATTGTTAGTTTGGTGCCATAGTATTGTGATAAATGTTGAAAACTTGATGTGTAAGCCATTAAGGAAGGTAAAAACTAAGACTTTGATAGTGTTAAGTGCATCATATATAAAAATGAAGCCATCAAAGGAGGGGACTAATGCTTATTTAAATTATGTAATGAAAATGCAATAAGGTTTTAAGGTATTCGTTAAGTTTTGGAACATTCGATGATCAAGACATGTTGGAGCGATTACAAGTATGGAAAAAGGAAAGTATTAATACTAGTCAAAAAGTTTAATCTAGCTTGTGTGACTCAAAATGATTAAACGGCATGTGCAAGTCGAGGTAAAAAGTGAATATTTGTAATAGCCCATTTAATAGATTGTAATAAGCTGACGGTAAATGTGAGTGTTAGATACGCACAACTATGATGCATTTTACCTTCTACGCTTCCCTTCACTGTAACTACAGGGCACAACTTTTTGACTTGGCTGTGTGTATGTATTCCACAAGACAAGGGCATATCAAAGGATGATGAAGGTTTAGTCCAAAAGAAGGCATACAAAGTTCTTTTCATTATTCGCAGGGTAATTTTTTATTACAAACTTTTATTACTTGATCCATGTTTTCATTATAGCACCTTTTTTTTTGGCATTTTGTATATACTTCCATACAATATTAACATTCTCTAGCATATTGGTCAAAAACATAGGCACAACTTTTTGCATTGGCTTTGTGTGTGTGTGTTCTGAAGATGAAATTGCCCAGGGCGATATGTTCCTAAATCACGGAATGGTGAAGGTTTAGTCGGAAATAAAGGCATACAAAGTTCTTTATATTATTCTCGAGAGTAATTTTATTACAAAACCTGTATAATTTGATGCTCTTCGTTATTGCACCTTTTTTTATTTTGCGTATCTATACTTCCATACAATATTTACATTCTACGGTACATTTATTAAATAACATGGATGGCTAAGCAAGGATGCATCATAATTAAATGGTTTCAATTAGGAGGGAAGCTATTTTGTCTTCCAATATGGTACACCTTTTTGTTGGATCCCCTCTTATGTTAACAAATTAATAGTTTCAACTTATCACAGTTGGGTCATTTTTTTTCAATGTATTATGATATGAAACTTAGGTTTGCAAAAAAAAAAATGATGTACAAATTTCGATAATTAGTAACATGTGATACTCCTTTTTGCAAAGGCATTTAAATCTAAGAATTTTACAGTGAGCATTTATATAATTTAGATGAGTTTGTATTGGAATTTTGAAGTTTCCTGAAGATCCACAACCATATTTGGATGTTGGAGTTGGAGGCTTAGCCACTGGTTAGTAATTAGGGACACATATGTGGTGAGAGCTCGGAGCAATGGAAGCGAAAGAGATAAAGAAGAAGAAGAAATATGGAGTTGAGTGGGGCACCAATGGACAACTAGAGCCTGACCAAACGAAGATGAACAACTGCCTCAACTCCTCTTGGATCTCCCTCCTCTTTTTCTTCTCAGTTGGACCATCTCTCCTTGCACAACGGTGGGTACCGTATTAACTGCATGACCACCGGTCTCTCTCTCTCCCTCTCTCTCTCTCTATAATTTGCCATGAATTTTGGGTCTAATGTTTGCTTATATGTATGCAATATTTGTAGATGGAAAGGTGGTGACTTGGGGAAGAGGCACATCTGGTCAGCTGGGTCATGGGGATATGGTTAGCATCCTCAAACCAAAATATGTCAGTCGTTGGGGAGTCTTGTTATAATATGTTACTATTTGGATGGAGCCACTCTGGCTTTGTTTCAGGTTCTCTCTCTCTCTAATGGCTAGGAAGTTGGGACTTGAATATTGTGCAATGATAACAAATATTTGGATGAATTGCAACACTACCTTTTCTAAAAAACAAAAAGTGTGGATGGGTATGGTACATAATTTTGATGATCTTTCCCTAGTTGGAATTTCTTTTTGCATCTTATTTCAATTGTTTGGATGCACTAGCATGTTGCCCTCATGGTCTCAAAATTTGTTTCTATGATCACTTATCTCTGGTATTTTAGACCTTTGGGTTCTTTAATTCACTTGTGGGGACGGTGAGTTCATTTGGCCGGCAGACTGTGGTGATTGCAACTCTACGTTGCTCTCCACTGAAAGTTTCATACTTCGATTCAAAGCATGTTGATCGGATAGCATGTGGTATCTTATTCACTAGAATCTTGATGAAGGTAAATGCCTAACTAGGAGTCACCTTTAAGTATTGTTAGTTTGCATTGTTCTTAGTGTAAAATTGCTCATAGGGGTGGTTTACAGATCATGGATTAACCTAATATGTTCTTTCTAGTTCATTGTATCATCATTGTCATGTCTGGTTAATCATATTCTGCTTCTTAGTTCTTACATAACTCTATGAACAAAGTAAAATAGAACTTCTTTGGAGCTTAAGTGCAAAGCGTGTAATAAACTGCGAAACCACTCAATCATAAAATGATGCAAGTTGTGTGACACAATTATTCAACCTAGAATGGGAATTGGCATTTGTTTGGATTGGTGAGAAACTTGCTGCACTTGCTCTTGATACTTAATTATTTCTAGGTGTGTGAAATCCACCTTGAAAGGGTGTAGTGGAGTGGAAGAGCATTAAAATACAAGTATCGAGGAAGCGATGAACACTAAGCGATTTCACTTAAATGGTTTTACTTGTATGAATTAGTTATTGGCAAAGAATTTTTGGATATTGTATGACATCTTGCTTTCTTTCTTATTTGGTTATTGCTACATGTCTGAATGAAAAGCTTTCTATGGGGTCAAGTATTCATAATTGGGATCAATCTGGTGCGGGTCTTTCAGGAGATACAGTATATGGGTTTGGATCTGGAAAGCGTGGTCAACTGGGTGTTTCCATGGATAATATCATATCAATAAGTCTGCCCCAGGCTACTGTTGGACTTGAAGGCGTTGAAATCGTTAGTATTGATGCCAATGGGGATCATGGTGCGACACTATACGGTGACATCTCATCTTTGTTGGACTTGTGATTTAATCACGAAACAAGCTTTACCCAGCATAAACATCACCTGGTGCAGGGTCCATCATGCGCAATACTCCATTTCTTTGTTCATTAATACCAAATCCCACTTTACAAAAGCTCATGAAGAACATGTCACTATAAATGCGCTAAAGATCTATGCCGCGATTTAGCATTAGTTCAGAGGTTATTAATATTGTCTACCTCATTAAGTCTTCTTCATCTGTTGGTATTTGGCCGTATCACAGGGTGCCTCCTCCACAAAGGTGACGGGCATTTGTACACAGGGAAGAGGATTTAGCGGTGCGGATGTTCCTTGTCTCGGCGCCTTCCTTCACATTTTTGTGCTTCATCGAGTTGCTTCCTTGGATGGAATCACATGTTAGTACTAACAGTGTGTCTTGTTGGCATTGCCCCTTTTAATTACTTTTATTTTTCTCTTTTGAAGTCGGAACATATAAATGGTGTAACTAAGCAGTTTAGGATATGTTAAACGGGTGGAGGGAAGTGTTTATGCTTGGTAGTGACCACCATGGAGTCATGGTGATCCTCGAGGAAGCACAGTGAAGCATTTATCTTGATAATGCAATGCATTTAGATAAGTTGGATCTAGCAGTCTCATGAATCGATACGAAAGAATGTATTTCTCCTTAGGTTTTTGAAATCCATTGTTATAATAGTGTTATGTCTGAACTTCATCCGACGCCCCACAAAGAAAAAAAACATAAAGAAAAAATAACTATGCGAACAAGGGAAGATGGTGCACGAAGACTATTTGATGCTCCATGTTAGGAATATTGTTTGAAGTAAAGCATTCACGTTAAGAAATAAATTTTGTTATCAATTGACTGCCTGCCAATGCATTTGCATGTCTTCATGGCCCAGAAGAAGAATTGAGAGGAGAAGCTCTAGTGAAAGTACAGGGTCTGGATGGGTCAAAGGTTGTGCAGATTGCGGTGGAGTGAGCACTCGATACATTAGCAGGCAAATATGTTGTTTCATTTAATATCATACGCTCAATTCTTTTATTTTGTCATATCATTCATACATTTTAACTTGTTATTTTAAGTTCTCGTTATCATTGTGACTACGAGACGAGTGATGAGACATGGGGTTGGGGTGAACATGGGCAGCTTGGATTGGGAAGCACATATGATCAAATTATACCCCAGGCAGTACCTCTAGGCAATGGGCTTGCAAGGCGGCATTCCATGATCAAAGTTTTCTGTGGGAGTGGGTTTACATTTGCCATATGCTTCTTATTGCACATATCTATCATAAGTTAGGAAACTAAACTCTCTAATATTTGTAATCACTTATATTTTACTGTGAAAGTGTGCTTGTTTCCATATTAATCACATAAACTAGTTTACATTTTGTTTCTTTTAGAAAGTTGTGTTAAACATGCAGTCACACCCCCATTGAGCGAGACCTTTGTTTCACCGGTTATTATGGGCGTTAAAATTGCAAAAAAAAAAAAGGTGGAAAGCTTTACCTTGAATAATAGATACTTCAAAAAAATGTTAAAAATGCTCAAATGAATATGTGAATCGGATGACCTCATTCAGTACAAAGCTAAGGTAACATTCGAAGGAAAAGAAAGACTAACAAAGGGAAAAGAATCAGTACACAAAAAGAACTATCTTCAACCTTAGCCTTTCTTTGATTTTATCCCTTGCAAATTTTGGAGACTAATGGCAGCCAAAAATTTCGGATCTATGATAGGTATGTTTTTCTACCTAGTACGATTGATATGCTTTTTTGTTCAATAAAGTTTGTATTTTGTAATGTATTTATTGAGACATTTGATTATTGAACAATTATTTTTGGGATCAATAAATACTCTTAGTTTTTACAAAATAATTTAGTAGTAAAAATTGTCGCAAATGTCTAATTAATGTTGTCTTGTCAAGCAACAGAAAATACATGCCTTGCTGAAATGGGTTGTTCTTAGAAACTTTTATAGAATGTTGTTGTTTTTCCAGTTTTTTTTTTTTTAAATGCAAGCACCTAAGAGCAATTTGGATGATTTTCATTTAAGACGCAAAGGTGCCGTATGAAGCCTCTTGGGGCCCTTGAGAAAGCGATTTGAGGCGCGAGGCTTTTTTTTTTTTTATGTGGCGCGCACTACGCAATATAAATAAAATGATATATCTAACTAAATATTGTCTACAAATCTATAAATTATAAACATATTCAATGTTTTCCAAACAACTAAAAATCTTTTAAATTTTTGTTATAATTATTTCATAATTTGTTTTGATTTTTCATTATTTTCAGATTTTTTCCTATTTTGTACATTAATTTTTTAAAAATTTCCTATTTTTTCAAAGGTTTTTGAAACTTTTTCCCTATTTTTAAATTTTAAGGAATGTTTCTCTACTTTTTTAGAATTTTTTCCTGATAAAAATAGGAAAAATGAAAAAAATACCTCTTTGAATCTTAACTGCTTCTTTCCCCTTCAATCCAACTTTGAAAGTGTATTTGAGGGGTTGTTACAAGGCTTAGGGTTCGGATGCACAAAACAACGTCGTTTTTATTGCTGGAAGCCCAAAACAACTTCGTTTTGGAGGTGTATTTAAAAAAAAAAAAAAACAGGAACCCCAAAATGACGTCGTTTTGGGGTGTTTTGATTTTTTTTAAAAAAATACAGACCAACCCAAAATAGATAAGATTTGGGTTTGGTTTTCTCAAACCTAAGTTCCCTCTTCTTCTTCCACGACATGGGCTTCTTACGTTCTCCCCAGGCCACCACGGTGCTCCTCTTCTCCGACCAACTTTTCTCCATCTTCAACGGCCAAAAAAGCAAAAAAAAAAAAAAAAAAGAGGAGAAGAAGGAGAAGAAGGAGAGGAAGGGCGTGCTGAGTGGCTGCGGCTGGAACCGTACCGGCGCCTCCTCCCTGCCCTCGTCCCAGGAAGCTAGGCATTTCGCTAGGGTGGTGGCACTTGAGCTTTAGGTGCGCCTTTCAAACTATCATCCAAAGACAAATTTGTAAGGATTTAGGATCTTGAAACCCGACATTGTATGCAAATAATTAGTGCTCATCACCTTTGAAATTTGGTCCTGGGCATTGATCTAGAGGAAAGGTATCTTGCCCTTTGGATTCTTGAACCCAGACAACAGGTTTTACACCATAAGCATGACTTGTTGGATGAGAGATCTCTGATGAAGTTAAATGGACTGAAGGCGTAGGCGTGAATTCCATTTGTGCAAAACAAATGGAATTTTTAACTTCTGTTTGGTGAGAGTCGACAAAGCAGGATAGGGTTGCCTTTGTGAGATTCAACAAGTCTGGAAATCTGCTGGCTTGTCAAGTGGCAGGGAAGATAGTAGAG
The DNA here is from genome assembly GCA_016808115.1 of Tetrastigma voinierianum. Lineage (NCBI taxonomy): Eukaryota > Viridiplantae > Streptophyta > Magnoliopsida > Vitales > Vitaceae > Tetrastigma > Tetrastigma voinierianum. Next base: position 320,215 of record JAEQBH010006554.1, on the reverse strand, counting down.
ATTTTACGTGTCTTTGGATGAGATAGAATCCTAGCGTAAGCAAAGCGAAGAATTCACGGAAAGGAGAAGAAGTGCGTAAAAAGAGGCCGATTGATGTGAATGGGGATGTTAATCTTCATGAGGAAAAACTCTATCCACTACTTTGATAGTTTGATGTTTTAAACTACATAGCTACAGGCTAGCGAGAAAATTTGTTTGTTTCTTTTGTCAGTCGCGCAAGAGCTCTCTTGCATCTTTGGCACTATCTTTGAACAATAATTTATTGGAAATTTATTCTATTGAGCGGTTCAAGTGCGAAAACACTTACCATTGAGCTTTAGGGACACCGTTATGATGTTGAAGTGTTACACACTTAGCTTAGACAACACTTTGTTGATGAGTCGTTTTCGGTGAAAATTTTTTTACTTGCTTTTGGCCCGAGTAAGAGTTGCTTTTTCCTTCTGTTTGGTCTAGAATCCTTGAGTGTCCACCAAAAATTGGCTTCTTTGTAGGAGGCTTCTTGGGGTGAAGTGTCAACCCTTGACCCGGTAAGAAGAAAGAGGGAAGAGCGTTGGCTAATAAAATTGATGTTTCCTTTGTGGGGAAAGGGAAAGAACGGTTGACCATCTGTTTCTCCATTGTTGAGCTAAGATTCTCTAGGATTTGCTTTTAGCTATTTTGGTGCGCTGAGTGTTTCCTCTCTTCTTTGTGAAGGAGACTCTATTGTTTTAGCATGGTTCCTCTTACTGTGAAGGAGACTCTATTGTTTTAGCATGGTTCCTCTTACTGTGAAGGAGACTCTATTGTCTTGGCATGGTTCTTTTGTGGGGAAGCGGCGTAAAAAGGCTTGGATGGCAGCCCCCTTTGCATTTTTTGGACAATATGGCGGGAAAGAAACTGGCTCGTTTTTTGAGAATGTGATTATTTCAATTAATAGGATGAAGTCTACTTTTCTTTATAATCTTTGGTCTTCGGTCAACTTGCATAGTGTTGAGAGACCCCAATGTCTTTGGTAGACTTTTTGACTTGGGTGGTACATGGTGATTTCTCTGGTTTTTGTTGTGGTGGGTAGAGTGTTCTCTCTTTCCTTCCCCTTTGTTTGGGACCCTATTGTATATCTCACACATGCTTTGGAGCCTTCCAGTCCTTTTGGTGGATTAATATAATTTGCTTTTATCTATCATAAAAAAATGTGGTGAAGTGCGGAATCCAGAAATCTTGGTTCTTGCTGAGAACTATTGATTATGGGTATGGATTATGTGGTTTAATAATTCTTTCCTCGTAACAAAGTATGCACTTGTTGGAACAAATGTGGGACTATAGAAATTATTGACATAAGAATTGGCACTTGTATTGGTGTAGTCAAAGCTCATGGTGGCTTTGTTCGGTCGATTTGCAACAATTCGGATGGAGGCGGCTTTGTCATGAAATAGAAGATCAAGAAGCAGAGTTTTGAGGAATATCAATACACCTGACAACCAAATCAAGTGTGTTCTTTATTCTTTAAACTCTTTCTTATTTGTTATTAGATTTACTTGTTCATATATCTCATACTTGGTAGACCTTAAAAATTCTTGTTATATGACTACTATTTTTGAGATGTGTCAGCTTTGAAGCATAATACATAATGGAATGAAGTGACTAAGGAATATCAAGCCAATAGTAAGATGCTCCTCATCTTAAGATATTGTAACCTCATGAGATGCTCTTCATCTTATACACTAGAGTTAAACATTATCTCATTAAGTGCATGTACAACTTGATAACATGTATACAGTAAAAAATAACTCCGTAAGAATATTTTTATGTAATTCACGTAGCCTTTTCAATTGTCTTTTAGTTACAATTGTCAGTGTCTTTACTGTATAGACTATGTGTTGAAAAACCATAGGAATTCTAATTTGAAATATGCTCTATGTTCTCTTTAGTAGGTAATTGCAGCTGTTGTATTAGTTATGTGAATAGATGGGAGACTAATTCTGTCCTAATTTACAGCATTCAAACCTTTAATGGTATCTCACGTAAGGACTAAAATGAATGATGTTCAAGTGGTTGCTGTTAGTCAGATGCTAAATATATCCCAGCATGTTGGATTGTACAGTAAGGTGAGATGACTTCTTGACCCTTCTTTACCCTTCTATATAGCTAAATCTTATGATTGCAAATTTATATCATTGTTAGTGAGAAGAGTACAATCTAGCTAGTATGGTTTAGCTTTGGACTGGTTGGCATGGTGGAGTTGGATTGTTGTTTTCAAAATCCAAGTAGTAATAAAGCATTTTAAATTCTAAATTGTTTCTTGTTAAAAATTATTCGGTAATGTGCAGTTTAGGATTGTTTGGATTAGATTATTGGGAAGTCCATAGAGAAAGGATCATGTAAATGTAATTTTGTTCTTGTGATTTTTTTTCATCCCGAGTTTTTCTAATCTTGATGCTTCAGAGGGCCAAGCTGTTGGATATAGAAATGGTGCAGCTATTGCTTTGAGATTTCTGGTAACCATCTTGACACATTTATCTGAATCATTTTCTAGGTTTTTTTTTATGGATTCCTTCAAAAAAAATTTCCTGTCCTTATATGGTCACAAGCTGTTTGTGCTATGCTTGGATATTTCATCAGATGGAGCTTTGCTTGTTACTGGTTCTACAGACAAAAATTTGAAGATTTGGAGTTTGGATTTTGGTGATTGCCATAAATCTATTTTTGCTCATGCTGATAGGTGCCTCATATTTAAAAGGAAAATATAAGATTAAATATTGTTTATATTTTGTAAGATGTTATCCAATTGTTGCTTAGAAATTGTGAATTTCTAATAACCATTTATGGTAGTGTTGGCTGTGCAATTTGTACGCAATACTCATTATGTGTTTAGTGTCGGAAAAGATCGCCTCATAAAGTACTGGGATGCTGATAAGTTCGAACTTCTTTTAACCCTTGAGGGACATCATGCAGAAGTTTGGTGTCTGTCAATCAACAATCATGGTGATTTTATTGTCTCAGGATCGCATGACCGTTCCATTCGCTGTTGGGATCGTACTGAAGAGCCCTTTTTTATTGAGGTGTGGAATTAGTTTAGGACAATATTTGGGCATTGAAACATGGATGTTATGTTACACTAAATTTTAATTTGTCCCAGTAATTAGGGTGTGACTGATGTTTAAAACTAAGAAAATGCTATCTGACATTGCAGGAAGAGAAAGAAAAAGGACTAGAACAAATGTTCGAGTTTGACTTGGACAATGCATTTGAAAACATGTATGCTCCCAAAGAAGAACTTCCAGAGGAGGGAGCTGTGGCCTTAGCTGGCAAGAAAACTCAAGAAACACTGTCCGCAACTAACTCAAGCATCGATGCTTTAGACATAGCAGAGGATGAGTTGGGCGTATTACCCCCAAACATGCGGTATAAACATATCCTCTTTAATTCTAAATTAGTTAATGAGTCTAAAATCTTAATATGCCTATAAAATGTTGAGCAATGGTATTGTTTTGCCATGTGTATGCTTGTCCAAGCAAAACAGTAGGAAAATAGCTGCAATCCTTCCTCAGCAGTCATGGTTATATCATAGATTTTAGGTTTTTTTATTTGTAATAAATAGCAGATGTTTGAAAATTGCATGTGGAAAACCATTAGAAGTGGCTTATTTTGTTGTAGACTTCTCTAGTGAAATCATTGTTTTTGTCTTGTTTTCCTCCTCTTTTGTAACTCATGTGGTATATATAATTAATCGGAGGACATGCCAAATTTAAGAACTGTGTATGAGGCATTCTAGTCATGGCTGCTAAAAGATTAATATAGACCATCAGAATCCATCGATGTATTTGAGGAGCATTAACCCTTGTTCTCTTCATGGTTTTAAGGCTCTTTACAATTACCTGTATAAAAAAACCCTTGTTTTCTTTATGAGATGTCAACATTCTTCAAATACATTATTTGGTAGCTCCTCTTGTGGATTGGAAACGATTCAAGAAAAGCATATGAAGCTAGGGTTGTGACTACATTCTGCTTCAGCCAATACCATCACAACCTAAATTGCCGAGGGTGGCATGCATCTCCTGTAATATTGTCAATGCTTTGAACAATGCAAGCCATTAGTCAGGGGATAGAAAAGGACTGCATTCAAAAAAAGGGAACTCACTTACCTGCTAGGCCTTTAGAACAAAGGTGTTCTGCTCATGCTTTAGTAGAGTTGTCTAGTTATATATTCTATCTTTTTTTTTTTATACAATTATCACTTTTTTTATTCTTTAGATTGGGTACACCAAAAAAATATATATATAAACATGTTCTACCTAATAATGGACTCTTTTTCCATTAGATAGGTGAACCTATTTGGCCTGTTTTAGTGCATTTCCAAAGTCAAACGAATTGGTTACCTCTCAAAATGCCAATAGAAAGCAATCAGTCTGAAACAAGTGGATGTGGAAAGGTAGTTGTAGATATGAAAATGATTCACTATTTATTTATTTCCAAAGGTACAAACTAGTTGTAGCAAAAGGCTGCTCAGAATATTGGATAAATTATGAAACCTTCAATTCAGCTATGAAAATGAACATGATTAGAAGTTTCAATGGCTATCATTGCATGAAGAAGTGGTTCCCTACCGAGTTAAGATATGAAAAAGGCCTACCATACGGAGAAAACAATAACTATTTTTCTACTTTAACAGAGATTCTGAGCTTTATTATTTCATGCAATGTTCATCGATATGCAAATAAAAGACCATATGGCTTAAAGGCTCCATGAGCTCGTGACAAGCTTAGTAGCATCTATTTTTCCCTCAATACCAAAGGATATTCTCTCTTTTTTTTTTTCTTTTTTTTTATGAACCCTTGGAATAACTTTTTGATTGTGCAAAGTGCAAACCAAAAGGAATGGTCACCTTTTGTTGTACCAAGTTCATAGAATCAAGCATAAGGTCTCCCATGTTGGTGGTGGATTTTTAATATGCTTGTGTGAAGTTCAACGTAAGTTCCCATATATTGAATTTTCAAACATGGCCTATATTTGAGGCAAATGTTGGAAAAAGTTGAGGTTTGTTCAGTAGAGAAGAGAAAATTGTAAAAATATTTAAACACATTGGATACAAGTTATGATTATAAGATGTTGATTTTCAGTTCCTTCCACAAAGCTGCTGTTTTTGTGATTCAAATATGTAACTGTTTTCAAAAGGTACAATTTTTTTGAAAATGTCAAATTTTAGGTACTTGTGTCTTGCTTGTAATTTATTTTTACTTCATGAAATATTGAATTTGATTAGATAAGATGAATAAAAGGAAGAAGGATTTTGGTGTCTTTAATGCGCGAACTATGGTAACACTTTGGGAAATCTCTTCTTCCAATTTAAATTCTGGGAGACTACGTAAGTTGATACCATGTATCTACATTGTGAGTTATATGTTTGGCTTTGTAATTTTGGAGGGGAAAAAGAAAAGGAAAAGTTCAAGCGACTTCAACCAAATGTTTTAATGTCTTGGTCTCTCTCCGTTAGATTTTGTTCTTCGTGCACTCCAGATCATTTATGCTAATGATATGGAGTAGACATTCTTGGTATGTAAGCATTATCACTGCCCTTTCTACTCTAAAGTAAGGGGTTTTAAATGTTATGCGGTTGGTGGAGACTAAAAAAACCATCTTCTATTTTGCATTAAAGAGATTTTACTTATTTTTCCCTTGAAAGGAAAGAAGAGATAAATCTAGTTAAATGACCATTTTACTTGTGTTTTATTTATTTATTTATTTTTTAAACAAATGTCCTGAATGCACTTTAGATAGTCTTGCCCAATATGAGTAAAATTGACTGATTAAGTAGCGAAGAAGCCACACAATTTCTCTTCTGCATCATTAATATGCTTAGAAGCAAGAAAAACTCATATTTTATTCGATTACTATCATTGAATCGTTGACTTTAGGCTAGAAGCATTTGTTTTATGTAGGCGTTACCTTTCGGATGCATGAAGCTTTGTCCTACTTGGAAGGATTGAATGATTAATCTGACAAGGTTGCCACTAAACACTAATAGATACTAGGTATCGAGGTAACACCTTTTTTTATATAGGTAGGTATTGTGAGATACGAAGTGAAGAACCTTCGGAGAGAATAAAGAGAACCAATTCATTCATCATTATTTTTATTTTTTGGTTTAACACAAACGGAGGAACCTGACATTTATATCGAAGGAATAACTTTTCACGGAACCCGGCCTTGGTTGTGGCGGCTTGACTTGGCTAAGTATGGAGGTTAGTTATAGGAGAATGTATATGGTGTGACTAAGGTGCATCATTCTCCATAGGGTATTCTAGAATGTTCTCAAGCATATGCCCCTCGAGTTGGAGTCGAGGGAGGGTTCACGTTCGACGGAGAGCGAGAAGGCAGCGACCATTGGAAGAGGCTTGGTAAGATATCCGTTGGTTGATGAAGAGAGGAGGAGACATAAGCGCACTTCAATTTCGCGAGGTAGCAACTGGTCCCGATGTAGTGGACATCAAGTTCAATGTGTTTAGTGCGAGCATGATGCACGGAGGGATTGGTGGTGAGGGCTTGTGCACGAGATTGTCACACCAAGAAGAAGAACGGTGCCACCGTGAGCAGGTTATGTAGAAGAGCTGGCGAGATCAAATAAGGTCTGTGGCATTACGGCGAGCCGATACTCAAACTCAGTGCTCGAGCATGCAGCAACAAACTATTTGCGCGAACTCCATGTGATGAGGTTGCCCAAGAAGACGAAACCCCACTCATAGACCAGATCCTTGACATTACGGGCCCCGGTGGCATTTGGGAACCAGCACAGGTTAGGGGATGGGGTAGTTTGGAAAGATAGACGAGGCAGGGGCCTTTGATGTAGCGCAGGACTTTCTTGCAAGCCATCCAATGGGCCATGGTGGGGGGAGTGAAGGAACTGGCTCAGTTTGCTAACAGCAAAGGAGATATCGGGACGGGTATTAGTCAAATATTGCAAGGCACCGATAGTGCTGCGGTGGAGAGAGGGATGATTGAAGGGAGGGCTGTCATTCAAGGCGAGCTTGGAGTTGAGACAAATGGGAGTACTGTTGGGTTTAGCATCAAGCATGTTGGTACATCGAAGAAGATCAGTGCATACTTGGATTGGTGAATGACTGTAGAGGAGTGTTCAACCTCAAAACGAGAAGAAACCTCCATATAGGGCGGGTTCTTGAGGGTGAAAGCTAGATCAGATCTCGAATGGCCCAGAGATATAGAGGCAGAATCATCTCCAGTGATGAGAATGTCATCTATGTATACCATCAGAAACATCCCGTTGAGCTAGTCATTGAGGGAAAAACATGGAGGAGTCAGCAGGCTCTAGAAACCCCGGCGGCGGTGGAGTGAATTTGCGTTTGTCAAGCCAAACTAAGGGGCTTGTTTAGAGTCCATCTGAAAGCCTTGCAGAGGCGACATACATGAGTAGGTTTGGAGGGGTCTATGAACCCTTCAGGTTGAGCCCTGAACACTGTTTCTTATAAGTCCCCATTTAGAAACGTGTTGTTGACATCAATGTAGTGTGTTTATTAATGCAGTCCTTTGCAATGTTGAGAATTATATGGATTATGAGGCTTTAACAATTGGGTTAGAGTATCGAAAAAGTCCACATGATGTTTGTTAAGAAATCCCTTAGCTGCTTTGGCCTTATAGCAACCAAGAGTGCCATTAGTCTTGACCTTCGTACGAAAAATCCATTTGCTGTGCACAATTGTTTGCATAGGATGGGAAGGAACAATCTCCCATGTATTATTACGAGAAGGAGAGCGTCATATTCCAAACCAGCAGCGCGAAGCCGGTGAGGAAGTGAGTGCCTCGAAAGCGGGAGGAAGGTTCCTAGTGTATGGGAGGCGGCGACTAGTCAACACCCCTAGGCTTGAAAATGCATGACTTGGCGCTGGTTGCATGGGGTGATGAGAGCGAGCGGTTAAGAGCGGGGACAAGCGGGAAGGTGTGGGAGAGGCATATGGAGCAAGCGACGGAGGCACCAAGTTAGTATCGGAGGAGAAAGAGAGGAGAGTAGCTAGGGAAGGAGGGTAAGGGAGAGGGCTGGGAGGGATCGAGACAGAAGGAGAAAGGGGAGATAGGGCAAGAAGGTTAGGTGGAAATGCGTGAAATGCTTGAGGAGTAGGGGATGAGGTTGAAGGAGGCAGAGGAGGAGAGGAGAATAAATGGGCATAGGGAAATTGCGATTCATTAAAGGCCACAGTACGAGCAATATACACACGTCTAGATGAGTCAGAAGACACTTATATCCCTTGTGCTTGGGCTATTTCCCAAACATACACTAAGGAAGAGTGAAGTGGAGCTTGTGTGTTGGGGCGAAGGTATGGGTGACACACCCAGATTTTGAGAAACAAGTAGTCAGGTTGCTGGTGAAACAATAGCTCAAGGGTGATTTGCTATGCCTGTTGTAGGAAGGTGGGTGGTTGATGAGGTACACTGCAGAAGTGAAGGCCCCCACCAAGAAGTTAAAGGCATAGATGCTTGTAAAGGTGTGAGGCCAAGATCAGCAATGTGTCGGCAGCTTCGCTCTACCCGACCATGTTGTTGGTGTGTATGAGGGTAGGGGTGTCTCACTTCAATACCACGTTTATGGAGTAATGGTATGACATGCCGATATTCCCCTCCATAGTCAGTTTAAAAGCATTTGAGTTTGTGCTCAAATTGTCTTTCAACCATATTAACATAGTGAAGAACAGTATCAGTGGTGTCAGACTTGAGCCATAGGGGATAGATCCACAAAATGGCACACAAAGGAGAGATATAGTAGCGATAGCCTTCAGGAAGGATATATAGGAGAAGGACCCCATAAGTCTGTATGTACAAGTTGAAGGGGATGAGATGTCTTTAAAGACAGTAGAAAATGACATTTGATGTAACTTGCCAAGTTTACATGGTTCACAAAACAAGACAGAGGAAGTAGTAACTGGTACATGCAACAGTTGTAGTACTTTATAATTTAAATCTTCATTTGTTTATTTGCGAAAGTCTATGAAAGGCTCTTTTTGGTTTGTTTGGCTCTCCTCTTATAGGTATGAGACATGGATGCATTGTGGTGTTTTGATTTTATCTAAATTTAAAATCCCCCTCATATATTTATTTATTCTTCCTTGGTGACGCTGTGGTCTGTGAGAAAAATGTAGGGTAACCCTCTTTCTTGATTCTTCCTTTCCTATTACATGCCTTCTCTCATATACCATTCTTCTTTGCATGCCTACTCTGAAATATGTTTTAAAAAAATCATTTTTTAGATAATGATTTGTAAAACAAAATTTTGTTTATAAACCTGAAGAATTAATTTTCGATATTTTTAATTATATCATTATTAAGAGGCACCAACGGAACTGCAGAAATGCTGAGGACAAAAAGAACAATGTAAGCAATGTTAAACCTTGGTCATAATTGTGTTCTGCAATTTTTCAGTGCAATGCTCCTGAAAACATGTTGCTCCACTAGTGTTAAGAGGTATTGTATTTATATTAAACTAAAATTTTATAGCTTGAGTTTTTAAGATAATTGATTGGTTAATATGATAATAGAGCTGATCCTATAAGAAAATTGAGACATTTCTTTATAATTTAAATCTTCATTTGTTTATTTGCGAAAGTCTATGAAAGGCTCTTTTTGGTTTGTTTGGCTCTCCTCTTATAGGTATGAGACTGCATTGTGGTGTTGTCTTCAGTAGAAAGAGGAGTTGCTGTAGCATTATCAGTTGGGGGAGAAGGAGAGGCTTCACATGTGGTTGATTGGCTGGAACAAGCAGAGGTGTAGAATAGGAACATCAGCAGCAGCAACAGGCATTGTATATACATTATTGGATATGTCAGCAATGGAGGCTAAATAGCAGCAGGAGTGTGGGTAGAGTGCAATGTGGAGGCTGAGTTGACTTTGGAGAGACATCAATCTGGTACAATCCATTAGATAACCTGCCCTGAACCAGGATGTCCTTGGTAACTTTGTCCTTAACATAGCAACATGAGGCATCAAATTCACAAGTACATTGTTATGTAAGGTAAATTGTGATATGCTGATCAAATTTTTCTTGACAACGAGTTTGTTGGAGCCATGATAAGTAGCCTTAGTGTCAATGGTAGTGACATCGGGTGTAGTGTGGTGTGAAGCTCCACTGTCAAGTACCAGGCATCATCGGGAGGAAGACTTGGTGTTGTAACAAGAGCCTGACTAGAGGAATGAAGTGATCGAAGGACTGTGGAACCCGACGAAATGGCTCCATGGTAGGAGGTACTAGCAGCAACACCAGCAGTGGTCTTGAGGATTGCTGCAGAAGATCAAACTTGTGGATAAACTTAAGAGCAGAGTGTCCTGCTCATCCACAAATCTGGCAGAGATTTGAGAGGAGATCCATATGAACCTTGGCCAGGGAAATAAGAACGACCTCTAGGATCGCGCCCACGGTATCCTAGAGTATACTGTCCCTGTGATGGATAATGAGAATCAAGTAGTGGGCGATCAGGTGCTGAAGAATGATTCTTAGTGAAAGATGAGCTAGCATGAGACACCTCCAAACCAGTGGAGGAATTGAATTGTTCTAAGTGAAGCTCATGAGCTTGAAGCATGAAGTGAGCCTCAGGAAGAGTAACAGAGTCCTTAGATGACAGATTTACAATGACTGACTCATACTCAAAGCCAAGGCCACCTAAAATGTAAAGGACTAATTCCTCATCCGATATAACTTGGCCAGTTCGTGAGCAAGAGATTTCATTTTGAGGATATATTCCTCAACTGACAGGGTTCCTTTCTTTGTGGTTTGCAAAAGAAGTCAGATATGGAGATGTCGAGCCTTAGATTTAGTGGCAAACAATTGTTCTTAAGAGTTTCCAAATACCAGAAGCAAATGTGCATTGAATCACATGCCTAAGCATCGGTTCAGAGATGGAAGAGAGAATCCAACTAAGAAGAAATTGGTCCAAGTGTGTCCATTGAAGAAAAGCAGGATTGACTAATACCTGTTCTGAAGATGCTGGAGCGGTAGGCTGATCTGAGATCTGATCTGAAGATGCTGAAGAAGCAAGAAACTGCTCTGGTTTCGAATTTGTGCCAAGAAGAAATTCTTCCAATCCATATCTCGACCTGTAGGCAGAATTTGAGATCGCCACAAGAGATAATTTGACCGATCTAATCGAACACTTACAGGAGCAAGTGTAGAAGGTAAGGGAACTTGAGTGGAAGAGGATGAATGTTTTTGAAGAGGAGTAGACGCAATGGAAGCCATTGACGGTTCTTGGAGCTCTGATACCATATTGAGATGCAAGAAGTGAAGAACAACTCAAAGAGAAGAAGAAAACCAATTCGTTCATCATTATTATTATTATTAATTTTTTTGGTTTAACACAAAACAGAGAGGAACACAACATTTATATAGAAGGAAAGAACTTCCTGGAACCCAGCACTGGTTGCGTGACTTCAACCAGCCAAGTGTGGAGGTTAGTTATAGGAGAATGTATATGGTGTGACTGAGGTGCATCATTCTCCATAGGGTGTTCTGGAATGTTCTCAACAGGTATCGATTAATACTTTGGGTCATATATATTGTACATGCTTGCACCTTATAGAAACATTAGACTTAATTGAATCTGTGGTCTATAATATCTCCTTTGCTTTCTGCTGTATGTGGTCACAGATACGAGTCTCATGTTTGGATGCAAAAATGGGGTGCTAAGCACATAACTTCCTGAAATAAAGGCATGCAACATAGTTTTATGTGTGTTTTTGTGTATAATATACTCAAACATGTTTTTCTACCTGTTTTTACTTCATTGGCCTAATTCATTTTTTTTATGGGTAAAAATTAAGTACTAATTGATACACATTTATATAATTTGGTCTATGGCTATACAAGGTATAAATATTGTTGTTCGAGTTCTCTTTTGGATAAATAAATTTGTACTTTTTGCTAGGTTTCCAAAAAGGAATGGACGTAGGTTTGTGTTTAACAAGTGTATTACACAGCTATTATCAATCGAGTGAAGTTTCTGTTGATGTAAGCAATAATCCCTTGATCCCCAGTGAAATAACCATTTAGTAAAGATTGTTATGTAAAAAAAATCAACAAGCAGGAGCACTGGCTAAAATATTCTAAGATAGAGGGGGCTTCTTATTTATTTAATCATTTTCTCCCTTTCTATTGTTATGGATTTCAAGCTTTAACCTGTTTACATTTAAAAATTTGTTTTTAGATACTAAGATAATATGAAATTCTCATAGATGGTACACTGATTTTTAGGTAAAAGAATTTGACATATTAACTAAATAGATATTAAAAAGAGATTTAAAGAACATCCTATATATATATAGCATATATATATATATATATATATATATATATATAAACTATACAAATACTTTGTTTTGAAAATTTATTAATATATCCATAATATACACGCTTCCTTGATCCTGTACTCTCTTTGTCAAACTTTGGTAATGTTTGAAGATGAGACCTAATTTAAAATGATTTCAACCTTAATTCCATTGGGAATTTTTTGCTGATATCCTTTTCCTTTGAAGTGTGTGATCTAGTGTTATTGCTGGATACAAGTAATTTAGAATATTGCTCTTTATTTTCCTACGCTGACTATTTCCGGTCTAATAGGTGGGTATTACTATTGAAATGTCAAGTTATCTTGTATCCTTAATTCAATTCATCATAGTCTCCTGTCTATTTAGTGCGTACATCATAATATGGATATGTATTAGAATTAGAGTGAGTTCATACTTCAAGTTAAAAAAGGGTGCTTGGTCACATGGGAAATTGATTCAACTATACCGTATAGAGCTAGAAATATGAGCCGACTCACTTTGACCCGTAATTTTAGGAGGGTCGAGCTTCAATTTTTATGGCTCAAATAGAACTAGGGCCTAATGGCCTAGTCCGAATTGGCCCATGGCCCATTAGGGTTAAGGTCGAGCTAGTATGCTGGGCCCGAATTGTTTTTTTTTTTTTCTATATTTTTAAATTATTAACTTCAAATATAAATTTAAAGTATAAAAATATGCTAAAAATCAAATATATATATATATATATAGTATATATATATATATATATATATATATATATATATATATATGTATGTATAAAATCAAATAATAATATTTTTTAAAGTCCTTTTGAATTCAAAAAATTATTTTTCTAACCCTAATATTTTATATAAGATTTATATGTTAAAACTATTTTTTACTTATTTTTTTAAATGTCTTTACAAAACACATTCTTTTAAACTCATTTTTATTACTATTTTTGAAAATTATTATAAAAATAATTTTCATTCACATTCTTTGAAAACTCAAGTATATAATATTTACAATACAGTTTTATGTTTAATATTTTATTTTTTTAATAATTACACATGTTTTTTAATTAGTTAATTTTCTAGTTATAAAAAAATATTTCTTTTTATTATTGAAAATTGAAATTATAGTTGTCATAGTGATTTCAATTATTTTAATAAAATAAAATCATACTCATATGAAAACTAATTAAAAATAAGATAATAATAACAAATAATTAAAATACTTTATTATATAGTCTTTTAACAACATAAAGACAAATTATAAGTATTTTCAACAAAATTTCATTTTATAAAATATTTATAAAATTATAAATTTATTTTTTAATGTCTTTACTATTTTTGGCCTTTCAAATAGGCTGGCTTCAAGCAGACCGACCAAATACCGGTCCGACAAATTAGGACCCAATGCACTTCACGCCCATTAGGGTCTGCTGGTCTGGACTAACTCTAAATTTTTGTAGTTATGGACCTTGTGGTGTCTATTGTGATGTTATTGGTTACTTTAGCAAACAGTTGAGCTTCTCATGCCAGGATTGCTACGTTGTTATTGCACAAAGATTACAATTTTCTCGGTTACTACCATATGTGAGGCATGTCTTAAGTATTCTAAGATGGCTCTTTTATGCAAGAGTCAAGGTAATTTTACAATTCAATCACATATTCTTTATTATTTCTAATAAAAATTAATAGGATAAAATAGGTATAGGAGTTTGGTTATTTGTCATTTTTGTCGAGATGTTGGTTGAATAATTTGCTATGATCCTAGCTGATATTTGGCCTCGATTATGATAGCCACGGTTATAACCCATTTCGAGTCCCACATCGCTGTTACTTCGCTTGGTTTTGTGTGGCAAGTGAGCCTAAGACTGGTTGACGCTCTCCCACCCATCAAGTTCGGTCTGTGGCCAAGCCTCGACGCCTGCGCCCTATCACATAATCTCGAGAAACACGCTTGATTTTCGCATTGCTGGCTTTTATTGTGAATGCGAAAAGTGATTTCAAGTTTCAACTCAGAAGAATGGATCATCTAAAGGTGTGTGTATATTTGCTCATACATGATTTTCCACAATTATTAATAGTTCCGAATACAAATGACTGAAATGGTTGCTTGTGTTTGATTGTGTTTAGCAATTGATGGCCTTGAAATCTGATGCAATCTTTCAAGATGCCAAACTAAGTTAAGCCAAATCCGTACTCAGCATTCAAAACGAATAGAAGCCAGGATTGAAAGTAGAGAGGAAAAACAAAGAAAGAAGAAAAAAAAAAGTGGTTGAAGAATTATTGAAGCCTTGAAGAAGTGGTAGTCATATAAATCATTCTTTCTTTTCTTCTTTTCTTTTCTAAAGTGTCATCATCCTCATTTGCCGCCTTCATTCCAACCCCAATTACGGGTCATATAAATCACCCTTGTATGACGAGGTGGAAGTGGAACATTATTTATGGAAAAATGGAAAAATGAGACAAGACAAAGCTTGACTTTGACTACTCGATAGAGTCTTGATAAAATTATCAATTTTCAATACAACAAAATTAGATTGATAAGTCATGGCTAAGTGGTTAAAGAGTCGGACAAGGCATAGGGAAGAACCAGGTTGGAGTTTCACAGGAACATATTATTACAACTTTGTAATGCAATAAATAGTTGTAAAAAAAAAAAAGTTAAAAAACTATGGGCCTATTTTTGAAAACTTTTTTGCTGCTAAAAACACAAAAAGAACATTATTTTCATTGCTTAAAAAACTATTATTTGTTCGAATTTAATATTTTCTCATGTTTTAGATTTTTTTAAAAAAAAAAGCAGAACCTAATGTGTCTCCCATGTTTTTCTTATTTTCGGGTAACGTAAAACCTATTTAAAATCGTGAATTAAACATGTCTACACGTGAACATCGATGTAGTTTATAATAATGTTTTACAAATATATAAATTAGAAGGCAAACAATCTCAAATATTTAGTTTTCTAGCCAGGATGGTTTTTCCACAAAAGAAAACCTATAAGATATTCTTTATTTTTTGGTTTAAATGAAAAAAAGATTTTTTTTTATAACTTTACTTATGTGTTTAATGTTTAATTTTTGAAAAATATTTTTTTAAATATAAAAAAAGAAATGAAGAGATTAAACTAGATATCGATAGAAAATAAAAAGTTGGATTTAGAGGTAATAAATATTTCATTTGTAAATTTCACTTATCAATAACTTGTAAAATTCGTCATTAACAGTTTAATAGTGGGTGGTTAAATCAAAACTGAATCCAATCAAATTTGATAACTTCATAATATATGATTTAAAAGTTATTTAAACCTCACTATACCAAGAAAACACATCAAGACTAATTTTTGTTACGAAGACTCAAATTTATTTTTCTAAAATACTTTCCAAGTAGAATCTAACTCTCACATCTCATCCATGCCATTATTTTGGAAGAAATTTTTTTTTTAGAGGTCTATTTTGGAAGAAAAGTTTAAAATAATTAAAATGAAAAAGAAAAAAATAAAATGAGAAACTGAAAAAAAATAGATTAAGAGATAGTTAGGAAAAGGTTACTAAAAGATGGTCAATAGAGTCAAACTTTTAATATAAAATAAGAGGTGTGAACTCATTGCCCATTCAATGACATTTTCTTGGTCAATCACCGATATGATTCTTTGAATAAAAATAAATAAATAAATACTATAGTGGTGTGTTTTTTTTTGCTTTTTGTTGAAAGCAATTTGCTTTTAGCAAGTCTGTTTGTTTTTTTGTTTACTTTTTAATGATTTATTACTAAATTTTTAAATTTTTTGGATGAATAGAAAAAATTAAAAGATTTAGCTTTTTGACTTCTTCTTAATGTTTTTTCTATTAAGAAAAAATAAAATATTCAAATATGATAAAAATCATATATTTTATCATCTAATTCAAACTCCTGCTTATTTTCATACTAATTAAACAGAAAATTAATGAATTCTAAATTTTTAGATTAAAATTTATTATCTCAAAATTTAGATAAAAATAAAAATTGATTTTTTTTAGAAAACAAATAATTAAATACTTAATTTTATTAAAGATTATTCCTAACAAAAGTTTTATTCAAATATTAAGAAAAGTTAAACGTCACCTTACTATTTGAATTACGAGTCCAACTGCTGGTTTTTTCCAAAGAAAATCAATAATTCCAAACAAACTAAATATATTTGATTCATCTAGAAAAGAAGTATGTATTTATAGTAAAAATATTTCATTCGTATTTTTTTCTAGAATGGATAAGAAGAATAAAAATAAGTTATGCGATTAAAAAAATTATAAACTTGTTTATTATACAACTATGATGGTAAATATTTTATATTCTGATTAATAAGATTTACTTTTAATTTCTAAATATTATTATTGAATGTCACAAATTATATCATACAATATCAATTTCTTTAGTAAAACAACCTCAAAATTTCTATTATTACTTTTTTCTATTTGTTTATAAATTTTCGTCATATTTTCATTTGTATTGATTAATTTTTATTTCGCCAATATTTTGTGTCAAAATAGCTATGATATATTTTGATATATCTATAAAATACCTCATTCATTTTTTTCTACAATGAATAAGACAATAAAAACTTTTAAAATTATGATATTATAATAAAACTATTTTAGCAATCAATAATTTACATTGGAAATGTATTTATAAAAGTTTACTTATTTTCTTAAAAGGTAAATTACTTATATGATAAATTATATCAATAAATTATTTGTCTTGGTCTAAGTCTTGCAATAGTCTTTTGGTTATTTGTTGTGGCAATTACTATCGAAAAATAATTATATAGAAGCGTCAAGACAATTTAATTTTAACAAAATAAGTGTATTGAAAAAATTTGTGATAATTTAAACTTATTACCATACATAGTAAATGTAAGTGTCGAAAAACTTAATTTTCTTGGTAGTGATCATATTTTATACAGATTTTAATATGAAAATAAGATTATTATTTTTTTCCATTCAAAAAAAAAATATTATTCTTTTCCTAACTAAGGTTCGTAAATAAATTGGGGAAGATATGGAAAGACTAAATAATTGTTTAAAGAAGTATAGAAGACAACACTTTTTTGTTATGATGGCGGATGTCACATTGCTTATGAAAGATTTTACACGAGGCGGCATCTTCCTTACAATAAGAAGAAACTTAATAGTGTTTTAGATTGAAATACTTTATTTTAAAAAAAATTATAAAATTATAAAATTAGTAAACGTCTTAATGTACATAAATGTAAAATTCTAATCAAGCCAGGATGCAAGACAACACAATCACATTCCAAAACAAGTGGATGATAAAATTATGAAAAACAAATTAAAAATTCAAATACGTATTAAGAGTCACTTATCGAGAAAGATGATGATAGAAAGACACATAGATTGGTGATTTGGGCTACCAAGAATTCAGAAAATTAACCCTCCTTATTAACAGAAAAGGGACTTAGAAGAGAGAGCAAATAAGAAAAAATAGAAGAGGCTACGGTTTCAACTTGAAATTATTGTTTTTTAACTATTACTTAGAAAAAATAAAAGAGGAGGAAATATATAATTATATAAAAATACATAATATTATTTTATATTTAGATAAATAAGTAGATATGTGTAGATATTCTTGTTACTTTTGTACTGATTCAAGTATGTGTTTTTTCACTTATTAAATTAATAAAATATAATAAAATCAATTACTATGTTAAAAACTAGGAACAGACACCTTGTTCTATATATAAAAAGATAAATAATAAATAAATAAACAATATGGAAGGTAGGAAGATTCTTGAAACTTGGAAAGACCTCCATTGCTAAAAGAATGTGGAAGGTTCAGAAAGTTCCGAAGAAGTCCACATGACATAGTAGAGAATTCTAGAACTCTCTTGATTTGTAAGAAATCTTCAAAGGTTCTACACACTTTCATAGGTGGTTATAAATATAGATGGTGACCTCATTTTCCAAACTACCAAAGTTGAGAGCTTCTAAAAGCCTTGTATAGAGTTCTTCTTTCAATAGAGTTTCTTTCTTCCAAGTGTTCTCATAGAGTTCCTCTTAGCATCCAAACCAGGCAAAGCCGAGCATATGCCATACATGATGACTGAAGAACACCTAATATGCAGCTTGGTTAAGCCAGCCAAGACTTAGAGATATGAAAAGATCAAAATTCCATATTTGCTTCTGGTTTTGATGATTGATCCTAATGGAGGAAAAGAAAAATTAAAATAGGATATTTTTTTTTTTTTACAAAATAATGTACTTACAGAAGCTTCCTTCTAAGGCCACTTAAAGTTCTAAAAGTTTTTTAAATTTGTTACTTTACTTAGCTTAATTCTGTGGACTATACGAGAAGAAATCTTCATGGAGATTTGTGTTTTCTAAACCGACTATCATGAGAAAGCATATTTATCTCCCTTTCATACTTGATTGGTCAAGCCTCGTTACCTTCCTCCGCCTTCTTCTCGCATTTTTTCTCAAGAAAATGGAAATAGCTTAAATAGCTTAATATATGGAGGCTTTCCAAGCTACCCGACGCCGCGAAAAATCGCGTAGTCCCCTTTGTACTGCAGCTCTACCTGTAACAAGACTCGTGATATACCGTCCCAAATGTATTCAATATATGCAATATATATCCACTATGGCCACTGGGCCCATAACAAAGATCTCAACATACATGCCTGCCATGAATCCAACTATATACCCAATAGATACAAAGTAGCTAATATGTTTCTTTACTTTATACAATACACATTAAAATTGTAGACTTAACACATGTATACATTAAAGCCACAACCCTGGGCTTCTTCTTAATACAACCTCGCTGACGAACTGGCCTCCTCGCTGCCCCCAGATTTGTAAAAAAGTGGGGATCCTATTTAATTCCGGTGAGCTAAAGCTCAAGAAGAATCCCGCCCCAAGCCGCCACTCACCACCCAAGTGCGCGGGCAATGTTCGATTTAAAACAAACATTCAAGCAAATGTACGATTTACTAATGTCTAAGCATGATCACCCCATGTCACGAGTCCCTCACCGACCACTCACACTCGCCTGGCCATGTATGAGAAAATAATCATTTTCAAAACAAAACTTTGTTCTTGAAAATATACTACCGAAATATTCCCAGAAAAATATGGGACTAATTTCTCCGAGGTGAATTGGTCGGTGAGCTTTCCAAACGCCACATTCCTATCCGAAATGATCCGTCTACCATCTCCCAACCCCACCTCTCCCTACCATCATCCCCAGAAAATTCTTTCTGAAACTTATATCCTCGCATAAAATACCTTGTCATGCACTCACACCCAATTTAGGTTACCTGAAGGCATATGAAAATGCATTATGCCATTTTCAAAATTATTTACACAATATGCCAATATGCATATTTTCAATCAACTACAATTACACACATGTAATTCCACACTTCAATCATCACCCAATTCCAAATTTCACTCAGCAAATCATAATCATCACCAACGGCTTACAACACACCCTAATCTTCTATATGAATTGTTTCACAGTTAACACCTCAAGCATTAACCTAATAATTCTTTGATCAACCAACTCTCCAAATTAATTCCTACACATACCAAGTCATTCATTTCATACAAGTTCATACCAAAACACACGACCTTAAGGCTATTTCACAAACCCGGATCAAGCTTTTACCGCCCCGAATGAAGAAGGGTCAGCCCACTCCAGCCCACATATCCAACTCCTGCTTTCACCTTTCGGAACCGACTTCTTACCCATTCTACCTCCTTACTCACCAAAATAGAATTTAATGCAAAATCTTACAGAATGCACTTCACACGGCTTCACATTCACTGACCGTCCCAAATGTCCAAAAATATTTCATAATCCCATTCCACGTTTTCGTGACCGATCAACAACCATTCCTGCAGATTTATTCACATCAAGACGATTTAAAAGCTAGAATTCGCCGAATAAAACACCCAAATAGTCTTACTAATTCTCTCAATCACGGCCAATCAAAAAATCAAAGAAATTTCCAACAATTCGGGTCCCATGTTTTGATCGATCAAACCGGCCTCACGGCTCAAACCAACCGGGAACATAAAAAAACCCTTAAATGGGAATAAAACGCAACATGCGAACCCCCTACCTCGAGCTTGTCAAACTCGCAACCGGGTCCAACAGCTCGTCCGCGTGAGAACGTTTTCCTTCTTGTTCGCCACCGCCTTACGCCTGATTCGCTCGCATTTTAGCAGAAGTTTCTCTCTTCAAAGAAATCTCAAAAACATGGCTGCTGGATACTTGGCTCAGATTTCACGTTTTTTGTCTCTCTTGTAATTGGGGAAGACGGCCACAGACACTATTTTTGCCTCAGAAATACTCCTTAAAATCAAATCTATAATAATTCAAGTATGTCCCTTTTCTCAGATTGATATTCTGATTATCTCTACCGTCCATTTTCATCATTTTCTCTACTCATACCACTTCTTACAGATATGAAGACATGTTATATGTGGCTGGCCACATCGAAACCCGTTTACTAAGACCAAACGCGACGCCGAAACGTTGCCGATCCGACCGTCTCATAAAATCGCGAAATTTTACGCGCTAACTAGATTTCGCGAGACGACCTAAATCTGCAACTCGCTTCACTATCCGAGATCTAGAGAATTAATTAACACGGATTTTAACCGCAATTACAATTTTATAATCAAATTTACTTATTTACTCCTTATTCCGTAAATCGAAATTTCTGGCCTTTACATTAAATGCTAAAGCTCTTACCTCTACTTCATACTGAATGGAAATCCAGGCCTTTTGGTTATAGTTTTTAAAAATTATTTTTTTGTTCTCAATAATATGGAGTATAGAACGGAACACTTTTTTAATTGAAAATATTGAAAAGACAAAAATATTAAATTAAGATAATAAGAATAGTTTAAAAAAAAACTTCAAAATGATGTTATATGTGTTTTACAAATCTATTGTGTATGAACAGTTTTCAAACTCATAAACCAAATGGATATCTTCTATTTCTGAAATAAAAGAACTTTGCCATTTTTCACGCCTCATGGCCCATTGGTTATACACCCATTTTGGACCTCAAGTCAAAATGATTTTGTTTTAGAAAATTGAAGCATTGGCTTCATTATTTGACCAAATTTTTTGCATAACTATGTACAAAGAATGATGTTATTTGCATGATTATTTGTTTTCTAATTTGAAGTGATGTACATCTGTTTATTTTTATTATAACTGTTTTTTTTTACTTTTATTAAATATATAATAGGTTTCATGGATAAGGTAACAAATGCTTTTGATATTTGATCATATTTTCAATTGACTCTTAAATTTTTTTTTGTCCAATTTTAATATTAAGGTTTAATATTAAGCAACACATTACCAAGATGTCTGCTTCCTTCCATTGAATAGTTTCATTGGTGTCGCTAATAATAACCCATCATGAAACACTTATATTGTTAATCATTGAACCATCAAAATTTAATTTGAATCTTCTATTAATAGAAGAAATTCATTGAATGGGACATTACATAGTTCATTATTAAGATAAGAATAACTCAAAAACTCATTAAGATTTTAGAAAGTTAAAGTTAAGGTAGCTGTCTGAATAATGAGAAAGCGTTGGGTTTAATTGTTCGAAGCACAACCTAATTTTTATGTGTCCAAATATTCCAAAGAACAATAGAAAATTTTTACATAGCTTGTTTGAACACAATTCCTCACTACTGGTTTTTAGAGTAGTTTTTATAAACCAATTCATCTTTTGTGCTTTTTGATCCTCACTTCAGGAGTTGTGTTTAACCATTATTTTTTTTACAAAAAGTTTAGGAACTATCATTAAATAAGACTTGATGTCAATATTCTTAAAAAAAATGAACCTACTAAGTTAAGCTTTAAGAAAATTATTGTTTAATAATAGTTAGTATACATTATTGTTTTTATTTTAATCAGTCCTTTTAATCACATAAATATTATTTGAATAACGGTTTTATGATGTTTTATAAAATAAAGATTACTTGAAAAATTAAAATGTTTAAACTTATTTTAATATTTTTAATTATTTGAAAATATCTCTAAATAATATTTAAATAAAAAAATTATTTTCTTTTTTTTTTCAAACAAATTTTTTTATTTCTATCCCAATTTATTTTTTACTTAAATAAATAGATATATAAAATCTTAATATAAATGAGAAAAATGATAATATTGTCGGATGATCATTTATATAAAATCTTAATGTAAATCCCAATTTTATAATTTTTTAAATGAAGTGGAAGTGAAACTTCAGCTCTTTACAACATTTGATTGAAAAAAACTTAAAAAGATGAGCTCATCATTTGTGTAATACTAAATAAATAATACCAACTAATAAAAAATTATACGGTATGAAAAAATAAAAAAAATGTTTGTACTTTTTAAAAAATATTTATTTTATATATTTTTCCAAAGGACCAAACACAAAAAGGTCTTCATACCCACCTTCTAGGTTCTTGCATACCCACCTCCTGAACTTTTCTCAAGAATTAGCTTAATTAAATCCTAAGCTATACCCTGCCTTCTAGCCTGAACTAAAATCAAGCTTCTGAATCTCTATCTTCTAGTCGATCTTGGAACAGCCATGGATTCCGCAAACACCCAGATCATCCCTTTTTCTCCTCCTCCTCCTCCTCCTCCTCCTTCTTCTTCTTCTTCTTCCAGATCCACCAACAATTCACCTACGAAGTCTCTCTCTTTGAGTTTCAGAGGAGAAGACACTGGGCTATGGTTTCACCGACCATCTTTATCAGGTTCTTGATTTCCACTGAACCACACCTTCAGGGATGACAATGAACTTAAGAGGGGAGTGGAGCACTGAATCTGAGATCCAGAAAGCTATTGAAGAATCAAAGATTTTTGTTATCATTTTCTCGGCAAACTATGCTAACTCTAGGTGGTGTCTAGATGAACTGGTGGAGATCAGTCTGCAGCGTCAGCGGCTCATTCTACCGATTTTCTATCATATTGATCCATCGGACGTGCGGAAACAAACAGGGAGTTTCGAAAAGGCATTTGTTGATCAAGAAAACGAAGCAGACGAGGAGAAAAGGGAGAAGATTCAGAAGTGGAGAAGTGCATTGAAGAAAGTAGGCAATCTAGCTGGATATGATCTACAAAAATATGGGTAACTGTATTTTTCTTTCTATCTTTAATTTCAAAATTCTCACCGTCAATCCGGATTTTTTTATCTTTTTACCATTTACAAAACTTAGGCCAAGTTGTTAAAAAACTTCTTTTGGCTTTTAAATTTGAAATATTTCTCAGACTTTTTTTTTTTAAATAAAATATTTCTCAGACTTATTTTTACTTTTTTCCCTATCTTAAAATATTAAATAATCTGAAAATATCATATGAATAGATAATAATAGATTAACCTATAAATATTCTAAGTATTTATTAAGTGTATACATACCAAACAAAGTGTTTTTTTTCCTTGAAGCATGTTTTTTCCATTTGCATTATGCTTCACGCGATAAAAAAAATTGCTTAAAATACGAAATTTAGTAAATTGAATGTTTTTTTTAATATTCAATTAGACAGTAGCTCAAACATAGCGGAGATTACCAAGTATCAATAAAAATATATGATTTAATAAATTGGATGATTGTTTGTTTCAATCTGGTTATTTAATCACCCACTAGCTCAATTATAGCGGAGCTTACCATTTAGTATCAATTTAATTCACATTTGTTATATTTTTGTAACTTACTTTAACTCACCACATATACTTTGTAATTGACAGGTATGAGACAATGCTTATTAAGGAAATTACTGATGTCATCCTTAAAGAGCTGAATTCTAAGCTCTCACTACATGTTAGCATTAATATGGTTGGAATGAATTATCATTTGAAAAAATTAAAATCATTGATGGAAATTGAATCCAATGATGTTCGCATGATTGGGGTTTACGGGCTTGGTGGAATTGGTAAAACCACAATTTCCAAAGTTGTTTATAATAACGTCTCCCATCTCTTTGAGAGTAGTATCTTTCTTGGAAATGTGAGAGAAAGATTCCAAGACTACAAAAATCGAATTAAATTACAAAAGGAACTTCTTAATGGTGCCGTACATGGAAGGAAAAATATAGGAAATAAATTAGTAAGTGAGGGAGGGATTAATGTGGATAAAACAAAAAGACTGCTCAAAAGTTCTTCTTATTCTTGATGATGTTGACAAATCAGAGCAATTGGAATTATTAGTTGGAAAGCTTGGTTGGTTTGGTCCTAAAAGTAGAATCATCATAACAACTAGAGATCAACGGATGCTAAATGAGCATGACATGCATGCATCATATGAAGTAAAGGGTTTGGATTACAATGACTCAATTCAACTTTTTTGTCAATATGCCTTTAAGCAAAATGTTCCTAAAAAAGATTATGTCGACCTCTCAAACGATATGGTAAATTATGCAAATGGTCTACCATTAGCTCTCAAAGTTTTGGGTTCCTCTCTTCGTGATAGGAGTGTGCTTGAATGGGAAAGTGCATTGCAAAAACTAAAAACAAAACCCAATGATGAAGTCCATAAAGTACTTAAGATAAGCTTTGAAGGATTGGATGAGACAGAGAAAGAGATATTCCTTGATATCGCGTGTTTCTTCAAAGGATGCAATGAAAATTATGTAACAAGACTAGTAGAGCATGCAACGATTGGAATAAGAGTTCTTAGTGAGAAGAACCTTATAACTCTTCTTGATAATACCATAGGGATGCATGATTTGGTACAAGAAATGGGTAGAGAAATTGTTAGACAAAAGCATCATAAAGAGCCGGGGAAATGGAGTAGATTATGGGACCTTGAGGACATTTCTCTCGTATTGAAAAAAGAAACGGTATGAGCCAAATGCATGAACTTAGTTGATATATAGTAATTTTTTCATTTAAATTTTAATTCAAAATGCTTATATTTTTGTAATTTTGCTAAGGTCCTAAGTGTGTATTTTTGTGTTTAGCTTTATCCTCATTTACTCTTGATGTTTTAGGGAACAGAAGCAATTCAAGGGATATTTCTAGACATGTCTAGATTAAGAGAGATGAAATTTACTACTAAAGCTTTTAGAAGGATGAAGGGACTTCGATTACTCAAAGTTTATTGGAGTTGTAGTCTTACTAATCATATTGGAAGGGAGTACCCAAAGCTCCTTGTTCCAGAAGACTTTAAATTTCCTTCATATGATTTAAGATATCTTCACTGGGAAAGATACCCTTTGGAATCCTTACCCTCAAATTTTGATGGAGAGAACCTCATTGAACTCAACTTGGAGCATAGCAATATAAAACACCTTTGGAAAATGGAAAAGGTCGTATTGATATTTAGTTATATTGCCTTCCTTTCTGTTATTGATATTTTGAAGTTCATGAAAATTTATTTACTCAAATAAAATAATAATTAATTTCTTTTGTTACAGCTTCGGGAAAAGCTACAAGTGCTGAATTTATCAACCTCTCAGCAGCTCACCTACATGCCATGCTTCTCCAATATGCCAAATCTGGAGCAACTGCAGCTCACCTACATGCCATGCTTCTCCAATATACCAAATCTGGAGCAACTGAATATTGACTCTTATGGAAGTCTGAAAAAGGTTTAATTCTAATGGATTGGTTTCTTTGAACAGTCATACTTCATTTGGATTGAGTTGGTGCTCTAAATATTAGGAGCTTACCAAGTAGCATTCAGAACTTGGTTGCTCTTAAAAGTCTTAGGTTAGATAGTTGTAAAAACTTGAGAAGTCTTCCAAGCAGCATTTGCAAATTAAAATGTCTTGAATATCTCGATCTTTCTTGTTGTTCAAAGTTGAAGACTTTTCCAGAAATCACGGAGAATATGGAATTCTTAAAGGGGCTTTATTTATCTCGAGCAGGTATAGAAGGGCTTCCATCATCGATTATGTTTCTAAATCATCTCTCTAGTATAACATTGACGGGGTGCGAAAATTTGCGGAGCCTTCCAAGCAATATTTGTAAGTTGAAATCCATTGGAGGACTTGAGTTTTCTGATTGTTTAAGCTTGGAGTCATTTCCAGAAATCACGGAGGATATGGAATGCTTAGAAGATTTTGATTTAAATAGAACATGCATAAATGATATCACTTATTTGAGGTTGAAGAGGTGCGAAAACTTGAGGAGTCTTCCAAACAGCATTTGTAGGTTGAAATCCCTTAAATCTCTTTCTCTAAGTGGTTGTTCAAATTTGGAGTCTTTTCCAGAAATCATGGAGGATATGGAATGCTTGAAAGATCTTGATTTAAGAAGAACTGGTATAAGAGAGCTTCCATTATCAATTGGAAATTTAGATCATCTTACTTTTTTGGTGTTGAGCCACTGCAAAAACTTGAGGAGTCTTCCAAGCAGTATTTCCAGGTTGAAATTGCTTAGAGGACTGTATCTCAATGGCTGTCCAAACCTAGTTACAGGGCACATGGATCGAGTAACCGCAAGCAATTTATGGTGCCTATCCTCATTGAAAGAATTAGATCTAAGTGAAAATAATATGTGCCACATACCAGCTGATATTACTCAACTTCTTAGTCTGGAACGCCTTAATATCAGTCGCTGCAAGATGCTTGAAGAAATTCTAGAGCTTCCATCAAGTCTAAGAGAAATATATGTATGTGAATGCCCAAGCCTGGGAACTTTATCAAATCCATCATGCCTTCTCTGGTCTTATCTCCTTAGATGGTTCAAGAAAATTGAGGTACAAATTTTATTTTAATGTTTTTTTCTCTTAAAATTACAAATTACTTGTGAAATAAATTAGTGATATCTATTTCAATTTTTTATTTTCTTTGCAATTAATCAATAGTCCTAATTTATGTTATTTTTTAGGTTGACCCACCTCAATGTCTTCATATTTAACCTTGTATTTTTTTTAGTATATACTGACGGAAAACCACACCATTTACATGCATGTTACTTTTAACTTTGCAGCCTATGCCCTATTATAAGTGGGAAAGGGCCAACCTAGAAGCAAAGTGGACCTTCATATGGGCACAATATTTCTCTGCTTTGAGGGAAGCCAAAATAAGAATTAGAGCTTCTTATGACCTCGGTACTACGATGATCAATTTCTCCTTCGATTCTGATTTTTTAAGCTTAAAGTAATCGACATTAGATGAAATACTATGTTCAGATAGATGCTCATGAAATTTCATGAACAATATGTATCTTCCGATTGCTTAGATCTTGTCTTTAATTGGCGCGATGATAAATCAGGTGAAGTATTGTTGTTGTACTATCCTAAGATTCTTATTGGGGACAAGTTTATCCACTCCAATCAAGTTTCATTTGGTCTTAATTCTGTACAATGATAATCCAGTAAGTTATGTGGTATCCATTCCTGATATTACTCCCGGGCGATTATGAAATTGTAAAACCATATTTTCTCCTCACCATTTGATTTTCTTGGGACCCAAGATGATGAAGTCAACCATATGCCCATGCCGCTTATTAATCTTCCTGAGAATTCTGGTGACAGCTCATCAGCAACAATCGATATTAAGAGAAGACGCGATGATGCAGAACATAACCAAGCAGAGCAACCACACCTTAAAAGATTGAGAGAACCCAACACCAATCTCAAGCTTTAAGTTCAATCACCAGCCACCAGGTACATTACCAAAACTTTCTTAGTTTATATTCAACATCTTTATCTTCAGTTTGCTCATTTAAGCTATCCTCAAAATTTATAATTAATTGCTTCGCCATCCTTTCGTCTCTTATTACTTAATGATTTATATATTATAACGCCTTCAAATTAAAAAAGAAAGAAAAGAAAGAAAGAAAGAAAAGGTTGCAACAAGTAAATGAAAAGAGGAAAAATTTATTTGTTTCATAGTGTAAAATCCACGAAAGTTGTTTGAAGGATTTGAAATTTTAATGCAATATAAAATCTTTTAAAAAGGTAGCTATTTTTTTCAAAGATGTATTACAACAAAATATTTTCTTCTCTCCATTCGAAAACAATTTCTTTCATATAATATTTTTCGTTCTTTTCTTCAGATTAAAAGGATTTGATGTTCTATTATCTTGTACTAGCATTTAAACTACAATTTTTTTTTTTTTTTTGGTTAGCCTTTTGGATTTCTTTTGGCTCTCTTATGGTTGAATACTAGTCATCATTGTGTTCATCACCATGTTCTGTCTTGTTGGAATTTTCTAGCTTTTCTTAATGTTAATGTTCAATTTCTTTACATCTATTAGAGACACCTCCCGCTCATATCATAAAGACAGTGCATCAGCAGCACATGGAATAAAAGCCCCTCAAACTGAAGTTGTTACAATGCAACTGAAAGATGCTCCAGCAACCGACAAACAGGCGCTCCAGCACCTTCTAGAATGAAGTTCTCTCTAGAAGCTTCTAGTTCTCTATATATATATGTACTGCACATTACGTTTTGAAAGAAGTTGTAATTTTCATTTCCTTGTGATAACAATGCTTTCAGTTCTTCTCTCATGATTTGGATCCTATTCTCAACATGCTATCAGATGATACAAGGCCTTCAATGGCGCTTCTCCATCACCTTCACGATGCTTCGTTTATAATTCGAATTACAGTTCCTCATCTGCCGATCATACTGCCGCCTGTACTCCCTCCAGCTTCGCGCAATTGGACCAATCCAATTATGCAATCTGGAAATCACAAGTTCTGCCAACCGTTAGAACATATGAGTTAGAAGGTTTCTTGCTTGGTACGAAAGCTTTACCTTGTTCCACACTTGATGATTCTGTTAATCCTGATTTTGTTCATTGGAATCGTTTAGATCAATTTGTAGTGAGTTGGTTATTGTCCTCTATATCTGAATCTATGATTGGACATGTTCTCCATTGCAATACTGACTTCATCTATTTGGAAAACCTTAGAACAGTTGTTCTCCACAAAATCCAAAGCTAGACTTCTGCATCTTTGATTTCTCTTACAGTCTACCAAAAAAGGATCCATGACTGTTGAAGATTATTTCCTTAAGATGAAATCTCTTGCTCATGAGTTGATGCTTGCCGACAACCAATATCTGATGATGAATTGATTTTGTACATCTTGAGTGGTATAGGAACAGAGATGAACTGTTGTTGTCAACGAATTTGACATCAAAGACTGTTTCACTCGAAGCTCAGTTCCTTCTCCAAACTCATGAATCACGACTAGAGAGCTTGCACTGCACAAATAGTTGATGTTTCTTCTGCTATTGTTAATGCTGTGCACAACCATGACCATCTGGAACTCCATATCATGGTTTGCACCTCATCCTCTGGATAGAACTCATTCTAGCATCCCACACGAGGTTCATGCAGGATCTCGCAGGGTCGTGGTCGTCATCAATTCAAAGGTTGCAACCTTCTTAAATTGTTTTCCTAAATTTGTGGCAAATCTGGTCACTCTACGGTGAAGTGTTATAACCGATTTGATCTCAGTTTTCACAGTGCTTCATTATCTCATACCACAACTGGTTCTTCTTCTCAATTTCCCCAAGCACAGATTGCTACTAATTCATCTATAAATGACCCTGCCTGGTACTTGGATATCGGGGCCACCCATCATACTACCTCAAATGATGCATCCTTGACATCTAAAACTGAGTACTATGGCCCTAGTGTGTTAACAGTTGGCAATGGCTCCACTCTACCTATTTCCCATATTGGTAACTCTACCTTGCTCTCTCTAAACCTCTTTACTTACGTAATATATTGCTTGTTCCTTCCATCAAGAAAAATCTCATTAGCATAGCCAAGTTTACTACGGATAATAATTTTTTTGTCGAATTTGATGCCTCTCAATGTGTTGTTAAGGACAAGCTCACGAAGGAAATTTTTTTGTCGAATCTGCATAATGGTCTTTATCAGCAGGTTCAGTCTGCTACTTGCTTCTCCATCAGCAGTTTGCTCTTCTTGCAATGAGTCAAATCTCAACTGTCTCTATGGCATAATTGGTTGGGGCACATCTCATTCAGTCATTCTTCATCCAGGTGCTCCAACGAATGAACATTCACCTAGGATCCTGCTACGAAAAAAACTACTTCAATTTCCTCATGCCAATATGGAAAACTTCATCAACAAACCTTTCCTTCTATTTCTCAGAAGACAACTCACCCATTTCAGATTATACACACTGATGTTTAGGGCCCATCTCCATTTGTGTCAGTTGCTGGCTATAAGTACAATGTTTCACTTGTTGATGACTACTCAGGCTTTGTATGGATTTATCCTTGTAAGCTCAAATAAGAAGTGGCAGCTATTGTAACTCAGTTTATTTCTTTGGTTGAAAGACAATTTTCCACCAAAATCAAATGCATACAATCCAATTGGGGAGGTGAATATAGGAGCCTTCTTCCTCTCCTACAACAATTTGGCATTGAATTTCGTCATCATTGTCCCCATGTTCATCAACAAAATGGCAAGGTTGAGCGAAAACACAAAAGCAGTGTGGACACTGGCCTCACTCTTTTTGCAAGGGTCTCTATGCATTTAAAATACTAATTAGAAGCTTTGAGGCTGCTGTTTATTTGATTAATCGTCTACCTACACCAGTGCTTCAAAACTGTTCCCCTTTTGAACAACCATACAGGTGTTCCCCTGATTACACATTTCTTAAGGTGTTTGGCTGCGATTGCTATCCCAATTTAAGATCATGCAACTCTCATAAATTCCAATTTATATCTTCTGAGTGTGTGTTTCTAGGATACAGTCAGTTCATGCCATAAAGGTTACAAGTGCCTACACTCCTCAGGTCGCATGTATGTTTCTTGCACTGTGACCTTTGATGAAGGAAGGTTTCCTTACATTGAACTCTTTGGATGCAGTCCTCTCCTCCCAGCTTCACACCTTCACTGAATCTTCCCTCACCACTGTTTTTGGGTGCGATCTCTGCTTCTCAAATTTCCTCTCCTTCCACCTCGTATCTATGCCCATCTCCTTCTATTTCCCCCTACTCATCTCCTATCTCTAATACCACTGCTACTACTCCTATTTTTGCTGTTCCTGTTCTATTTGCCACTCCAAAACCAGACTCTTCCTCCCAAAATTCCTTTCCTCTTTCTTATAGTCCACTTTCACAATCAGTTCCTGCCAGCCATTCATCTTTTATTCCAGTACTTGATACTGTCACACTTCCACCTTGTGCACCTCATACTCCAACATGCTCAGTGCACCCCATGGTGCCTCGTGCAAAATCTGGAATTGTTAAGCCCAAAGCTTACTCAACCTCTATTGCTCTAGAACCGCTCAATGTTTCTGATGCACTCTTTACTCCCCACTGGAAAGCTGCAATGCAGGCTGAGTATGATGCCCTCTTAAAAAATCATACATAGAACCTAGTCCTCCTCCTCCCTAATCATACCATTATACAATGCAAGTGGTTTCGTGTTATTACCATGCTGATGGATCTCTTGACAAATATAAGGCCAGATTAGTTGCAAAGGGGTTTCAACAAGTTCCTGGCATTAATTTTTTTAATACCTTCAGTCCAGTGGTGAAGTCCACCACCATTCGCATCATTTTTTCACTAGTTGTTACAAGGGGTTGGGATATTCAACAAGTTGATGTAAATAATGCTTTCCTCAATGGAAACCTCCATGAAACTGTGTTGATGGCTCAACCCACAGGGATTTGAAGATCCATCTAGACCAAATTTTGTGTGCAAGCTCAATAAGGCCTTGTATGGCCTTAAGCAAGCTCCTACAGCTTGGTTTGACAGGCTTCGCCAAACTCTCATACAATGGGGATTTCACAATTCTGTCTCTGATTCTTCCTTGTTTTACTCTCATACCAACAGTGTGGTGATCTTTGTTCTTGTCTATGTAGATGACATATTGATCACAGGAAATAATTACACGTCATCCATAATCTCATCTGTGATCTTCATAGTACATTTGCTCTCAAAACTCTTGGTTCAATTAATTACTTCTTAAGGTTTGAGGTTCTTTGTACCCCTTCCCTTCTCCACCTTTGTCAAACTAAATATGCATCTGACTTGCTGCACAAAACAAATATGAGCAATGTAAAACCTTGCTTTACTCCCATGGCCTCTACTCATAAACTTTCCTTAAATGATAGCCCTCCTTTTTCTCAACCTTCCTTATATTGAAGCACTATTAGAGCCCTTCAATATCTAGTGTCACACCACCACCCTTACTAGCGGGTGTGGAGCCACTACGAAACCTGACGTTACTTTAGCGACTAGAATCTGTGAAGCGAATCAGCGTGTTGCTTGCGAAAACTCGTATAAAATTTTTCTTTTCTAAACTTTTGATTTTATAAAATTCCCGGTATAACGGTACATACGAGGACATATCCCAAAACCTGTATATACAGTTTACACTTTTCAAAATATAGCAACCAACACAATCTTTCAAAGAGCCTCAGGCTCATCACATTTTCACAAAACAAAACTATGTATACCATATCCATTGTACAAATTCAAAGTATTTCCTTACAAGTTATTTAATATAGCACTATACTAAAAGTCGGAGATCTAATAATATGCTCCGGCGTCCGGCGTCTTTGTGCACGGAAAATAGTTTTAAAAGCGAGAATAATGGTACAAGAGGCTCCGGTGAGTGTATGTACATAAAAGGCTTTTAAAATGTCTCAAGCGTAAAACTATATTTTACGAGCATTTTCTGAAACCTTGCTTGCTTTGCTATAAAAGTTGCTAAAACTTTTTTCACTTGCTTTCTTGCTTTGCTTTAAAAGTTTATAAAAACTTTTCACATAAACACGAGCACGGGCTTGACAAGCTTGCTTTTAAAAGTTTCTAAAACTTTTCATAAACCTCTTGCTTGCTTGCCTTACTTTGCTTTTTCATAGACCTCTTGCTTGCTTGCTTTACTTTGCTTTAAAAGTTTATAAAACTTTTTATAAACATGGGAGCCTGGGCTCAATAGAAAGCTTTACTTTAAAGGTTTATAAAACTTTTTATAAACACGGGAGCCTGGGTTCAACCGCTTTCTTTAAAAGTTTATAAAACTTTTTATAAACATGGGAGCCTAGGCTCAACCGCTTGCTTTAAAGGTTTATAAAACTTTTCATAAATCTGCGGGGAGCCTGGATAACCCGGCTTGTTTACAGGTGGTTGATTTTCAAAGCGTGTGAAAAATGTTTATAAATCAGATCCAACCACTGAGGCCTTTCTTGCTTCTTTGTCACAGTAAGCAGTGCGGAGGGCTTCAAACCCGTCTTCGGTGGAAGGACACAGGTGCACATCACCTAGGTGGAAGGGCACTTGGCTCACTCACACTCAGGTAAATATGGTGGAATGACCTTGATACACGTCATATAATTTATTCTTGTATTGACCTTATATGCTCAGTCAAAATTGCCCGCGGTCTCCTTTTAAATGCCATGATGCATGAACTAAGTTTAGGCCGGCAATCTAAGTACATGAAATGATGTCTAACACCACCGCCGCGTCTGAGAATTCCTGACCGGTATGCTTGCTTAAAAGTGAGGATTTTCGTTAGGCACATTTTATAAAATATACTTTTGCTTGCTCTTTGAAATATGGTTTTAAACTCAAAAACCATTGCCCCCCTTGCTTTTTAAAAGTATGGTTGAATACATCAAGCAATTACTTGTTTGCTTTACATATGGTTTAATCGAAAACCTTACTTTGTTTGCTTAAAACTCATTGCTTGCTTGCTTTAAAATATGGTTTTGTGAAAACCATTAAATACCCGATGTAAGCAGGTTCATATGTAGTATTTGAAAAATAGGTTTAGAACACTCACCTTTTTGTTACCAAAAACTTGAGCAAGCTCACAACTTTCACGCCTTTGCTTTTTAGCCTACGTTCAAGCCGAATCACGGCGAAAACGTGTCGCTGCGTATAGCGTAAAACTTAACGTACTTCACACGCAAGTCACTTTAGGGTCACACAACATTCATATAAAACCAAATGAACAATTTACCCTTGAGAACTAAAAAGCCCCTAACAAAAACCACTCATTTTGTCAAACCTTTTTCCAACAATACTCTCTGGACTTTATTACCCAAAAATTATTCAAACGGTCTTCAAACATTATGAAACTCTCAGATCAGTCATTTATATATCCAGCTGACATCTCTTTAAATTTTCAATTTTAAGAATTCCTTCTCTAGGCCTCGACCACATAACCTGAAGTTGTATTTTTTTATGCCCTAGTGGTTAGCTCACTTGAGATCACTACTGCTATCCTTGATTCTGGGGTCTTAACTCTATAAATTGGAAATAGTTTCTTCACTCATTTGAATATATGGTTCTAAGGTTTCTTCTCCAATTGGAATCACCCAATTTGGATCACCAAAACTCAGGTTATTGTATTTTACATCTAGATTACTCAAATTGGCGAACAGAATTTGCATAACTCCACTTTGACAATTTCTGGGCACTTTGGGGTTACAATTTGCGTGCACTTCCTTCAATGCTTATTCCCTATAGAAGTCTATTTGCGGAAATTTTGAATCGCGCAATTTGGATAGTGAAACTCGACTTATGGCCAAAAGCATTTCTGTAATCACAGAAACGAGCATAACTAGTGAGCTACACGAAGCTCACCTTTCAATCCGTGTTGGGAGCCTTAGAGCTCTGATTTGCTCTTAGTCCCTTCTATACATTTGTAGCTCTATCTCTTATGGTTCTTTACGATTAGAATCAATTCATTGGATGATTATAAGCTTGTCATGCTTGAAAACAATAACAAGGGTTTTTCTTAAATTTTTGACAACATTTCCTTTAAAACCCAACATTCTCATTTTTACAACCATTATGGCAAGCATGGAATTTACGAAACAAGCTATAGGCTTGTATTGGTGTGGTTTAGAAACTCTTATAACCAAAGCGCAGGTAAAAATCCGAGAATTCATACACCAAGGTCCACCAATCCATCTGAAAACCATAGAAATAGGAAGAATTAAGCATTTTATCCTCATGCCAATTAAAGTTTTACATGAATTCAACAATCCCAGGGTTAGGGTGATCTCTCAACACAAACCTAGAAAAAAGGAGGAACTAATCTCCATGGAAAACCCTATAAATCAAACTAAAAACCCAAAATACACATGTTTCCAATTCAAAAACATACCTTTTTGCTCTTCTCCTTCTTCTTCCTCTTCTTCTTCCTCCTCTTCTTCCTCTCTTCTTCTCACCAAAAACGTGAAGCCTTAGTTTGAGAGACCAAAATAAAGGCTTTGTTTGTCTCATGCCCTTTTTATAATCTCATTTTTGCCTTAATTGCAAGTTGGTCCTCAATCACTTTAACATTTGAATTTCAACTTATGTTATTTCTACTTTAGCACTCTTTCTTACCGTGTATGTCGTTTATGTGTTTTGTTCCAAATTCTGGCTTTCTTGCTTGTTACGAAGTACAATTTAGGGTTAAATCAATTTTATGATTTCACAATTTCATCACGAACAACAACTCCAAAAATACTAAGTAAACTTGGTACACATATCTTTTTCTGATTCTTTAAATGCCGTCTGCACTCTGCGGGACAGACGTTACATCTAGCACATACCAGACTTCACGTTTCTTATGCTGTCAATAAGCTTAGTCAATTCCTACATGCTCCAACTACTGCTCATTGGGTTTCCTGTAAAAGAATACTTCGATATATCAAAGGTATCCTTACATACGATCTCTCTTTTAGACCTGCTACTGTATTCAATCTAGAAAGGTTTTTTGATGCTGATTGGGCGACAAATTTGGACGATCGTAAGTCCATGAGTGGCTTCTGTGTATTCTTGGGTGGAAATTTGATTACTTGGAGCTCCAAGAAACAAAATGCAGTATCTCGATCTAAATATAGAGCCTTAGCCACCACAACTCTGAACTTGTCTGGATTCAAAATCTCCTTACAGAAATTGGCATTCCTCTTCAGGCACAACCACCAATCTGGCAATTGATAATAAGTAGAGAGCACAGGCATGCTTCTAATCTTGTGCATCATGCTAGAACTAAGCATATTGAGATCGATGTCCATTTATTGAAATCAGTTGCTGAAAAAAGCTAGAAGTCAGATATGTTTCATCTAATCCCACCCAGCCTGCTGATTTGTTTACCAAGCCTCTTTCCCTTGAAAGATTCAATTTTCTGTGTTCAAGCTGTCTCTGAGTTCCCCCTCCGATCAAGCAGGGGGCAAATTAAAACACCTCCCGCTCATATCATGAGACAGAGCCATCATCACATGGAATAAAAGCCCTCGACTGAAGTTGTTACAATGCAACTGAAAGATGCTCCAGCAACCAACAGACAGACGCTCCAGCACCTTGTAGAATGAAGTTCTCTCTAGAAGCTTCTAGTTCTGTATATATATATATGTACTGCACTCTAAGTTTTGAAATAAGTTGTAATTTTCATTTCCTTGTGATAACAATGCTTTCAGTTCTCAATCTTACGATTTGGATCCTATTCTCAACACTCAGAAACACTAAGGTAAGAAGATAAATGAGCAACCATTAGAAGCAATTGACATTTCCAGGTGATTCAGAGTCTAAGAGTATCACATACCCCACTCGATTTTGGACACCAAAAGAGAATCATTTAAGGTTTCTATATACACCTATTGGTGAATTGAATAATTTTAAACCAAATGACTCTTGCGAGAGGGGAAAATCTACATTGTTTAACTTGATATTCCTATTTACCTCTTACTAGCAGCACATTGAACTTGAACATGGCCTTTTGTCCATTTTTCCTGGAATGTTCTTTCTTTTCCCATTAAACCATCATGATGTAGTTTCATTATCATAATACAGAAGCATTTTACTTTATCCTTAAATACTATGAGTAACATTGAAAAGAAATTTGATATTTCAAAGGAACCGCAAAGGAAAAAAGATATAGAATTTTCTAAACTAGTCCTAATACATCTTGGTAATGACAAACTAGTCACTGAGAACAAAACAGTAATTGCACCATATAATTGAGTAATCACTTGGTAGCATTTTAATTACCGGTAATAACAAGAAGTACAAAGGAAATCCACCATATCAGTTTAACTAATCAATCATTTAAAGATTAAGTCAAACCTGGGTGGTCCAACAAAGATCATAACAAAGAGACATCAGAAGCTGAATTCGGCCCAGAAGCTACACCAAGCAGAACGAAAAGTTGCAAAGCACAATGAGCATCAACAATCCTTGTCTGTCTTTTTCTACCATTTTTTGTGCATCACTGTCGAAGGTATGAATTGGACACCGTCAATGTTAAAGCAGGTTAAACATGAGCATCATTCAAGGAATTAAAATAATGCATACATCATGGCTAGGGCCATCTTTCCTTCTACTACTGCCAACTTTGCTTGTAATGACCACAAAATGTTCTGGGCATTCATGATCTCATTTTCCTGGAATTCCAAAGCATCAGAAAGCTTCTACAAATCATCAAAGGAACTTGTATCTCCCTAGACAAAAAAAAAAAGAATTCCATTATTAAATGAGTTATTAACAAAAATCTTAAACGAGTTTTTTTATTAAAAGTACAAGGAAAAGTCCCTAGTGGGGAAAAAATTGAATAAACAGTTGAAACTCTTCTTATATTGAGAAGAAGCAAATATATGAATATTTAAAGCATTATTATTATTCCCACCACCTTGCAAGATAATAACCTATCTGCAGATACTCATTATACAGTTTCATGCCTCTGTCATAGTGGAACCTTAGCAAGACAACTCACTTGATGAATTCATGACCAAATTGATAAATTAATACCCGATTCATGACCTGATTGCTTTTTATCATTCTTAGATTACATGCCTCATGCACAAGAACGAAACACGGTCAAACTTGAAAAATATTGGAAAGGAAAAAAGTCAGTCCAAGTCTGATCAGTTCAGCAAGAAGGAGATTGAGGTTCCAGGCTTTTTTTTTTATTTTTTTTATCAATTTCCTCCTCTAAAATGTAAATTTAAATGTAGAAAGGAAAACATATAAGCCATGCTGTATAGCCATACTGTCAGCTCAAGTGTATGCACACACAATATGTACAACTGGTTCAGTAAACCATAAGAGAGGAAAAATAATAGAAAAGCAAAATCGTATTTAAAAAAAAAAAGGCAAAACGAGATTTTAGGTTTTACACCATAAGAAAGAGGAAAAATAAATCCAAAAATAGATAGGGATTTTGGTTTTGAATTAGAATCAATCATCTAGTAAGTCGATTTAGCTTTGTTACAAATCAGATAAATTAGTATTTTGGGAATTTATTTGATTGGCATATCGGATATTTCTTATTCATGTTCATTCATAGAAAGGATAAAAATTTGCCCTACCGATTGGAACAATTCCATCAGCAGTGATTTTTAGTTCTGGTCGGTATACGGAAAGCTCCAACTCCATATCTTGAAGGTGAGTTTATTATCTCATTTTGGTTGACTACTTGCCATGAAAGTTCAATCATACAGTATTATGGCCTCGATATGGTAGGAATTTCATCTTTTGAAATTCAATAACATCTTATTCGGCCTCGTACAAGCAATTTCGTGGCGCACATTTCAACAAGAGGGTTGTTGTTGGTCGATCACTTCATAAAAAAATGCTTCAATTATATATATTGATGGTGCTTGAAGGCCCAGGCGGGTGTCGGGATGCGAGGTCGGCTTTCTATTTGATTTTCACGATGGACCTCTTGCAAAAACAAGAACAGAAAAGGATCGGCGGGGGTTCGCCCGTACCCTTTCTGATGTCTAAGTCAGTTCCTTCCGACGGGGAAGAAGATCAATTATCTTAGAGAATGCGCGTCTGTGCTTATGGTTGCGTACCTTTTACTGGGGGGAACGACTTGGTATTTATAGCGGATGACTTCCCTAATTGGGGGGGTGATACGGAATCTCTCTTATTGGATGAGAATTTTATTTCCTTATCACTTGTTATATTAATAAGGGATAATTAGAAAGCAGTTATAGGGAATTATCTTGCCTTTCATGTTGGTGGATTTGATTCGTAGGATATGGGCTCTTTGGGCCCTCAGTGTTGTCAGCCTGAGGGATGAGCTGGGCTCCCGTCTTGGGCCTGCATTAAGGGCCAGGCTGTTTTACTGGGCCTGTTCATTGGTCTTCTTCTACAGGTTATCTTACTGGGCCTATTCACTGGTCTTCTTCTGATCCTGCTTCTTAGGCTTAGGTGATGGGCCTGCACGCCTATTTTCGAACCCGATCAGTTGCCCCCAGCCCTTGGCTACAACGAGTGTGGGCAAGGGTTGTATCGTTCCTTGGATCGGGTGCAACTTCCACGTGGCTGTTCAGGGATGGTTTGATTAGGGCTTTACCGCCGTCAAATATCTTGTGTGATGACCTTTCAACATTCGTGCTTATTTCCTTCAGTTCTTCCAGTTTCTTTTGAGAATATCTTTTGATCGTTTGCCTTGTGTTCCCCTGATATCAGAGTTTTCTTTTTTCCTTCTCTGCGAGTTCGGGCTTCCTTTTTCTTGAAATTTGTCTGATCATTGCTCAAAACTTCTTTGCGTGTTCTGTGATACCTTGGGTTGTCCCTTTCGTTCTATTCCTAGGACCGGAACGTCTCTCTTCTTCTTTGTCTTTTTGAGAGGTGTCGGGAGGCGTTAGGGCTAGCCTGGTTAGGTTTTTGCACTGCTTTGTGTATTCCCATGGGTCCGGATCGTTCCTCTTCCTTGCGCATAGGGGGTGGCTCTTATGCGGAGTCTGGTTCGGGGCGGACGGGTGGTGAGTCTAGTCATTCGGCCACGACTGTTCTTCGAGATGCCCTAGGGGGTCCTCCCTCCCCCTTGGGTAAAGGCAAGGGTAAAATTGACGAGATCAAATATCTGTGGTCAAACATCTAAAAGTCGGCCGTCTGAAACTTGCCCCAGCGGTGGGCTGGCCGGGTTGAGCCTCTATTTGGGGAAATCTTCGCAAGACGATATCGGCCTCCATTTGGTGTTCGGGTTTGGTCTCCTGACGTACTGACTTCCTATGTCATTAAGGTGCCTAAGATGGTATGCTTTTTTGAAGTGGCCTTTGAGAATGGCCTCCGTTTTCCTCTGCATCCCTTTATGAAAAGGGTTTTGCAACATTTCAACGTCTGCCTTCTCGCTCGCCCGTTGCAGGGTGTTACGGTCGGGCTATTAGTCGTCTTTAGGGACCAGGGCTTGGTATCGGTATAACTGCTCTTGGACCTTTAGTGTGAAGAAGCGTGAGGGCTTTCTCTGCCCATCAGAATCTTATCAGCGCTCAGTTGATCATCTCGGATCTCCGGAGTCTGCTCCCATAGAAACCTTTGGAAGAACGCTACTTCTTAGATTGGTCAGTCGATTTATTGTTAGGGTATAATCCACTTCAATGAAAATCGCGGCTGGGCGTTCCGACATTTTTGACCACTCCCGAGAACCTCCATGAGCTTTGCTTTGCTTTAGCTTGGTTTGGCCTTCACAGACTGTAGGGTATCCCTAATTTTGCATTGGTTGTGTGTTCCTCAGGTGTTCGTCCTGACCTTAGTCCTGAAGACAGGGACGTGAAGCGGAAGTTGGCCAAGTGTCTTCCGCGTGCTTACTCCGAGCTCATTAGGTCGAACATTCCGGGGTCATTAGGTTCGAAGTCTTCCCGCCCTTCTGCTCTAAGGCCTTCACCCTCATCGCAAAGTTCTCCCACGAGGGGCGCAGGTTGTCCGCGCAGGGGCTTAGGCGCGGGTGGAGATGTTGTCCGGGGAGGCCTCGGGCGTGAGCGGAATTTCGAGGACTCCCT
Organism: Tetrastigma voinierianum; assembly: GCA_016808115.1. Lineage (NCBI taxonomy): Eukaryota > Viridiplantae > Streptophyta > Magnoliopsida > Vitales > Vitaceae > Tetrastigma > Tetrastigma voinierianum. The sequence goes on along the minus strand of JAEQBH010006554.1, from coordinate 279,241 downwards.
TGAGAGGAGCCATCCGGTCTGGAGTAAAGCCCCGAGGTTGGGGATGCCTTCTTCGTCACCCTCGCCCGCAATCCCGAGTGCGAGGGCGAGGCATTGCCATCTGCGTGAGGCTGTAGAGAGTGCCAAGTTCGCCGACTGTTTCTGCTTGCGTGCTTGCAAGGTTAAAGATTTCTCGGGGGAGGCTGGCAGGCCCTCCGGTCTAGAGGTTCGCCTATCTCGAGTTTGGAGTCCTCCACTCATGTGAGCCTCAACCTAACCCGATACCGAAAGCTTGGGGAGAGGCGTCCGGCGATGGAGGCGAGGACTCCTTGCTTTCCAATGCGGAGCTTGCTGCTGGTGCGATCTCATCCATCCTTAGGGATTCTGATCTCAAGAGGTCGGATCTCCTGCCTATTGAGGAAGCTTTGGCTTTATCCCTCCAAGGGGTCGCCTCCGTAAGTTCCCGTGTCTTTGTTTGTCTGCTTTTCGTTTGGTTTCGTGTTGTATGTTGACTTCGTGTTATGCATCGGTAGGCGGCTACCCATTTGAAGAGCTTGGCAAGAAGGGCCAGTTTGAACGTGGGTCACGCCAAGGCAGCCAGAATCTATAAAACGAGAGTGACCTCTCACCTCAGGCAGAGAGCGAGTTACGACTCGGATCTAAAGTATGGCGGAGGAAGCTAGTGAGACTGATCGACACGAGGCACCTTCGACGGCGGGGCGCGGCGGGGATAGAAGAAGGCTAGAAGGCTTGAGAGTTACCAAGGGCAGGCTGGGGTTAAGGGGTTGCGGTTGCCAGGCAGATACGGATGTTTGGGGAAGAGCTGCAAAAATTGCGAGGTAGTATAGTTGCGGACGCGAAAATAAGCTACGGATGGTCGGGGGAGAGCTGCAAGCGGCTAGGGACGAGTTGCGTAATAAAGTGGAGCTGCTAGACCAGGTCTGCGGCGAAGTTTAGTGGCCGGCGTCTGTGAATGCTTGGCCAGATGAGTGCGGTGCGTTGCGAGGGACCTTGAGAGGCGAGGTTAGTTGCTCGGAGGGACGGGCGATGCGAGTTGAGGATAGGGCACTCAGAGGACCTCTGGATGGCTCGCTTTTTAGAGGAGGGCTGCTAGAGCCTTTACGGGCTTGGACCTTAACTTCGATATTCTCAGTGACAAGGAGGCAGAAGAGTCCTTCTCTACAAATTGCTCTGAAGATCCGACTACCCCTGCTGAGGCTCATTCCCCTTCTTCATCTTCTGCACATAATCCGACGCCTGACGTTTGAGTTTCCTTGCACAATTTTATTTATTTTTGCCGTTCTTAGGCTGTGAACCTGAGGTACATGTAATGCCGTTTTCGGCTTTGATACTCAATGAATACCCAATTTTCTACTTCTTCGCTTTACCCTTGATTGCGTTCCTTGGGCTGCTGAGATTTGACCCGACTTCTAAGGCACCTTGAGCCTTAGTTAAGTGTTGCAGCTCTTAAAAACTAAATTTCTTGAGCTCAGTGGAGCTGTCTGCTGTTTGAGGGCGGCTCTGGAGCTCTGAGCCTTTGCAGCCGAGTTGTGTTCTCAAAAGCGGCTCTTGAGGCTGCGTAGGCTAATACCCTTTGGGGGTAGGAAGCTGGCTCTGACTCACAAGGCCTTTCTTCGACGGTTGAGCTCTAAAAAGCGTGAGGCTAGCAGGAGCTCAGTGGGTGGTACTGGCCCCAGGCCAGCCACAGGTTCCTGAGGCCTTTCTTGGCTTGATTGAAAGCTCTTAAAGTGGCTCTCTGAGAGCTGCGTGGAAGCTATTTTCTGAGATTGAAGCGCCACAGGCTGCAAGGCCTTTGTTGGCAGATTGAAGCTCTTAAAGCTGAAGCTACTTGAAGCTCCGTAGGCTAATTGCACTTGCATTGCTTAGCTCTGAACTCCTGAAAGGCCTTTCTTGGCCCCATTGAAGCTCTCAAAAGCGGCTAACGAGAGCTCCGTCAGGCTAATTTACTTTGGCCCGGAGCTCTTCTCTCTTAGGCTAAAAGCCTTTCTTGGCTTGATTGAGCTCTTAAAAGGCGGCTGCGGAGAGCTTTGTGAGGCTAATTATTCCTGGTAGGCGGCTCTGAGCTCTGAGCGTTCTTTGGCTTGATTGAGCTCAAAGCAGCTCTTGAAGCCGTGGGCTAATTTTTGGTGACGGCTCTTGGGCTACAAGGCCTTTCTTTGACCGATTGAGCTCTTAAAAGCGAGGCTGCGGTCGTGGGCTGATTTTCCTAAATGAAGGCGGCTCTGGGCTCACAGGCCTTTCTTTGGCTTGATTGGGCTCTCAAAGCGGCTGCGAGGCTCAGGTGAGGCTGATTTACTTTGGCCCCAGGCGGCTCATGGGCTTACAAGGCCTTCATGTGAAGCCGAGTTGAGCTCTCAGAACTGAGCCCCCTTCTAAAGCTTGGTAGGCTGTCTGCTGAGCTAGCGCTCTGAGGTATAAGGCGCCTAGTGGCAGTTAGGCTCTCAGCTATGGCTAACGGAGGCTACGTGGCTAGTACTGGCGGAAGCGGCTCTGGGCTACAAGGCCTTTGATGGCAGTTGAGCTCTACAAGCGAGGCTGGCCGAGGCTCCAGTGGGCCCTATGTGCTGGTGAGACGGCTCTGAGCTCTGAGCCTTTGTCGAGCGATTGAACTCTCAAAGCGGCTGGCCTTTGAGGCTGTGGGCTGTCTGCTTTGGTAGGCCCCGGATCTGGGCTAAGGCCTTTGATGAGTAGTTGAGCTCTAAAAACCTGAGTTGTTGAGGCTCCGTGGGCCTAATACACTTTGGTGACGGCTCTGGGCTAAGGCCTTTGATATGAAGCAGTTGAGCTCTAAAAACCTTAAACTGCTTTGAAGACTCAGTGGGCCTAATTTGCACAGTGGGACAGCTCATGGGCTATAAGGCCTTTATTTGGCTTGATTAAGCTCTCAAAAACTAATCTGCGGAGGCTTCGTGGGCTAATTTTCCTGAGCTGAGCGCTCTTGGGCTCTGAGCCTTTCTTAGAAGTTGAGCCAAAGCGGCTCTTGAGACTTCGTGGGCTAATTTTCCCTAAGGCACAGGCGGCTTATGGGCTCTGAGCCCTTTCTTGAAGCGGTCGCTCTTAAAAGGCCCGAGCCTCACGAGGCTCCATAGGCTAATTTTCTGAAATTTGAATTGGCTCTGGGCTACAAGGCCTTTCTTGACGAGTTGAGCTCTTAAAAAGCGGTGCGGAAGCCGTGGGCTAATTGCTGGTAGACGACTCTGCAGGCCTTCTTGGCCGGAGTTAGGCTCTTAAAAGCGAGTTGCGGAGGCTCTGGAGTGAACTAATTTTCTTGGTGAGATTAAGCTCTTGGGCTCTGAAGACGCTTTGTTGGCTTGAGTTGAGCTCTAAAGCGGAAATTCTTTGAGGCTTCGTGGGCTAATTTCCACTGAGCTAAGCGGCTCTGGGAGTACAAGGCCTTTAGCAACAGTTGAGCTCTAAAAACTCTGGCAGGGTTGCGGAGGCTCAGTGGGGCTGGTACAGTTGTTGGGCGCTCCCCTAGAGGCTGCTGAGGCCTTTCTTGGCAGTTGAGCTCTACCAGGCGAGTGCGAGGCTCCGTAGGCTAATTTGCCTGAGTTGAATTGGCTCCTGGGCTACAAGGCCTTTCTTGAGTAGTTGAGCTCTCAAAAAGCCCCGAGTAGCGAGGCTCCGTGGGCTAATTTACTGGTAGGCGCTCTGAGCTCTGAAGACCTTTGCGAAGCGTTGAGGTCTCAAAATCTGAGCTGCGGAGGCTCCGTGGGCTAATTTGCTTGAGCTAAACTGGCTCTTGGGCTACAAGGCCTTTCTTTGGCTTGATTAAGCTGCAAAGCGGTACATTGAGGCTTTCAGATGGGCCCCGGATTACGTGGCTATATGGCTTTTTCGACTCCTTTTTCTTGGAAAGGCGCGGGTTGCATTAATGCGATTCTTATGGAGGATTGGAACGGGTAGTGTGGCTTCCCAAGCGTCCCTGCTCCTTTACAAATAGCGATTCCTCTATGGTGGTGCTATGCTTTTCACCTTTGTTCTCTTGCGCAGGCGGAACCCTAAGCCGCGTCGATGAAGCGTCATGATCGAATTAAATGCATTTGCTGAAATTTATTCCGGTGATCATGGTGGCGTTTGGTTAGATGGTCTTCCATTTGTAGGACTTGTGTTTTTCCCTAGTTTCTCCCTTGTGGGAGTTATGTTTTTCCCTAGCCATGCCCGTTAGTGGGGTCGTGCTGGGGAATGCACCTGGAGGGGGCGGCGCATACAAGAAGACTTTTAAGTACCGCTTTCTCCATTTTCTCCTCTTTTTCTTCTCTTCTTTTCCTTTCTTCTCTTTCTTCTCCTTTTCCTTCTCCTTCTCCCTCTCGTTCGCACTCTTTCTTCCTCTCTCTTTCTCTCTCTGTCTTGCACTCTCTCTTCCTCTCTTTCATTTTTTAGGAGAGGCTGCATCTTGCTTCCAGAGATGTAATAGACGGCTCACGATTGTAACTTACAGATCGATTGAAAATAAAGCGATTTTCTTTTAATTGAAGCATGAATCTGTGTATTCCAAGGTGTGTGATTTCTCCAGGCATTTCCCTAGCAGAAATTTGCTTGTTTTCTTTCTGGAAGGCTGCTATAAGGATATTAAGCTAAGTAATCACTTGAACACATAAAGCTGACTTTTAGAAAAAACTGGCGGCTCTTTATTTAAAGATTATAATCTGAGGCCTATTGATAGAATTGTTTGAGGTGCTCGGCGTTCCAGGAGTGAGGTAGGATTTTTCCTTCTTCTGTCTGAAGCTCGTAGTTACCAGGTCGGACCACACGTGACACGATGTATGGGCCTTCCCAATTGGGTCTTAGCTTCCGATGTGTGGGATCCTTTCTGGCTGGCAGAAGCTTCTTTAAAACTAGATCGTCTGGATTGTAACTCCGGGGCTTGACCCTTTGGTCATAATACCTCGCTGTCTTCCTATGATAACCCTCCACGTGCTTCAGGGCTTGCTCGCGTTTTTCTTCTATAAGATCTAGGTTCAAGCGAAGGGCTTCCTCGTTGTGTTCGACGCTCGCTAGTTCCATCCTAGAGACTAGTCCAGATTTATTTGGAGTCTTGCGATTACCAAGGCCGGAATGAATGGGGTTTCCTGGGTTGTTGACTTGCTTGTAGTTCTGTAGCCCCATAATACTTCGGGGAGGTAGTCTACCCATTTTCCTTTTAGGTCGTCTAGTTTGGTTTTCAGAGCTGCCTTTAGGGTCCTTATGGTGACCCCGACGCCCGATGGGCTAGCGGATGAGTTGAGGCGGAAGTAGTAGTTCTTGATTAGAGCTCAGCGCAGTCCCCGTTTAGGATTGTCATTTGTTTCCCGTGTATCGGACCACGAGGACCTCGGGATCACGAATCTACATATTATACATCGCTAGATGAAGTTGCGTACCTTCTGCTCCGTGATCGTTGCCAAAGGTTAGAAACCGACCCGTTTGAGTAAAATAGTCCAGCGACACGATAGCGAATTTACCGCCCGGCCCTTCGATAGGTGAGGTCAGGAGTATGTCCTAGTCCCCGTTGTTGCTGGAAAGGCGGTATGGTAGCGTCGGTGGCTCGGATGGGAGGTGAGAGATTTTGGCATGCTCCTGATAACCTTTGCACTTTCTGACCAGCTCTGTTGCGTCTCTGAGTATTGTAGGTTAATAGTACCCCTGCCTTAATACCTTTCACTTGATACTTTCGAACTCGAAGCGTGGTTCCCATTACACCTCATGTATTTCTCTTAGCACGTAGTTGGCGTTTTCCCTTGCAATGCACTTGAGTATGGGTGTGAAAAAACCTCGTTTATAAAGGGTCCCTCGATGAATGGTGAACCTCGCCGACCTTGCCCTGAGTTTGGATGCCTCCTTGGGGTCGCTTGGTAGTATTCGAATTTTGTCGGATTTCGAGATAGTCGGAATTTCACATTTTTTGAGGTACCGGGTGTAGCAAGTGACACATAACACTTGGTTGAATGGCTCATTTAGAGCCACGTGTCAAATGGAGAGATAAGTTAAACAAAAAGGGAAGTCTAAGGGGAGACCCATGGAGGCCATGTGTCATACCCCTAGAGAAAGGAAATCCAAGTCTTTGGATAAGATAAAGAAAGGAAGAAAATGAGAAAAGGACATGTGGCAAGGAGAATGTGGGAGGAAACTTCCCACTTGAATCAAGTTGGAACGGATTCGGTGGGAGAAGAGGAAAAATGAGGGAAAGAAAAAAAAAAGAAAATAAAAGAAAGAAGAAGAAAAGAAGTGTGAGAAGCTCTACCTTTTCTCTAAGATTCACGAAGATCGGGCGGTCGGTTTTCGTCGGAGCAAGAGGCAAAGTCCATCTACGCGATGAGAGCTTCGCGTAGGTACAAGAATATGGAGATTTCGCCAAAGTCCGAGAGGTAGGGGTTTCTCTCTTACCTTGGTTATTTTTTGTCTAAGAGCCATTCAATGGCATGGGTTTCTTAGGGTCATGAGCGGCCGTGCAGTTCAGGACAAAAATTTTGGGACTGAATGCTAGAATTTTTGGGACTGTTTTCGGGCAATCTATGACTAAATTTTCAGACTGTTATTGGACCGTGTGTGCTGTTTTTATGTGTTATTGCTAAAAAAATGAATAACATGTTGGTTGTGCGAAAAATCATGTTGATATATGCTTAGTTGACGTATTTACATGGATTACTTGATGGATGTGAATTATGTGTAGAAAATATAATTATCCATGATTTATAAGTGTTGCATGTAACATGAATTGGCATGAAATGGCATTCTGCATTTCATATGCACGGGAACATTGCGTAAAATAGGTGTGAGTGCATAACATGGCTTTTGAACAAAACGGTTTTATCGAAGGATGCCCAATAAATCATGTTGGAGGGTTGTCCAACAAATTTTATTGGAGTATGTCCAATAAATTATATCGGAGGGTTGTCCAATAAATTTTGATATCGGAGATTGTCCAATGAGTTTTTAAAAACAAAAATCTTTTGTTTTGAAAACAGTTTTTCATATATGGCAAATGCATTTGTGAGGGAGTTGGTGAGGACTCGAGACATGGGGCATGGCATGTAGACATTCGAGTAGGAATGTGCATATTCTTACTTGAATGTGTGTGTGTTTGCCATTGCATGTTCGCTTAGGTGGGGAGTAGCCCTCGTAGGAGAATTCATTTATTGGGCATTGGTCACCTCGTCATGGGAAAATATTTTCAAGTACTGGAGGTACACTAGGAGATGAAATACATTGAGGTCTTAGTTGGGAAGAAGGCCAGATTTTGGCTTTGTTATGTAGTTTGTTAAATTCTGGATAGAATATCCAGTTTTGTAAATGTAAATGAGAAGTTTTGTAATAAAAACTTATTTTTGGACTCATTCAATGTCGTGTTGATAGTTTTCCCAGATTTTATACTCGTCAAGTAAAATGTGCAAGGGGAGTGCGTAGGTATGGAATTTACTGCATTTGGGTGAGAGTTGGAGGTGCAGAAAAGGGCCATAAAGTCTACTGCCCGTTGGCAGATTTAGGTCGCGACAGAGGTTTTCTTTATCGAGACAGAGTTTTTCGTTTCGCGGTCGCGTACACCGGGTTTTGTGTGTCGCGATAAGATTTGGCCCTGATGGGTGGTGTTCCGGTCACATGTAGATTTTCTTATCGACGTAGTTTTCGGTTTCGTGTCGCGACAGTGGGTTTTGTGTCGCGATAAGATTTGGTCTTGATAGTGTGTTCCTGGGTCACGACAAGGGTTTTCCTAATTACAATAAGGTTGTTTTCTCCTGTCATTTTGTCGCGACAAGGGTCCCCACGGCGTCACGACGGTAGTTTGTTTTCTATTGTTACAATGCCGCGACAGAAGTTCCCTTGTCACGACCGAGATGCTCACGACAAGAGGTTAGGGTTGCGGTAGGAGCTTGGTTAGGTCAAGAGATTTCAGGTCGCGACAAAAAATCATTGTGTCGCGACAGGATTTCATGGGGTCATGGTTGCGATTGCAGTATTTTCTCGTCAGGATGAAGTTCGCAAAGACCGCCTCGTCGCGATAATAATTTTAAGTTATGCATGAGTTGGCTGTGCCAGAGTTTTGCGTATCGCGACAAAATTCTTTTATGTTACACAGAGCTTGAAATGGTGGAGGAAGGCGTCGCGACCGAATACTTTAGTGTCGCACAGAGCGTGCGGGCCAAATGGTTGTTCTACGTCATGACAGAGAAATTCTAGCCAGTCGCGGTATTACAGTCAAGCCAGGTCAGATTCTCTCTGGTCGCAACTCGGGTGGCTTTAGGTCGCGGCGTAGTTAGCCAAAGTAAGGAGAAATTATGTTGCGATAAAGCAATTCTATGTCTCGACAAAGTCAGCTGCATTAGGAGAAATTGCGGTCGCGGATCGAGACTCCAAAGTCGCGATGTAGTCGCCACTACAGTTGCGCGCTCTATCGCCCACGACGGACCTCGCGCGCACGATCGATGCCCTCACGATGGCGAAAGTGCGACAGAGAATTATGTCGCACGAAGGCGAATCTCCTCGTCGCCACGCATTTCGATAGTGACGAGGTTCCCGCGGCCGCGACCGAAGCCTGGTCTTGGTACGGAGGTCGCGGTCACCAAGATGGCAATGCCCAGTCAATGCATGTATCGGGCACGACAAAGCCCTGTGTAAACGACAATGCTCTAGGCACCGCATTGCCACCCACTAGTCTAGGCGCAAGCACAACAGCGCCTCGCGACGCCACCCACCAGTCGGCGCCAGACATGACAAGGAGGACGTGCGCGACATAGAATTCGCCGATCGCCACGTACTCATCTGCAGAAAAAAAAAAAAAAAAAAAAAAAAAAATGACCCTCGGGATTAGGGGCGTCACATTTTAGCTTTCCTAGATAATGGTTATATGATTTCTTTATGGTGACCATTATGAAGGACCTTTCAACTTTCCTAGATACATGTATCAGAAGCCTATAAAAAGGACTCTCACTTACGCCTTGTAATATGATCCGAAGAAATACAATTCTCTTTTCCATATTTCTTTCTTTCTTCCTCCAATATCTCTTTCCCTTTTTCTTTATTTTACAACACGTTACCAGCACAAGTTCTCTATTACCTAGTGAACGAAGCCGATATTGATGATTTATAGTATCTATGTTTACATTTGATTTATCTTTGTTTTCATTTTAATAGTTGTAAACTTTTAAAAATGTCTGACATTACTAAGAGGGAATTTACTGAGCTCGCCCCTAGATGGCAGTAATTACTTGACTTGGGCTTTTGATGATGAAATTCACCTCACCTCCTCCGACTTAAGTGAAACTATTATCCCGGATTCTGAATGCAGCTTTGCCCATAAGGCAAAAGCGTTGATTTTCCTCTGCCACCACCTCAAAAATGAATATCTTATTGAAAAAGACCCGCTTATTTTATGGCAATCCCTAAAAGATCGCTTTCATCAACAAACAAACATAATCCTCCCTTAAGCACAATATGATTAATGGTTAATACCCAAGATTTTAAATATGTGATTTAATATAAATCACCCTCAGACCGCACGGTCTCTCGTAGAAAGTTGCTTTGTAAACATAACATTACAAATATTGAACTGATAGAAAAGACACTGTCAACTTTCCATGCTAGCAATCTTGTACTCCAACAGCAGTATAGGGCCAAGAACTAAGGTACACATTCTGAACTAATTTATGCATTATTGGTGGCAGAAAAACATAACCAATCATGATGAAAACGGTACAAAGCCGCTGGTTCACAAGGCTTCATGAAGCACATGGTATAATTCAGCGCATAAAATGATAGTAGACATGGAAGGAGTAGGTCGTAGGTCGTGAAATACCACCGGGTCTCATGTAGGTGGTCGAGGCTCTGGGTAATCATAATATTGACTGTTCAAAATATGAGCAAGTATGAACAATGTTGAACCTCCTCTACAAAAACCAAGTTTAACTCAACAAACTATAAAACAGAAGCAAGTTTGTTACAGGTGTGGATGTGATGCCCATTGGTCTTGCACATGCCACACACCTAAACACTTGGTTGAGGCATATCAAAGAATGTAGAAGGATAAAAAGGGGAAGGCTACTCAAGATGAATCACATCATGCTTGTTTGGCAGAAGCAAACATGACCCTGAATATTGTTGATAATGGTGATTTCTTGAAAGTTGATTTGGAAGATTTTGGAGATAATGAGTGATCATATTTTATGTTTTATATAAGACAATTTGCTTTCTTAAGTTTGTTCTCTATTTACTTTTTTTTATGAGATTCGGTTTGACTCTTTATCCTTGACTATCATCTATTAGTTTTTTTTTAGTTTGTTATGATTTATTTTAATGACCTATTTTTCACTTTTCCTATTTTTTATTATTGTTAGAGTGTCAAAATTTTTTGGATAGCAACCCATGAAGACTGAGGATATTCTATGCTTGCTAGATAGTGCTACCACACACACTATCCTGAAAGATAAAAAATTCTTTCACACTTTAACTGAGAAAAGAGGAAGTGTTACTACAATTGGAAATGATAATGTTTTAATAGTGGGCTCCGAAAGAGCTTCACAATCCTTCCTATGGGTACATGACTGATAATCGATAATGCGCTACTATATCCACAATCCACACGTACCCTTCATAGTTTTAAGGACATTCGATCGAATGAATTTCACATTGAAACCGAAATTTAAAATAATATTGAATATCTCCTCATGACTTGATCAATAGGATGTCGGAAGTAAATAGTAAAAAAGATTTCCTCTTTCTCTTCAGGATTGTATTATACATACATCATACCTTCTCATCACAATGTTGCGATGAGTTTAAAATTTAAAGACCCATATTCTTTCAAATTATGGCATGAGCGATTGGGCCATCCTGGGCAAAACATGATGTGTCGGATTTTGACTAATTCTATTGGGCATAATATGCAAAGTAGCATAATCCCTTCTATAAATAAATTTATTTGTGAAGCTTGTGCAAAGGAAAAACTCATAATACGACCTTCTCGTACTAAAATTGGAATTGAATCTCTTATTTTCCTTGAACGGATTCATGGAGATATATGTGGACCAATTCATCTAGCATCAGGACCATTTTAATATTTCATGGTCCTAATTGATGCTTCCACTCGATGGACTCTTATGTGTTTATTATCCACACGAAATAATGCATTTGCCAAGTTTATTGCTAAACTTATTGAACTTAGAGCCTAATTCCCTGATTATCTAATTAAATCCATCTGAATGGATAATGCCGGTGAATTCACAACAAAAGCATTCAATGATTATTGTATGGCATTAGGTATCAAAGTGGAGCATCCGGTTTCTTATGCCTACACCCATAATGGTCTAGCTGAGTCATTGATTAAGTGCATCAAATTAATTGCTAGACCGTTAGCACGCTATCTGACTTACCCATCTTTTTGTCAGCATGTGGTTTTGCATGCTGTTGCTGCCCTTGAATTAAATTCGCCTAATACAGATCATGATTATTCCCGACAAATATGTATGAAGAACCAACATTTCCCATATGCAAATTGATGTGCGCCTATGTTCCTATATCATCACCACAGCGTACCTCTATGGGCCCTCAAAGAAAGATAGGTATATATATTGGCTATGAATCTCCGTTTATTCTTAAATACTAAGAACCCATAACAAGGGATCAATTTACAGCTTGGTACACTGACTGGATATTCGATGAAGATCATTTCCCGGCATTAGGAGGAGATAAGAACAAACAATTAAAAGAATATCGAGAAATTTCATGGCATGTAAAAGATCTTCAATATTTAGATCCACGCACTAGTAAGACTGAACTGGAAGTTTAGAAGATAATTAACTTGCAATATTTAGCAAGTAATTTGCTATATGCATTTACTGACCACAAAGGAGTGACTAAATCTCATATACTTGCTGTAAACACACCACAAAGAGTGGAGGTCCCCAAGGGATCAAGTATATCTGTCGATGCTCCTCAACGCCAAAAGCGTGGGAGACCTATCAATGTGAAAGATAAGAATCTGTGAAAAACAAAATCTAACAAAGAAACTCTGTCACTTCCAATGATTAAAATATCGTGATATATCGACGATATATCGCGTATCGGTGTTAATCAATACGATATACAACATCGATAACAATTGATAGAAATATCGACAATAAATCGAAAATATCGGCAATATATCGATTTTGGGGCGATATATCGCGATTTTTTACCGATATTTATTGAAAATTTTCAAAAAAATAAAAAACAATATTTGAGGTGGGTGTCTCATTATAGAGCAAAGAAATAGGAGATGAATAGATGTAAGAGAGAAAATGAAAAGTCTTTCCTTAATAATTAATATCACTTATTATATGTTTTTCTTAATAATTACTATCATTAATTATTTGTAGAAAATAGGAGAAGATCAAGAGACAGTTGGAATTATTATGCCTTCCTTAATAATTACTATCACTAATTATTTACAAAAAAGAGGAGAAGATCAAGAGATGGTTGGAATTCTTATGTCTTCCTTAATAATTATTATCATAAATTATTGCAAAAAATTAGAGAAGACTCAAGACGATAAGGAGAGAAACGAAGGGTCTTCCTTATTAATATATTAATTTTTTAAGAATTAATATTAAAATTTAGGGGATTGAAAAAATTTAAATAAAAAACGATTGTGCAAATCTTTAAATACAAACAATTTAAAAAAATTATTAAATGAAATATTTGAAATATTTATAGTGTATTTTTTTAGAATATTCTAAAATATAAAAAATTAGTTATAGTATATAAACTTTTAACCAATTATTTTGTATAAATCATAGAAAATTAATTTTAATGTTTTTTTTTTCAAATCAAATTGATATTGTCATTTCATATACCTCCAAACTAATTTTGATATATAAATTGAATATATCTTTAAATTTTGAATAATTTATAAATACCGATATATCTCCGATATATCCGTAAAATCCAATTACTAATATATTCGTCAAACCAATATTTTCATCCTTGGTCGCTTCTAGAACCTCTTGAAGAGGATCATCTTGAAGACGACAATCCCAGTACATTTGCACATGCCCCAAATAATCATAATACTAGGATTGTGGAATGACCAAATTAAAATATTTTGGGAAATGGTGAGAATTTGGTTGATGTAAATATAGAAGTTGCCATGAATTTCGTGAATACAGGAGAAACATATAATAGAAATGTTACAGTCGTCAATGACATATTTGCCTCTACAACTGATCTTACTATCTCAAATGATAATCGAAATCCATAACCTAAGTCAATAGCAGAGTGCAAGAAGCGCTCAGACTAGGTAAGATAGAAACAAGCAATTAAGGCTGAGCTTGTCTCGCTAAATAAAAGAAAAGTTTTTAGCTCTATAGTACGTACACCTCAAAATGTTATCCTAGTAGGATGCAAATGGGTGTTTGTAAGAAAGAGAAATGAGAGTAATGAGGTGGTGAGATATAAGCGAGATTAGTTGCTCAAGGGTTTTCACAGAGGCTCGGTATTGATTTTAATCAAATGTATTCTCCTGTTATGGATGGCATTACGTTCCGCTACTTCATATCTTTAGCAGCAAATATGAATTTAAATATGCAGTTAATGGACATCGTGACCACATATTTATATGGGTCATTAGACGCTCATAATTACATGAAAATCCCTAATGGATTTAAGATTCTCGAGATCAAAGAAAATGAAAATCTCAACATGTATAGTATTAAATTGAAAAGGTCATTATATGAAATTACAAAAGCGATTAAGTCGGAAATGTGGTACAATGTTGAGTGAATTCCTCCTGAAAAAGGAATATATAAATAACAATGCATATCCTTATGTGTTCATAAAGAAGTCGTTGAATGACTTTTGTATTATCTCAATTTATGTTGATGACATAAACATTATTGGAACATGTAAGGAAATTAAGGAAGTTAGCTCATGCTTAAAGACGAAGTTTGAAATGAAAGACTTAAGCAAAACCAAGTATTACCTCGGCCTGCAGATTGAGCACCTCCTTGAAGGAATTTTTGTACACCAGTCAACCTACTTGAAGAAGGTTTTGGAGAGATTTTATATGAATAAATCTCATCCACTTAGCACACCAATGGTTGTCCTATCCCTTGAAGTGGACAAGGACCCATTTAGACCTAAAGAAGATACTGAAGATATTTTAGGACCCAAAGTTCCTTACTTGAGTGCCATTGGAGCATTACTTTATCTCGTAAATTGCATCAGGCCTAGTATTGTATTTGCAGTAAACTTGCTAGCAAGGTTTAGTGCTTCTCCTACAAGGAGGCATTGGAATGACATTAAACATATTTTTTAGTATCTTCAAGGTTCACATGATCTTGGTTTACTTTACATAAGAAATCAAGTTATGACATTGGTGGGCTACTCGGATGTTGACTATATGTTTGATCCCCATAATTCCAGGTCCCATACTAGTTATGTTTTTCTCTATGGTGATATCGTAATTTCATGGAGTTCTATTAAACAGACTCTGATTACCAATTCTTTAAACCACTTCTTTAAACCACTCGGAGATTATAGCTTTATATGAGACTTCACGAGAATGTGTATGGTTACAACCATTGGTACAACATATTTGTGGTTCGTATGGCATCACGACAAATGATATATCCCCCATAGTCCTTTACAAGGATAATGCAGCCTGTGTTACACAAATGAGCAATGGGTATGTTAAAGGCAACTTGACAAAACATATTGCACCTAAATTCTTTTATCCACATGAACTTCAGAAGAACGGTGTGATTATTGTAGAGAAAGTTCGCTCTAGTCACAATCTGGCCGATTTGTTCACTAAGTCCCTTCCTACATCTACTTTTGAAAAATATGTTCATGGTATTAGAATGCGTAGGCTTGGAAGGCTTGTTGTCTTGGGAGACATTTCAACTTCCAAAATGTGTTGTGAGGGATGTGGTCTGAGAATAATGTGGACTGCCTTTCTACTGTTGACAGTTTTTTTTCCTTTTGTGGGGTTTTTCTAGTTAAAGGTTTTTTAACGAGGCAACCAATGCAGCACATAAAAGCGCGTATGTCATGTACTCTTTGCCTCGGCTGATTTTTTTCCCACTAGGTTTTTCTAAGCGTGGTTTTTAATGAGGCATGGGCATCATGTAGTAATGTCAAGGGGGGTTATAAATATAAAATTATGGACATTACTAAATAGATTCATGAATGTGGAAGAAACTCTTCAATCTCGGGAAGGTTCATCCGACGTACCTTGAAGATTCGTGTATCATTCACTTGACGTATCTTGAAGTTTGTGATTCATCTGATGTACCGGAAAGATTCGTGAACCTATACTTAATGGTCATTATTATTGCTTTATGGTGGCCATTATGAAGGACCTTTTAACTTTCCTAGATAATGGTCATTATTGTTGCTTTATGGTGACCATTATGCTATATACATGTATCAGTAGCTTATAAAAGGGTCGTAAGCCTTGTAATATGATCCGAAGAAATACAATTCTCTTATCCATATTTCTTTCTTTCTTCCTCCGATATCTCCGTCCATTTTTCTTTATTTTACAACATAAATAAAAATATAAAAAAATGATTTCCTTTAGGATGTGTAATCTTCATATCAATAAGAAAATGTGTTTATCATAATATGTTTATCTTTTTTGGGAAAAAACTAAATTCTTAATTGTAATATAGTAATATAGAAATCTCCCAAAGGAAAATGCTTATTTTATTGTGATAATATTAGGAATATGAATTATTGAATATGTATGATGAGATTTTGACTGTTAAATATAATAAAAAATTACAGATAAAATTATGTAGAAAAGTACAAATAAACGAGATTAGGGTGCAAACTATGAAAGTTTAAAATATTTATATGATAATTACTATTTTTATTTTGATAGGAAAATAAAAGATACCATTGGTATTGAAAATTGGCCCTACTCATTAAATACTGTCATCATTTTGATGTGATTCACAAACTAAAATCACATACTATTGTTGCTTAATTATTAATTTAAAATATAAATGGAATGATTAGAAGACAACAAAGTGAAAAAAATTATCCCACAAAAATAAGATAATGATTTGGTTACTCTCTCTAAAAAAAAAAAAAAACTATGGTTACCCTCTTGTAATATGGTTATAGGTTTGTTTAATTTAGGGCTATGGTTTAGATTGTCTAAAACCTGGGAAAAATGCAATTTTTCTGAAAAATGGCAAAACGGTAATTTTCCACTGTAGTACAAGTTGAAAACCTGAAATTTTCTAGATTTTTGATGACAAAACGGACTTCACTGTTGGAATCGTCTCGCGAAATATAGTTACCAAGACGAATTTTGTCAAATTTTGAGATGGTCGGAATTTTCATTTTTTTCGGGGTGACACGTGTCCGGTGGATCCCAAAAAAGAGATTTTTGAAGATAATCTTGGAAGTTGTAAAATAATTTAAAGAAATTTCATATAAGATAATTTGAACTTAAACCAAGACTAAATAAATTATTTCGGGGCAAAAATGGACCCGAACAAGGGAGAGACAACGTGAAATTGCGACGTGGGCCACGTGTCAATAAAAAGGAAAAAATCTCATTTGGGAGAGAAATATCTCCCAAAATCAGATTGCAGACAATGAGAGAGAGAGAGAGAGAGAGGAGAGAGAGAGAGAGAGAGAGAGAGAGAGGGAACTCATGTTTCCCTCAGCGATTTCTTGGGTCATCGGTTACAAGTCGTCGAGCCCAGAGTTAAAGTCTTCGTCTCGGCGAAGTATAAATATGCTGGCAAAAGGAGATATTTCACCGAAGATCCACAAGAGGGGATTTGGGGAAATCAAAGGCTTCGAGTTTAGGAAATGTTTTAAGGCTTCCTACGATTTCTACTACGCTCGAAGAGGTAGGGATTCTTCCTACTTTGGTTTTATTCATACTTTTGGGCTAATTTTAGGATGGTTTTATGCCATGTTTATGGCATGTTTTGTGGCCTCAATTGGGAGGATATTGTGGCTGATGGAAAATGGCTGTTCCGGGTTGGTTTCGGGTCAAAATGGCATGTAATGGAGCTGCCAAGGAGCTCTTTGGCACGCAACTGCGTAGTCTCGCACCCCTTTAAGCCTCCAACTTTGGACGGTTATATCTTTCTCGTCCGAACTCCGATTCATACATTCTTGGACTCTATGGAAAGAAATTTGAATCTAGAATCTGACCATATACCTGTGGATGACATTTGGTGCTCACATCTTTACTGAAAATTTAATTGTTGCACCAGTGTTCTATTGTATTGACATGTGATGTGAAAATGACCCTCCACTCTGTCCTAAGTTTGGGACTGATTTTTAGTCAAGAAAAATGGGGAACTTGGACTAGTGTCCTCATGGAAATTGTATCTGCATCAGTGAACTTGATGTTAGGATTTTGAATCACCCAAATTAGACCTCTATAACCCAAGTTATAGTATGTTTTTCGGAATTTGCCACAAGTACATACTGTTTGGCGAACCTATTGTCCAGATTTTTGGGACTGATTTTCGGTTGGGAAAAAGTGAGAATTTGGACTAGTATTCTTCAAGGAAATTATAGCTCTATCTGAGAAATTTATGTTAGGCTTTTGAATCACCCCAGGTGGACCTCATAACTCAGAGTTATGGTCCATTTTGAACTTCTACAGCAATTTGTTTAATAACATTGTCAGTTTTGGAATTTGTTAGGGGACTAGTTTTTGAAATAAGTTTGGAACTATTCTGTGGCCTATGATGGCTTGTTGTGTGGAATGTTTTTTGGGCATCTTTATGCCACAACTGGTCTTGAGGATCAAGTGTCATTGCTTGACTAAGAGTGACGGTTTTGGGTGTCAATGTGTGTACTCCAACATTTTGATGTATGATGAATTGTTATTATAGTCTCCTGAATCCTCAGAGTCAGTGAATCGTCGGGGCATCCACCGATCAGCTGCAACCTGCAAAACAAACAAGAAGACGGCGGTGGTGTCGTCCTGGAGTGGCGAGTCGGCACACGGGCCCGAGCGTCGGAGCAACCCGGTCGTCAGTATGGAATGTCGTACCTTATTTGGTATGATTCTGATCTCTTTTATGGAGGGAGATAGAGGACCCGCCATTCATGGGGAGTGATCGATTTCCTCCCATAATGGTGGGAGAAAGTTAGGGTGCGTTTGCTCCTTTTTCGGGAAGGTTATGCAAGAGTGGGCGATTTCCTCCCATAACGGTAGGACAAAGTTAGGAGAAGTTGGCTCCCTTTTCGGGAAGGCTGACTTGTTCTCCTTTTCATGCAACCGTTTTACTGAACGGGAGGCTGTGCCTCTTTAATGGAGGAGATGCTAAGTCCTATGAAGGCATATCCTTTTAGTAGCCATTTGTGACGACATCGTTCAGCGGTCGCCCGCCCGGGGAGAATACAGGAGAAGAGGCGTCCGGGTGGTCGTGTGTCGGGAGAAGATCGTCCGGGCTCGGGGCGTCGGCGCGTGGCGAGTCTGTGGCGGTCAGAGTGGGCTAGTGGGCACTTTAACATTTTAGGCTGCATTTGGTTTTTAGGTTGGGCCGCGGAGTTTTAGGCCCCAGGCCCGTTGAATTGGGCCTGAGAAATAGGCCTCGGGCCCGTGGTTAAAGATAGGCCCCGGGCCCATGGTACTCATAATGCCCCCCTTTTCCCGACTGGGGGAGCGTTCCTCCGGTGGGGAAAAGCATTTACTTAGTGAATTGTTTAAGTACCGATGGGCCGTTGATGGGGGGTGTTCCAATACGTAATTTTCTGGGTTAACTCCTTGTTTTCAGGTGATGTAATTAATGCGAGTCTTGTGACTTGAGTGAGGCACTGGGCTTCCTATATAAAAGCATTGGTGGAGTTTGAAGGTGTCCTACGCTTATAACCGTCCTGACCTCTAATCTATGTTGACGCAGCCGGCCCTGAAGCTGCCCTCTCTCTTGGATGAGGTTGGTAACGAAGGATCCGAGATGAGCTCCAGGGACTAGATAGTTTGGAAGAAGCAGGGGACAGACGGGAGTGCGCTAATAGGTGTTGTGAGGGATATTGCTTACATTGTGATGTCCACGAGAGAAGAAGCCGTCACAATGACGGAGTCACAGTCGCCGGTGCTTGCGATTCTTGTGGGCTCGCCGGAAACGAGGGATGGATTCCTCGACACCCAGACGCCACAATCCGGGTCTCGACAATCTTGCATACCTCCATGGGCATTTGCCCAATTTCCATCTTTTCCTCTTTCTTAGGTTCTGCGGCGGCTTCTTTCTTCTTTATTAGTAGTCGCCGCCTGCATTTTTCCTCTTTGAGCGTCCAGTAGGTTCGGATGTTACTTAGTCGTATTATAACTCGACTCCGTAGTATCAATACTATGTATCGCTGTACAACTTTTTGATGCAATTAATAACATAGCAGTTTTTTGATTATCCAATGTCTTATAATAATTTTGCGTATGGCATGTTGAATTTGTTTAGGCGGATCGAGGCTGTTTACTTCACGTAAAACCATAATGGTCGAGTAGGCAATTTGCACACGGCCAGTATGATCTAGCCCATCTTTGTCCAGTGTGCTAGCGTGCGACGCGCTCGTGGTGAGTTCGGATTACTAACGAGGCGGGCGATAAGTGCCGCCTAAGTAAGGGGCCTCTGATCTGGCCCGCTAACCGTTGTGCCACTAGTCTTGACGTGTCATGTGAGTTCAAATACCGGGAGGTGATTAGTCATTGGGCGCGTGTCATTGCAACCCCTAGGCGTGGGCATATAGGTAGGCATCATTAAGTTGTACTCTTTTCCCTTGCTTCTCACTTCGGCTTACCTACTTCTTCTTCTCCCGCGATCCTTTGCGAATACGCTGGTCTGAGCTTGTATTCGTTCATGGGCTATTACCGCAAGCAATTGCGCATTCTTAATTTATGGGGTAACTATCGTCGCCACAATATCTTTAATCGATAGTGGTCTCTGGTCTTTGAGGAACTGAGGCGATGGTTTTAAGAGCCCATTTGGCCCGGGCGGCCGACGCCTAGGCTTGGGTATATGTCTAGGTGTATGGTTAGGCTCTAATGCTGGTTCTCTCTTCTCTTGTTGATCTGCTTGTAGAATGGTGAAGGTTGAACGGCTTCTCACGAGTGGTGGGTGGAGCGCCCGGCGATGCCTTACGCAGCGGCGTCGTGCGTCCCTGACGATAGGGGAATTAAGAGAGTACTGCGAGGTGCCTGACAACATCGACCTCAAGTTGGTGGGCGGGACCGATGAGTCTACCTTAAGCGGGGCACACAACGGTGTGTTTTTACACAGGGCGGCTCGCGGTAGACTCGTTTCTCGGTGTGCTAGTTAAATAATTCACGCATTATTTCGGCGTACGACCGCTATCCATCCCAATGTGATTCGTATCCTGATCGTTAGCTGCGTGCTGAACCATCTGTACCGTCTTGACCTATCGTTGGGGGAGTTGTTGATTATTTACTCCCTGAGCATAGGGCCGGGTGGCCAAATGTCAATGTTGATTCTCAGCCCGTGACTGCAGATTGTCAACGGCGGCCCGACTCACCTAAGACGGAGGCGAAAGGGGTGTTGCTAGTTAGGGGTCTGTGGGATGATACCCCCGATTCCCCTGGGCTGCCGTTTGATGTTAATCGGTCACAATTCTTCCCAAGTGTGTAGTCGGGCCGGATTGGAATTTCCAGCTTATGCCTCGATACTTATTGTGTTACAAAGAACTAATCATGGGTAATTTATGTAGGGAAATCTTGGCGAGGAAGGTTGGTCGGTAGGTGGAATCGAGCCGAGAAGATTCGTATTTGTTGGAAGGTTTCTGACGGGCGCCCTTGCAAAAGTTTGCTTACGGAGAACATATCTGTAGGTGCGACACAATTCGACTCATATACCACTACTTGGGTTATTCCCGGGTTCGTTACTGCGGACTTTGTGGAAGAGACATTTTGTCATTCTCGCCCAGACGCCGACGTTTGGTTTTTTGGTGGTGCTGGACCCCTCCAGGGGCCCGGTAGTTGAAGCATCAAGTTAGGTCTGTGACCCCGGAAGCGCCTCGAGTCACCTACTTCATCAGTGAGTTCTAGTTCGTCGATCCTTTCGGTCGGAGCCCAGGAGCGGGCATCTAGGAAAGCTCCCCTTGCCCGTGTAAGTGGCCCGACCCACTCCCCGAGTGGTGAGGATTACTCGGAAGATGGGAACCGGGCGACGGAACGCGTCGGGGTCTAAGGGGGAGGACTTCGTGCCCTGGGTTCCTGTCGGAAGCGAAGATCCCTAGGATTTGGAGGAGGAGGAGCGGGGGGAGAGAGATGGCCAGGCTGCGATAAGCTCGCCGCTGCGAGAGAGCGGCGGTGAGTTCAGGTGGTGAGCGGACACCGCCCTTGCCCGGGCTGTAGGGCGAGTCACTCGCTCACAGATGATTGGCCTACGGCGAACCGAGTTCGAGACAAAGCAATTATCATTCCTGCTCTCCCCCGAGTTAGGGCCGCGGGCGAGGAGGGGCCCCATTTGGGGGGCTGCCGAACGGGGTCAGAGGAGACTGCACCGGCCCCAAGTGCGCTTCAAGTACTTCCCCCCTTGAGGACTAGGGCGAGGTATCGTCTGCAGCGAGTCAAGTTTATGCGGTCGGGCGCCAGGCCCAAGCTGCCGGGCCAGGGTGATCGCTGAAGGTTGCAGCCTTCCTCCACACGGGCCGGAGCCCCCGAGAGAGGAGGTGTCGGCACCCGCTGCGGACGAAGTGAAGGACTTACTGCACAGTTGGGGGCCTTTTCATCGTGGAGAGTCCACAGCTGATCGAATGGACCATCTGTACCCGTACGTGTATCGACTGCCAGTCCTAGCTCAGGGCATGGGTCTTAGCGAAGAATACACGATGACCATCCCGACGGGGACCCGAAAAGAAGATGTCCAGCGGATTGTTGATGATGGGATAGAGGTCCGGAATCGCAACTTCGCCTAATCGGCAGAACTGGTAAGACAGGTGGCTTTGGCTCGTTGTATTGGCGCTAAAGTTTATTTTCTTTTATTGCTAATGGGTTTCTTCGCAGGCCATCGTGATCGAATATGTGGAGTCTGTCGTCGCAATTGACTCCGGTGAGGAACGCCGAGCAGTTCTGTTTCTCCGTCCAGTCAAGCATGGTCGAGCGGGAGACGCATAGCGCTTTCATGAAGAAGGACGAGTCGGCTTGCCTTCGTGTTGAGTTGGAAGCGAGGGAGTTGACCGAAAGGGCCGCCCGGGCGGAGGCCGAAAGGGACTCGGCCCGCCACGGGGAAGCGATGGCTAGGCTGGAGAGTGAAGGGGCCGTGCCTTTGAGTACGGATGGAGTTAGGCGGCCGGCTCCCGAGTGCCTTAGCTATTCAGCGGCGGGGCTCCTGTGAGGCGAATCCCGGCGTGGGCGAATTTGAGGAGCGTTAAACTCTTGACGGGGGAGCTTGCACAAAGTAGAGAAGAGGGGAGGAATAGTCGTTTAACAAATGACGACTTTCTTTGATGTTGAGTGGGGTCCACTAAGACGAACTTACCGCCTTCCCGGGAAAAGTGCCGATGGGGAGCGATGGAGCGGCGGGGTCCCTAAGGGCGAATTTCCGCCTTTTGGGTAAAGGTCACCGCTGATAGAGAGGCGATGGAGGCAGAGCTGGATGCGAGCGGCGACGCGCTTTTCAATTATGGTTATGGATGTTGTGTTTTTTAGCATAATATCTGTGGGAGCAAGCCCGAGGTTCCCAATGGAATGCGAGATCCCTCTGCCTGCTGCGGGACTTTTTCCTGGCCCCGTGCCCCCTAGTCGCCTCGGCCGCCACTCCTGCTTCAGACCCACGTTCTTTGACAGCGGGAGGGGTGATTCGGAGAAGCGGCAGCTAGGCCACAGGGGCACTCTTAGTTTGATCCCGATTGAAGCGAATGCCATTGCAAAATAGGGTTAGCGGGACTCCTATGGATTCGGTGTTTTGTCTTAAGACAATTCCCTTTTTGCTTTGTTAATTTTGGTTGGATATCATTTTGTATGCTTCAGTATTACACAACCCGGACTTCTTGCCCATTCTTGTTTATTGCACCATCCCGAGCTGCCCAAATAAATAGAGTTCCCGTTGTTTCTCATTTCAATTGACGGTAGACGTGATCTATCTTTGGCGAGCTTGATCGGTTCTGCTCACGGACTATAATTTGACCAGCTAGATGTGATCTATGCTAGGACGGGCATGTCAGTTTCCTGCACCACCCGGGCTTATAATATGACCAGCTAGACGTGATCTATGCTGGGTCGGGCAGGTCAATTTCTTGCGCTACCTGAGCTTATAATTTGACCAGCTAGATATGATCTATGCTGGGCTGGGCAGGTCAGTTTCCTGCGCCACCCGGGCTTATAATTTGACCAGCTAGACGTGATCTATGTGATGAGTGCAAAACTCATCTATGTTTTGAGTTCATTTCACATGCTATTTTGTGCATTTTATATCCATATTCATGTAAAACTCATAAAATTTCCTCTAAACTTGGTTTTGTAGGATTATTGATGAAAAGCAAGTGATTTGGCAAGAAATTAGCAATATATTTCCAAAAGAAGAGTCAACCAAGAGTCTCATAGCGCACCACTGGAAAGATGAATTTTTCTGTACCATATGGAACAACAAATGGTTCAAATTCCCTCATGGTTGCATTCTACATTCAAAGAGCTTTCCAACGAGTACTCACACGCCCAAATCCGAGTTAAAACGAAGAAGTTATGGCCCCGACAAGTTGGAGAAAAAAACCGATTGTTGTCGAAAATTGGTACTGACCAGAAAGCTTGGTCGCGACCCGAGAACTGTGTCGACTAGAATACTTGGTCGCGACCAGAAACATGTCGCGACCAGGAAATTGTGTCGCGACCAGCTTGCTGTGTCGCGACCAAAAATGCTGCAGAAACCTAAAAAAGGCCGAAAAGTGATATTTTGACCTAATTTCAAGCCCATTTCACCCTAGGACCATATATATACTCGTTTTTAGGTAAAAGCGAAATTAGGAAGATTGGAGAACCTCTCTCGTGTGGGGTTTCTCTCTCTAAACTACCATTTTCTAGTTTTCCTATACAGTTTTGATTTTTGTAGATCTTAGGAGGAATTTTTAAGCGGATTTTCTTTGTATTGAAAGAGACTTGGTCTTTGTATAACGAGATTCAGATTTTACTAATGTTCGAGATAAGATTGAAGCTAAAATGGATTTTCTCTCTCATAGGTTTTTCTCTCTCTAAAGCGCCCGTTTTTTAGTTTTGCTACATATTTTATTTTTAATAGATCTTAGAGTAGTTTTTAGAGCAGATTTTTATTTACATTGAAGAGATTTGATCTTGTATTCAATTTATTTCTTTTGTTGAGGCGAAGATTTAAGCTCAAATGGGTTTTTCTCTTCTTTCTCTTGATTTCTTTCTTCATTTTCTCTTACTTTTTGTTTGATTAGTGGTGATTGGAATCGATGTGGAACATTAAACACCCTTTAGGGTTGGGTTTAATTATTCGAGCATTGATTTTGAGTTTCGGTTATTTTATGGGTTTGAAAGCAGATTTATATAATTACAGTCTTGTTCGTATATAATGAAATGTTTGGAATATTAGTAGCTTATACCCAAGAGGCATATCTTTGCTCTACGATTTCGAGGGGCCTCTGGTAACCACAGAGATGGAGATTCTAAGAGTAAGAGCGGTAACTTAGGGGTATGTTAGACTAATATCTTGGAACTAATGAACTTTGAAAAATTACTTTGACAGATCACTAATTTACTCATGGTGTGAGGATTAATTAGATGATGTATCAATTTAGTTGATAAGAGGTTTCTCCTTAGTCTGATGAAAGGATCTTGATCCCATGTTAGCAAAGATCTAATCAAGGAGATAAAATTTTTTATTAGATTTGAAGGACGAGATACCAATTACATTGGAGAAGGCTTGCATTATCACGTGCTGTAGAGGCGAAATTGCGATCCACGAGAAATGGTTGTAGTATTGAAAAAGAAAACAATCAAATCTTAAAGAATTTTAATTTTACAAGTAGCTATTTAGACCCATTTGTCTGAAAGGAATATGGTGTGTTCAGATAGTGAAATGTATATAGTGTATGGAAATCCAAGCTATACTACATTGCTGCTTGGACAAATCGGCATTCAACTCCTGAATGTTCTTTGAGGAAATCTGTTGTTTGTAAATAATTATCCCCATCCTAAGCGACTTTCTTCATACCTTTTAGAATTAAGTAGTTGTTTATTTGGTAGATTTTAGGATTAGTTTTAAATCAGTTTTTGTTTCAATTAAATTGATTTTATTCCACATCCTATTTGAGGTGATCAAATTCCAATTAGAGAGAACCTCCAATCCTCATGGGTACGATATCTGGACTCCTAGAGTCCACTTTATTACTTGTATGACCCGTGCACTTGCGGAAAGGGGTTAGTGTTAATACTTTCATATCGGTTTTGAGTACATACTTTTGTTTCAAATCAGTTTTTGAGTATTTACCACATTCCTCCTTGACCATATTTTCACATATACATCTCTTGGTCTCGTCTGAGTTTTAGTGTAGATTCTTGCATTAGGCGGTTCACTTTCTCTCATTGGAAGTTGACATTTTGAAGAACGGTTGATTTGCTACTTTAGGCAATTTTTTTTATTTTTTTATATTTTTGGTTGTGAGTTGTTTCTTAGGTTTTTTTTAATTTTAAATTTTAAATTTTATTTTTTACTATTAGTATTTTGTACTTTCTTTTCTTTGTTTTCTTTTGTAGGTACTCATGGAGGGAATATTCAAGTGAAGATGGAATTGCCTCCATAGAAGCCAAAACTTGACTTCCTTGTTCATCTTTGAATCAAAAGAATTCGAGAATGACCCACTCATGGAACAAGAGTATTGCCTTATCAAGAACTCGCCCCCACATTTCAAAAAGAAAAAGAGTTGTTTCTTGCTAAGGAGCAGAATTTTAATTTCATGGATGAGAACAAGAAGATGAGTAGTCTTCATGAGCAGAAATTCCCAGATTTACATACCTTCCAAGTCAACACTAGTGCTAGATTGAAAAAAATAGAAGGTGAGTGGAGCGCATTGACACATTCAAGGATCAATTTTCTAGGACCTCTCCTAGTAATACTTTGAAAAATCCCATTGAATGCATGGATGCTCATTTGAGCAATGTGCAGAAATTTCATATACTGAAATCTGTGGAAGAAGGTGAAAATGAGCTGGAAATTGAGAACAAGACACTCCTAAACAACTTAGAGGATGAAGAGCCATTGAGTATGGATAAACTGAAGAGGAAATTCAAGTAATGGCTATTGAAAACATTTTGGTGAAGATTGACACATTCACTTTCCCCCATCGATTTTGTGACTTGGGGCATTGAAGGATCTACAAATTCTCAAATACTAAGGAGACCACTTCTTTCCTCCAAATAGCATGGATTGACATCAAGGGAGCTCACCTTGCTTGTGGGCGAGGAAAAGCAAGATTCAATCTTCACCAACTATTACCTTTGTGAGCAAGAAAGAGCCATGTGCAAAAGTGCACTTGACTTGCTTCAATCAAAAGACTGTGTTGAACAGTCCCCCTTAAGCAATGTGTTTACATCTACTTCACATAGGGAATTTGTTTTGGAAAGAGTAATGGCTGAACCGGCCCGTAATTAAAGGGATTTTGAGTTTATTTCTCCTCGTCAAAATCTGAAAGAAAGCATCCTTGATACGAATAGTTATGAAAGTGCTTTCCAAGATGAATGATTGGTCAAATGGGCTTACTAATCTTCATGGAGTCTAGTGAACCTAAAAGCGGGCAACTTCTTGGGAGGCAACCTAAGCTAGGTAATAAGGATTCTATCCTATCTTTTCTTTTTCTATTTTTTTAGTTATTTTTATTTGTTCTTCTGTTTTTTTATCTTTGGGATAGAAAATTCAGTGATGTTTCTAACTTTGTTAGTGTTTTGAATAAGATAAGTTTGAAGCTCAACATGTTGTCATGACTAGTTTGCAGAGCGAAGCGAAGTGGTTGATGTAATTGGTGCTTGAAGTGTGAAAAAATGGAGTGGAGATGTTCATCAAATTTCGGGTTTTGAGATGAAAAGAACCAAATTGAAGCCGAAATATAAAGTTGGAAGGTTCATGATCATGCTTGAGGAGGGGTGAAGACCAAAGAGAGATGAAGTTTAAAAGCATGAATGAAAGCATTAAGGGTTGCTATTGGAGAATTTTGAGAGAATATATAAGCATGAAGGGACTTTAAAGGA
The DNA here is from genome assembly GCA_016808115.1 of Tetrastigma voinierianum. Classification (NCBI taxonomy): domain Eukaryota; kingdom Viridiplantae; phylum Streptophyta; class Magnoliopsida; order Vitales; family Vitaceae; genus Tetrastigma; species Tetrastigma voinierianum. Next base: position 252,096 of record JAEQBH010006554.1, on the reverse strand, counting down.
TAACAAGTGATATGGGCGAGACAAGCAAAGGAGAACCTAAGGAGTCAAAAATCATCTGTGGACAACATTGAACATTCTGATTTTTCTGTATTGATTGAGGCTCCAAATGGCCTCAGCCCATGAGCATTCTACGTGAAAGGGCTTTCCAGAGTCATACGCATCGATTCCATTCAAAATGAAGGAGATATGAGTATAACAAGTTGGATAAAAAGCAGTCTTGACGAGAATTCTTGACATGACCAGCACCCGCAGTCACAACAGAAACTTCTTAACCCTTCAAACCCATTCTTCTTCTTCCTACTTTATACTCTATCTTACCATACTCTCCCTCCAATGCTTAACTTCTAACCACTTTCAAATTCATCTCCCCATCCTCAAATCCTAAATCACATTCCTCCCAATCCATCTCCATCATCTTCAAGCTTCAAAACCATCACAAACCCACAAACTTACCATTCTTGAACCCCAACTTTCCATCCATCATCAAGCATCAAAGAGGAGTTACAATGGAAGAATTTTTTGTTCTTGGTTGTTTGCTTTTAGGTTCTTTGTGGATCATTGTTGATTGTGGAGTGATTTGCATGTATTGAATAAGGTTTTGAAGAATCAAAACTCACTCATTTGAGGTGAAGGAAGTTGGTGCACACCAATGTTTGAGAAAATACAAAGCCACTTTCATGGCTCCAAAGAAGCAAGAGTATATCAAGGGGTAGTACGATGTCAATGTCTGAAAATCATCAAGGTTCCTATTCAAAGTGGCGAGAGACTACAAAGGGAGTTCACTTTTCCCAACTCTCTTTATTGCCCTTTTACTTTATTGCTTCATTTTTCTCATTGTTAGACATGGCAGGACAATATTTCATCTCAAAGTTTGGGGTGTTTATTTTGGTTAGTTTATCATGTCACACCCCGTGTTGCAAATGACAACTTTGAGGATGAAACTGAATTCTTTTACGGATAATGACTTTGTTTGATGCTTCAGCATCTCTTAGTTTGAGTATATTTTTTAGTTAGAGTTTACTGAGTTAATTGGGTTTTGCTTGGAGTTGTTATGATGTCAATAAGGACCATAAATGAACCCTTGATATGGAAAATATTAGAGATAATAGGACTTAATGCTTAATGAGTTATCTCTTTAATAAGCTATTTAGTCATTGGTTTCTCAAAATCCATGCATGTGGTCACTAAGTACCCTTGAAACGGTTTTGCTTAGGTTAGAAGGTTTATGAGAATCCATCTAATTTTGATCTCCATAGGTTCTAGAACTTGTTCTGTATAAACAGCGAAATCTGAAACAACAAACAATTGAAATGATATAGGCCATCCTTGGAAAGATTATTGCCTTCCAGCTAACCCTATTAATATGCATATGCATATTCCTCACAAATACCAATATGTTGAGCCTTAAGAGCCAAAATTACAATTTTATAAAAAAACCAAGCTTAGAGCCAATAACCTTCATATACATCCACTATCCTCAATAAAAAGAACCAAACTCACCCATAACATGAGGATTTGAACATAATTGAGAAATGTGGTGAGGAGCAAGTTTGGGGGACTTATTTTTCCATAGGAAAAATAACTCCAAATTAGTTGAAATGATTAAAGTTGAAAAAAAAAAAAAACAGAAAAATTTCCAAATTAGTAAAAGCAAAAATCTGATAAAAAAGTCAGGGAGGGTGAGTACAGCCTCGTCGCCTTCCTTCCCTAGAGTAAGTAAATCTAAGGGTGTCTCAACACCTAGTACCTAAGGCCCAGTTAGTGCAGAATATTGATTAAAGCTCGCTAAGGGTTGGTAGAAAGCTTAAGGGGATTAGACATTGCACCACTCTAATAACCTTGTCTTGAAGAAAAGGCTTCTTAGTGTTTGTTGAAAGAATGCAGAATTTGTGTAGAAAAGTGATGAGGAGTATGGAAGAAGGATGCACCTAAGCGATTTTGGGGTGTTTGAGAGTGTAACTATGCTGATGGTAAGAATCCTTGATGGAGTAAGATCATTAATGTAGAAAAATATATGTTTGGGTAGTTTTAGCCTAAAATGACTACTGACTCACCCTTACCCAAGCCTTACATTACAAACATAAAGACCTACTTGATCTTGAGAGTTGTGTGCCTACATTAGTGGAGAGTGATGAATCAAGCAGCCTATGGAACTAAATAGAATTATCTTGAGATCCAGCTTACTTATCTCAATTCTCCTTAAACTCATCTAGCTTGCAATTGTTTGGATAGGGGAAGACCACACATACACACACTAGTGAGAACCATGATCTAAATTTGTCTATTATGAGATTAATTCATTATTAAAATGAATAAATTATCTTGATCATATTCTCTATATTCCTTGTAAGGGTAATTATTGAGACACATATCACATACCCTTGAAAAAGCAATTACTCATTTTTGTTGTTAAATAAAAGAGGGTGAAATGAACTCTTACTCTTCCATTGCTTGAGGACAAGCAACTATTAACTTTTTTCTTTGCTTGAGGACAAGCAAAACTTCAAGTTGGAGGTGTTTGATGAGTGCAAAACTCATCTATGTTTTGATTCATTCCACATGCTATTTTGTGCATTTTATATCCATATTCATATAAAACTCATAAAATTTCCTCTAAACTTGGTTTGTAGGATTATTGATGAAAGCAAGTGATTTGGCAGAAATTAGCAATATTATATTTCCAAAGAAGAGTCAACCAAAGTCTCATAGCGCACACCACAGGAAATATGAATTTTTCTGTACCATATGGAACAACAAATGGTTCAAATTCCCTCATGGTTGCATTCTACATTCAAAGAGCTTTCCAGCAGTACTCACGCCCCGAATCAGGAGTTAAAGCAGAAGAAGTTATGACCTACGAACAAGTTGGAGAGAAGAAAAACCGATTGTTGTCTCGAATTAGTCGCGACCGAGAAAACTTGGTGCGACCGAAGTATGTCGCGACAGGGGGTATTGTACGACCGACTGGCGTGTCGCGACGAAAAATACTGCAAACCTAAAGGCCGAAAAGTGATATTTTGACCCTAATTTTCATTATTCACCCCTAGGACCATATATATATACTGTTTTTTAGGTAAAGAGGCAAGCGAAGATTGGAGAACCTCTCTCTCATGGGGTTTCTCTCTCTAAGCTAACCATTTTTCAGTTTTCTCTGATTTTGATTTTTTGTAGATCTTAAAGGAATTTTTAGCGATTTTCTTTGTATTGAAGAGACTTGGTCTTTGTATAACGAGATTGATTTCTTAATGTTCAGACAAAGATTGAAGCTAAAATCTGGATTTTCTCTCTCATGGGTTTTCTCTCTCTAAACTGCCCATTTTCTTAGTTTTTGCTGCAGATTTTTATTTTTAATAGATCTTAGAGTAGTTTTAGAGCAGATTTTTATTTCTATTGAAGAGATTTCGATTATTTGTATTCAATTTATTTCTTTGTTGAGCGAATTTAAGCTCAAATATGGGTTTTTCTCTTCTTTCTCTTGATTTCTTTCTTCATTTTCTTACTTTTGTTTGATTAGTGATGATTGGAATCGATGTGGAACATTAAACACCCCTCTGGGTTGGGGTTTGGTGTTGAACATTCAAATTTGCAGTTTTTAAGTTGTTTGTGGAGTTGGCGAATTTATATAATTGGTACTGTTCATATAATGAAATGTTTGGAATATTAGTAGCTTATACCCAAAAAAGAGCTGTATCTTTGCTCTGATTTCCAGGAGGCCCTCTTAGTGACACAGAGATGGAGATTCCTGAGAGTAGAGAGCGGTAACTTAGGGGTATGTTAGACTAATATCTTGGAACTAATGAACTTTGAAAAATTACTTTGTGAGATCCACTAATTTACTCATGGTGTAGTTAATTAGATGATGTATCAATTTAGTTGATAAGAGTTTCTCCTTAGTGCGATGAAAGGATCTTGATCCCATGTGTAGTCTAATCAAGGAGATAAAATTTTTTATTAGATTTGAAGGACGAGATACCAATTAGATTGGAGAAGGCTTGCATTATCACGTCTATGGGGGCAAGTGCCCCGATCCCGAGAAATGGATGTGAAGTCGTGAAAAAGAAAACAATCAAATCTTAAAGGTGCCAAATTTTACAAGTAGCTATTTGGACCCATTTTGTCTGAAAAGGAATATGGCGTGTTAGATAATAGTGAGTGTATGGTGTATGGAGAAATCGATATACTACGCTGCTCTTAGACAAATCCGACATTCAACTCACAAATGTTGCACTTTCAAGGGAAATGCAAAAATTTGTTTGTAAATAATTATCCCCATCCTAAGCGACTCTCTTCATACCTTTTAGAATTAAGTAGTTGTTTATTTGGTAGATTTTTAGGATTAGTTTAAATGGAGTTTTGTTTCAATTAAGTCTGTTCCACATCTTATTTGATCGCAAATAGTGAAGAACCCTTATGTCGGGGTGATCAAATTCCAATTAGAAGAACCTCAATCCTCGTGGAGTACGATATCCGGACTCCTAGAGTCCACTTTATTACTTGTATGACTCGTGCACTTGCGGAAAAGGGGTTGAGTGTTGAAGTAATACTTTTCATATCGGTTTTTGAGTACACTTTTGTTTCAAATCAGTTTTTTTTAGTATTTACCACATTCCTCCCGCCGATATATTTTCACATATACATCTCTTGGTCTCCTTACACTATCTTTGTGGTAGTCGGTTTCACCGTGCCACCCGGACTTATAATTTGACGGCTAGGCGTGATCTATTCTTTGGACCCGGACATGTCGATTTCCTTCCCGGGCTTATAATTTGACCAGTATCATTGATATCTTGGATCGGCGGTCGAGTTTCTTGCGCCACGGGGTTATAATTTGACGGTATCGTGATCTATCTTTGGCGCGAGCCAGTCAGTTCCTACCGGACTTATAATTTGACCCGACTAGGCGTGATCTATCTTGGGTCGAACATATTAGTTTTCTCGCCACCGGACGTATAATTGACAGTAGGAGTGATACATCTTTGCGTGAGTGGTCAGTCTTACGCCACGGGACTTATAATTTGACGGCTAGGGTGATCTATGTTGGGCGGAGCAGGTCGTTTCTTCGCCCACCCGGACATAATTTGACTAGCTAGATGCGATCTATCTTTGAGTCGGGCGAGTCAGTTTCTGCGCCACGGGACTTATAATTTGACCATCCGGATGTGATACATCTTTGGTAGAAGCGGATCAGTTTCTGCGTACCGGACTTATAATTTGACTAGCTAGATGGCAGTCTATCTTTGGCGAGCCCAGTCAGTTTCCCGCCACCGGACTTATAATTTGACCAGTATAGATGTGATCTATGCTGGGCCGAGCAAGTCAGTTTCCTACGCCACCCGGACTTTGGATTTGACCAGCCATATGTGATCTATGTTGAGTCGGGCAGGTTAGTTTCACGCCACGGAGAAACATAATTTGACCCTGACGGATCTTGATCTATGTTGTGTCGGGCGGTCGGTTTCTGTGCGGGATATAATTTGACCCGGTATAGATGTGATCTATCTTGGGCGGGTATGTTAATTTCATGCTGGCTACCGGACTTTGGAATTGACTGACCATGTGATGTATCTTTGAAATTTGGGCGAGTTAAGTTGGTTTCTGCGCCACCCGGACTGGAATGACCAGCGGATGTGATATATCTTTGGTAGGCGGTCGGTTCTTGCACCACGGACTTTTAAGTTGACCCGGTTAGATGTTGTCTATCTGGGCCCGGACATGTCATTTTGCGCCCGTCGGACACATAATGGGCTGCTGAAGATTGATAGGGATATTATTTTAAAGAAGCTTTAATGATAATAACTCTTCTAGGTTCACGGATTTCCTCCGTCCCGAATGCAAAAGCCCCAGTCAACATGACTGCAACTCCTTCTTGTTCCTCCTTCTTCTCTTTTGCCTTGGCCAATGGAGGGATTTATCTTAGCGATTGGATCAAGTTGCATGACATTGCGTGCCGCTGAAGAATCGGATATGGAATGGGGATCGGGGAGGCTCCCCAGGTGACAGGCCATTGGGCCGATCGTGAACCAAGCTCTTACCAATCGTCGGTGAGACTTTTTGTTCGAGTTCCCACAGGTGGCGCAGTGCAGTCTCTTAAATCCTCAAAGGTCGGTGATCGTCGGGCATCCATCGGTCGTTTTAACTATGAAACAAACAAGAAGAAAGGCGGTGGTGTTAGTCATCCTCAGATGGCTAAATTCGACTTTGCGAAGAGCGTCGGAGCAATAAGTGGTGATATGGAATGTCGTACCTTATTTGGTGTGATTCTGAGTCACATGGAGGGAGATAGAGGACCCGCCATTCACAGGGAGTGATCGATTTCCTCCCATAATGGTGGGAGAAAGTTAGGGTGCGTTTGCTCCTTTTTCGGGAAGGTTATGTAAGAGTGGGCGATTTCCTCCCATAACGGTAGGAGAAAGTTAGGAGAAGTTGGCTCCCTTTTCGGGAAGGCTGACTTGTTCTCCTTTTCATGCAACCGTTTTATCGAATGGGAGGGTGTGCCTCTTTAACGGAGGAAATGCTAAGTCCTATGAAGGCATATCCTTTCGATTATGGAGGGTGGTAGCGACGGCATATTCGCGAGTCGCGCGGGGAGGGGCTCGGGCGAAGGCGTCGGGTAATTAAGTGTGTCGGGAGAAGATGCGTTCGGGCTCAAGGCGTCGGCGCGGTGAGGGAGTGTGACGTCCAGTGGGCCCATGGTCTTACTCGTTGTTTTAGGTTGGCTGGTTTTTGGTTTGGGCTTAGCCCGGGTTTTAGGGTTGGGCACATTAAATTAGACTGAGGAAGATAGGCCCGGGCCATAGTACTCACGAGTTATGTAATGTAATGGCCATTACATGGCTTGCTTGTGTGTGGCATTGCTTGATCATAGAATGACATGTTGAATGTGAATGTTGATATATGTTTGCATGAAATGATTATGGAAGTCATATGCAGGTGATGTTATTGTCCATGTGGCATTCATTGTGCATGTAGCATGAGTTACATGTAATGGCATTGCATTGCATTTGTCTGAGGACGCCATGACATAGGTGTGAGTGCATGGTAGAAATCGACACTGTGTTTGGTGTTCGATGGTATGTCGTGAGTACATGGTAGATCGACATTGTGTTTGGTATTCGATGGTGGGCTCGGTAACGGGACAACGTCCAAAATGAGTCTCACGGTCGCATAAAAGAAAAAGGTAATGAAAAATACGTGTGTTGGGCTTTGCAAGAAGGGATAGATACCCCCTCGGGTGAAAAACCCGGTAGTTGTGGTTAGACATTATCACCGACAGTGAAAGCTAAATAAAAAATGTTGGGAAAGGCATGTGTGATCTTAGGTGGCAAATCAAGTAGCCCACAAATGCATAAACATACGGGATTTTATTAAATAAATGAACATTGGAGGTTTGTCCAATGGGTTATGAGTTTTAAAAACAAAAAAAAGAAAGTTTTGGAAAAAGGGTCATTGGATTAAACATCAATGACGGTTTTTTTCACACTTGGCGTATCGTGTGTGAAATTCGGTGAGGACTCGGGACATAGAAACGGAGTGGAGTCCACATTCTCATCCATGGCATGTATACATTTGAGTAGGAATGTATATGTTTTTACTTGAATGTGTGAAATAGCATTGCATGTGCACTTATGTGTGGAGTAGCCCTTGTAGGATTTATTTTCCTCTTGGGTGTTGCTCTGCATCGTGGACCATATTTAGTGCAATTGGTACACTTAAACGTGGCGCTCCTTCGAGGCCGTGATTTTGAAGGAAGCTAGGATGTGGCTTTGATAAATATTTTTGTAAAGTACATATTAAACAATGGTTTTAATATATATTACGTATAAATGTTGTAATAAACTCTTATGGATATTAATGATATAGTTGTATATTGTGGATGGACAAATGACCGTATGTGGTCATTACTACTTCTGTTGAGGCATGGATGGGTCGTGGATATCTTTGATATATAAGTTGTATATTGGGTATTTCCTGAACAAATGAGGCTGTCAGATTTTGTGAAAATATGGATCTTGATAAATGGGGCCTGTGAGTGTAGTGTCGGGTTACCAATCCTGAGGAATTCACGGGTTGAGTTATTAACGGGACCATACGAGTTTTGGGCGTCGCCAGTTATGCATTTATCATTGTAAAAAGAACACATATTAGAAAGGAGGAGAAAAAAATGGTGTGTTGTAGAAAAAACCTTAATCCCTTATTTATTTTAAGTGTTCTGTTTGGCAGACCCGAAAATTCAAGGCCCTGTCCAATAAGGGCAAATGTCAATTTCGGTAAAAATCCGAAATTTATTCTCTAGATCTCGGATGATAGAGCTGATTTATTTGTTGGAATCATGCCATGAAATCTAGCTACCACGTCGAATTTCGAGAGACGGTCGGAATTTACGTTTTCAGGCGACGAGATGTCGGGTCTTAGTAAAATGATATTTGATGTGACCTGAGTCACATATAACATCTCACTCATGTGACATAAGTTGCGTGAGTGAAATGACTAGGAACGAGACGGTCGAGATGAGTGCGAAATGTAATCCCAGGGAGTTTGAAGGCATTAGGTGAATAATTAAATGATAATAAGACAAATTAGCCAATAATGGCCTTCTTCCTTAAGAAGCCAAAGGGAAAAAGGTGGGAGAGAGGGGTGTGAGATGCAGTGGCTATGGATGGTTCGTTTTTAGAGAGAGCAGGAGTGGCTTCTCTCTAGGTTCTGGCGATCAGCCAGTCGAATTCTTTAGACAGAAGGAAGTCGCTCGCGCGGTGAGGCTGCAGTGGAGCTCGGTTTTGAGTTTAATATGGCTTCAGTGAAGTGAGGTTAATCCTCTTGAGGTTCTGGCTTTGTTTGAGTGTTTTTATGATGTTCGGTTGGTTTGTTGCCTGCAGTATTTGATCGTGCAAATCTTGGAACTAATTAATTATCAAATCTGAAGCCCATATGTCGATGCAGCAATGTGTCATTGTCTTGGATGGTTATTTCATAAATTATGAAATAAATTATGTGTTGGTTTGTATGAGGCCAGAAATGGCCAAGAAATTCGGGTTCACAAAGTGAACCGATGATTGGATGATTGGTCGTGAACAATAACCAGGGTTTAAGCTATTCACATGGACCGATATTCCACGAAATAAATTTTGTGAAATAATGTGTTTGGTTGATTAATTGAGTGAATTCTTAGTGGTTGTTAATTGCTTGAAAGTGCGAGAAATTTAATTTTGGTGTGATGGATTGTGAATTATGTATTTGTGTGACAAAGTGTAACAATGTATTAAGTATTATATATATTTCAAAATGCGTTATATAAATTGTATTGGAATTATTAATGCGTTGTATGTTTGTACAGAACAATAGGGTAGTGCATGAGGTGGATAATAAGGGAAGTGTTTAGGAGGGTTGATATAATAATCATAATTGTAGATGTGTCCATTACAATGTCGGGTAGTCATATAGATATGATAATCAGTCATTGATTGTCTCATTAGGAGGGTTATCCCACTAATTAAAATGATTGTAGTTGATTCCACTACAAATGCTGAAGGGTAGATCCACGGTTAAAAACAAATACCTTTGTTTTTAGTATTTCTGTGTAAACTTGAAGCAGTGTGAGAGAGTGATGAGGCTTTGGGAATGGGTTGGTCATTAGACATTCCAAGTAGGATCAATTTGCTTGAATGTGTGTTTCTTTAGACATTGCATATGCGTAGGTGGGAGTAACTTGAATTTAGGGTGATTAAACATTAGTCATTCATGTCGAGGAATTATAGTGTGGCCCCCCAGTGGGAGCGCCACGAAGAGGCGTCATCTTAGAGGTGATTTGAAGAAATAGGGTTGTGGCTTTGATGTTTAGTGGATACATGTATTAAATTTTAGATTTAATATATGTTTGTATAAAGTAATTCCTTAACTCTTGGCCCAATATAGTTGGGATTTATTTGGATGATGTGGTTTATGAACCGAAAGGTCGTTTTCTTTGTGTATATATCTTTACGATGTTGATTGGAGCGTGTTTTGTATTTGGTAAGAACAACCGTATAGGGGCTCTGCGATTACGTGAATAGTGTCGGTCGCGACGTTGCTGAGTATTCAGCGAGTTGACGGAGTAGTCAGCGGACCAAGGATTTGGGGCGATGTATTTGTTTATTCTGATATTTTATTTTTCATCACATCTTATTATGATTAATATATTTTATTAGAATTTAAATTAATGAATAGTTTGTTAAATACTAATATTATTAAATTAGTAGACTTTAAGTTGATTTATTTTAGTCCATAATTTTGAGTTATCTGTGTTTCTATCCATTTATGGTTATGACTAGTTTGAATCAATGAAAATCACCTATTGTTTAAAAAAAACAAAAACAAATCTTTTTCAAAATAAAAGAAAAAGAAAAATCATAAATTAAAATACATGTTACGAACCATATTTTTCAAGTCTTATGCTTTGTCTTTTCTATTTCGAAAATTACATTTTTGTAGAGTCTATCTTTAAGAATTCGTGCATCATTAATGTATTTGACTCATTGTAAAGCAAATCCAATCATCTTATTTATATATATATAAATAAAAAGAAAAAATAATCTGAACATCTGTTGATAAATAAGTGGGGACCAATATAAAGATCCAACGGCTGGAAATGAACGTGGTGGTCCAAAGCCAGTACAATTAAGGGTCAGAAATGACGCCATATTTGGGCAGACACAATGAACGTCAGAAGCGACACGTGGACCAGTACTTTTTGGAAACTTTCCTATCTGGAAGTCTCTACTTGGCAAAGTTTTGGCCCAAAGTTCTGCTTTCACAATCACCCAAAGATAATTTTGAAAATTAAAATACAATATAATTTATTTATTTATTAATTAAATGAACATTGTTTTGTCTTTTGTAATACTGAACCTATGAGATTTGGAAGTAAACCCATCTAACATTTTCAAACATTAAACAGTCTGCTTTCATCTTGATGTTGAGTTCTGCAAAGCTATGATTAAAAAGTTTGTACTATTTACAATTATTTTTTATTATAAAAATAGTTGATATATAATTTCAAATGTTACAATCAGAGATTTTTATAAAAAATTTCACTTCTTTTTTTATATTTAGTGCTTTCATCTTGATGTTGAGTTCTGCAAAGCTATGATAAAAAGATTTGTACTATTTACAATTATTTTTTATTATAAAAATAGTTGATATATAATTTCAAATGTTACAATCAGAAATTTTTATAAAAAATTTCACATTTTTTATATTTAGTGATTTTTAAAAGAATCTCATTAAAATTAATTTTTTTCTAAAATAAAATAATTTTATTGATTCTTAATGTCGTAGTTCAGCATGCGCCCAATTCATTGTGATGGGCGTTCGATATTTAAATAGTAGGGCCTTGAGAGGGTCAGCAGTTCTAATTTCAAAGTGTGTAGCAACAAAAAAGCTCCCAACAAAATGTTAATCTAATCAAATATTAGTTAAATATAATCTTTTTATACATTTCTAACATAATAAATATAATGATCATTTCCCTAAGTAATAATAAAAGATAAAACAATTAAAAGTTAGTTTATTAATAAAATGGTTTTTGTAAACACTTTTTGTCTTTATTATTCATTTTTAAACAACAAAATCAGGTTATCTTCCATAAAAAAAGGGGAAAATAAATTAAAAGTTAGTTTTGAGAACATAATGAAAATAATTTCCAAAATGAAAACTTTTTGTGTAAGGATTTATATAAGAGTTTTGTTTGAAAATAATTTAAAATAGGAATCTGTCCCTAATTCATGCTAAGCCTTTAATATTTAATCCATTAACAATTAGTTAATTTCTAAACTATAAAAATTGCTCTTTGAATTTTAAAGTGACATATTGATTGGCAAAACATTGAATCCAAACAACATTGACAAGAAAAAAAACAACTTTAATTTTACAAACAACATTACTCTTTCATAATAACAATAGATGCAATACAATTGGCACATATTAGTTTCTTCTTGATCATCTCCTGTAAATAATGCTTCTCTTAACCCTTATGATCTTCTTCTGAATATTCTCTTCAATCATTGTTACCAACCATCGAGGCTTTCCAACCAAAAAAATGAACCCCCCAAGAGACAACCCAAATATCAATCCGAATCCATATCCCATCAACATGAACTTCCAATCAAATGTATTTTCAAACTCTGCATCTTCTTCTTTCGAAAGCTCTAGTGTTTCATCATTTTACATCTTTAATACCTTTGATGATGCGTAATCCACGAGTTCTCATAGTATGAATCATTTCCAAATGTGCCAAATTGATTACCTCGAGGTATAAATCCAATGAGATGGTTTTGAGAAAGATTTAGAAGCTTGAGAATGTCAGAGCTTGTTGAATTCTTGAGAATTTTCCGTAGTTGGTTTGAAGAAGGTCAAGATTAAGCGTCTTCAAATTTAAAAGATAATGGAATATGACCGGTAAGGTTGTTGTGGAGACAGTTGAGGCTACCGAAGTGAATTAAATTTGATGCGCTGCCCTGGAATCTCTCCTTGAAATTTATTGCTTTCGATAAATCAATTGTTGTGAACGTATTTAAGATTTTCCTGAAATTCGATCTCTAACCCTTTTATTGTCATATCACGGAATCTTGATAATAATGCCCTCCCATGTATTTTCTTGTCATATTTCCTTCATACATATTCATTGTTGCTTTCAAAACACGAATCATTAGGTAGTGATCGCCATCAAAATCATTGTGAGGAAGATCAATGATTCTTAGGCTCATGAATGGAGATTTGATTTTGGAAAACCCTATGTGACCATGGAAATGATTAGAGCGTAAAACAAGAACTTGTAACTTTGGAAGACCTCCCAACCAATGGGGAAACATATCATTTATCTTGTTATTTAAGTGCAGAATTTGAGTTATAGTCGAGTAAAAATTACTAGGCCCTCCAATTGATTACCGTTGAAATCAAGAGTCCTGATAGAATTGCCCTTCAAAAATGCTTGAGGAAGGGTGCCATGAAATTGATTCCTTCTTAAATTCAAAACAAAGAGTTCTTTGCTAAAATTTCCCAAACAATGAGGAAGGCGTACCACTCAGAGTTGTTATGAGACATGTCGAGAATTTACATGGAAGGCTCATTTGCAAATCAGCCGGTGAGATTTCTCCACTCAGTTTGTTATGGGAGACTAAAAAGGAAAGTATAGAATTTGGAGGAGTTGGAAGTGGCCCTTGCAGCAAGTTGGAACGAAGATCTAGAATTTGCACACTTGACCATGGAGGAATCTCAAACCCACTTATGGAATTATAAGAGAGTTTCAATAAGCTTAATGTATCTTTTCCCATGTTCCACGACAATATTCCACTAATGGTATTGTTTGAAAGGTCTATAATCTCAATGTTGGGTAACATGGAGTTGGAATGGATAGACATAGTCAACGAGAGCATGTTGTTTGAAAGATCAAGGTGATAAAGATTTCTAAGTTTTTCAAACTTGCTTGTCTCCAAAACCCCACTCAAGCTATTTGTAGAAAGATTAAGATATGTAAGGTTCACAAGTTCAAATATTGAACTTGGAATTGACCCATGTAACTCATTCATACTCAAATCAATTCTCTCCAATGAATGAAATTGAAATTCACCAATACAACCAGTGAATTTGTTATGACTGAGATCTAATTCTACCAAAGATCGCAGAGTATACAACCAATATGGTATGTCCCGTTTAACAAGTTATACTCTAAGCTCACGTAGGATAGACTTGAAAACCCATTTACAGGAGAAGGAATGACTCCTTCTAGGTGATTATAAGAGAAGTCTATTAAATCAAGGTTTGTTAGATTTCCAATTGATGGTGGAATCTGACCACTGAAATTGTTTATGGAAAGGTCTAATGAAATCAAATTTCTAAGGTTGTCAAAAACATTTGGAATTTTACCACTAAAATGATTCCCTTGGAGACTTAAGAGAGTTATTTGTGTAAGGTTCTCTAGTGAAGCAGGGATTGATCCTGAGAACTCGAAATTGTTGAGATCTAAAGCCTGCAAAGACTTTAGATTTCCTACTGAAGCTGGGATCGGCCCCCAGAACTCACAATCGAAGAGATGCAAAGTCTGTAAAGACTTTAGATTGCCAAATGAAGTTGGAAGCTCTCCACTGAAATTTGTGGATGATAAATCCAATTCTATAAGGGAATTGTTCTCACTGAATCTTGGGAAGTTTCCACTGAGATACTCGTTTCCATATAAGTAGAGAAGCTCGAGTTTCGGAAGATGAATGTCGTTGTCAGGGAATTCCCCATGCAATCCACATACGGAGAGATCTAGGGATATCAAAGAAGACCGATTTAGCAAGGAATTAGGAAAAACTGAAAAGATGGATATACCTCGGAGGTGAAGCTTCTGCAACTTGGTTAAATTTTGAACCAGAGAATCGAAGCCATGCGGGCCAAATTCTAAGTCATGTAGGGCAAATTCTACCTCATCCCAATCCTGAGAGAGATCAAGTGAAACCAAGTTGGAGAGGTGAGAGATTTCTTGTGAAATTAGGCCTGAAAGTAGAGAGTTAGAAAGGTTGAGATGCGTCAAGCTTGAGAACCGACTAAACCCATCTAAAACAGAGGACCCACTGAAGTCATTGAAAGCAAGGTTGAGGCTTTGGAGATGAGGAAAGAGGAAGAGGGTAGAGTTGGAATGGATGGTTCCAGAGAGCCAACTGCAGCTGAGGTCGAGCTTAATCACATAGCCAGTGACCAAATCACAAGTGACCCCATCCCATGCGCAGCAATCACTACCCTCCTTCCAATACTCTGTTTTCGGATAAGAAGGGAGATGAAATGATTCGAAGTAATCGGAATGAGATTTCTTAATGGAAAATGATTTCTTAAGGTGGAGAAGAGCAAGGCTCTGGCCATGAGGGCAGATTTTGGGTACTTGGAATTAGAAAGAGAAGCCCGGAAGAAGAAGAAGCTGAGAGAATGAGAGGAAGAATAGAAAACAAAGCAGGAGGTGTTTAGACATCTTTCTTTCGAAAGAAATTGAGATCAGATGAGAGAAATGGTGGTGAGAAACACTCCAATTTATAGACAAATGATTCACTGCAGAGAACTTGTTCGAAATATCAAAAATAAAATTAGACTTTTTGTTGTTTCTAATTTCCAACCTGCAAATCAAGAAAGCAATAACATCAATTGAAAGTTAGGAACATTTTAATGATAATTTTTCTCAAATATTCATTTATTTAAAAAATCTTCCCCCTTTGGATAAAAAAAATATATGAAAATGATTAAAATTAAAATAAACATAAAAATTTTGGTAACTTTAAAAATGAAAGAAAAATAAGCTGTGGCCTTTTTGTAGAGTGGTTAATGCCGTCGGCTTGAGTGGAATCTGAAAGTGGATGTCGGGTTACCCAAATAAACAGAAAAATCGGGCGAGTAAACTTTTATGCAGGGGCTCTGATTCTAACACTGCGTATGGCGCAATAAACGATCCGATATATGCGATATATATGCTCCGGATATATCCGATATGCATTACCAACTATGATCGACTATATATATTACTTGAATTCTGAGGTACAATATTTTCACTCTTCATAAATAATATAATAAAGCTTGAAATAGTTAATACGTATGCTTGTCAATAATGCGTGCGGCTTTCTTCTAGAACTCCGGCCTCAGGACGAACCGTCTCCTCGCGCGCTCACCGTACTGTGAAAGGGATCCGGCGGGGTGAGCTAAAGCTTCGATGGGAGAAGCCGCACAAATGGAGTCTTCGCGCTTTAAGTGCGGTCTGTGTTGATGCTTAGCTGGCGTGGCCAATGTGATCACTGCAGATATGCACGCGGTAGCTTCGAATCAGGAGTCCTCACCGACTCTCTCACACTCGCTGGCCTTGTATGAGAATTATTGTGTTATTAGTGAGCCAATATAGATGAATATATCTGATTAGGTAGCTCAGACGATTGATATATATTGTGGTTGTGGTACCCTCCCAGGTGAATATATCAAGCCCCGGGCGCTCAGAAGCGGTTGATATATTATTTAGTTTGGGCCCTCGATGAATATATATATGTTGGGCATTTCCGGCGGTTGATATATTTGGACTGGACTACCCTCAGATGGTGCGTTTTTAGGCATTCTCACGGCAGATTTAATATTTTAAGTACATAGAACGCTTTTCGCCACAGACTCATCTCATGCGCAATTCACATAGTCCTAGGATGTCCAGTGCATATGGAATGCATGTATACCAATTCAATCTGATCTAAATGCATATCTGTAGATATATAAGCATGAATATATTCGTAAAAATTAAATCGCACAAATATGTTATGTAATTTATAAATTTTGTTGCCAAAAATTAGGCTCCGCTTGGCAATGTCGAAACACAAGCGGTCCGATTAAATTCTTGCTTGAAACGTGATTTTAAGAAGGAAATACGTTTTCTTGGGTCACTATTCTAGGAACTGGTAAAAATACTTTAGGGGTTTCTTGTTCCCGAAACACTCAAATTAATCTGGTTCATGTTTTGAACGCATTTCCGCAGACCACTCATAGGCACCGAAATCTGGCAATCACGTGATTGAGCCACTACACCCATTTTCATACCCACACGGCCATGGAGGCTGACTCTGGCTGCTCCATTGAACTCAAAAAATTGTATTAATTAGGTCCATGTTTTGGGGCCAGATCCAACTGACACTAATAAAACGATATTTCAAACGTTAATATTAAAAATGGGAATAAAAGTAGGAGAAAATCTGCGCCGAGGAGTTTGAAGAAACTCCGATCGAGTCCGCAGCGTAGCTTACATCCCGATAAGAACATTTCTCATGCTACCTTCACGAAGAGCGCCCGACGGTCGGATGCGTATTTTAGAGGATTTCTCTCTAGGAAAAAACACAAAATGGCTATTGGACGCCACCATTTCTGCGTTTAAAGCGTTTTTTGTTCTTGCTTTTTAACATTGGAGAAACTATTTGTGTAGCGGTTTAGTCGTTTAGTGACTTAACAACTTCATTAATGACGTTTCGTCCTGCTTCCGATTTGATGTTCGGCATTGCGCGGTGATCGTTTTTCGTCGTTCTCTCTTCATCTGACATCGTGTAGTCACTTTGTTATATGTGTCTTTTCGTTGCGTCGAAAGCGATTCTGACACCGAGCCATGATGCCTCAAAAGCGTGTAAATTAGGCGTCTCGGAAAGAATGCAAGGGAATTTTCGTTTTAACTAGATTTCACGAGAGACGATTCCATGATGCAATCGGATTTAAATCGTAGAATACAGAGAATTAATTACAGACTTAACCGTAATTATAATTTTGTAATCGAAGTACGATTTCTTGCTTGACCAGAAATTGGAAATTTACCAGATGCTACAAATAACAACTCAAATTAGTTAAAGATTCATAAATTTTCAATTTTTAAAGAAAATTTAAAATTAAAAAAAATAAGTCAACAAACTCATCAATCATGAATTTATTTTATTTACTTGGGCATCAACCGTGATAAAAAACAAACCATGTGAGATCCTAATTCATTAAAACTCATTTTATATTATCTTTAATTTAAATTATCTAAGTAGTTTTAATTTTGTTTCTTATTGTCTTATTGCTTTGAAGTAAAAAAAACGTCTAATTGCTTTCTAATTTAAGAATATCATTTGTTCACTATTTTCTATTAATATTACTTATGCACCTAATAAAACCTTTTATATAATTTCTTATTTTGAAGCAAAGAAATATTAAAAATGAAATATATGAGATAAAATAAGTTTAGTATCAATTATTCTGTTTAATTTTCCAATATAAAACAAAAAAACTATAAATTAAATTATTCATATTTATATATTTTCAAATATTTCTTTGTAAAGTAATAAGTTTAATTCTTTCAAAATATCCTAAAGTATATTGTTAGTTTATATTGATATACGGGTAAGGGAGAATAATGTTAAGGTGCTATGAAACACCAAAAAGAATATAAAGTAGAAGCAAAATCCCTCAAATCATTAAAACATGTGACATCTCCAACAAATAATACAAACATGCCGTGGAATAGTGAACCCTTTATTAAGACAAAAATACCCCTCATACCAATGTGGTATTTTCGGAGACAAAAAACAATACTATGAGGATTTTAGGCTCAAAGAAAATTAACAATTCAAATTTTATAAAGTTTCATGCATTTTCAAATTTTCATTTTTTTAAAGATAAAAAGAAAATTAAACTTTTGCAAGTACATATAAAATTCAACATTCTGAATTAATGTGACTCATATCTTATTTACTATCTAAATTTTGGTACAAATACATAGAAATTTTTTCTTTAAAAAATATTATTGATAGATTTTGATTCATATAACAATGAACTCAAATCTAATCCCACCAACTTGAACTTAATGTAAGATTAGAAATATGAGCTATAGCCAATATGGGCATCAAAATCTACATCTTGAATTCCTCAATTAAACCATTAAGAGATTAAAGTGATACTTTTTCTTTTCCAAATTGATTGGTTAGGTAAATGACTTGATGTTTTTGATTTTGACTTCTATGAGCCAAAGAAAGTGACAAGTAAGGAGCTTGTGGCAAGGCAAAGAAATTTTCTATCTTAATCTGCCTTTGCAAAACTATTAATATCTTTTTCAATTTGACTAGTTAGATGTAGCTTATAGTAAATGAAGGCCAAGAAATTTTATTTTAAAGCATCTTTTACAAAAATAAAAAACAAACATACAAAAGCCACAAATCATCCTCCAAATCATCTACACTAAGTCTTCCGAGTCATTGATAAAAAGAAAATTAAATTTCATCTATCAACTTAAAGATAATGATTGACTACAACTAGAATAGTAGTAAACTTATCAAAAACTTGATCAATCAATCACATTAAGAATTCTAGTTATTTCAAAATATCCTAATTAAAGTATGTTGTTAGTTTATATTGATATACTTGTAATCTATAGTCACAAGTAATGTGACATGTAAATCTAGAAACGATTATGAAGATGTGTTAGGTTTGCCCCCAAAGTCCCACATAAGTTAAAGATAAGAAGGATTATGAATTAATAAGTGTTAAAATCATCCAATGGGTATGATGCCTTTTTGTGAATCAAAAAACAAAACCAACCATTAGGACCTAAGGTATAACAATGTAGAGAGGGATAAGTCCATTATGTTTCTACAAGTGGTATCAAAGCCAACAATATCATACTAAATGTGGAGAATGATATGTTCATTAGGTTTATAACAAATGGTATAAAAATAAAAATTATTTAAAGAGTAACATAAAATTAAATTTTATTCAAAAAAACATAAAATTAAATTTTGATTTCATTTAAATTAAAAAGAGTAGTGCTCCTACCGATACCAGTTTCCTTTTGAAATTCTAACCAATACTAAACTAGTGAATATTAAAAAGAGTAGTATTCCTATAGTACATCATGTTTCTTCTATCAAATTATATATATTGATCGATTGTTTTTCTATTATCTACTTTGCTTTTCATCCCCAAAATTATGTACCTTATCCACTTATATTCTTGGAAATCTTGTAGGTGTGTGTTTTTTTAATCAAAATTATATTACCTTATGATATTAAATATATTGCCCCTTTGAATTTGACTTCTATGAGGCAATAGAGTAATTTGTAAGGTTAGGAGTTTCTAACACGGTCAAAAACATCATGAATAGACATGAAGTTTTTGGAGTCATTATGTTATTATGTATTCCAATAGATTATTTATCACAATATTAGAATTGTGAACTCCTCAATCAAAACGTGAATAGATTAAATGGGATACTAGGTTTTTTTTTTAAATTAATTATATAAAAAGTAGGTAAACATTTATAACTTGATGAAACATATCACTAGACTTATAAATACGGCTATTCTAAGAGTTTGTGAGTCAGTCAAAGATGTTTTCCTCCCAAAACATTTATGATAAAATAAAAGTCATAAATTATCCTCCAAATTATCTGTTGAATCTTTTAAATAATTATATTTTGAAACATAAAAGTTATATTTGTTAGCTAAAAGATAATGATTTGCTATAAATTATATTACTATGAAACCTAGAACCTTGACACTTAAATTCTATACTAAGAGCATACAAATTATAAAATATTAGATTAAACATTTTATTTATTCTAAAGTAAGCTAATTATTGTATTTTTGTTAAGTTTAATATGGTATTAAAGAAATTATTTTAGAGGGAGTGCATTACGTTTAGTTATGTCAATATTGATATGTGCTTAATTAAACTAGATGAGATATAAAATCTTGTCATTATTAGGTAGAAGTGGAATCCATCAAGGCTCCATCACGAGGGAACATTTTTGTGGAAAAAGAGAGATGAGGATGGAATAAGACAAAAGCTTGACTTCTATGACTCAATAAAGTCATGAAAGAGTTTCTAAGGTTGGGGTTTCAACATGGTAAAATTAGGATATTATAGTTGCTTTTGATTTATGAAAAGTATTAAGTATATGAAAATATTAAGAAAAACGATGTTTCATATTTTGTTGTACGCCTTTTGAAAAATGTTTTAAAAGAAACAATGAAGAAATAAATTTTTTAAAAGGATCTTGTTTTGTTTTTAAAGGGATAAATTTATTGATTCATTATTAGTAATGAAATCTGTCATAAACCTTGAATCAAAAGTGTTAAAAGAAAGCTTTGGGGATGTCTTGTCAAGTTATTAAGCAAAATGATGAGGCTCATGACTCTGGCGTTTTGATAATAAAAGATACTTAGAATCACATAAGATTTGAATCATGCTTATCTTAATCCAGAATTTGATGACTCTATTTAGGATAGAACTTTACATGCAAAATCTGCGGCAGCAAAAAACATGAAGAAGTTAACTTGACAATGACACAATGCTTAGTAATAAGTCGTGCTCGCGCTGCCAGCAAGTCGGTAACAAAACATGTATGAGTTGAGTAGCAAATATGTATGATAAGTTAGGACAAAACATGTGCGAGCAAATTGAGCGACAAAACCATATAAGGAGTAGGAAACCAAAACATAAAACAAAGGCAAAAGCGTCTGGCACAAAATTGGTGTGGAATATTGAATTTATTGGAAGAAAACCGGATCTAGGGAAGAAAATGATGGAGATTGGTGATTTTAGGTGAGAATGGCCAAGAAATCGTCCTCGTCTCTGCCTTGAATGAAAAGGAAAACGAAAATGGAGGTAATGGTAGGGTTTTAGAGAAACGTAGGTTGTTTCCTATTTTATTTAAAAGAAACTTGTTAAAAACTTATTATATTATCAATTTTAAATTTCTGCATGTGGCTTTTTGAATTTAGTTTGTTAAATATATATATATATATATATATATATATATATATATATATATATATATATATATATATATATATATATATATATATATATATATATATATATATATATATATAAGAGAAAGAATTCATAATAACTAAATAAAAATAGAATTATTTAAGAGTAACATAAAATTAAATTTTGATTTCATTTAAATTAAAAAGAGACGTGTTCCTATAGTATATCGTGTTCCTTCTATCAAATCATATATATTGATTGATTATTTTTCTGTTATCCACTTACATTCTTGGATGTTTTGTAGGTGTGTATTTTTTCAATCAAAATTATATGACCTTATGATATTAAATATATTGTCCTTTTGAGCTTGACTTCTATATGAGTCAACAGAGTAAGTTGTAAGGCTAGGAGTTTCCAACACGGTAAAGTCTCTTTCATATGAAACATCATGAATATGCATGAAGTTTTTGGAGTCTTTGTTCTTCACAATTAGACATAAACTACTTACATGTATATTTTTTTTTTATATATGTTGATTAGACATTTTCAAAGAACACAAAGCTCCATGCTAGACCTAGAGAATTCCTAATAATTTGTCTTTTTATTAAAATATGAGAAAAAAAATATCATCGTTATGTCATTATGAATTTCAATAGATTATTTATTACAATATTAAAATTATGAACTCGTCAATCAGAATGTGAATAGATTAAAGGAACTACTTTTTTAAAATTAATTAAATAAAATATAGGTAAACATTTATAACTTGATGAAACATGTCTTTAGTTATGTTAGTATTGATATGTGCTTAAACTAGATGAGATCTAAAGGAAGAAGTGGAATCCATCTAAGGCTCCATCGTGAGGGAATATTTGTGTGGAAAAAGAGAGGCAGTGATGGAATAAGACAAAACTTGACTTCTATGACTCAATATATATATGGAATAATTTCTAAGTTAAGGGTTTCAGCTTGGTAAAATTAGGATATTAAAGTTTTGTTTGATTTATGAAAAGTATTAAGTATAGGAAAATATTAAGAAAAATGATACTTTTTATATGTTTTGTTGTCTTATGAAAAATCTCGAAGAAAATTAAATATAAATAAATCATTGAAAAACTCATATATATTTTAAACTATTTAATCTTTATATCTATGAATTAAAATAAATAAAATAGGTTTGAAGCAACAAATAAAAATAATATATTGAATCTAACTCTATTTTTATTTTTCATCATTTTTTCTTTCCTTATACTTTTCCTCTTTATTTTCTTTCCCTTATATTTTCCCTCAAATTTCTAAGAATCAAATATGGCCTACAATTAAAAAAAGGTACAACCTATGAACTCAAGGATATTATCTTAATACTCTTTTATTCCAATATCTTAATACTCTACGACTCTACTAGTTTTGCACTCATAATAAATGCAAACTTCTAGAATTAACTTAATGTTTAAACTCATGTGCCTCCTATCAATTCATATATATTGATTGATTACTTTTCTCTTATTTACTTTGCTTTTCCACCACAAAATTTTGTTCCTTTCAAATATAATGTCCCTTTGAGCTTGACTTCAAGGAGTCAATAGAGTAATTTTTAAGTTAAGAGTTTCCAACGGGGTAATGTCCATTTCATATGAAACATCTTGAATAGGCATGAAGTTTTGGAATTTTTCTTTTCCTTTAATTAGATATAAACTAATTATATATATGTGTGTGTGTAAATTTTTTTCATATATGTTGATTATATGTGCCCAAAAAATTAAAATTTTCAACTCCATTAGAAAATGTGGTTATAATTATATTCACTATGAATTTCACCAGACCATTTATCACAATATTAGGATTACAAAATAACTCTTTTGACAACCATAATCTATTTTTTGAACTCCCAATTTAGATCATAAATAGATGAAAGTGATACTAATTTTTCAAATTGACCAAGTAAAAGTAGGTAGTTAAATCATAAATAGATGAAAGTGATACTAATTGTTCAAATTGACCAAGTAAAATGTAGATCGACATTTATATCTTGATGATACTTGTCAATAGACTTTGACTTTGACGAGTCAAGAAAGTTATAACACTTACAAATATGATTAGTCTAAGAGTTTGTGACTTAGTTAAAGATGCTTTCTTAAAACATTGATTGCATTATAAAAAAAGTGTCCTTTAAAAAATTATCTTCAAGTCTTTTAAATAATTAATTAAAATCTAAAATGTATATTTGTTATCTTAAGAAATAAAGATCAACTAAGTACCAATTACATTAATATTAAACCTAAATTTTTAACAATTAAACTCTGTTATTAAAGCATAGAAGTGTAGTGCGCCAATAGGGGTTCGGTGTGGCCAGTTAGCCGCGGAAGGCTTTGTGGATGTCGGGCGACTCGACGCACACCATAGTGTCCTAGGGACTGTGATTTAATGAAAATCGGAAAGAGTTTCTTTTTATACGGGAGGCTGCCGTCTGATGTGTCTGAAAAGCACCATGGCAATGGCGATATATCTGATAGCCTCCTTTGGGTCAAATTATGAATGAAAGTGGCCCTAGCCCAGGACCCCTCCTCCACACTACATAATATACAGGGCTAGTTACCATAGTCCTTAAGAGTTTAATTATAGCACTCTTACAATTATTACAAATTAGAACAAGGTTGTTCCAAAGTAATTTTTAAAATTCTTTTTACACAAAATACAACCTAAAACTAGTTTGTTCCCAGCTTTTTTACAAAAATTAATTATAAGCCACAACCCAACTTTCTTCATAACTAGAGCCTTGGTAGGCATCGTCCACTTCACATCTTTCATGCTGGCAGGGTCCCGGCCCAGGAGTGCGTCTTTGTGAATTAGGCTCTATAGAGTACTCTGTGGCACCGGTCTCGAGGAATAAAAAATTTTAAATTTTTTTTTCCCAACGGATTGAAAACCGGATTCGGAAACCCATGTGTATAGTTTCCATGAACATTGTCAATAAACAGTAGCTCAAACATTGCACAACACGATTGCACGAGCTCTTGTAGACTGACTTCTGTCGTGACAAAGAACTGTAGCGGCCCGAGGGCTCGGCGATCTGTGAGGCGGGCACCGGGAGCCGTGTCGCGTCTTGGCGTGCCCACGATGCGCGAGGTGATCGTCTGCGTGGCATTGTCGCGATAGAGCATTCTCTGTCGCGAAAGAGAAAAACTTGGTTGCGACATAATCGCTCTGTCCTGGTCGCATGCTCAGTTGCGGAGTGCGGCGCTGCGCCGCTCTCATGAAAGCATCCCCAGTTCTGGCGTGCGCGAGACTATCCCCGGCTTAGCACAGGCGGATTTGTGACTTACATCACCAGGGGTCGTTGACAACCGAATCAGCTTTATGGAAGCTGTGGATATCGGTTATTACGATATCCACGCTTATTTGTCTCAATCTGACCAGAGAACTATTCCTGCATATTTAGTGCCCAAATATTGAAAATATATGACATCTTATTTAATCAACAGTCCATATATAGTCCTTTTGCTCTGACAAAAGGTATACATGAACTATATCGGCTCTCATCGTATGTGGTCGGCCGCTCTGGCCCCGGACTGTGCTTGAAAGGGGTCCTGACGGGAGTAGTAAAGCCCGGTAGTGATAATCTCAACGAGGGTTACTCCCACCTAAATGCACATGCAATAGCATCGTAAACATCGATCACATTTCATCTGATTTATACGACATTATATGAAATGTTGCGTGTCATGCATGAGATACGTCCGCCGTACTCATAGCGCGAGTCGCGACCGGTTTCGCCGAACTGGAATGCCAAGTGAAAAAACTAATCATCAGTGTTTCGACTTTGATATTTCGACTGATGGACAATACTCCAATCTTTAATTTATCAAATCATGATTTTCTTTTCTTTTGTGGGCCGTAGATTTTGGTTTTCACTTGCGGGGCATTTGCATGCCTTTAACATTTTCGCGGCTTTACATGCGGGGCCATGTCTAACTGAATAACATTTAGGACTTTCACCTGGGAGAGGATCTACCGACACTCCGTCAAAAACATGTAATTTATCATTTGATCAATTTACACTTCTATAGTCTCAACCTTAGACTTTGTCCCATTTTTAGCTCCACGACCCATTCAACACGATTGATATCAATACCATGCACCCCACAACCGACTCAGCGAGTGACCATGCATATGAAATGCATGACCCTTGATGCATTTTCCTTCATATTACATGTATATATGAGTGCTGCATGAAACATTAATACACTATGGACAATTATAATTTTTACATATAATTTACATCCATGCAATCCATGTTATTACTCAAATAACATATATTAACATGATTTTTACACACAACAGCATGTTATTTAATATTTTACAACAATAACACACAAAATGGCCCAAATCTCGAACCCATATAAAACAAGGCACATCTTGGTCCCTTCACGGTTCATCACGGTGTTGCGATACCCAAGCATACCGCAAAACCTGAAGACATCGGTCGAAAAAAAGCAAACCTTAGCACGGTCAGAAAGCTGTCCAAAATAGTCATGAAATTTCGACCTAGACTATTTGAGAGCATTCCTCGAAAATTCGATCGAGTGTCAATAGTCAAAAGTCGACCAGAAGCTATTAAGCAGTCCCAGAAATTCTAAAAATTCCTACACTCGGTCAAAAAATTAGGAATTTGAAATTTACGACCTTTCACGGCCTCTAAGCCAATCTACAGCCATTAAATGACCTTTAGGCTAGAAATAACACAAGTAGGGAAAATTTCCTACCTCATTGGGTTGTGAAACTCGAGATTTTGAGCACTACAGCGTGGCCCTCAACTAAATAAATCAACTTTGCCTTCGACCCCGACGAAACTACGATCAATTTAAGTAGTCACGAGAAAGCGAAGAAGAAATAAAAAAATAAAATTCTCTCTATCTCTCACGTTCCCACTTAGTGGATTCGAATATTCCTTTTATCTCTTTTTATTATTATTATTATTATTTTGGATACATGGTTCATGCTATTCATTGAATCGTTTCACCCGAAACAATTTATTTCTTTTCAATTCACTTTATTTTAAATGAACTTAGCCCAAAGTCATTTCGACTTTGAATTTTGTTAAAATCTGTCACTGAAAAAATCCTTGTGGCTTATCACCCGGAAAATTGTAAAATATTCAGCTTGTCTCGAATTCGTGAAACTTACTGCAGGTCATTAGTTCAGCGAGAGGCAATTTAACGCTCCACTCGTTTTATTAATATATTGAGACCTATTCCTGCATATTTAATTCACAAATATACAAAATTATATGATATACTATTTAATCAATAGTCCATTTACAGTCCTTTTACAACAAAAATGTATACATGAACTATATTTGACTCTCATCCCATATGCGGGTCAGCCACCTGCACTGGATCTATGCTTGAAAGGGGTCCCACGGCGAGGTGACAACTGTAGTGTCTATACCGGTTTACTCACTAAAATGCAGCGTCACGATAGCGTAAATGAAACATCAATCACGTTTCATGCAATTTTATGCAACATTATATGAAATGTTCCGTTAATCATGCATGGTGCAACCCTCATGCTCACAACCTAAGTCCCGACCAACTCTCACACGGAATCTTAGGGTGTGAAACTAGTCATCGGTGTTTAACCCGATGACTCGACCTATTGGACAACCCTCGATCTTTAATTTATCAAATCATGATTTTCTTTTCTTTTTTGTGGGCCCACCCAGTTTTCGTGTTTTCACCGCCGGGGGCGCCACATGCCTTTCCAGCATTTTTGCAAACTTACATCGTGGAGATCATGTGTGACATTATGAATAAAATTTAGGTCTTTCTGCACAGGGGATCTGCCCGACTTACTCCTCCCAAAACATATGATTTATCGAACAGTCAATTTACACTTCCATGAGTCTTAACCTTGGACTCGTCCCATTTCGAGCTCACGACCCATTCCTGCGGTGAATACTCAATACATGCACCCACACTCGACTCGATGCGTGTGATCGTGCATATGAGATACATGATGCGATGCATTTTCCTTCATCAGTACATGTATATATGAGTGCTACATGAAACATTAATACACCATGGACAATTATAATTTTTACATATAATTTACATCCATGCAATCAACGTTAATACATCAAATAACATATATTAACATGATTTTTACACACAACAACATGTTATTTAATATGTTACAACAATAACATACAAAATGGCCCAAATCTCGGACCCATATAAAATAGGGCACCTCTTGGTCCCTTCATGGTTCATCACCGAATTATTGTGATACCAAAACACACCACAAAACCCGAAGACATCAGTCCCGGGATAAAAAACAAACCTCAACACAGTCCGAAAATGTTCGAAAACAATCCTAAAATTTCAGCCTAGACTGTTTGAAAACATTCTCGAAAATTCAGCCAAGACTGTTTGAAATTTACGGCCTTTCACGGCCTCTAAGCGATCTAGAAGCCATTAAATGACCTTTAAAATTTAGAAAATAACACAAGTAGGAAAATTTCTATAAGTGAGTTGTGAAACTCAAGATTTTGAGTACCTGGCGTAGCCCTATTGCGTGGACCAGCTTGCCTTACTGCCTCGGCGAAACCCTCGATCCAATTTCCGTAGATGCGAAAACGAAAGAAATAAAAAAAATAAAATTCTCTCTTTATCTCTCTCCACGCTTCCACCGTCCGTTCCGACCTTCCTTTTATCTCTTTTTATTATTATTATTATTATTATTATTATTATTATTATTATTATGTTGGATACATGGATTCATGTGCTTCATTAGGATCCGTTTACGCGAAACAATTTATTTCTTTTCGATTCACTTTATTTTAAATGAACTTAGCGAAGCCATTTCCGACTTAGAGATTTTCGTAAAATCTAGTCCACTTAAGTCATTGGCGAACATCGCGGGAAAATCGTGAAATATTCCGTTTGTCTCAAAATTCGATGAAACTTTTTTGGGTCACTAGATTTCGCAAAGGCAATTTAAGGATAAGAATTTCCGGTTTTCAACCGAAATTACCGTTTTACCATTTTTCAGAAAAAATTGATTTTTTCTCAGGTTTTACAGTTGCGCTCGTGACGCCCTACGCGCGTGCGCACACTCTCCCGACCAGAGCTCTCTCTCGCGACAGGGAGTCCAAAGTCTCTGTCACCACAGGAAACCAGAAATTTCTGTCGCGATAGAGAATTCTCTGTCACAACAGAGAATTCTCTATCACAACCGAGAAACCAAAATGGGCAGTAGCCCATTGTTTTTGTTCTTCTCTGCCTCTTCCAACTTTTTTTTTTTTTTTGCATTTCCTTCAATCCTACTGCCTCTATAAACTTTATAAAGACAGTAAAAGGTCCGGGAAATGTTAACACTGCACTGGAACAATCCTGAAACTAAGTTTCTATTATAAAACTTATTATTTACATATATGAAAACTGGACATTCAGTCCAGGATAATATAAAATAAATGAAAGAGCCACAACCCGACCTTTTTCACAATAAATCCTCATATGTGCTCACCTCTGGATGTGCAAACAGTACCTGAAATATATTTACCCACGACGAGGTGAGCAACGCCCAATAGAGAAATTTTCCTACAAGGGCTACTCCCCACCTAAAATGCACATGCAATGACATACACGTAACAAAACACATTCCCTATAGAAAATGCAGTCCTATATGGAATATTTCATGATATGAATGAGGTATGACTCTTCACACCCACAATCGACTCCCAACCGACTCCCTCACACTTGGAACACCAAGTGTGAAAATCCAATCATTGGTGTTTCACCCATGAACTTAACCCATTAGACCAACCTCCAATACTTATTTGAATTTTATCAAATCCCGTGTGTTATTTGTGAAATTGCGTATTTTAGTTTTCTGCCATGAAGCGTCGCACTCCTTCCCACACTTTACGGTCTTTCACCGGCTGATGGAAGATCATGTCCTAGCGCATGTAGATTTGGGTCTTTCACCACAGGGGGGGGGGGATCTACGGCTTGCTATACTTGACACACGTATATTTTATCTTTATTGTTTTACTGACCGTGAATCTCGATTTTTGACTTTGTCCCATTTCTGAGCTCACCACACATTCACCAAGAATGGTGAATCAACCATCACTATGCACCTGCACCCGAGTCGACGCGATGTACCCGTGCATATGAAATGTAGTATGCCACATATGTTACATGCATTATTTCCATTCATCATGTCAACACATCAAATGAGCATGCATTAACATAAAAATTCCGTGTACCGCATGTTATTCAATTATCAACAATAGCACACAAAAGTCCCTTGAATTGGGACCTTAATCCTACAAAGCACCACCAGGGCCTCGACATTCTGCGAAAAAAACAATAAAGTTTTTTTTTTTAACTCTGCTGCCCGCACTCCCATCGACGGCTCAGTTTGCACCAGGTGAGGTCGTGCCCCCAAGCCCTCGGCTGGGCGTGTGGCACCGCGGGACCGGGCGTGTGGTGCTGCACGGTCAGGCTTATGGAGGCGCGTGGCCTGGCGTGTGGCACAGCGCTGTCGGGCGTGTGGCGCAACGCTGCCGGGCGTTTGGCGTGGCCCAGCCGAGCGTGTGGCGCGGCGGGAGTGTGGCCATTCTTGCGGTTTGGGCGTGGTCTTAGAGCATTGGGTGTGTGGAGCCGCGTAGTCGGAAAGCCTGGAGCCACCCGGCCGACGTGTGGCACCGCGTTGTCTGGCGTGTCGTATGGTGCGACCGGGCGTGTTGCATAGTGTGGTCGGGCGTGTCGCATGGTGAGGTCGGGAGGTGTCGTCTGCGTTTCGGTCGCTCGGTCGAACTGTCGCGCCTTTCGATTAACAGAGTGGTCGAGCATGTCACACCACGTGCATGTTACTGCCGATGTCGTCTTGGCGGCGGAGCCTGTTATTCTTGACTTCTGCGGTGTGTGTGTGGGTGGCTTTGCCCGTCTGTTTGGTCGCGACACAGAAAACACAGTCGCGACCCGCTTGTGTGCCAGGAGACATCGGTTTTACGCACGGAGTTTTGGGTATCCATTTTGGTCTCGAACATTTCCACCATCGATCCCAAAATTTTGGGAATGAACACCAAGGCCATTCACAACCCCGTGGAACCAAAACCATGCCATGAGATGGCTTTTAAGCTAGGAATAAAAACCGAGCAGGAAGAATCCCCTACCTCTTTGAGTTTGTCGAAACTCCCCGATTCTGGTCTCTACTCGAAGCTCTTGCTATGGGGATCGACTTTTTATCTTGCTCTGACGAGGGCCAAAGGTTGGATCTCTGAGAAATCTAGAGAGAAGAAGGAGCCTCTCTCTCCTCTTCTCTTCTTCTCTTTCCTTCTCTCTCCCTCTCTTTTCCCTCCCTCTACCGGTTTGGTCAAACTTGCTCAAGTGGGATGTCCTCCCTTGCCATGTGTCACCCTCTCATTGGCTCTCTTTGGATTTCCCTTATCCACTTATCCCAAACTTTGAATTTCCATCATCTTAGGTCACCATGGCCACCCCTTGGACTTTTTTACTTTTCCCCTTCATTTGACACATGGCTCAATGCTAGCCATCAAACAAATTCTGAAGTGCACTCGTTACCCTCGGTGCCTCAGCATTGAAATTCCGGTAGCTTAGGAATTCGATGAGGTAGCTAGATTTCACGAGACGATTCCAACGGTAAAGTGATTCGTTTAAAGGCCAAGTAGGTGTTCGGAATCAACAAAATTTATATCCTAGGATTCCTACTTCTGACATAGCAAAGCT
The DNA here is from genome assembly GCA_016808115.1 of Tetrastigma voinierianum. Taxonomy (NCBI): domain Eukaryota; kingdom Viridiplantae; phylum Streptophyta; class Magnoliopsida; order Vitales; family Vitaceae; genus Tetrastigma; species Tetrastigma voinierianum. The sequence continues at coordinate 221,080 of JAEQBH010006554.1, read as the reverse complement.
ACTGCAGTATAGTGGCTCTAGGGTCGAACACGAGATGGTTTTCTTCGTGAGAGAAGGTACGAGTGCATTGAAAATGGTGTTTTCGTTGGATTTTTAGGGTTTGTGAAAAGCAGTGTGTGAATGGTTGGCGAAAATAACTTGAAGTAAAAAGTTAGAAAGGAATTCATGAAGTCTCGGGCCCACTTAGGGCAGGGTTAAGTTAGCAGAACTGTCCTCGGGTCTTTTTCCTCGCGTTGGGGAGGTTGACCTATAGTCATTTCTGATGAATACACATTTGAGCAATAATTATAGTAGAATTTAGCACATCTAAATCACAATTTACCCACATTTGGCATAAGGATAGGTACTTTTAATTTCTTCTATGTTTTTAGACTTGTACGAGTCTTTCGGGTTAAAGCGTAAGTATGAGATATATGTCCCGGGAAGTAATATGAAGCACACTGCGGATGCGGGCGAACAATTGTGAAGTCTCGGGAACTCCGTGTCACAAAGGCTGCAGAGGATCAAGTGTCTTGGTACATCATTCATGTGTACCCGATCTACGCCTTATAAAGTGGCGATGGGCCGCGTTATCTTAGAGTCTGGCTCTGAATGTGTGCCGGTACATGTCTCCGGCAATTGATAGTGGTGAAATTGTACTGGTACATCACTAATGTGTACCGGTACATACTGCACATCAGAGTGCGAGATTTGTCGAGAACTTCGATACGTGCGCGGTACTCTTGTCAACGAACCAAAATGGGAAAATCACATTGGAGGGGGGTATAAAAGCAAGAGGACACAAGTAATAGGCAGTTTTTTGACTTCTAGGGTTTAGGTTTTGAAAGGGAAGAGTTTTTTTCCCCATTTTTGAGTTGAAGTGTAGATCGATTTAAAGTTCTTCTCTATTGGAAGCTTTAGATTGACGTTTGTAATCTTCGGCCAGAAATAATTATCTTGTTTTAAATCCTAATATCACATTCGTCATTATCGATTTTACAAGTGGTCGATTTCCAAAAGATCTTGTTTTTATGATTAATCGCTCTTTAATTATAATTGTTCTTGTAAGTTTATGGAGTTCTAAACCCTTCTTGCTGGGAATCCGCGGGAAACTCACCTGGTGAGTATAGTCCCTCGATTCCTCTTTTGATCTTGATGGATTGTGTAATATTAATCACTTGTGCGAGAAAAGTTGTAAATCCTTAGTTGGGCATATTCTTGACAGCGTGTTAACCGAGATATCCTCGGTACCGATTAGTAGCGATCATGAATGCAAGCTAAGGGTTCGTATTAGTGAGAACAAGTGTTTGAAGTGATACTCGATCATCTCTATTTTTCGAAGAGCATTTAAAGATAAATCCTCGCCAAGACCATTTATCAATGGTTTCCTAGATGAGTTTATAAAATAAGAGGTGGGACTTACATGATCGGGAGTGGTGGAACCCTAAAAATCCCAACAATTGTCTTTCTGGCTTGATCAAACCCGATCAACCATCCGGTCAACCCGACACAGCCTTACAATTCTCTTTTAAATCATACCACTTATTGGAGAATAGCTCCCGTTGATTAATAAAATCGAGACCACTCCTGTGAAATGACACATGGAATACCACGAGTATTACAATCTTTGGACAAGCTGTGATTCCTACGGCTTGGGCGAATTAGGCATACTAATCGGGGCGAAGCATTTTTAGCGCCGTTGCGAGTGGCGACTAACGAGTTGATCTGAAGAGGCTAGAGGTAATTTACGTTTACGAATTGCATTGCAAATCGATGCGATTCTCCATTTTCTTTATTTTGTTTTGTTTTAGTTAGAAATCTCGGTGGTTGTTTCTTGGACAAAGTAAGCGTAGTGCATGTCGGTTTGGGCTCATAGCGAACAGCCAGGCTAGTAAGAATAGTGCCTCTACCCAGAAACTCACGGGGGATCCGTAATAAGTCAAGTTTTCGGATAACATTTACCTCGAATGGATGCGTCCACGGGAATCGTGACATGTATTTGTGAAATACTCAAAGTTCACCTTCAACCCACAAGGATTCCATGAACCTCCATAACATGGAGGTGATGTTACACTTCCAATAATAACACCAATGAGAGGGGGAGGAAATGGTAACCTTCAGCAAAATCAATATAGAGTTCCCCCTGCTCCTTTGCTTGATGTGAAAGAACCCGCCGAGGAAATTCTACAACCTCGAAAGGACCCACGACCAATTCTTGTATTCACACTTAGGAAGAGAGGCCAATCAATTTCGTGAAGTGGGAAATGATCAGATCTTCTACGTATATCAAGGGTTTCGAATGCGAGAACCCTTACTCATTCATGAGGGCTTTGAGGATGTCTGCGGAGTGCATTCCTCTCCTTCCAGTTCACCCTCTCCACATAATCTTTGTTTGGTTTTATTTCCTTTGCTTTAAGGAGGAAGGCCAAAAATAAGTTTCCCATTCCCTTAAGCCCTAATTCGATCTTTGCGTGGGAAAACATGCGGGCAATTCCTCGATAAATTTTTTCCCTCACACTTGCGTACCAATGCCCTCATGCGAGCAATTCGAGAACTTTCTAAAAGCGGGTGAACCGCAGCGTGGTATGGGAAAGATATAGGATCTCCTCCATGCTATCCTCGTCATGGGTTGGATGTTGCTTGGACAAATTTGTGCATACTTTCATCAAGAGTTATCTCTAAGTAATAAACGGTACATCCTAATGATGTGCGGGAGAATTTTATGAAAAGTGCTAGGGAAGCAATTGACTTTTTTGACACTATAAGCAGGAGAATGCTCGAACTTGGGGAGACTAACACCTCTTTAGACCTTTGCTAAAGTGCAGCACATCGGCCCGAGTGTGAATCCACCACACAAATGATGAGTTGCAAGCCAAAATTGCCAATTTAACAAAGAAGTTAGAGGCCATAGAGATGAAAAAAAGGTGAGCAGAGGTAACTAGTGTGCCTCGATTACCCTCGGTACCAAATGGACCTAGAGTAGAGCCATGCATTATATGCGATGACCTACCCTTTCGACCATTAAGCGCTGAACCTTCCTCAAGTTAAGGGGAGCCATTCAAATAGAGCAAGCTAACGCCCATAACTACCAAAAGGAAACCTTTCAATTCCCCGTACTGCGAAACTTATAATCTGCAGGTGGGGCCGACATCCTAATTTTATTGGAGAAATGAGGAGGCCCGCATAATGCGCTAAACAACCAAGGCCCCATTATGAAACCAAGGTTTCCCAATTCAATTCCTCCATTTTAGGAATCCAAGGCCCCGAGGTTTTGAAACTCTAATCAAGGTCATCATCCACGAACGGGAATCAAAACTCACGACCTTATCAGCCTCCACACTTAGAAGTCTAGAGGATATAGTTACATAGTTTGCTCTGAAACCCAACGATCCACAAACACGGGAACTCGAACTGCTGAGATGATGTGAGATCGAGATAACTAAGTTAACCTCGTCTATAAGGTAACCTTCAACGGAGAAGAAACTTCCATCTCAACCCATCGAAACCCACGAATTAGCTTGATTGTGGAAGTTTAGGTTCAAGTGAGGGTACCTTTGAACACTGTAAGGCTGTCACTACCCTTCGAAGTGGTAAGGTAGTTGACAAAACCATTCCAACCAAGGAACCATCACAAGAGTCTCAAAGTGAATCGATTAGAGAAGATGAAATATCAGACAAGCCTCATGTCCCTAATACAAATGAATTTGATGATCACCCGGGAGGAGAGACAAGTCCCCACCCATATCCCTCCCGGCTCCATACCCACATAGATTGAGAGCACGAAAGAAAGTGAATAACCATTCGAGGAGATTTATGAAGTATTCAGACAAGTCAAAGCGAACATTCCACTTGTTAGATGCCATTAAAAGTCCATCATATGCTAAATTTCTGAAGGATTTATGCACGGTAAAAGCAGGCTAGGTGTCAACAGGGAGGCATTCATGGTAGACAATCTACTTCCTAATTCGAACAACTTGCCTCCAAAATACAAAGACCCAGGTAGTCCTACTATTTCTATAGTAGTAGGAAATTCAAAGTTGGGACATGCTTTAGTGGACTTAGGGGCAAGTGTTAATTTGTTGCCTTATTCAGTATATGTGGACCTAGGGTTAGGAGAATTAGGCTAGGCTTGATATCACCTCGATTAGTGAAGCCAGTAGTGTCAAAATTCCTAGGGGGGAATGAGTGAAGGATGTCTTGAGTACCAGTGGACAAATTTTACTTCCACTGTGGATTTTGTTGTCAGCGACTTCTGACCTGTGGTGAACCCCGAGGAACTCGAGTTCCAGAGTAATTCTTAATTAGGCCATTCTTGGCAAATTTGCTAATGCCATTATACATTGTAGGGGACTAATGACACTGCTCTATTTGGTAACATATTTGGTAATTTGAATATTTTCAATGTAATCAAGGGAATGGGGGATGAAGAAGATATTTGTGAAATTAACATGGTTGATTCCGTGGTACAAAAATGCCTGGATAATGTCTCACATGATGATCCTCTTAAGTCATGTTTGGTCAGCCCGAGTTGGAATGAGGAAGTGACCACATTGGAGTCAGAGTTTCTACACTCTATAATCGAGCATGAAGATGTATAGGAAGTTAATGGGTGGACACCTAAATTTGAAACTTTGCCACCAAATGAGGATAAGACATTGCCTTCTGAAGAGAGGCCACCTAAGCTTGAGCTAAAACCTTTACGACATCTCGAATATGCATTACTTAGGGAGGAGGACACTTTTCAGGTAATCATATCTTTCCTCCTTAGACTTGACTCAAACTCAGCTTTTGGAAATATTGAAAACCTGGAATTTGCTTTAGAAATTTGGGCCGATTGCAGATATTAAAGAGATTAGTCCTTGATGCGCGCACATAGAATTCATAGAAGAGGGATGTTAAAACTTCTAGGCAACCCGAGGCGATTAAACCCCCGAGTAATGAAAGAGGTGGTGAAAAGGAAGTTTTAAAACTTTTGGATCTTAGGGTTATTTACCCTATCGCGAGATAGTAAGTGGGTTAGTCTGACACAGGTAGTTCTAAAGTGCGAGTCGAGTAGTTACTTGATGAAAATAATGAGCTCATTCATTTGCTCGTGTCACTTCGAGGATGGAATGCATAGATTATAGGAAACTTAATGCGGGTACTAGGAAAGGCTGTTTCCTCTTCGGTTGTTGATCAAATGTTAGAGAGTTGCAGGGCATGAATTCTATTGTTTTCTTGATGGGTACTCAGGGTATAATCAAATTGAGATAGCTTTGGAAGATCAAGAAAAAACTACATTCACTTGCCCTTTTGGTACCTTCGCCTTTAGGAAAATGCCTTTTGGATTGTCACGTGCACACACGAACTCAACGATGCATGATGGGGAATCTTGATGACATGATAGAAATCATATTGGAAATGTCTTCATGGATGATTTCTCGGTTTGGTGACTTCGTTTAGAAATTTGTTTGAGAACTTCGCTGGGGTTTTTGGAAGTGTCGAGAAAAATCTTGTGTTAAATTGGGAAAAATGTCATTTCATGGTAACCTGAGGAATTGTGTAGGCCACATAGTATCAAAAATGGAGATCGAAGTTGATAAGGCCAAAGTTGAGCTGATTTCCCGACCTACCTGCTCTAAGTCATGTTTGAAGACATAAGGTCATTCTTGGGTCATGCTGGTTTCTATGAAGGTTTATAAAAGATTTTAGTGCTATAGCTCGGCCCTTATGTACTGCGCTAAAGATGTCCCTTTCACATGGTCACAAGCTTGTGACACTGCTTTTACTAAGCTCAAAAACATGCTAGTGTCACCACCAATCATGCGGTCCCCTAATTGGGACCTCCCATTTGAGATCATGTGCGACGCTAGTGATTATGCCATAGGGGGTGTTAGGACGGAGGAGGCTTAAAAGGCTTTTGTCATTTACTATGCCAGTAAGACACTAGACTATGCCCAGGCCAACTACACGACCACAGAAAAAGAGTTTCTAGCTGTTGTCTTTGCTCTAGAAAAATTTAGGTCATATATTGTTGGCTCCCCTGTAACCATTTTTACAGATCATGCAGCTTTGAAGTACTTGCTCTCTAGCGGGGATCTGAAACCAAGGTTAACTAGGTGGATTTTACTATGTCAAGAATTCAACTTGACCATTAAAGATAAAAAGGGGGTTGAGAATGTGGTTGTTGACCACTTATCTCGATTAGTTCCAAAATCTAACTCCCATGGAATACCCATAGGTGATAGCTTTCCTGATGAGCAACTCTTTGCTCTGGTTCATTACCCATGGTATGCTGACATTGTTAACTACCTAATGCTTGATTCGGTCAATGGACTTCTCAACGAAAAATTTTGACAGATATTAAGAAATACTATTTTGATGATAAGAGTATCTGTTTTAAATCTGGCCAGATCAAATAATGAGAAGATGTGTACTGATGATGGCGGTGAGGATTTAACTTTTGCCATTACAGGCTTTGTGGAGGACATTCTCTGCCGGCAGCCAGGACAAGATTTTGCAAGCTTGGTTTTATTGGCCCACTTTATTTAAAGATTGTTTTGATTTCTGTAAAACTTGTGCTCAATGCCAGCAACTAGGAGGGGTCACAAAACGAAACATGATGCCTCTTACCCCCGAATTCTAATTGTGAAATTTTTCTTGTTGGGAGTATCGACTTCATGGACCTTTTCCCACCTTCTTGTGGCTATCTTTACATCTTATTATCTGTTGACTCGTGTCTAAGTGGGTTGAGCATTAGCGGGCCAATGACCATAAGGTTGTTTGAAATTTATAAAGGAACATATTTTTTTTTTTTTTTTTTTTTTTTTTTTTTTTTTTTCTAGTTTTTTGGGACACCTCGTGCAATTATTAGTGATGGTGGACTCCACTTTTGCAATCGATCTTTTGAAAATCTGTTAAAAAAATGTGGAGTCACCCATAAAGTATCAACAGCTTACCACCCACAGACCCGATGGTCAAGGTAGGCTAATAATAGGAGATAAAACATATTTTAGAAAGGCAGTTTGCCGAATCGAAAAGATTGGTCACTCGTCTTCTGGAGTGCTCTTTAGGCCCCTGCAGTCTTGCCTTTAAAACTGTTCTTGAGTATGTCTCCTATAGAGCTAGTTTATGGCTAAGGCTTGCCATTTACTTGATGAAGATGGAACAGGGCTTCTTGAAATTTGTCGAACTTTTAATTACGATCTAACTTTCAGCGAGTAAGCAGCGAAACATGCAGCTAAATGAACTTGAAGCTGAGGAGAGAGTCGTATAAGCTCACGAATTTACAAGATGGCTTCAGAGTTATTCTATGACAAATCTATTGCCGGAAAACTTCGGGCAATCGGAAGATGCTTGCTATCTGACTCCGTTGCATACATTCAGGGAGCTCCGGCTCCCGTTGGGTAGCCCCATTCATCGTTAAGGTAGTTTAACCTGCGAATGGTAGAGATCGAAAATCGGACTTTGGAAAATCCTTCAAGTGAATGGCCAGCGCCTCAAACCATTCCTTGAGCATTTCAATCCTCAAAAGCACAGTGAAGTTTGTTGAATCACTTCTAAGCCCTCTGCAGCCTCAGTAACCTCATTCTCCACTTGTTGTATATAGTTTTGATTTTATTTTTGTTCTTGAGCTTTCTATTTTTATTGTTTTTACTTCATTTTCTTTTCAATAAAATAGAAAATAAAAATCGTGGGGCTCTTGTTTCTCTCTTGCCTCAAGCAGATTACATTGTGGGGTACCCTTAGTTTCTATCGTTGAGGACAATGCTTGTTTTACGTGTGGGGGTAGGTGTACCTTGGTTGAAGGCGTAACTATGCTCGTTATATGTTCGGTGGGTCAATTTTGAGAAATATGCCTCTTTTGAGTATTATGTTTCACACCCGCAATGTACATACCGCATGATTTCATTCACTCTCTACATCATCTTGTGCGTACATCTTAACAAGCATACCTGACAAACTTTGTTAGTCTTCGTGAGATTGTCCTTGTGCATTCTACCTTCTTGCCCACCCGAACCCGCAGTTATGGTCAAGTTTTCTTCGATCCTAACCTATTGTGCTTCCAATTGTGCATCACTTTAGCGGTCGTGGTAACTTCATGCATCCTAGTCTTTATGGAACATCTTACATAATTGGAAAATGATTAGAGGCCATTATTCCTTGCATACCTGTGGATTTGTAGTGTCTCATCCTTTGCACCCATTTTGAGCTTAAAGTTGTCAAGTTTATTCGAACCTTAGGAATCCGGATTTGTGGAACAGAAGTGGATCTTATGGAGAGATTGAAGGTATCCCAAGAATGAATTCACAGTGACTAAGAATCTCACGAATGCGATCAGTTATGGAATTTGAACAAGAGAAAAAGTGAACATCACGCAGCCAAAACCCAGGGATGAAAGCAGTTGGAAAGGTCAAAATGTATAGTGAACCCTTATTCCAAAGTGAAAAATATATATATATATATATTGAAAAATCGGTTGGGAACAAGTGTAAAGGTACAACCCCAGCGTGCCGGTGACTTCTTTTCGAAAACTTGACGATAAGAGCGGAAATGTATTGCACAGCGCAGCAACGTGTACGGTACGACTTATTTCAAAGTGGGCGTGGTGAGGGTATGCTAGGTACATCACTAATGTGTCTTAGGGTACACGATCCTTTGAGTGAAAGGGTCATTAATCCAAAAAAATTTGGCACCTCTTCACATTCCAAATGTTTTTTGACCTCCGCAGCTCAGCCACTGGCGTTTGCTTTCTCTCACCTGGCGTCTCGAGCTCGATTGATGCGGGGTTTCCATTGTCCGATTCAGGATTGTTTGTATGCGATCCCGATTCACGGAAGTGGTAGAAACTTCAGCTCCTTATTAGCATTGTTGGTTTCCTCTTGGTTACACATGGAGTTGTTTTGTTGGATTTGGTTTGGTAGTATTACATTGCTTGGTGGTTGGGAGTTCTGTTTGTCGGTATGGGCGGGGAGAATGTTATCTGATGTGCGGGGCCAGCCAGTCTTTGTTCGAACAGGTTTTGGGATATGATGATATATATCGGGCAATGCGGGCCAAGGTCTGTGCTGTCATTGCCATTTACATGGCGCGTTCAGAATATCGGAAAGGAAGGCATCCAGTCCTCACCTTGGATAGAAGTAGTGAAGAAGAGAAAATCGATGCCTCGACCCTAGTATTGAAAAGGGGAAGGGAAAACGGTGCATCTCTCTTGGAGAGAGTAAAGAGATTTTAAAAGCGGTAACCATGCGAAAGATAGAAGCGATATTTCACGGAAGGCTTCCGTCGAACCCGAAGAAAAATAGGCCTAATCCCGGTGCGATAGGGGTTTCCGCTGCGAGAGGGTGTTAAATTGGAGGCGTTTTTATATTCTCATCATCGGGGGTTATCCGGGAGCGGGACCTTCTGCGCCGTTACTGCGAGATCGCGGATACTTGCCTTGATGATTGAGTTCTCCCATGGCTGAAGGAAAATCGTAGGTTGAAACCGTGTGGGAGCGGTGATGGGAGCGACCGTGTCACTCTCACGACTGGATGGCGCATGCCCTACATTATATTCGCCCTGATGCTTCGGATCGACCATATCCACTCAAGGCTATTCACGGAAGCCGATGCCCGAGTTGTTCTGCGAGGCTATGTGCACCGCCAGTGCCCGGCGAGTGGATTTGTGAAAAAGAGAATTCGTTCTGGAAAGCCAAATCGAATACGTGCACGATGAACAAGATCATTCACAATCAAATTAGGCGAAGGAGTATTGAAAGTCCCCGACCAGGCAGGTCGAGTTTTGTACGAGGTTATGGTAGGAAGGCGATTGACTATGCATTGATCCATATGGTCTTGATGAGGTTTGCTGATATTCGCGTGTGATCGGCATGTTCGTTCCTTCACTTGTGACTAGTATTGTAGAAGAAGCGGGGATGAGGGGAACAGTTAAAGAAAAGAGGTTGTTACCTAGGCTGGGGCTGATCACAAATAAGGCGAGGCCCGAGGCTAGAGAGCGACATCAGACCACGACCCTCGGTGCCTTCGGTGCACTTCTCAGGGATCACATCGTCAAACCCGGCTTCCATTGAGTACATTGCCATTGAAGAGGATGGAGGCGGCGGATAAAGGGATGGTTCAAGTGCGTGGGAAGCAAAAGCGCGGCTGGATCGGCGTGTTCGAGAAGCGAGAGTCACATTTTCGGGAGGCCGCGATGGCGGATGCTGCTCTCAGTTTAGAGGGAGTCGAAGGAATTAGATGACTGAAGCGGTGCATTCTCTTCAGCGAGAGGATGAGGATGATCTTTGCATAAGCTATATTTAGACTAGACTAGGGTGGTGTTGGCAGCGGGTAGTAGACCCGGCCATACGACACCCATTTTGATCTTTTACCTTTTCTTTTCATCAGCCTACGGTCGTTACAAACTATTAAGACCTCTTTGATTTCAGTTATGTTTGTTGTTTCTTCTGACATTATGCATAGTGGTTATGTGTTCCATGTTATATGATTGCTTACCATATATCGTTCCTCTGATTATTGCATAACTACCTTACATTTCTTAAAAGCCGCATAATCCTTGTTGAATAACTTGATTTTGTGTATTCTTTGTTATAATGTTCATTGTGTAAGAATGTGGTTGGTTTAAATGAGTCATGATGGTGCATACTAAAGTGGGTGAAATATTTTATTCCATGATTGCTATTTTGAGATTCTTGCAAAGCTCGGTACCTAGCGCCTTGTGGAGATTCATACCTAGTGGGTAGTTCTGATCTAAATCTTGCACAGGGGTAGCAAGATCACGGAATTGAAGTGTGATGAATACACATTTGGCTTGATAATTATAGTAAATTTAGCACATCTAAATCACAATTTACCCACATTTGGCATAAGGATAGGTACTTTTAATTTCTTCTATGTTTTTAGACTTGTGCAGGTCTTTCAGGTTTAAAACGTAAGTATACAAGGATGTATGTCCGGGAAGCCAATATGAAGCACTACGGATGCGGGCGAACAATTGAAGTCACCGGGAACTCCCGGCAATACAAAAGGGAAGCCTTAGAGGACCAAAGTGTACCGGTACATCATTCATGTACCGGTACACATATAAAAAAAGTGGCAGTGGGCACATTATGCAAATCTGACATAAATGTGTCTTAGGTACACATCTGAAAAGTCAACGATGGTGAAATTGTACCGTACATCACTAATGTGTACTGATTAGTGCCCTAGTGCTATTTTAGACCTATATTAGATAGGTTTTGAGTGCTTTTCTTGTAATCATATCATTGCTGCGATGAAGTGTTAGTCTTCTTAGTATCACTAATCATAGTTTAGAGAGGTTATTTGTGGTTGTTTTGCAGGTTTTTGCATACTTTGGGAGTTCAATATCGAGACATATGTTGAATCATGAAGATCGAACCCAATTGTCAGCCATCAAACAGACCAAAAATCAAAGAAATAATGAAGGCAAAGTGATGGAAATCAATGCAGAAGAGGAGCAGTAGGCAAAGCAGTGAAGAATCAGCAATTCCAGGGAATTTCGCTAAGATTGCGAAAATTTCGCTGGGATTGCGAAAATTTCGCAACCTTAGCGAAAATTTCGCAATCTTAGCGAAATTGTCAATTTTCGCTAGACCCAAAATTTTCGCTAAAGCACTATTCCTAGCGAAATTTTGCATTTTCGCTACTCACAAAAATTTCGCTAAGCTAGCAATTTCGCTAGCTAAGCGAGTACTGCTAGCAAGCGAAAATTCTTGAATTTCGCTATCTCTTGGTGATTTCGCTACTTAGCGAAATTTTATTACCCTAACTGAAATTTGTATGCCTTAAGCGAAATTCTTTGTGTCACACTTTATGATAATCTGGCCCGAGCTTCAATTTTGGTGTATTCACTCCACTTGTCCCTAAATTTAGCAGGTGTTAGGCTTTATGGTATTTTCATACATTGGGTGGCCTATATAAGCCCCCTCCCATTTGTAACCCTAAGCAACAAATTGAGGAAGCAATTTTTGGCAAGTTTTTATTTTTTTGTAAATATCTATCGTAGCTTTAGTTAGGGTTTTTCTTTTCTCTCTTCTCTCTCCTATTTCCCTTATTTTCTTGGCTGCCAAACACCCCTCTTGAGGATGACAACTCAAGAGATGCTTGGCTAAGCCTCTTTTCTTTGAGAGAGGAAGCTAGCTTGGTGGTGGGGCATATGCATGTTGTCCTCTTGTGTTAAAAGTTACAGGTACTGTGTTGAATAGCATTGAATGTTAGTGATTTGGCCAATACTTACCATGCTTTAGGATACAGTGTATACTTATTGCTAGATGCACTGTGGTTTTTTAGATGGTCTTTACGAGCCACTGAAATGATGTTTAATGTTAGGGTTTCAAACTGTAAAGGGCCATAGATGCATGTTATCTATGTTGACTCAAATAGGAGTTGATTTTAGGGTGAGGTTTGCTAGTTAAACATAGATCCGGTTGTGGCTTGGACTATAGGTTGCTTGTCATAACGAGGATAAAACCCGAGACACTTGTTTTGCCCCTAAATTTACCCAGTTAGTGACCTAAATCTTCAAAGTTAACTTTCACACATCACTTTCGGTTTTTACAATTTCGTGATTCAAACTACTTCCTTTGTTTTGAAACAAAATCGAAAAGTCGAATAGAAAGCCTTACCTTTTTACACTTATGCAAATCATTCCTAGGATGAAGCCCATCTGTGTTCGGCCTAGACCGCTATCTTGCGGTAGCTTGACTACGCGATAGGAAGGCTTTAGGTATATAATTTTGTTGATTCAGCTCAGCCTGCGTGGCACGAATCATGTACCGGTACATACGCATAGGTGAGATTTGTCAGGGAACTCGATGCATGCGCGAGGCACTCTTGTCAACGAACCAAAATGGAAAATCACATTGGGAGGGGGGGTATAAAGCAAGAGGGCACAAGTAATAGAGAGTTTTGACTTCTAGGGTTTAGGTTTTGAAGGGAAGAGTTTTTTTCTCCATTTTTGAGTTGAGTGTGTAGATCAGTTTAAGAGTTCTTCTCTGATGGAAGCTTTAGATTGAGTGTTTGTAATCTTTCGTGAAATAATTATCTTGTTTTAATCCTAATATCTCATTCGTCATTCTCGATTTACAAGTGGTCCCGATTTCAAAGATCTTGTTTTTATGATTAATCGCTCTTTAATTATAGATGTTGTTCTTGTAAGTTTTGTGGGTTACAAGCCCCTACTTCTGCAGGAATCCACGGGAAACTCACCACGATTAAGGTATAGTCCATAATTTCTCTTTTGATCTTCAATGGATTGTGTAATATTAATCACTTGTGCGAAGGATTGTAAATCCTTAGTTGGGCATATTCTTGACAATGTGTTGAGATATCCTCGGTACACGTTGTGCTTGATATGAATCTGTGGCTAAGGGTTCGTATTAGTGAGAACAAGTGTTTAGTATTACTCGATCATCTCTATTTTCCAAAAGAGCATTTAAAGATAAATCCTCCATCAAGACCATTTTATCAATGGTTCCTAGATGAGTTTATAAAATAAGAGGTGGGACACATGATCGGGGTAAGTGGAACCCCTAAAAATCGACAATTGTCTTTATTTTAAAGCAGTCAAACCCGATCAACCATCCGGTCCAACCCTGACCACAAACCTTACAATTCTCTTTTAAATCATACCACTTATTGGAGAATAGCTCCCAGTGATCAACAAAAATCGAGACCACTCCACAATGGAAATGACACGTGGAATACCACGGTATTACAATCTTTGGACAAGAAGCCCCAGCAGTTCCTACGCTTGGGAATAGAATTAGGCATACTAATCAGGACGAAGCAATTTCCCGAACCGGATCTTCATTTAGCTTTAAAACCTAAACCCTAAAAGTTTTCCTCTTGAAAAGATGGCATTCAATGAGCATAAATGTCCCCAATGGTGAGAACATATCTCAAAAACCTACCCTACAGTAACTAATAGGAGACAACTAATTGGGCATCAGTGGATCTAGTGAAAGTATCCACTGAACTAACATAAATACATGAAGGAGAGCATGCCTAGGAGATTTTAACCTAAGGTGAGAAGCAGGGACACAAATACCCTTAAATATGAACATGAAAAACATGAGAACATGCAGCTTGCTTCAAAACCAACACCCAATGGCCTTCCCCTTCAAGGATGAGGGGGGTTTAGCCGAGCATCCCTTGATTTGTCATCATCAAGGGGTGTTTGGCTACCAAGAAAATGCAAGAAAATAAGAGAAAGGGAGAGAAAATCACAAAACCAGTAGAGGGGAGGAAGCTTCGTGCCAACCTGATTGATTGATGGAGTGAAAGTTGATTTGATTACAAGCAGGACTGAGCTTATATAGGTGCTCAGTATAAGGAAATTACAAAAGTGTGCTAATGAACCAAAATTACATGAAGGGCAAACTTGTATAAAACCACAAAAAGATGGGTCAAAAAGCAGTCAACGGTGGGAGCTTGTGTTGCTAAATTTGCCAACTGCGAAAATTATAACCTTCGGGTTGCGAAAATTTAACTGCGAATTTGCGGGTGCAATTTTGCAACCCTGCAAAATCTCCATAGCCTACTTTCCCTTTCTTCTGCAATTTTGCTCCAAATTTCCTTTGATTCGATCATGCATCTTCGAATTCAGCTCGAGTTCATCGTGTTTGAATCAGATTGAAGATAACGAGGCATATGACCTCTTGAGCTGCAATAATGGGGCTCTGAAGTCGTTTAGTAGCCCAGGACTGATGTATCAATCGAGTTATCAAAGTCGATTAGTACACAAAAAGCACTTAAAACCTGCAATAAACAGGGCTCAAAATAGCACTATTTGGGTACTAACATGGCTCAATGCTAGCCCTCCAAACAAGTGCCAAGTGCCACTTGTTACCCTCAGTGCCTCGAAAAACATGAAATTCCGACTGACTTAGAATTCGACGAAATTCGACGAGGTAGCTAGATTTCGCGAGACGATTCCAACGGTGAAGTCCGTTTCATCATCTAAGATGCAGAAAATTTTCGGATTTTCAACTGAAATTACCGTTTTTTTTTTCAGAAAAATTGAATTCTTCTCGGGTTTTACATTCTTCTCTCCTTAAAAGATTTTCGTCTTGAAATTCCACACACATTCACATCAAATCACATGCATATGCAATGTACACAACCTCATGCATGTAAACTAGTCATTTAATTACTAAACGACTAAACCACGTACCTTCATCCTCAAATAAGAAGGGGTAGGTGGCCCGCATCGTGTCCTCATGCTCTCACGTTGCCTCCTCCATCCCTCGGTGTTGCCACATCACTCTCACTAGCCACACGGTCTTGCGTCGCAAAACCTGATCCCGGCTATCCATGATACGCATTGGTCCCTCTTCGAAGGTCCCATCTATGTCAACAACCATCTCTCCCCTATCGACTGCATGGGATAGATCTAGAGTATACTTCTGGAGTATACTTCCGGAGCATGGAGACGTGGGACACCTTATGGGCGACGATAAGCTCGTGGTAATGCCCAGTGATATCTGTGCACCACACCCTCTCAGTATCTCCAAGGGCTGATATATCTTGAAACCTTCTGGCCTTCCCAAATCAGAAATTAGTTGACTACCGTCAACCCACGGAAACACTCGTGAATGTCGGGTCATCTCTCACGAAAATCGGGCAGAGTCTCCTTTGTACGGGGAGCTCTGCCCCGAGACAAACCTATCTGACATCGACATCGGAAGATATATATGAATAAAAGCGGCCTCTGGGCCCATGCACAATACCCATCATCATACATCATCTATATATCATGTTTTCAAGAGTTAAAAGTTTACTCTTATACAACACATATTAAAATTCTAGAATTCTAATACATGTAATACATCATAAAACCCAAGCCACAACCCGGCTTCCTTCTAAAGCGGCCTCTATGATGAGCCGTCTCCTCGTGCACTCCCTATACTTGAAAATAATATCCCTCGACAGGGTGAACTAATGCTCAGTAGTGGAATCACCCTAATTGGGCTACTCTCCACCTAAATGCATATGCAATGCTCCAATAAAGAAACACATTCAAGCAATCGTGATCCTGTGAATGTCTACATGATCAACTCATATCACAGAGTCCTCACCGGCTCCTCACACTTACCCTAGGCACGTATGAGAAACCTTATTTTCAACAAAGATGTTTGTTTTTATTTGTGGACAACCCTCCGATATAAGTAGTGCACCGACTCCGATGTTATATTTAGTTGACTACCCTCCGATGTATATCAATTGGGCCAACTCCGACGATTGATATTTTATATGGACTACCCTTCGATAATTATTATTATTAGTCAACCCTCGAAGCTTGTTCTCTCAGAATCACCTCATGCACTCCTCTGCTCGTTACGAGGTGCCTAGTGCATATGGAATGCATGATGCCCAATTCAATGAATGTATATAACACATGTAAATATATAATAATGCATATATTCACATAATTAAATCACCTGAAAACATGTCATGTAATTTCACAATATATTTCACAAAAATTAGCTCACGTGGGCTATTAACAACCCTGAAGCAATTCTATTGAATTACTCAACCAAACACATTATTTCACAAAAATGAATTTGTGAACACTATTCATGTGAACAGTCAAAACCCTCAGGTTTACTGTTCACATCCATTCATCCAATCATCGGTTCACTTTGGGAACCCGAATTTCATGGCCATTTCCGGCCCTATGCACATCACAATACAATTTAAAGCATAATTTATGCCATTAACAACCCAAATAGCCCCTCACAGTTATGGACTGCACATATTGGGTTCAATAAATTCAAACAATTCGGTCCCAAGTTTTGGGACCGATCAAACGGTCATTCAAGGCCTCAAGCCAACCGAAACATTATAAAACACTTAAACAAAGTGTAAAACTCAAGTAGGATGAGACCCCTACCTCACGGAGTGTGTCGAAACTCCTTAAATCTGGTACCCACGTGAAGCCCTCGCTACGTAGAACCACTTTGCTTCTTATCCCGAAGAATTCCGACGGTCCCAACTCCCGGAATCTTAGAGAGAAGTTGCTCTCTCTCTAAAAATATCACAATCTGGACCTTCACTGCATCTCTCCCGTCTGCTACTGCCCCAATTTTTGTTCTTTTAATTTGTTTGGAGAAGGTCACTATTCATCATTTTGGCTTATTTTCATTAAAAATTTAAAAATGCCATCCATGTCCCTTCTCTTAGATTTTGACACGTGGCACAATTTCGGCCGTCCATTTCCATCATCTCTCTACTCATGCAACTTGTGTAACATGAGTACATGTTATATATGACTTTTGTCACACAAAAATCGTTTTATGACACGATGCGCGTGCCGGCTTGATGCAAATTTTGTGAAATTCGGCGTGTTAACTAGATTTTCAGAGACGATTCCAACGATTGAAATCACGTTTAGTCATCGAATCTAGAGAATAAATTTCGGATTTTTTATCGAGTACGATTTTGCCATTTTTAAGAAAATTGGATTTTCTCGGGTCTTACAATCTCCCCTCCTTAAAAGGAATTTAGATCCTGAGAAGTACGGACATCCATCACTCACATGCAATAGCGTGTACTCTACCATGCATGTAAACTCGTCATTTAATTATTAAACGACTAATCACGTACCTTCATCCCTAAACAAGAAGGGATAGGTTGCCCGCATCGTGTCCTCGCGCTCCCATGTGGACTCCTCCACTCCATAGTGTCGTCATAGCACTCTCACTAGCCTCACGGTCTTGCGTCGCAAAACCTGATCACGGCTATCCGCGCTGCTAGTCCCACTCCTCAAGGTTCCATGCATTATGCGACTGATCTCTCCCCAATCCACTACATGAAATTTGGATCACATACTTCGGAGCATGGAGACGTGAAATACCTCATGGACACCTGACATGCTTGGCGGTAAAGCCAACCGATACGCAACAGTGTCTACCCTCTCGAGTATCTCAAAAGGCCCAATGAATCTCGGCAATAATTTCCCTCACTTGCCAAACTTGACCACTCCTCTCTTAGGTATCACCTTCAAGAAGATGTGACCTCCAACCTTGAACTCTAAGGGTCAACGTCGTACATCTGCATAGCTATTCTGCCGGCTCTGAGCCGTGAGAAGACGATGTTGTATCAAGCTCACCTTCTCGGAGGTGTCTCTAATCAGATTAGGACCCGTGATGGAGTTCTCTCCCACCTCGGTCCGACATAACGGTGATCTACATGGCCTCCCATACAACGCCTCATATGGTGTAATTTGTATGCTTTCGCTGGTAACTGTGTTGTGAATGAATTCCACTAAGGGCAATTGCCCCTCTACCCTTATGACCCAGGACGCACGCTCGCAGCGTGTCTTCTAACACCTGTATATAATCCATACAACATGTAACCCTACACAACTCCTTCTTGGTGTGTAAATGCTGACCTTCCCAAGGTCACAATCGATAAAAATCTAATGGACCGTCAACCTAGTCCATGTCATGAATGACATCATATTAAGGCCTGTAGGCTCAACAACACCCAAATTCAATTTCCAAAGGTATCAAATCTCGAGTCACTCTTGACTCCTATCTACCCGACTCAGTCTACGTGATAGCCATGTAAGGTGTGTTTTCATCTCAAGTCACTCCCGAGCTCCATGCTTAAACTCTAAGTCTATGTGACTCTTGACCGTGTGTTTTCATCTCAGGCAACATAACTCTTCGGCTTGCCCAGAGCCTCTATATTATCTGAAATTTAGGATATCTCCACGGGTCTCTTACACCGAAGTCGAGATACCTCCGGAGTCTCTTACACCTAACTGGGATTCTCACGCCAGGATGCGACCCCCTTTTGCTTTGCCCGATACCTTTAATTACTCTTCATTTTCTGAATCGAACTATAGGTCTTCATTGGACGTAGTCCCCAAGACAAACTCAACCCACACTCACGAGAGTGGTGAATGGCTGCCGTGCTTTTGACTGGCAGTATTATCTTTGCAACATAATGATGCCATCTTTATGACTTTTTGTCGAGGTCGCTTGTGACAGGAATCCTCGGAGATCTCTCACTCATAATCGAGAGCTATCAGAGTCAACTCTCACTTGCATCCTGGGGAGAACATCTATAAAGCTTCTCTAAGGCCTCAACCTCTAAGTAAATCAGTAGTATCGGAGTACTTATAGCCAACCAAAAACTAAGATTGATGCGACAACCCGATGGTACAATCTGACTCATCATGTCAAACATGACATCAACAACCAATATCATCTACCCTGTTGGGTCACCGCAGCTTATTTCATTGCCTTTGATCTGTCCTGACCTGACCCACTCCTAGCCCCTACGACTACGTCGCACATTGGAAGTTCTTGTATAGCGGCGGCGGTTCCTCGAATAGGTACTAAGGTGTGGAGGAATGAACCATATACTCTCTTTGTTCTGACTAGCGGAATTGCGTTGTCCCGAGTCTTTGGGATCTTGTCTGCGGGTGCAATCGAGTCTCACATGCCCAATCCTAGCTGGTCTTGAAACTCGTGAGGCGGAAATATTACGCATAACACCGAGCTAGAAGAAGGCTGATCCTCACTCTTGCTACAGCGCCCACATCGAGAGTGCTCAGAGCATCCTCACGATCTCTCTCTATGGTCGAAGGCCAGTGTTGACCATGGAGTTCATGTCCCGTGGCGAAGTCCCTCTGATCACGCCCCGAATGGACAGCGACATTCCGAATCTCTGTAATACCCGACCAATCGAAACTCATTATCTGAGATTGACGGTACCCCAGTCTCTCTAACTCATCATGGCCTCAACCTTCTCCTAGATCTCTTGCCGCGCTTTGATGCCCGGCGCCGCGTGTCCCAAAAATCTCACCTCGATAAGCCAGAAACTCACTTATTGGAGCAGCGTATAGGCGATGGTCTACCGACACTTCCATCAGCATATGTCCTCCGTGATACCAAATTGCTCCGCTCGGCCCGGGAGTAGATTAAATATCATCCACGGAGGCTAGGCAAACTAATCTGGATGAGTTCGAATACCTAGCCATGAGATCCATGAATACCAGGCGCGTCGTGTTCAATCCAAAGGGCATCACCGTAAACTCAAAGTGCCTGCGTCTCTAAGTTGTCTTAAAGGATATCATCTCCAACTCTCGGTACGATGGTAACCCGGTCGAAGGTCTATCTTGGAGTAGACTAGCGCTCCTCTCAGCGATGCACATTTGTGGCGAGAACGATGATAAATCGCCAGGCGAGAATGGGTGGTTGGCGGATAAGCAACCACTGTTCAGCGTACGTAGTCAATACGATCCAAGGTCTTATCCTTCTTCGCCAAATAGAGCCAGGAGCGCCCCATGGTGAGTGCTCGGTCCTAATAAACCACTTGTCCAGTAGCTCCTGTGGCCCGGATTAGAGTTCTGCAACTCGAATGGTGCCATCTATCTTAGTCATAGAGATGGGTGAAATACTAGGGTGTAGCTTCGATGCGAAGTCTACAACCCTCTATGGAGGTAGTCCAGGTAGCTCATCTGGAAAACATCCTGTACTCGCGCACCAATACTCTGAGGTAGATCTAAAATTAAGTCTCTCCTCGATCCTCCCCAGGAATTGGCAGCTAATGACACCTTCTTGTCACGACACTGAACTGCGTAGTGAACTATACGGGGTAAAAGTCATGCTTGTCTCCACTGAAATACCACCGCAGTACCGAATCCTGCTGTATGGCGGGTAACCCTCCTACTCTCACAGTGGCCAACAGCCACGTCAATTTGTCGACGATCATCCACAGGGATGACATCGAACTCGACATGTCTATGATCTCGAGGTCCACTTTGTGAGTAGAGTCGAGATATCGACCTTCGCAACCTCGACATATCATCCCTATTCTCGCCTAATCCCTAGGGAGAACTCACATACAAAGGCTCCTCCTAGGTCTCAACCTCTGAGCCAGTATCACAGCCTCTAAGTCTACAGAGGTCCTTGCATTCCACCATACTTGGGCCTCACCATAGGTAGACCTTGACTGGCCTAATCTTTGGTCGCGTTGGGGGTAATCTCCATGGTGCTCTGCGCTTCTCAACCTACACTGAACCAATGGTCTGCCACCATCGGGTCTCCTCCCCCTGTGAATGTCGGAGGGATGATGTGCTTTTAAACCTCACAGAGGTTACTAGGACCTCCGACTACACATGCTGGCTTATGTACGATGGCGGCCCGGCTGCCACGATACCTACGGCCTTAGCGAGGCTGCGATCAAATCTTGGTGGGTGGTCAAATGTCGGTGGTGCACGACCGGTACCTCGTGGGCGCCCTCTACGTCCTCGTCTCGACTAGCCATCTACATTTCAAATGGCGATTAAATACAATGCCGGTAACTCTACAGGCGTAAACATTTCGAGACACTATTCGCCTTTCGGAATATACAATTCATGTTTTACCTGTCCCGCATTTAAATGCAATGCGAGATAATTAATTCACATGCCAAATCAATTTTATACACAAAAATTTTATTTTCGAAAATTTCATTTTTCCAAAATTTTGTCTCATTTTATTTGATTTGATTTTATTATTATTATTATTATTATTATTTGAATTTTTTTTTTTGTTGAACACTGTTCATGAACAGTGCCCAAAAAGTGACTCAGGAACAATGTTGAGTCAAAAGTGGCCAGAACCGTAATGCGTAGCCCGCAGCTCAACTGCAGCGCCCGCGCAGGGCCGCGCCCGGGTCTCTCAGCGTGCGTGTCGT
Source organism: Tetrastigma voinierianum (assembly GCA_016808115.1). NCBI lineage: Eukaryota > Viridiplantae > Streptophyta > Magnoliopsida > Vitales > Vitaceae > Tetrastigma > Tetrastigma voinierianum. The sequence goes on along the minus strand of JAEQBH010006554.1, from coordinate 199,409 downwards.
CTTGACCAGTATGATGTCGGTGGGTGAGACCGGCCGTGTCGCGTCCTAAGGTCGGTGTGTCATGGGGCCCTTGGCTACCGTATCGTGGGCGTAGGAGCCGTGTCGTAGGCGCAGGCGCCCAGGTGTCTCGGGCGCGGGCGCCGTGTGGCGGCCCAGCCCGGCTGCGTGCCCGCGCGTCTGGGCTGCCGTGTCTGGGTTTGGGCGTGTTGTATTGTAACCTGATGACCTTTTCCTTGCCCTGTCTTGTACACCTGGGTGCCCAGTGCGATACAATCCCAGCCTCCTCAAGCTCTGCCTGTCACGATACAATTTATTATATTGTGACACCTTTTCCCCTTCCATCCTACCACCCCTGTCACAATACAATTGTTGTATTGTGACACTCTCTCTATGCGACCCGACCAACTTGACCTTTCCTCTTTGCAATACAAACCTTTTATTTACCAGCCCACACTTCAGCCATCTATTTGCCTAAGTTGCAATACAATTTCTACTATTGCAATACAATTTCTACCCATTGTACAAACAAAGGCCTAAGTCAAGATACAAAGCCTTCTATCCTGATACAATTTAGACGTATTTCAGTCGATCCTGCACCAAATTTTTTTTTCGTTTTTCATTTTTTTTTTCATCTATTGGAAACACCCAAAAACATATCCATTCATTTTTTTTTTCATCCAGTACACTAAATAATTTCATAAATATTTATTTTCTTCATTTTCTTTAGTTTTCCTCACTATAAAACCTTAGAAAATGATTTTCTTCATCTAATTTTTTTTTTTTTTAGAACATAAAAACAAATTTATAAAAATTTATTTTATTCTCAGTTTACCTTATAAAACCTCAGAAATAATTTTCTTCACCTCTAAACCAAATAAATTTTATAAAATTTATTTTATTAATTACGTTTTTCAGTTTTACTCGGCTGTAAAACTAAACTATTTCGACACAACAATGTGCTAATCACTAATACATCACTCACAACACATAACAATCAACATGTTATACACCTTTCACACATACATACAACCATTCATCAAAGCACACAGAAAACACACATGCAGTGTCCTAGTTTTGTTCCGTGCCTTCCTAGGTAATCTCAAACCTAAACCGAACATCAAATCACTCAAGTGGTGATGTTCTTACCCGACTATGGCCTAAGCCCAAATCCCCTCAAGCCCTAGGTAGGCGTATACCTAGGCTCTGATACCAAGTTGTGACACCCCTAATCCCGGGGGTCCGTTGACTACCCGTCAACCCTCGGAAACACTCGTGAATGTTGGGTGACCCGACCTCTCTCACGAAAATCGGGCAGAGTCTCATTTGTACGGGGAGCTCTACCCAAGAACAAACATGTCCCAACATCAACATCAGAAGATATATATGAATAAAAACGGCCTCCTGGGCCCATACTACAATACCCATCATCATATATCATCTATGTATCATGTTTTCAAGAGTTAAAAGTTTACTCTTATACAACACATATTAAAATTCTAGAATTCTAATACATGTAATACATCATAAAACCCAAGCCACAACCCAGCTTCCTTCTAAAGCGGCCTCTATGATGAGCCGTCTCCTTGTGCGCTCCACATTACAGAAAATAATATCCCTCGACAGGGTGAGCTAATGCTCAGTAGTGGAATCACCATAATTGGGCTACTCTCCACCTAAGTGCATATCTGATGCTCCGATGAAAACATACATTCAAGTAAATGCGTGATCCTACTTGAATGCGCAATCCTTCATATCCCGAGTCCTCACCGACTCCCTCACACTTGCCTAAGCCACGTATGAGAAACCTTATTTTCAACAAAGATGTTTGTTTTTATTTGTGGACAACCCTCCGATATAAGTAGTGGACCGACTCCGATGTTATATTTAGTGGACTACCCTCTGATGTATATCAATTGGGCCAACTCCGACGATTGATATTTTATATGGACTACCCTTCGATAATTATTATTATTAGTCAACCCTCCGAAACCGTTCTCTCAAGAATCACCTCATGCACTCACTCCTATCGTTCTAGGGTGCCCCAATGCATATGGAATGCATGATGTCAATTCCAATATAATGTATATAACACATGTAAATATATAATCATGCATATATTCACATAATTAAATCACACAAACATGTCATGTAATTTCACAATCCATTTCACAACAATTAGCTCACGTGGGCTAATTAACAATCACGAGCAATTCTATTTGAATTACTCAACCAAACACATTATTTCACAAAAATGAATTTGTGAACACTATTCATGTGAACAGTAAAACCCTTGGGTTTACTGTTCACGGCCACTCATCCAATCATCGGTTCACTTTGGGAACCTGAATTTCATGGCCATTTCCGGCCCTATGCACATCACAATACAATTTAAAGCATAATTTATGCCATTAATAACCCAAACAGCCCCTCACGGTTACGGACTGCACATATTAGGTTCAATAAATTCAAACAATTAGGTCCCAAATTTTGGGACCGATCAAACGGTCGTTCAAGGCCTCAAGCCAACCAAAACATTATAAAACACTTAAACAAAGTGTAAAACTCAAGTAGCATGAGACCTCTACCTCACGGAGTATGTCGAAATTCCTTAAATTTGGTACCCACACGAAGCCCTCGCTGCGTATAACCGCTTTGCTTCTTGTCCCGAAAAATTCCGACGGTCCGAACTCCCGGAATCTTAGAGAGAAGTTGCTCTCTCTCTAAAAGATCTAATCACGGACCTTCCACTTTGCATCTCTCCCGTGCGCTCTTTGCTACTAATTTTGTTCTTTTAATTTGTTTGGAGAAGGTCACTATTCATCATTTTGGCTTATTTTCATTAAAAATTTAAAAATGCCATCCATGTCCCTTCTCTTGGATTTTGACACGTGGCACAATTTCGGCCCTCCATTCCATCGTCTCTACTTCCATTACAACTTGTGTAACATGGTACATGTTATGTCATGACTTTGTCACATCAAAATCGTTTTATGACACCGATACACGATGCCTCGGCGGTGAATTAGTCTCGGTCGACGGTCGTCGTGTTAATTAGATTTTGCGAGACGATTCCAACGGTGAAATCCGTTTCATCATCCGAGATCTAGAGAATAAATTTCGGATTTTTATCGAAATTACGGTTTTGCCCTTTTTGAGAAAATTGGATTTTCTCGGGTCTTACACCTTCCCCCGCTTGCCGAACCTGACCACTCCTCTATTAGGCATCACCTTCAAGAAGACGTTATCACCCACCTCAAACTCTAGAGGTCGATGTCTTTTGTTAACGTCGCTCTTCTATCAACTTTGAGTAGTGAGAAGATGCTTCCATATCAGACTCACCTTCTCCGAGGTGTCTCTAATCATATTCGGACCAGTGATGGAGCTCTCTCCCACCTCTGTCCAGCAAGTCGGCGATCAGCATGGCCTCCCATACAAGGCCTCATAAGGTTCCATCTGTATACTCACCTTATAACTGTTGTTGTAGGCGAATTCCACTAAGGGCAAGTGCTCCTCCTAGCTACCCTTATGATCCAGGATACATGCTCGCAACATGTCCTCTAAAACACAGCATGGTCCTCTCGTGGACCTAATCTGTAGGTGAAAAGCGGTGCTCATCGCCATGTCCCCATGGCCTTCAGCTCTTCCAAAGTGTGTCGCCAGATAAGGATCTATCCGATAATATGGACACTATCACTCCATGTAGCCAAACAATCTCTTGAATATACAGTCGGCAGAATTCCTCCGGTGTGAAGGTCATCCGCACGGCTAGGAAATGTTCCGACTTGGTGAGTTGGTCCACTATCACCCACACTACGTCATGCCTCCGCGGTGTCCAACTGGCTTCTAGTGCTCAGCCTTAACCTGCTAACACGTGAGGCATCGTTGAACAAAGTCCCCGACGTGTCTCTTTATCCCTCCAATAGTACTGGTGACGAAGATCACGATATATCTTCGTGCCACTGGATGACAAATCGACGGTGGAACTCCTTAAGGATCTCCTCTCTTAGATGTCGGCGGGAACCACGTTAGTCCCACTATCTTAGAAGGCTTGCCATCTGTGTGGATGGCCTAACCTTCGTCACATGTACCTAACTGTACCTTGTCCCTGATTGACACTATCTTCGCGTCCTACCCCTAGGACTCAATCACTCTGCTCAATAGGGACGATGTAGCTCCCAGACTCTAGCATTACTACAGACACCTTCTCCTTTGTCTTTGTAGTGCGAACTACTTGCTGATCTCGAGCATGCGCGGCTCTTGGGAAGCTATACTGGCTAGTACTCCCCGTGACTTTCGACTAAGTGTATCAGCCACCATATTTGCCTTACCATAATGGTAATCCAAAGTGAAGTCATAATCCTCTAAAAACTCCATCCACCTACGTTGCCTCATGTTGGCCCCGCTATGTGAAAATGTACCTCAGACTCTTATGGTCTGAGAACACCTCAAACTGGTCATCGTATAGGTAGTGGCGCCAAATCTTCAAGGCAAAGACTACGACCGCCAACTCCATGTTGTGTGTGGGGTAATTCTTCTCATGATTCTTCCAAGCTGCCAAGGAGCAGTAAGCTACTACCCTCTGGAATTTGCATCCAAGTCGCATCAGCTGCTTTTCAAGGCATCCTGATATCGTGTACCTCTTGCTCTCTCGGAATTTATCAAAATAGGAAGGCGAAAATTAAGCCTCCTCTTCAATTCATGGAATGCCTTCTCACACAGGTCATTCAACTTAAACTTGACCTCCTTCCGAGTCAATCTCGTCATAGGTGCTGCTAGTCGGGAGAAATCCTCGATGAACCTCTTATAGTACCCTGCCAATCGGCGCATATCTGAAGACTAACCGGCTCACTTCCAAACTCATCACAACCTCAATCCTTTCTCGGGGTCCTAGCTTCTGCACTTTGAAGTTGACACACTACGTGCCCAAGGAATCTTACCTCAGTAAGCCAAAACTTGCACTTACTGAACTTGGAGTACAGCTGATGGTCTCTCAAAAGCTATAGAACGTCCCTCAAATGATCCTCATGCTCCTCCTTAGACTGGGAGTATATCAAAATATCGTCAACGAAGACTACCACAAACTGATCCAAATAGGGTTGGAATAACTATATGAGATCCATAGATATCGTTGGCGTGTGAAATCCGAGAAAGGGCATCACCGTGAACCCAGTGCCCATATGGGTGAAATAAAGTTGTCTTAGGGATATCTGCCTCCCTAACTCTCAATTAATGATAACCAGTTCGAAAGTCTATCTTGGATTAGACTCTCGCACCTCTCAATTGATCAAACAAGTCATCAATCCTCGGTAATGATCTAGATTCTTGATATTCTATTCGGTATCGATGGTCGATACATAATCGAAGGGTCTTGTCTTTCTTCTTCCTTGAAACAAAGCGGACGCCCGTGGTGAGTTGCTCGGTCTAATGAAACCCTTGTCCAACAACTCCTGTATCTGGACCTTGAGTTCCTACAACTCAAGGTCATAGAAATAGGCGACGTACCCAAGTGTAACTCAATGATGAAGTCTACATCCCTCTGCAGAGGCAGTGATAGCTGTACGAAAGACATGCTCGTACTCGCGAGCTACTCGAGGCGGATCGAGTCTGTCTCACCCTCGTCCTCCCGGGGTAAGGCATGCCTAGCCAACCGTCATTATCCTTGCCACCTAGAGTCGTACACGGTTTGGGGTAAAGCATCATGCTTGTCCCCCTAAAACGTAACACAAGTACCGTCCTGTGTGTAAGTGGTAACTCTCCTACGCTCACAATCGATGACAACCCGGTGTGTCGTCAACCATTCCATCCCAAGGATGACGTTGAACTCTAACATGTCCATGACCCTTAGGTCCACTGTGAGTAGAATCCTAGAGATCTCTAACTTGCAACCCCGACATATCATATCCACTCTCGCCCTCGCCCCTAGGAGAACTCACATACAGCGGCTTTGCCAAGATCTCAACCTCTAAGCCCAATTCTCTCACACATGATGCATCGATGAATGAATGCGATGCATCATAATCAAATAGTATCCTTGCCCATAGGCGTGATAACATAAACATACCCTGTATGACTGACTGATCTGTTGGCTCATTCGGTGGTATGATAAGCGTGAAACTGACCCTAGGCCCCAGGTAATCCCAACCTATGGGCCTTGTCCTCTCGTCTACCCTTACTCTCTAGCCTTTGGCCTATACATTAATAGCAGTGCACATTCAACACTACAGGACTTGTATTGGTTCATCTTTACCCGTGCGAGTGTAAAGAATATTGTGACCACACTGTCCCACTTATGGCTGGGATTCAGCTGTCCCGAAACCACAGGATCCTTTCCTGGGGGCAATCTCGCACAATGTGTTCGGGCTAATGACGGGGAGATAACCGTTGTCTATCTTGCACCATTGGAAGCATAGTCTAGCTGGCCACGTGGCCCATGACCATCCATGAAATCCTGCCCAAGCTAAAGTATGAAGCTTCTTACAGACTAGAAAAGACTGGCTCTCCTTCCTCTTGCCGCTAGCGCTCGCATCTCGGATGCTCTGTGCATCCTCTATCTCTCTCTATATGGCCATATCTGTCCTAACCATAGAGTCCATATCCTGTAGGAGGAATCCTATAATTTTGCCCTAGATGGACAACTTCAGCCCATCCTCAAACTTCCTCACCTTGGCCATATGCAGCTGGCCTGATCATCAGTAGCGGGCTAACTCTAGAGGAATTTAACTCGTGCTCCATCACTTTGTCGCCGTTTCCACAGCGGCTCTAGAGCTCTCAGACACTCTTGCCTCCGGTAGTGGTCGGAAAGTACTTGCCCATGAAGAGTTCATGAAACTCTACCCAAGTCATAGCCTCTATGTTCCTTGAGGTCTTAACCCAATCCCACCATACTTGGGACTCACCCTCTAGCTGAAATGCAGCTAGTCTAATCTTCGCCGCATCAGAGGTGATCTCCATAGCCTCCAATATTTTCTCAATCTGTTGGAACCAATGGTCAGCCACCATCGGATCCCCTCCTTCCGTGAACGTCGAAGGATGATGTGTCTTAAACCTCTTGAGGTTATTCGAACCTCCCTAACCCCCAATTGTACTAGCCTGTGCAATACTGTTAAACGCAATGCTCATGGCCTCCATAAAGGCCTGCTGATCAAAGATGGGTGATGGTCAACTATCACCCCGTGGACGTCCTCTACTCCCTTGTCCTTGACTTGCCATTTACACATGTCAAATGGCAATAGAGTTATCAAATTAGTATCTTAGTCTAACTAGTAGTGCACATGCCAACCACTAATAGACTTTATTTTAATTTAAGAATTATCATGCTCAATTTGTTTCTTTTTTTTTTTTTTTTCCTGAACCCCTAAGGTTATGTTTTCTAACCCTAGTGTTCCATGTTCAATTTACCATGTAAAATGTTCACACAAATCATGCACATATCATACACATCAATTCATCAAAATGCACAATGAATGCATGATCTAAACTCGTGCCCCATCAAGTCTTAGGTATTCATGTACCTAAGCTCTGATACCAAGCTGTGACACCCTAATTCTCAAGGGTAAAAAATTTTGAACTTTTTTTTTCCCACCGGATTGAAAATTGGATTCAAAAACCCCATTTGTACAGTGTCCATGAACAGTTCACATGAACAGTGTGAATGAACAGTAGTTCAAATAGTGCAAAACATAGTGCACTGAGCTATTGGACAGCTTTGTCGCGACAAAGAAGCTCTGTCGTGACAGGGCTCAACAGCTTGTCGAGCGAGCGTGTTGAGTGCATGGGTGCACCACGCGCAGGACCGGCCGTGCGTGCAACACTATTGGGATAGAGAAAAACTCTATCATGACAAAATCACTCTGTCTCCCGTGCGTGTGCTTTGTCATGCGCGTAGAGGATCCTGGTCGCGCGTGTGCTAGGACCTCCCTCGCCCCGCGCGTAGTGCCACGCTCGCAACGCCCTGTGACCACGCGCAAGCGCACTCTGTCATGACCAAGGCTCTCGATCGCGATAGGGAGTCCAAAGTCTCTGTCGCGACAGAGACTCTCTATCGTGACAAAGAACCAGAATTCTCTGTCGCAATAGAGAATTCTCTGTCACGACAGAGAAACCAAAATGGACAGTAGCCCATTGTTTTTTTTCTTCTCTGCCCCTTTCAACTTTTTTTTTTCTTTGCATTTCCTGCAATCCTACCGCCTCTATAAAATTTATACCAATAGTAAAAGGTCCAGGAAATGTTAACACTGCACTAGAACAATCCCGAAAGTAAGTTTCTATTATAAAACTTATTATTTACATATATGAAAACTGGACATTCAGTCTAGGAGAATACAAAATAAATGAATGAGCCACAACCCGACCTTTTTCACAATAAATCCTCATATGTGCTCACCTCCGGATGTGCCTCCAGTACCTGAAATATATTTACCCACGATGAGGTGTACAACGCTCAGTAGAGAAATTTTCCTCCAAGGGCTACTCCCCACCTAAATGTACATGTAATGACATACAAGTAACAAAACACATTCCGTATAGAAAATGTAATTCTATATGGAATATTTCATGATATGCATGAGGTATGACTTCTCACGCCCACAACCCGAGTCTCGACCAACTCCCTCACACTTGGAACACCAAGTGTGAAAACCTAGTCATTGGTGTTTAACCCACGGACTTAACCCATTGGACCAACCTCTAATACTCATTTGAATTTTATCAAATCCCGTCTGTTATTAGTGGGCTACGTATTTTTGGGTTCTCACCGCAGGAACGTCACACGCCTTCCTAACATTTTTACGGTCTTTCACCGACGGTGATCATGCCGTGTTTGGAATTTGGGTCTTTAAGCACAGGGGGGATTTCTGACAGCCACATGCCCAACACGTATATTTTATCTTTAATATTATTTTACCTAACCGTGAATCTCGATTTTGGACTTTGTCCCATTTCCAAGCTCACCACACATTCACCAAGAATGGTGAATCAACCATCACTATGCACCTACACTCGACTCGACACGATGTACCTGTGCATATGAAATATAGTATGCCACATATGTTACATCCATCATTTCCATTCATCATGTCAACACATCAAACGAGCATGCATCAACATAAAATTTTCATGTACCGCATGTTATTCAATTATTAACAATGGCACACAAAAGTCCCTTGAATTGAAACCTCAATCTAATCAGGCACCACCTAGCCTCAACATTAAACTCACGCAACAAAATAATAAAAAAATATATATTTTTGGACTCATACCTACATCGCGATAGCTCCATGTCGCGCAGAGAAACGGTCCACGCGTGGTAGTAATCGCGTGCGACGAGTGTCGTGCCCCACAATGCGCCGGCGGTTGGTGTCTGTGCGGCGCTACGTGTAGCGGCGGGCCTCTTAGATCTAGCTGAGTCATGACGAGAAAACTTGGTCACGACCCACCTGTCTAGGGACCCGAAAAATCAGTTTTCTGCACAATATTGATTGTCCATTCAGTCCCGAACATTTCAACCGTCGATCCCAAAGTTTTCAGACTGAACACCAGGGCCATTCACGGCCCCAAGGAACCAAAACCATGCCATTAGATGGCTTTTAAGCTATGAATAAAAACCGAGTAGGAAGAATCCCCTACCTCTTGGAGTTTGTCGAACCTCCCTGATTTTAGTCTCTACTCGAAGCTCTCGCTATGGGGATCGACTTTGTCTCTTGCTCCGACGAACGCCGACGGTTGGATCTCCTGGAAATCTAGAGAATGAGGCCTCTGCATCTTACCAGCCACCCCCTTTCTGTTTCTCTCTACTCCTTTTCCCTCCCTCTTAGGTTGGTCAAACTTGCTCAATTGGATATCTAACTACTTCTGCCACGTGTCACCCGCTCATTGGCTCTCTTTGGATTTCCCTTATCCACTTATCGCAAACTTTGAATTTCCATCATCTTAGGTGGTGACACATGGCCACCCCTAGGACTTTTTAACTTTTCCCTTCCATTAGACACATGGCTCAATGCGAGCCCTCCAAACAAGTGTCAAGTGTCACTCGTTACCCTCAGTGCCTCGAAAAACGTGGAATTCCGACTGACTCGGAATTTGACAAAATTCGTCGAGGTAGATAGATTTTTTTCGAGACGATTCCATTAGTGAAGTTCGTTTCGTCATCCGAGATTTAGAAAAATTCTGGATTTTCAACCGAAATTATTAATTTACCCTTTTTCAGAAAAATTGAATTCTTCTTGGGTTTTACATACTCCCCACCTAAGCGCACATGCAATGACATGTTCACACAAACAAACATTCCAAGTAAAATGCAATTTCTACTCTAGAATGCCTACATGCCATGAATGAAGTGTTATTCACCATGCCTTTAACACGAGTCCTCACCGACTCCCTCACACTTGCTTATGCAAAGTGTAAAAACTTGTCATTGGTGTTTCACCCAATGACCCTTTATCCAAAACAAAAGCTTTTTGTTTTTAAAACTCATTGGACATCCTCCGATAAACCGCTTTATTCAAATCCATTAGACAATCGCCGATAAATAGCTTTATTCAAAAGCATTGGACAGTCTTCGATAAACAGCTTTATTCAAAAGCATTGGACAATCTCTGATAAATCGCTTTAATCAAAAGCATTGGATAGTCTCCGATAAACCGCTTTATTCAAAAGCATTGGACCGGTCTCAAATGCTTGACTTTATTAGCTATGAAATGCAGTGGTTTCAGATTGGTAGTAGTTCAAAATGGCGAGCTCACCACCCACTCACTAAAGAATGATGAATGATTATGATGTACACACACACACCAAGAGCTGTCACGATATCTACGTACATATGAAATGCAATTATACCATTTCGCTACCCTATACTATACCATATATATAGTGAGTGCTATATGAGACATTTTTAATACCCATGCATCATTTGGACAATCATATCAAATTAATATAATTTCAAATAAACCACACAATACATGTGAAACTATTATACAAGCATATATTGACATCTACAAGCCATCTGGCAATCGACTTACATTCTCTGGCTTGGTGTGACACCATGTCCACAAATAGCCTACAACCAAACCATGCAATGGCTTTGTTCATACACAAACACATCACAAGCCAAATCATTAAAACAGACAATTTGGCTTCCACACAATTACAACCAAGTATATCACTCAATTCAAGCAATGATATACTACAATCATATACCAATTATGGCAAAAATCTTGACACAAATCATTAAACAGCCTAAGCATTAGCAGTCCTGGAAAACAGACCATAACTTGAGCTATAGAGGTCCAATTTAGGTTATTCAAAATCTTAACATCAAGTTCTTAGATAGAGCTACAATTTCCTTGGGGGATACTAGTCCAAATTCTCACCTTTTCCCAACCGAAAATTAGTCCCAAAAATCTTAACAGTAGGTTCGGCCAAAACAAGGCAGCCTTTGGTAGTCCCATAAAATGGACCATAACTTGGGTTATAGATGTCCAATTTGGGTGATTCAAAATCCTAACATCAATTTCTCAGATAGGGATACAATTTCCTTGAAGGATACTAGTCCAAATTCTCCTTTTTATAATGAAATCAGCCCCAAGAATTGCATCATATCGAGGTAAAGAAAGCAGGGGCACTAATTCTTATAACCCATTATTTTGCCTTGACCTTAGGGCTTGGCCAACAACCCCTTAGGGCATTAAAACTCAACCAAACAGCCACTAGAATGGAAAATAACCAAAGTAGTAAGAATCCCTTGTAAAACCCGAGAAAATTCTAATTTTCTGAAAAAGGGTAAAACGGTAATTTCGGTCAAAATCTGGAATTTGTCTAGATCTCGGATGAAAAAATGGACTTCACTATTGAAATGAATGCCGAGAAATCTAGGCTAAGCGTCAAATTTAGTCGAGATCGAAGATAGTCGAATTTCATGTCTTTTCGAGGGCGTAGAGTGTCGGGTGCCATATAGACTTGTGAAGTACACATGACATGAGGCGTGTGGTGTGACAGAGGCCGCTCTTACGTGCCAGCCAGGTGACACATGTCACATGAATAGTGAAAGGATAAGAGATAAATGGTTTTCTATTAAGTCATGTCAGTGGTGTAAAAGTCAAACTAAAGGACAAAGGGAATAAAAGGAAAAGCGCGTCTCTTTCTCCTTTGTTGGCTGATATCCAGAGAGTAAGGGAGAAAATAGAGTTTAGAGAGAGAGTCTTCCTTCTCTCTAAGATCTGACGTTAGACCCGTCGGTTCTCGTCGAGGCAAGAGGAGAAGTTAATTTCTGGCTACTCGAGAGGCTCTGCGTGGGTACCGATGTTGTGGAGTTTGACAACTCCAGAGAGAGGTAGGGGTTTTTTCCTACTTGATTTATTCTTTGGCTAAGAGCCATTCAAATGGTTAGGGATGTCTTGAGGCACAGATGGTAGTGTTTCGAGTTCCAAAAGATTTGAATTTGGTGAAGAATCTCTAGAGTGTTTTGGACGGAGTCCGGCTTGGCCGTGGAGTTTATGTTGCTTGTGTGTTGCTAGGTTTTGAAGCATGATGTTGTGTGTTGTTTGTGTGATGTTTTGGGCGGTTCAAGATGGATTAATACTGATTGTATGTCTTCAACTTGCTATGGCGAATTTTATGTTATTGCTATGTATGAAGGAATAATATGTTGACTGTGTATACATTATGTTAGTATATGCATGCTTGATATATTAACATGAATTATTGTGAGATGGCACATTGCATTTCATATGCATTGGGGTAACCAAGAACAGTAGGTATGAGTGCATGACATGAAAAACATGGTTGTCAAATGAATTTGATGGGAAGATTTTCGAAGAATTGCCTAAGAGAGTTGTCCAACAGTTCATCTCAAAGGAGGACCCATGACTATTTCGGAGAGTTATCCAGCAATTCACCTCGGAGGGTTGTCCAATAGAATTTTATCAGGAAATTGGTATTATGTTTTCAGGAACAAAAAAACCTTTTGTTTTGAAAACAGTATTTCTCACACTTGGCTGAGGCATGAGTGAGGGAGTCGGTGAGGGCTTGAGCACTGGGAAAGGGTGAGTCACATTCTCACCATAACATATAGACATTTAGGCAGGTTTATACTTTTACTTGAATGTTTGGTGTGCCATGAGCAATTAGGTGAGGGAGTAACCCATGTAGGATAATTCCACTGCGGGCATTGCTCACTAACCCAATCGAGAAAAATTATTTCCAGGTACTGAGTTCACCGGGGGATGGGGACATCCGAGGGTCTTAGAGGAATGAAGACCAGCCATCATATAAGCTGTTGTTATTTATTTTTGTAAAAATTTGGGTAAAAGACCTAGTTTTGGATAATTTGTAATAAAAAAAAATTGTAAATTAACTCCTTTTTGTATAAAATATACATTTTGGTGAGTATGGATGTATGGGCCGATGTGGCCATTTTTACTCATGTACGGGTCTCATGATATGAGACACAGGTTTCAACAGGTTGACGGGTTGTCAATGAACCCTCAGAAATTAGGGTGTCACATCCCTACCTCTTGAAGCGTGAGCAACGACCCGAGGTAGTTCCACGAACACTTCCTGAACCCGAAGCTTTCGACTTCTCGAACCTTCCGCGCAAAGCCTTTGTGAAACTTGGAGTTTTTGGTATCCATGCGTAGCCCTCACCGAGTACTCCAACTTTAAACCTTGACCCGTCGAAAGACGACCACCCGATCTCCGTAGATTGTAGAGAGAAGGAAAAGTTTTTTCCCTCTCTCTCTCTCCTTTCCTCTCTTTCTCATGCACGACTAGAAGGGAAAAATCAAATTTCCTCCCTCCTTTGCCCATTTTGTCTAACTTAGCTTAAGTTGGATAAGTGGCTCTCATGGCGCCATGTGTCACATGATCCTTGCCCGGGCCTATTCCTACCCTGAATAATTTTATTTCCGTCTCAGTTCAGTTCAATTTATTTTAATTGAACTTTACCCAATTATTTCCTAACTCCCAAGATTCTCGTAAAAATCTCGTCTCTGGGGTCATTGAATAACCATCCACCTAAAGAAATCACGAAAATCCAACTGTCTCGGAATTCAACGAAATCTTTCTAGGTAACTAGATTTCGTGAGATGAATCCAACGGTGAAGTCTGTTTCGTCATTTGAGATCTAAAGAATTTTCCAGGCTTCCCTGAACCATTATGGAAATTTATTATTATTATTATTATTATTTTCCATTTTTCCTGAAAATTTCTAATTTTCCTGGGTTTTACATTCTCTCCCCCCCGCCCTTAAAGGAATTTTGTCCCGAAATTCCCACACACATACACCCAATCCCATGCATATGCAACTGTACATAATCACATGCATATAAACTAGTCATTTAATCTGTGACTAAACCCATGCCTTCATCCTTAAACAGAAAGATGATTGGCGTAACGCATAATCTGTCCTTCTCGTTCTCATGTTGCCTCCTCCAATCCTCGATGTTGCCACAACACCTTCACTAGCCTCACGGTCTTGCGTGTTCATAAACCTAATCTGACTATCATGATCACTTTGCATAGTGCCTTTTGATCCCTCCTCGAAGGTCTCATTAGGTATCAACAATAATCCCTCCTAATCCACTACATGTTTGGATGGGTATGCTTCAGACACAGGACATGGAACACCTCATGGACATGGGCGCCAGTCAAATACTTTCTCGTCTCCTAAGCAATGCCATCATCTCGAGTATCTCGAAGGATCTGATATACCTCAGCGCTATCTTCCCTCGCTTTCCAAATCTAACCACTCTTCTCTTAGACATCACCTTCAAGAAGAATTGATCACCCACCTCAAATTCTAGAGGTCGTCGCCGTCTGTCAGTGTAACTCTTCTGCCAACTCGGAGCCTTGAGAAGACGTTTTCGTATCAAATCCACCTTCTCCGAGGTGTCTCTAACCAAATCCGAACCGGTGGTGGATCTTTCTCCTACCTCCGTCCAACAAATAGGAGATTAATATAGCCTCTAATACAAAGCCTCGTAGGGTGCCATCTGTATGCTCGCCTGATAACTGTTGTTATACGCGAACTCTACCAAGGGCAAGTGCTCTTCTCAACTACAATTGAGATCTAGGACGCATGTCCTCTAAAACCTGTATAGTTCTTTCCGACTAACCGTTTGTCTGTGGATGAATAGCGGTGCTCATCATCAACTGTGTTCCCATGGCTCTCTGGAAACTCTTCCAAAAGTGAGCCATAAACTTGGGATCTCGATCTGATACGATAGACACTGGCGCTCCATGTAACTGGACAATCTCTCGTATATATATCCTACAGAATTCCTCCAGTGTGAAGGTCATCCATACGACCGTAAAGTGTCACGACTTGGTAGGCCGATCCTGATCACCCACCTCGTCTTGCTTTCCACGACATTTTATACAACCAAGTAAGTCACAAAGTCCATCGTGATATGTTCCCACTGTTAGTGATATGCTCTAGCCCAGTGGCATATACATTGTCATTATATGTTTATATACATGAGGCATTTATCATTTTATCTTGTTATTTAAATTGTGGTTTAACTTGATAAAATAAGATCCTTAAATAGTTGGCTCTTCTTTATGTCATCAAGTATGTGACTTGATAGTAAAACCTTAAGGCATAAGAACACTATTCTAAGTAGTCCATGGTCGATCATTATTGTGGGAATAATAATGAAGTAAGACTATTATGTTTTCTGAGAAAAGACCATGTTTTGTTGGTCATGAACATAAGATATTTTCGAACATAAATACATGGTAGTTCATGTTATTGGTGACGCTATGAAATACTACATGGATTATGTCATCGGTAATTCTCATTGCGATGAGTGTATTGAATCCGCCGACCCGAATTCACCATGGATTCTACATGAGGAACCGTGTGTGACTCATATCAGCGTCTTTAACGGGGATGGTAATACGAGGCTATGGTTGGGCATACGATAAATCATGTGGAGGAATGTAGTGATAGTGAAGGAATTTGTCAGCTCTTAATTGAGTGAGATGTCTATTGGCCCTCTTGATAAAGTAAGACTGAGAAATGCGTAGTCGTGCTTTCGAATGAATTGATAGGAGTTATCAATATCATTTGTTTAGTCGATTTACTTGAGAATCAGCTTGATTAGAGTTGTATAAAGATGACTTCATCCATGCTTTGTGCTTAATCGAGACATCGTGTGAAAAGGACTAATATCATCTTGTGGTAGGTTTTTAGTCATCAATTCACTTGATTTAAGGTAGTTATAATATCTTGCTAGAGACGATTATAACTTGTGGGCTTAGAATATGATTTGGGCACGCTACCAACATTGAGTGAACCTATAAGGTCACACATAAGAATGAGCTATAATTGGATGTTAGGCTCTCTTTAGCCCATGATTAAGACATTTAAGCCCATTAATAGTTAGTTTGGTTTAAATTCGTTTTAATAAAAGGGTTTGGGAGGCTTGATAGAAATATGGGGTTTATCATCTAAAAGAAGGTGGTTCTTTTAAAGTGGGCATTTTAAGAGAGAATTCTTTTTAGAGTTTTGGAAGACACTAAGGTGTCTTTGGTTTGTGAGTTAAAGACCTATCATAAGGTGCTAGCACATCCATCCGTCCATTAGGCTGACAATTGTGGATACCTTTGGGGCGTTTGCACCTTTGCATCGTCTTAGCACGTTCTTCTTTGAATCGTTTCCTGTTTGTGTTTCAACGTGTGTGTGATCAAGCAAATCTGCACTAGTAAAAAAGGATTCGATCTACAAGAGGTAAGATCTGGATTTCCTTGATTCATTGTTTAGTTTCATCAAACCGCTTAGATCCTGATGCAGTTCAGTGTTAAAATTTTTTATTTCCGCTGCGTTTTCTTATCGCTGGATTCCAACACTCACTTCCACTCCGCTACCTCCAATGGTTGGAGTAGCCTCGTAGCCTCACGGTGCGCCGACCTTTTGTTGACATGAGGGCATGGATTGGGCCAGAAGTCCCGGCGTGTCTCTTACGTCCCGCTCGATGTCGCGGCGAAGATCTCGTGAAATCGCCGTGCCACTGGATGCAATGCAAAGCGAGAAGCGATAGAGCTCCCTAAGGATCTCCTCTCTCGGATACATTTAGCTTGACTACAGCAATTCCCTATACCTAAGACTACCATCGCTTTGCATGGCGATATATCGCCACCGTACTGGCGTACCAGTCCTGATGAAACGATATCTACGTAATGCGCCCACGGGACTCAATCACCACACCGATGAGGATGGCGCATACTAAACTCCCCCAATCGCTGAGCCTCACTATCTTCTTGTCTAGCTATCCCGACACCTCACAGCATGCGCCATTCTTGGGAAGCTCTGTGCCGGTACTCCACATGATTCCCGATTAGTGCATCGGCCACCAGTTTACCTTACGGGATGGTAATGCAAGGTGAAGTCATAATCCTCCAAATACTCTATCATGTGTTGCCTCATGTTGAGGTCCCACTGTGTAAAGATATACTTCAGACTTTTGTGGTCTGAGAATACCTTAAAATGCTCACCATAAAAGTAATGGCGCCAAATCTTCAAGGCAAAGACTATGGCCGCCAACTCCATGTCATACGTAGGGTAATTCCGCTCGTGATTCTTTAGTTGCCTAGAACCATAAGCTACCACCCTCCCGGACTGCATCAAAACGCATCGCATTCCGTCCTTGGAGGCATCACAATACACCATGTACCTCTATCTCCATTCCGAGACTATCAAAATAGGAGCTGAAGTAAGCCTTCTTTTTAATTCCTGGAATGCCCCCTCACACGGGTCATCCTACTCATATCTGACCTCTTTCCGGGTCAATCTAGTCATAAGCGCGCGGCTAAGTAGGAGAGTCCTCAATGGATCTCCTATAGTACCCTGCCATTCCCAAGAAACTACGGATCTCAAAGACTGACTTTGGTCTCTCCCAACTCATAACTGCCTCAACCTTCTCTAGGTCCATTGACACACCTGAAGTTGACACCACGTGCCCTAAGAATCTCACCTCAGTAAGCCAAAACTCACACTTATTAAACTTGGCCTACAACTGATGTTCTCTCAGGGCCTAGAGAATGATCCTCATGCTCCTCCTTAGACCTGGAGTAGATCAAGATGTCGTCAACGAAAAACATAACAAACTGATCTAGATAGGGTTGAAATACCCTATGCATGAGATCCATGAATGTCACTAGCGTATTCATCAATCCAAAAGGCATAATTGTGAACTCGAAATGCCCATACCGCGTCCTGAACGCTGTCATAGGGATATTCGTCTCCCTAACTCTCAACTGATGATAACCGGTATGGAGATCTATCTTAGAGTAGACTCGTGCCCTTCTCAATTGATCAAACAAATCATCAATCTTTAGTAAAGGATACCGATTCTTGATCGTAACCTATTCAATATCGACAAATGATCTGAATAGTCGAGTCTCTTGTCCTTTTTCTTTCTAATAGGATCGCCCAATTGAGGTGCTCGGTCTAATAAAACCTTTGTCGACAATTCTTTGTATCTACAGACCTTGAGTTCTGCAACTCAACGGTCTCATCTATCTTGAGTCGCTAGAAATAGAGCGGCGTACCAGGTGTAGCTCAATGATGAAGTCTACATCCCTCACGAGAGGTATCCAGGTAACTCGTCAGGAGAAAAGCATCCTCGTACTTCGTAAGCTACCGAGGTAGACTCAGGCCACAATAACACCTCGTCCTCAGGTTAAGGCTTGCTAGCGGCCCATCAAGCGCCCGTGCCATCTAGAGTCATACCGCAGTGCAGGGTAGCGCGCCGTGCTTATCCCCCTGAAATATAAAACAAGCACCATCCTTTGTGCATGCGATAACTCTTTACGATCCGCAATCAGTAGTGACTCGATGTGACATCAGCCGGTCAGCCTCAAACTCTGACATGTCCATGACCCTTAGGTCCACAGTGAGAAGAATACCAAAGATCTCTAACTCATAATCCTGACATATCTGATCAACACTCTCCCTTGTTCCTAGAGGAGAATTCACATTCAACGGCTTTTCCAAGGTTTCAACCTCTAAGCCCATATCGAGATTTCTCTCATTATCTATTTAGCAATGCACAAGCCAACCACTAATAGACATCAACATACTGAACTATTCCGTTCATCCATTTTCCGAACTCTTAAGGTTATGTTTTCTAACCCTAGTGTTCATCTTTTCATATATACATTCTACCATGTATATAATTCATGCAATTTGTGACACACAATCACGCAATCACAATCATGTAACACACAACATAAAATATACAACGCATGCAATGGTCTAAACCCAATGCCCGTCCTTCCTATGTAATCACATACCTATTCTCCGATCCTAAGCTATGACACTAATATCAGACATCGAGCCTTAGGCATTCACAACCTAAGCTCTGTACTATAACCGCATGTCCTAAACACATGCCCACGAGCCACTAGGTATTGTATGCCACATGCTCGTACCAGAGAGTAGCCCTCAGCCAGTGCGGTGACAACCTCGTCCAGCCCTTGAAGACTTCGTGGATGTCCGGGCAGCCCAACACCACCATCGTGTCCCCTTTTTAGAGACCCGTGATTTAACTAAAATTGAGCGAGTCTCCTTTATCGCGAACTCACCCAATACAACATCTGAAAAAACCTAGCAACTGGCCCCAATATAATACAATGGCCTCCAGGTCCAATTGCTTGAGTGAAAGTGGCCTAATCGGACCCACTCCTCACCTCTGAATATACGGGACTAGTACCATAGTCCTCAAGAGTTTAATTACAACACTCTTACAAATTAAAACAAGGTTATTCTGAGGTATTTTTACAATTCTAACACACAAAATACAAGCTAGAACTAGTTTGTTCCAAGCTTCTTTACAAAAATTAATTACAAGCCACAACCCTGCTTTCTTCATAACTATGGCCTTGAGCGAGCATCGTCCACCTTAATACTCCCTGTACCTGAAAGGGGGTCCCACGATGGGGTGAGCAATGCCCAGTAAGGTAAACTCCTACACAGGTCACTCCCCACCTAAGTGCACATACAATGGCATGTTCACACAATCAAACATTCCAAGTAAAATGCAGTTTCTACTCTGGAATGCCTACATGCCATGAATGAAGTGTCACTCACCATGTCTTTAACACGAGTCCTCACTGACTCCTGAACATGCTTATGTCAAATTAAAAAACAGAAGCCATTGGTGTTTCACTGACCGCTTATCAAAACAAAAGCTTTTTGTTTTCAAAATACCATTGGACATCCTCAGATAAACGCTTTGTTCAAAAAAGCATTGGGATAGTCTCCGATAAACAACTTTATTCAAAAGCATTGAAGCAGTCGATAATAGTTTAATAAAAACAGACTGGTCTTGATAGCAACTGTCAAAAAGCATTGGACAATCTTCGATAAACAACTTTATTCAAAACTATGAAATGCACCCGTGAGACTCCGTTGGACGTAGTCCAAAGTACCGAGCTCACCACCCACTCACCAAGAATGATGAATGATTATGACCATGCACACGCACCCATTTAATGTGATGTCCCGTGCATATGAAATGCAATTATGCCATTCCATGCCTATACCATGCCATATATATGATGAGTGCTATATGGACATGCATAATACCCATGCATCAATTGGACAATCATATCAATTAACATACAATTTCCAAATAAACCACAAAATACATGTCAACATATTATACACACATATATTGACATCTACAAGTCATCACCAATCAAGAAATGACTTACATTATACTCTAGGCTTAATTGTGACACCATGTCCACAAATAACCTACAACCAAATATACATCTGATGGCCTTGTTCATACACAAACACATCACAAGCCAAACCATTAGAACACACAATTTTAGCTCACACAATTTCAACCAAGTATGTCCTTTCAATTCAAGCAATGATGTACTACAATCATATACCAATTGTGGCAAAAATCTCGACACAAATCATTAAACAGCCTAAGCTATAGCAGTCTCGGAAAATGGATCATAACTTGAGTTATAGAGGTCTGATTTGGGTGATTCAAAATCCTAACATCAATTTCTCAGATAGAGCTAAAATTTCCTTGAAGGATCCTAGTCCAAATTCTCACTTTTTCCCAACAAAAATCAGTCAGGAAATACAGACAATGGAGTTCGGCCAACGAGGGTAGCTTATGGCGATCGGAAAAACGGACCATAACTTGGGTTATAGATGTCCAATTGGCTGATTCAAAACCTAACATCAATTTCTCATATAAGGCTACAATTTCTGGATACTAGTCAAATTCTCCCTTTCTAACCGAAAATCAGACCAACTAGACATCATATAGGGTCAACGGGCACTATTCCCATAACCCATTATTTTAGCCAAGCATTACATAGGCCAAAGCATTCTTGACCCTTAGGAAAAAATAAGCCAAACAACAGGGCATTAAAATTCAACCAAACAGCCCTTAGAATGGAAAACAACCAAAATAGAAAGAATTCTTACCTCTTGGAGCGTGAGCAACGACGAGGGTGCAACGGGATCACGAACCGAAACTTTCGACTTCCCAAACTGCTAAGTGCTAAAATTTGGCGAATCTTGGAGTTTCTGGTATCCACGCGTAGCCTGCTTGAGTACTTCTGACTTTTCAAACTGCTTGCCGTCGGAAGACGACCACCCGATCTCCATAGATTATAGAGAGAAGGAAAATCTTTTTCCCTCTCTCTCTCCTCTCCTCTCTTTCTCACTCATGGCTGGAAGGGAAAAATCAAATTTCATCCTCTTTTTTTGCCCATTTTGTCTGTAAGACTAGGGAAAAAATAACCTAGAAATTTGAATTTTTGCTAGAAAGGGCAAAATAGTAATTTTGTCGGAATTCTTTCGAGATCTCGGATGAAGAAATGGACTTCACCGTTAGAATCGTCTTGCGAAATCTAGTCACCCAAGCAAATTTCGTTGAGTTCCGAGACAGTCAGATTTTCACGAATTTCAAGATGACAAGCGTCGAGTGGACCTCAAAAACGAGATTTTTAGAAAAATCTTGAAATTTGTCAAATATTTAAAGAATGTCCATTTAAGATAGATGGAACTAAAACGAGATGAAATAAATTTTTCGGGACCTTGGTGAAGCATGACACGTGGCGCGATGTGAACCACGTGTCTCATGTATAAATACAAAAATATCTAAAAATCGAGATTTAAGTTGGTCTAGGACAAACGTTAGAAGAGAGAGAGAGAGAGGAGAGAGAAGAAAAGCAACCTTTCTCACGTTGATTTCCGGAGTTGCCGGTTGAACCGACGAGCCAGAGTTAAAACGCTCTGCGACAAGAGCTACGCGCATGGGTACGGAATCACAAGATTTCGCCAGGTCCCTGGAGTTAGGTTTTCCACAAAACCAAGAAAATGTGGTGTCCCGGGATATCACGCTAATTGAGGTAGGGTTTTTATCCTACTCGGTTTAATTTTTGTCTAAGGGCATGTGTGTGGGTGTCAAAGTGGAGAATGTTGTCCAGTTTTTTTCCTTCGACCCCGTGACTATGTTTTGGCCATAACTTGGCCATCCCTCATTCGAATTGAGTGATTCTAATTTCTAGGTAAACTACACTTATAGGAGAACATATACTCCTTGAAATGGTCTAACCCAGTCGGACCCCTTTGGACTCGAGAAGCCGCGTTCAAAGTGGGCTATGTTCAAGAAGTTTTCACATTACGTTTTGAAGGACCCCATGGTAGAGATTTGGCCATAACTTGGCCATCACTCATCTAAATTGAGTGATTCTAATATCTAAGATAAACTAAACTTATGGAGGCATTGTTTGACCCAGAGCCAGATTATCCCGAGTAGGCCGTTTTGACTCGTAATCCATTCGAATGGGAGCTATGTTGAGCCGGTTCGATTGTAGCGGAGTAGTCTCGGTTGTTTTGGAAATATGTGGATTTTGTGATCCGTTTAGGTGATTCCAGTTGAAGAACCTAAGAACTGTATCTTCAAATAGGTAAGAAGAATCATTAATTATGGATTAAGACCCCTGAAATCGGGTATCACATACTGTTTCCAATGTAAGCAGAGTAAATTGACCAGTTTTGAATGAAAAGGTCATAACTTCTTTGTCTGGACTTCGTTTCAGGTGTTCTTGGACTCTATGGAAAGCCCATTGAGTCAAGAACCTAGCCATATTCCTGTGGAGGGTAATTGGTATCTAAAACCTTTATGAAATTTGGTGTTTGTACCAAGTGTGCAGGTGGGACATAGGGGTTCATTCCTGTTTTGTTTGCCTCCAACTTTAGATGACCATATCTTTTGTACCGAACTCCGTTTAGGGTGTTCTTAAGAATCTATGGAAATCCCATTGAGTCAAGGGTTCTTTCCATGTGCCTGTGAAAGCCAATGGGTGTCCACAACCTTGCTGAAAATCTATGTTTTGCATAAAGTGTGCAGGTTATTTGGTTGTGTCGATGTGAATAGCCAGGTTTTGACATGACCATTGCATGGCATGCTGTAGCCTATTGTATTGGGTATGAATTGCCATAAGTTAGCCTAAGGAAGGTTATATGACATTACTTGTTTAGTCATGTATTGATGAATGCTAATATGCATGATACTACGATATCTATAAAGATTGGCATGAAATGTATGGAACTTACTGTGCTTGGCGATATACATGTTTGCATGGTACTTGACATGAAGTGTCGATTGATTAAGTGTTCCATGTGGTCGCGCATCATACATGTAACATGAGAATTTGCAATGACATTAGCATTGCATATGCACAGGGACATCAACATATTGGGTGTGTGTGCATGGATATGGTCATCCATCATCATTATTGATGAATGGGTAGTGAGATCATACTTTGGAAGGCATCCAATAAATGTCTCACGGTTTAAAACATAAAAAGAAATATAAATAAGGTGTTTAGATTGGAGCAAAGAGAGACAGTTAACCACCTCGGGTGAAAAGCCTGGAACATGGGTGTAAGGACCGCGATTGTGATCAGAAAAGTTTTGCTATAGGTGCTGAGACCATGACGTGAGCAAAAAGTTCTGTTGCACAAAGAAGACCTTGCGATCGTGTTTATCACTTTAGACTTCGGGTTGTGCCCATTAAGTCGGGATTGACTTCACGAAGTTAGGTTGCCATTGGCACTTGCATTGGGTATTGGTGGTGGTAAAGGCTCGATATATGTGTCATTGATGCTACGGAGTGATGGGTGTCACACTTAGCTCAGGCATGTGTGGGTGATCGATGAATGACTCGAGGATATGGCGGGGAAGACATTCCATGCATGACATACGACATTCATGTAGACATTTTCACTTGGATGTGTATGGATTGGTTTGATCATTGTATGAGCACTTAGGTGGGGAGTAACCCTTGTAGGCTATTATCACTCCTGGGCTTTGCTCACCCCGTCGCGAGACCCCCCTTTCAGGTACAGGTCAGGTGTAGGCGGCTAACCCGCATTCGGGACCGCACATATGAAGAAAGCCGAATGTGGCTTTGGACCATATTTTGTATATGTATATTAGAACAATCAGTTTTAATATATCATTTTGTATAAGAGTGTATAATTGAACTCTTGTAAACATATCACTACATAGTTGCATGTATAGTATTATTCGGGGGTATGGTTGAATGGGGGTGCAGTGGTCGCTATGACTCATGAATGACCTAGTGCGGTATATTAAGCCCGGATGGGTCATGTGATGTATTGTCTGGGTTGTATTTGGATAGAAACCCCGTCTGAAAGAGGCTACGTAGATTTTTTGTTAAAGCATGAATCCCGATAAATGGGACATGATGGTGTGGCGTCGGGTTACCCGACACCCATTGGTTTCCGCAGGTTGACGGGTTGTCAACGGGACCCCCGGGATAGGGGTGTCACATTGTCTAACTTAGCTTAAGTTGGATAAGTGGCTCTCATGGCGCCATGTGTCTCGTGATCCTTGCGAGGCTTGTTCATACTTACTGAACAACTATTTCCATCACAGTTGATTCGATTTATTTTAATTGGGCTTTACACAGTATTTCTGCTCCCGAATTCTTGTGAATCTAAACCTGCAGGGTCTTGAATAACCATCCACCCAAAGAAATCACGAAAAGCGGACTGTCTCAGAATTCGACGAAATCTTTCTAGGTAACTAGATTTCACAAGACGAATCTAACGGTAAAATCCATTTCGTCATCCGAGATCTAGAGAATATTTTAGGCTTTCCTGAACCATTATGGCAATTGACTATTATTACTTTTTTATTTTTTTTTTACCATTTTTCTTGAAAATTTCTAATTTTTTCGGGTTTTACAAGAAGTCTACAAAATATTAGATTACACGTTATAGTAGTTTAATATCATATCAAAACTATTTTTGGAGGGAAGCCATGCATATTTTTTGGAATGCTATTGATATGCAGTTAATTGAATTAACAGGCTTTTACCAGTCAATATTACTATTAGGTGCGAGTGGACCACATCAAGGCTCCATGGGGAACATTTTCGTGGAAAAAAAAAAGGAAGAATGAGATGAGACAAAGCTTGACTTCCATGACTCAGGTCATGGCAGAATTCTCAAGTTGAGAGTTTCCAACACGGCCAAAATTAGGATATTAAATTACAAAAAAATGTATTAGAAAAGTAGAATAATAATGTTTTATGAATAAAAAAATTAAAAGCTACTATGGTTTTTCAATAAAAGAGAACCTAAAAGATATTCTTCATTTTTTGGTTTAAATAATTGCTTTCAACATTCAACCAGTTTTTTTTTTAAAATTATTTCATGACTAATTCTGAATTTTTAAAAAATTTTGCCAAATAGAAAATGCCAAAATATTTTTATTTTTGGCTTTATCTTTATGCCTTTTCTCAATTTTTTTTTCTACTAAGAAAAAACTAGATATTCAAATATGAGAAAATCATATACTTTAGATAAAATTTAAAAGATTGATGTTTTTCTTAACAACTAAATACTTAATCAATTAAGCATAATTCAGAACAAAAGTTATATTTAACATTAAATTAAAAAAAAGTTAATAAAAAACCAAATGCCACCTAAATGGTATCCTGACCTTTTCATGAAAAAACAAAATAGTGATAATACTTACAAATACGACTAGTCCAAGAGTTTGTAAGGCATTCCAAGATGCTTTCTTAAAACATTGATTATATTATAAAAACAAAAAAAAAATCCTTCCAGATTATCTACAAGTCTTTTAATAATAAATTAAAATAAAAAATTTATATTTGTTAACTTAGAAATAAAGATCAACTACCAATTACATTAATATATATTATATATATATATATATATATATATATATATATATATATATATATATATATATATATATGAAAACCTAAATTTTTAAATAATGAACCTGTTATTAGAGCATAGAAGTCCACGAAATATTAAATGACACGTGATAGTAGTTTAATATCATATCAAAATTATTTTTTGAGGAAGCCATGAATATTTTTTGGAATTCTATTGATATGCAGTTAATTGAATTGACAGACTTTTGCCTGTCAATATTTGGTGCAAGTGGACCACATCAAGGCTCCATGGGGGAACATTTTTTGTGGAAAAAAAAAAGGAAGAATGAGATGAGACAAAGCTTGACTTCCACGAATCAAGTCATGAAAGAATTCTCAAGTTGAGAGTTTCCAACACGGCCAAAATTAGGATATTAAAAATTTGAAAAAAAAAAAACAGGTATTAGAAAAGTAGAATAATAATGTTTTATGAATATACAAATTAAAAGAAAAAACAAAAAAATTAGAAAGAACACTAGTTTTCTAGCCACTATGATTTTTCCACAAAAGAGAACCTAAAAAATACTCTTCATTTTTTGGTTTAAGTAAAAAAAACAAGATTTTTTTTTCACAACTTTTTGTTTATGTTTATTGTTTAATTTGTGAAAAGTATTAAAAAATGTCAAGAAGGAAATGAAGAGTGTATAGATTGATAGAAATAAAAAAATGGAGTTCAAGGTAATAAATTATTTTCATATAGTCTATGTGTAAATTTCAAAATTCAATTATTCAATCCTAGCTAAAAAAAAGGTAGAGAGAGACATACCTTGTTTTAAGCAATTTTTGCTTCAATGCCTAAGATGCCTACCACTGCATCCATGGAAACATACATACATACAAAAATACCACAAATTCTGCCTTTTCATTGCTGCCTTTCTATCGCGCTTGCCACCTCGCTACAACGCCGCTCTCTCTTATCAGTTGTTATCATCTTATTACGCGCTTCGATTTGTCGCCTTATCGCTGAAATATCTATTGCCGCCTCGTTTTAATGCGGGTTCTTTCATCATTTTGGTGCGGTGCAATATTTTTGTGGGGAGATTTAGATAGGAAAACATATTCAATCAATAGAAGATATCAAATTAGAGTCGTCAGTGTATTAAAGAACTGGAGTAGTAGATATTCTATTCACTATATTATTAAATTTGTACGTTTTATACCAATTTATAATGCTATTGACCTAAACATTCTTTCATCATGTATTGTTTTTATCAATTTGTATCTTGGATATATTGATCTACTGTAAGTTTGAATCAATAATATTATTTTTCCTTTCAAACAAATTCGATATTTATTTGTACGATAATAATTTATCTACTCTAAGTTTGAATCAACAATATTATTTTTCCTTTCAAAAAAATTTAATATTTATTTGCACGATGATAATTAAATTTTATTGTTATGATAAATAAAAATATTTGCTAATTTTTTATATAAAATTATAACATATTTATAAAAAAATTGAAAAAATTTTATGATGAATAATTTTATAGTTACTTAAAAAATAAAATACAAAAATCATCCTCATTATACACATTTTATCCAAATTTTGTGAAAATTAATTTTTAAATGAAAATAGTTATCCTTTCAAAAAAAAAATAATAATAATAATAATTATCTTATTTACGAATTAAAAAGCAATCAATATTTTAATTTTTATCTAAATTTTAAGAAAATATATTTTAAAATAATTGATTTATTTTGGAGTGACAGAAATGTATGTTTGTTTGGTGCTTTTTTTGAGTGCAGTTTATTGATAACCAATGCTTCAGTGTTCTGAATTACAGCAAAAGCAAATGTCCATTACTAAGGAATCGGTTTCGGCATCTAGCTGGCACCCTCTACGCTCAACCAGATACATGGCATGTAAGACATACCAGTCATGCAGATCGGGTCAATGAATTTTGGGATCATTCAGACGCATCTACACGGTGACGGTCACAGATCGGCCGTACACGCAAAAAAACTCCATTAAAATATTTTAAAATTATTAAAATATTATATAAATTATTAGAAAATATATATAATCAAATAAGCTAAAATTTAATAAAACAAAATTTTTATATTTAACATTATTTATAGTGAAAGATATGTATGCTAATGCTAACAAAAAAAATTATTTTCTAATATAATTGTTGTTCAACAAAAATTAAATTTCTATCCAGTAATAAATAAATTTACATAATTTTTTATCTTCTATGTGGTTGATATTGAGGTTGGGAGGGATATGATGTATTTTTCGGTTGAAAACAGGGCAAACTGGACCGAAAGGCTTGATATGTAAATACAATACTTAGAGCTAGTATGACTGCTTTGGTCTTTTAGGGGCCAAAACAACATATATTGCAAAATATAAAACAAAATTATAAAATATTATATAAATTATTACAAAATAAGTACCATTAAATGAGTTCAAATTTCAATTTTAATAAAATAAAAATATCTTATATTTATTATCTATTTCAATAGTTTAACTTCTTTTTTAAGGAATTCTCCTAATAGTTAAGTGGATTTGAAAAAAATAGGAATTATTTATTTGAAATATACAAGATTTTTATTGAGGGATTTAAAAAAAAATTATTAAAAGATAGAATATAATAATCCCACATTATGCCCAATTATAATAAAATTCAAAATCAGCATCATTTATGCAAAGGAACATACAAATTAGAATAACATTTGCATGATGAGAATTTTGATGAAAGAATTGTTTATAACTTGAATATTTGTAGCTTAAATAGTCTTCAAATTTAAAAAAAATAATTAATATATATATATATATATTATATATACAGAGTATATATATATATATATATATATATATATAGCAGAAAGTATATATATATATATATATATATATATATATATTTATATATAAATTTTCTATGTATTTATAAAAGTGTATTGAGATAGATTTAAAACATTTTTATTTATCATTTTATGTTAAAGATTAAATAAAAAGAAAATAAATTTTATTATAAAGATTAAACTAGTAACAAAGAAAGCCTCAAGTAAATTTATATTTATTTAGCTTCTGTGATAATTTTAAATTTAAAAAAACCAAATCATGTTAAAATGTGAATTTTATCAAATTTATTTTATATTTATTTTCATCGACAAATATATTATTAAAATAAATATAATCTTTTTTTTGTTTTAAACTCAAGCCTCAAGCCTCTCTCCCATTTCTCCCTTTCCCTCTCACAGGCGATACTCAAAGCGTATCCAAAGATTCCAAACGATCACAGCCTTCACCCCACCCTCGATCTCCTTCTCCCGACTCCTCCGTCTCCCCTCCTTTCTACTTAAGCAAACCCAAACAACCTCGCCTCCCCCACCGGTCCCTCCCTTCTTCCTCCTCCGCCCCTTCCCTCCTGATCCTCCTTCCCTCCGCTTCCTTCCTTCTACTCTCTCGCCTCACCCCTTGACTTTCTCTTCATTCGAGAAGATAGTGAAAAATTTGTTAATTTTTGGTACTTTTGAACACAAATCTTAGATTTCTGGAAAAAAAATGGTTTTTTATTTTATTGTGATGGGTAAAAACAAAATTTTGGTACTTTTGAAAAGAAATCTCGTATTTCGCAAAGTGTTTTTTTTTTTGTCGTCGATTCGTAAGAAAATGGTTTTTTTGTTGTGATGTGGGTAAAACAAGATTGGAGAAGGTAGGAATCCACTTTTCAATCTCAAAGAAGACTGAGCCGACCGAAAGCTAATCCTCGGAATCTCTACTTAACTCATCCAGTTTAGCCGATTTAGTCCCGAAGCTCAGGATGGCATCAGATCCCAGATTCGACTCAAAAGGTCAGCCCTCGAGATTAAGATGACTGACCGAGTCGCACCGACTCGGTCGAAGTTCTTTGAACCCCGTTAAGACGAGCAATACAAAGACGCCCCACGCAACCTTGAGTCGTTACTTTGTCTATGTACACCAGGAAGAGCAAGTACCTAACATAATTAACCTGCTTGAAGTGTCAAACCCCACCAGAGAAAGCCCTGTTTCTGTTTTTCATTGAGCTTGCAGGCCATGCAACCCCTTTGCTTGTAGCTCACCAACCTTACAAACGCTTCCATCATCGTCCCAACCCGATCATCAATGCTTTCAGAATGTATGAAAGAAACAATCTCTCCATTGTCACTCTCCAACCCTTCACTGCTATTGCTCCCTATGCAATTATGCACAACGACATTTGCACACTTGCTCTTGATAGTACGGCTTCTCTTTTCATCCTCCCTTTTCACAGGATATGGAACACTAGTCAGACTAAAGATATATCAAAATTTCGAAGTGTTAATCTTAAGGTACTAGACAAAGCCCCTTGCTCGGGCCGATACTAATTGACTGCGAGGAGGGGAGGAGGCTCGACAAGGCACAAGGTTTGTGCTAGAAGCCGGCCCTCGTCTAGTGTTCTGGGAGAAGGTGTGTTCTTCATTGGCGGAGTCGATGATCGTGGAGGTATCAAGGCGTATACTACGCTGGAGGTTCCTGAACATCCTAATGTTAATGAACGCCAGGAGGTTCTTGTTGTAAAACCCGAAAATTTGAATTTTTCCCTAAAATGCAAACGGTAAATTACCGCCACAGCATAAGTTGTAATTTGAATGAGACCGATGACAAACGGACCTCACCGCTGATTCTTCTGCCGAAATGTAATTACCCAAACGACTCGGCCGAATTTAATAACTAATTTTCACGTTTCTATGGCAACGAGCGTCAATGACCCAAACAATGGGATTTTTGGGAAATTTTCAAAAGTTAGGAAATAATTTAAGTAAAGTTCACTTTAAAATAATTTGAACTTAAACCGGGATAAAATAAATCGTTTTGGAAAAGAAATGGGCCCGAACAAGTCGTGACACGTGGCACGACGTGGGCCAAGCAATTAAGACTAAAGATAAGGTTAAAGACAGATTTTTGGGGAGAGAAAAGAACCTATTTTATGCTGGATCATGAGAGAGAAATAGGGAAAGGGAGAGGAGAGGGCTTCCAAAGCTTTTTTCGACGATCCATAGAGTTCCGTCGATTGGAATTCGTTGAGCAAAGAGTGAAAGTTCATCTAATCGACGAGGGCTACGCGTGGATACCAAAAATGAGATATTTCACCGAAGATCCAAATGAAGAGATTTTGGGAAATCAAAATTTTTGAGATTAGGAGGTGTTCTTTAGACCTCCTTCGGTTCTACTATGCTTCAAGAGGTAGAGATTCTTCCTACTTTGGTTTATTTCCATCATAAGGGGCTGATTTTAGGGGGAATGTTGTGTAGAGGTCCTAAGGGTTTGTTTGGCTGATTTATGAACTATTTAAAGTTGTTCTTATGGCTTATTTGTGGGTTGGTTTGGTTGTAGTATTTGGTAAGGACCAAAGATGTGAAAAAAAAAATGATATGTGGGTGGTTAAGGGGAAATTCTTCCAAAACTTTCCTTAGACCCTTGTCCTTATTTTCGGCCATAACTTGGCATATAGACCTCTAAATTGGATGATTCTAGTTGGAGATGAACCCTAAGAACAAGAGCTACAAATATATAGAAGAGATCAAGGCTTAAATCCTGCTCTAAGAACCCTAAAAATGAGTTTTACAATAAGATACTGATTATGTCCCCTCTACGGGAGTAGCTCATGTTGTTTAGACAATATATTGAGTCATACTGATCCAAATGATGTGAATCAAAATCTTACTAAAACTAGACACCCAGGAGAGTAACTTTCATGAAGAAATTATGGTCACATTATGTCTCTATTGTTCCTATAAATTCGCCCAATTGAAAACACAATACTACCCTTAGAAACTATCCAGGAGCAGTCCGGAATGTTTTGGCCATATCTCCTAATTTAAAGGTCCAAATGACCTGATATGTGAGCTTTGGAAACTTAAGACATAGTTGAACATTGTGTTAGAAGAACACTTTGTCTAAAAACCTCGTTTACAGGGTCAAAAATGTAGTTGGAAATGGACTTGGGATGTGCCTATATTAGGGACTGTTTGAGGGATTGTTAAGGGCTTGTTTGGCCAACCTTTGAGCCCGGTTTAATGGGGCGGTTAGGCTTGTTGTTGTGGGCACTCTATATGCCACATTTTGCCTTAAGGATTAAGTGTGTTGTTGTTTGATGTGTGATAGCATGCTTGTTTATTATGGTTTGGTGAAATGTTAATATAGTGTTCTAATGTATTAACATTTGTTGTGAATGTTTAATTGAAATTATATGCATTCGTAAATATAATTGTCTATGACACAAGGTAAAATTGTATGGTTTATGGTCCATATGACATTCATTACATGTGGGACATAGCATTAACATGCAATGGCACATTGCATTGCATCATCATAAAGATCTTACTTCCTGGTGGTGCATGGTTAGAATCAACACCATAATTGGTGATTTGGTGGGTGGGCTCGGTATCGTTGGATGAAGTCCAACAAAGATGCACGATTGCATAAAACATAAAACTTGTGTCGGGTAATAGCAAGAAGGGCTAGATACTTCCTCGGGTGAAAGACTTTGACTGGCTTACTACACTCCAACGGTGAAAGTCCAAAAAAAAGTGTAGACAATGTGCAGGGTCGACGGTGAGACTTCAAAAATCCGCTACCCACAAAAGACACAATGATTTTATAAATGAAATTATCATTGGAGAATGACATCCAAAAAGTTTTGGTTTATAAAACATGACTTTTGTTTTAAAAAGGATCATTGGATGTAATCCATCAATGATGGTTTTTATCACACATGGGCATCGCATTGTGTGGTGGGAGTCGTTAAAGACTCGGGCATGGTGCATGAGTGGGTCTCATCTTATTTCATGGCATGACACGTAGAATTCCAACATAGGATTGCATATTCTTACTTGAAATTGTGGATGTGAATGTGGAAGGTGAACATTGCATGTGCACTTAGGTGGGGAGTAGCTACCTCTGTAAGAATTACTCTACTAGGCGTGGCTCACCCTATATGGGAAAAACATTTCAAGTGCGGGACTTCCGCCGGTGGACGGTTCTCATCCAGGGCCGCAAGGGTGAAGAAAGCCGACGTGTGGCTTTTATAATTATTTTTGTAAAATAATTTGGAACAAATTATTTTTGGTATGTACTAATATGTAAAGAGTTATAATTGAACTCATATGGACTATTTTTAATATAGTCTTACATATTTTTATATGAATGTGGATAAATGGGCATGGTGTGGTTAATTTTTACTCATAAATGGATCTGGTGCGGTCATTATGCTATATTGGGCCCCGGATGGGTCATGTGATTGTATTGTTGTACATGTTGGATTTTGGATAAAGCTCCCCATACAAATGGATCCTGATAAATGGGACACAATATTATGGTATCGAGTTACACGATATCAATAGCTTTCAGCAAGTTAATGGGTGATCAACAGACCCCCGGATTTTGGGGCGTCACGCTTGCCCTTGGAGATACAATTAATGAGAATGATGCAAATAAGAGGAGGATGGAGAATGACATGATCAATGAGTTTAAAGTATTGAAGGTAGGAAGTGAAAAGGCTTTGTACAGGGAGGAGAGTGGTGGACAGTGTAAGCATATTTAGTGCAATTCGATCAATGGAGAACTCTTTTGATCTAATATTAGTAGGTAGACACCATGAAGAGAATTCTCCATAGGTTTGACCGAACGACCGGATCGACTAACTCTGGGCCATGGGTGATATTGTAAACTCGGGAAAATTTTTAATTTTTCGAAAAATGGCAATAATAGTAAAATCGTTTCAAATTGTAAAACTGAGAAAATTCAAATTAAAAATGGTAAAGCAGTGGTCGGTTAAATCGAATTTTCTAGAAAACGAACTTCAACGTTTGAATCATCTCGCGAAATCTAGTTACTATGTCAAATTTTATCAAATTCCAAGACAATCGGAATTTCATGTTTTTCGAGACACCAAAAGTAACGAGTGACACTTGGCATATGTTGGATGGCTAATAGGGAGCCATGTGTCAACAGGAGAACAAGTCAAACCCAAGTCTAAGTGGGACCTATGTGGGACATGTGTCACCACTTGAGAGGATGGAATCCAAAGTTTTGGATAAGTAGATAAGGGAAATCCAAATAGGGGCAATCATAGGGCGACATGTGTCAAGGAGGAGACATCCCTTGACCAAGTTGGACCAAACCGGTAGAGAGATGAGGAGAAAGGAAAGAGGGAGAAGAAGAGAAGATGAGAGAGAGGCTCCTCCTTCTCTCTGGCTCCCCGAGGAGATCAGGCTTAAATCCCGGCGTTAATCAGAGGCTTGAAGACAAAAGGGTCGTCCTCATGGCGAGAGCTTTGAGTAGAGACCAGAATCAGGGAGTTTTGACAAACTCTAAGAGGTAGGAGATTTTTCCTACTCGGTTTCTGTTCCTAACTTAAGGGCCATCTAATGGCATTGTTTTGGTTCCCTAGGGCCATGAATGGCCCTGGTGTTCAGTCCTAAAATTTTGGGATCGACGGTGGAAATGTTCGGGAAAGAATGCATAGCCCAAGGAAACTATGCGAGCCCGATTTTTAGGTCCACTGGAAAATTTGGGTCGCTACCAGCTAGGACTACAATACTAGCAATGCGGCATAGCGATGCTGCTTTCACGCCCGATGGCCGCGTGCTACGGCGCGTGCGACAGCATGCGTGCGCCGCGATCCTGTTCGGGAAGCGAGAGGCGCGACTTAGCTATCGTGGCAGGGGTTCTCTGTCGCGACAAAGACACAGTTTCTAGAAAAAAAAAAGATAAATAAAAATAAAAATAAAATTTTTATTTTTGATGTGTTGCGTATTTTAGAATGTTGAGGTCAGATGATGCCTTGTTGGATTGAGGTCCCAACCCAAGGGACTCTTGCGTGTTATTGTTTGATGATTAAATAACATGCAGTATGTGTGTATTGATTTTGATATATGCCTTTGACATATTGATGTGATGAATGAAATCTATTTGCCATAAGTTGGAAATAATGCATATAACTTAACGTGGCATACTTACATCCCATATGCACAGTAACATCACGTCGAGTCGGGTGTGGGTGCATAGTAATGGTTGATTCACCATCCTTGGTGAATGTGTGGTGAGCTTGGAAATGGGATAATGTCCAAAATTGAGACTCACGGTTGAGTAAAACAACAATGATGATAAATTACATGTGTTGGGCGTAGCAAGTTGGGGTTAATTCAATCCCCCCATATGCGGTTAGACATGATCAGTGGCGATTAAAGCGCATAAAAATGTTGGAAGGTGTACGACGATCTGCGATTGTGACCCCAAAAAAATGGCGTGGCCCACCAAATAAACATCAGATTTAATAAGAATTCAGAGAAATGAATAATGGAGGTCGGTCGATGAGTCGAAAATTCATGGTGAAACACCAAGCCATTAGCAGTTTTCACACTTAGCATAGCATCGTCGGGACTCGGGTTGTGAAACAGGAATTCTCATCCTCATGGACCAAATGTGAGTGTCCATATAGGATTGCATTATTTATGTGGAGATATGATTGGAGTGTTTCATGTATGCGTTGTGTCGTTTTAGGTGAGGTAGCCCTTGTAGGAAAACTTCTCTACTGGGTGTTGCTTACCCCATTGTTGTTAATCCTCTTTTGGAGCCTTTAATTAGGGGGATGAAGCTCATCTAGATGCTTAGTGGTGAAGAAAAAAGCGGTTGGCTTTATTTATGTGTCTGTAAATTTCGGTGGAAAACTGATTTTGTTATGTAAAAAGAACAGAGTTGTAATTAAACTCATTTCAATACATTTTGGCTAGTTTTTCAGATTTCATGTTGTCTTTGTATAAAAAGGCTAATTTATATCGAAATTAAGGTGTTTGGGAAAGGAAAAGAAAAAATAGCGGGCGGAAGTGCGGGGAGGACGGAGGCTCTTTTGTTTAAGGGTCCTCTATCATGAATTATGTACGGAATGGTTTCTGGCCACTATGTAGGCAGGTCTTCCTTGTGTGACCGGGGTTCACGAGCTAGGCGCACGACCTGGCCTAGGCGGGTGCGATAAGCATCTTTGGCGCGTTCAGCCGCGGCCCCGCGCCTTGATAGAGCTTTTGGGCTGCGTGTCGCGGCCAAAGTCACTCATGTCGCAACATGGATCTCGAGCCTGCTGAGCGGTTTGGGTCGCGACAGAGGCTTTCTCTGTCGCGACAGAGATTTCAGGTCCCATGTCGCAACACTAAGTGTAGTGTCACGACAAAGAGAGTTTAAACTAAAGGAGGAAGTTCTGTCGCGACTGGCGCTGGCGTCTTCAGCGGCAGTATATCGTGGCGACCACGAGAGAGAGGCTCTAAGCGTGCGCAGCGAGGGCGTGCGGTATCGGCGACATGGAAGCCGCTGCGATTCGGGCGTAGCAGACTTCTATAGTTTCTAACGCGAGGCTTTTAAGGTCTTAGTTGCGACGAGGAGAATTCTACATCACGATGAAGGAATTTTGGGACATGGGATTTCCCATGTCACGACATATGGCTCATGTTGCGACAGTGCACGACCGAGGAGTGCGGTGACAAAGTGCCTTGGGAGCGTGATAGAGAGCCTTGGGCGTGCAACACAGCTCGCATGACCCATGTGCTCTGGCCTTGCGACTTGAAGGGCTAAGCGGGTGCCGGGCGGCCTTGACACCTGATGGCCGGTTGCGGCGCGTGTGATGTTAATACCGCCTTGGTCGGTATGTGTCGTATGAGCTTCTGTATCGTGATAGAGCATCCGATGCTTCAGTGTCTTTGTGTTGTGCATTGTTTGAGCTGCGTTTTGTGCCTTGTTCATAGACATTGTACCGCATTAAGGGTTTCCCACGAATCCGGTTTTAAGTTCGGTGGGACTTGGAATAATTGAAAAAAAAAAAAAAGACCCTCGGAAATTGGGGCGTCACAGCTTGGTATCAGAGCTTAGGTATACGAATACCTAGGACTCATTGGGCACGGGTTAAGATCATGCATGCATGGTATCAGAGCTTAGGTATACATGATTGATGTTATTTGATTGTGTGTTATGAATTATATGAAATGTATACATAATAAATTGTATATTTAACACTAGGGTTAGAAAACATAACCCTAAGTTTGGAAGATAAAGTGAACATGAAAAAAAAATATCGGAAATTTAATTGAATAGAATTAGTGGTTAGCAATTAGCACCACTAAGGAAAAAGGGATGAACGAGTTAGTTCATGATGATGGGGGTATTATTGTGGCGAGGATGCGCTCTTGGTTGGACTGAAGGCAAACATCAATTCCTGTCCAGATATGTCTTGGGTAAATCGAGAAATAGGACGTGGAGGCGATGGGCGGGGCAACAACCAACCACCATCGGCCTTTAACCAACAAGCCTTCATTGTAGAACCCCGGAAAATTTAAAATTTTCTAAAAGTATAAAATTAAATAATAAATTCTTTGAAATGGCTCGAGGAAACTGAAAATTCCACTGAGCTCGGATGATGAAGCAGTTTGTGTCGTTAAGAGTCAGTCTCATAGCCAGTAACTCATAAAAGTTTCGTTGAATTCCTAGGTAGTGGGAATTCATTATGAATTTTTAAAGTTAGGTATCTAGTAACCCTAGGAACGAGGTTTTCTTAAAAATCTCGAGAGTTAGGAAATGACTTGAGTTAAGTTCATTTAAGATAAATTGAACTGAGATGAAAATAAATTGTTTCGAGACAGAAACGAACTCGGACGGGTTGTGGACGCGTGGCTGATGGGCCACGTCCAGCTTATGTAAATGGACAAAAGAACAAAGGAAAAAAAAACCATTTATTTAGGAGGAAAGCGGCGGTGGGCATGAGAGTGAGAGGGAGCTTCTTCCCTTCTCTCTCGATCCCGAAGATTGAGTGGTCAAATGCGTCGGGCTGAGATTTGAGTTCATTTACTAAACGAGGAATGCAACGTTGAAGTTAGGTGTCTGGGTAGGGGTGTCGGAATCCAGCAAATTTGTATCCTGGAGTGTCCCTGCTGCGTGGTGAGATCTGCCGGTATAGCGGTCTGGTCGAACACAAGGATGGGTTTCTTCGTGAAATGAGAAGTGCGGGTTGAGTTGAAAATGGTATTTCTCTTTGGTTTTGGGTTTGTTCAAAAACAGTGGGTTGGATGGTTGTAAACTGCATATAAATTAAAGGAAAATTTAGAAAAGAAGACTCCTTGAAGTCTTGGGTCACTGGATTGGATTTTTAAGGTGTATTCATGCGCTCGGGTTTGTTTCCTCATGTTGGGGATAATGACCTATAGTCGTTTCCCAAACCGGACCTTGATTTGACACTAAAGCCCTAAACCACAAGTACTCCCTCATGATATATGGCATTCAGTGAGCATTCAAGTCCTTAACAGTGTGCATATGGCCTCAAAAAGGCAACCTACGGCAACTAATAGGAGCAGTAGAGTGGTGTGATGGATCTAAGATTAAGCATCCACTGTAACCATAAAGCTTGCCAAATACACACATTGGCGAAATTTGGATCTAGGGTTTGACCTAGGGTGAGATGTAGGGAGCTTAAATGCTCATAAATGCGATTGATAAATGAGAGAGGCATGAAAACTTACCTCAGTCCTCCACTGGGTGGCCACCTCCTCTTCCAAAATGGGGCTTTAATGAAACATACCTTGATTTGTCATCAAGATGTGTTTGATTTCAAAGAAAAAATGAAAGAAAATTAAAGAAAATGAAGAAGAAAAAGAAAAGCGGGAAACTTACAGTGCTTGTATTTCCACTAAGCCAAAATTCCAAGTTCAAGAAAGTTACAATTGTCCCACACATTTAGAGGCTTATATAGAGTTTTCTTAGAGTAAAAATACCATTGCCTCAAAAGCGGCTGATGAGGGAATTAAAAATGGAAAAAAAGGAAAGAAAATCAAAAGAAATTGACAAGGGGATTTTCGCACCACGTGAATTGGCACCAATGCGATTTTCTGCCGCGACCAAACTTACACCACCTGATGCCAAAATTGGCACCAGGTGCAAAATTGGCACGATGCGAAGTGGCACCAATGCCAATTTTTGCTCCAATCTGGATTAATGCCAAAATTGGCGCGATTGCCAAAATTGGCACCCGATGCCAATTTTTGCCAATTTTTACTTTATAATGGGGATTTTTGGCACCAATTTTCTGCCTTTCTTCTTCTTTCATTCCTCTTATACCTTTCTTCTTCGGCTCTCTTACGCTCCTGTTCTTCTAAGATTTGCAATATGGCTTTGAACTCGGCTTGGATTCATGCGTGTTCAGCTACATCCTCAGTCCGGTCAGAAGATGGAAGTGTTTGGCACGCAAAACTACCAAAACACCCTACAAAATCTTTGGTAGTAACACAATAGGGACATCAATATGCCAATTGGGTTATTTGAAATGATTAGTACCTAAAAGTGCACAAATCTACGATGATGGAGGCCTCGAGAAGCACTTTTTAAGCACTAATCCCACTGACCTACACATTGCTAGTCCCTTAACAATGAAAACACCTGACCGAGAAAAAGAAAATATGTACAGACAAAAGAAAGTGTGGGTATAGGTAATGCTCTAGCCGATGCTAAAGGTTGGAGCCAAATAAAATCGAGTTGAGAGACTACATGCCATACGGATCAATTGTTGGGACGTGTTCACCTACAAGGGAGATATTTGAAGTTTCCAGAGTGCCTAAGTGTATAGGGGATCGGTTGCATCAGTAAGCTAACTAGTTGCTATACGACCTCCACAGTGACTCTTGCTAATGCCTTAGAAGGATGACCAGCAAAATAGAATCGATTCCACTCTTATTTCATATACTTTCTAAAAGTAATGTGGGATCACGATGCTTAGAATTCAACCTCACGAAGTCCGTATAACAGGTTCAGTGACTCCCGACGACTAAGGTTTAGGGCATCAAGCGAGGATCTCGACCCGCGAACTCTCACAGGGCTTCACCTCGGACTACGAATGATTTTGAATTTCCAGCACCTCTGACTCGCTAAACTCCACCCATCACCCATGTAGTGAGCCATAAATCGGTGGCTCCAGAGCCCGATTAGTTCGGGGCACGAGCTTTAAAGGCTTTCGCCATACCCCTCGGACCGTGCTTTCGGGTTTTCAAAGAGTGGCGTGTGACACAACAAACTCTTTTCTTTTTCTTTTCTTTTTCTTTTCTGTTCTTTTTCTTTTGAGACATATTGGTCTTCTTTGAGGCACTTGACTAATGAACAGTGCTATTCAAGGCTAGTTTTGCTAAGTAAAAAGAATTCAGCGACTCTTTAGCCTATTAATGAAGCGTGTGCCTTGTGTGTGGCTAGCTCTCGGTGGAAGAGAAAGGGCGAAGACAGGGGGACAGTCGACCAGCAATTAGATAGAGAGTATGGAAGCTAGGCTAATAAAACAGATAACATGCAATGCTCCAATTTTTCAACTTTGGAAGGGACTAAAGCCTAAAAAATATAGAGGCGAAAAGTAGTTACAAAAGTGCGAGAAAAATGTAGGCTGTATGTTATATTTCTGCATGGAAGTATATTTCACAAAATTATCAGCTTTTTAAAAGCGTGGTACCTCCGATAGAAGATGAAACGAGAGCCGGTTTGAGCAGGGAGGGAATGGCATGTGGTTGAAGCAGGTGCACACACTGCTGCCTTTGCAATCACGGAGGAAAATGAAATTCTCACATGCAACTCACCTACAACATTCAAGCAAAAATTGTAGAAACTTTAATCACGAAATGTTTGAAAAATTAGGTAAAAGTAGTGGCGCATGAAAACCCAATTAGACTTAAATAAATATAAAGTAAAATTTCAACTAAAATTTGGGTGATCCTCCCGGAGTTTCCCTGCAGGAACCACTCTCCAGTTATGTCAACATTGGATCAAAGGAGGTTCGGAGGAAGCTCCTCCAAAACAAGTCAGTTTGTCTTTGCAGAGTGCACTTCATATAGCCCCTTGTTTTGAGGCGTCTAGTCTATGCAGTGGCGATGGGTGTTGTTGTAGGAAGATAATTGAGGATTCTTCATTAACACTTCCCATTGTTCTCCATCAATTCTTCATATTTGTTTTTATTAATATCATGCTTTCCTACCAAGTACATAGGCAAAGCTTCATCGGTTGCTCCCCTCGTCTCGGCTGGTTTTGCTTTGTTGCTCAAGTGGAAAATGTTTGAGCTCTCTAGTGTCATATTGCCAAATGTGATGCATGACCCATTCAGCACAATTGATAATAGCATTGAGTGTGCCAAAAATGGCTACCCAATATAATGGGCCTTGATTTGTGCCTGCCTGGGTGTGTGTGAGGAACCACGAAATCCGCTGGATGAGACATCTGCACTGCAACAACCTCCACTTCATCTCTGTACGGTATTTTCAACGAACATTAAATCAGATAGAGATGGTGTTGATTGGTTTCAACTCATCAAACCTAGCTGCCTATATTGAGCATGGCGGTGGTTGTGCAACACCATTAGCGAGTGGCAGCATCGTCTGGGTTTCTCTCCGATGTTAACCAGAATGGATCAGGATCCCTGGATCATATGTTCTGTATAACCCATTGGATGATGAATGCCTTTTGATTAAGATGCCTTAATCAATGTGACCACTTTGAGTTAACCTGAAGATCCTTTCAAACTTTGCAAGCGGGGACTGTTTGATGATGTGAGGTATGTTGACTGTCCCTTTGTAGGACTTCTAGGATACACTGTTTGGATGCCTTCTTCTTGCTTTTCTTGGTGCTTGAAATGGGTGGCATCTCAAGGTGCTGTTGAGTCCTCAGAATATTATGTCCCAATTACCACTTTTCTCAGTTTACTCGGGCTTGGGCATTGGGCGATCAACTGCACTTTCACTTTACCAGTGTGGCGCTTTGACTTCATCCGATGCATTTTGGGGAAGTTCTGAGTATTTCAGTTATGGACTCCCCATAGTTTGTGATGGTGAAGACCTCTTTGCCTCTTCACTGTGATTTTGCCATTGTATTATGGATCACTGGCCCATCAATTCTTAGTTAAAGTTTGCATAAACTATCCATTCTTGATTAAAGACTTCCACATTTCAGTTTTATTCAGCCAAACATTGATGCACTTTTGCTCCTCTAAATTCCCACCATGCACCAGTGCTAAGTAGCTTTTTCAGCGGGAAGAGGGAGTGGGTGCAGATCTTGTGAAGTGGTGGTAGATCTTACTGTTTGTGCTCCCAGGGTACATATCTGGAGGGAGGTTGAGTTCGAAAGGTTAGGGTGACTCTCGAGTTAAGTTTATAAGTATTACCATAGACATTTTATTTGTAAACTATTTATTCTGTTATCTAAATAGGATTGGACCTCGATTCTTAGGTGCGATGGAGTGTTAACGGTTAAAGCAGTTTGACATATGCGCAAAGCTTCCATTAACACACTATAAATGGACCTTTTCTTTTAATTCTCAATCTTCAGCCAGGTGATGTAGCTTTCAAACTCATATATTAGGAAGGGCATACCTTTTTCCTATTTTCCAGTTCAGCGGTGGCTTGAATCGCTACCTTCTCTTGGGGTTTGTCTCATCGATATGGAGATCTGACCACACAATTAAGTCGTTTGCCTAAATGGGATTTTTACTCAGAAAATCTCTCCACATGTTTTCCAGCATTATTCATTTGGAAAGAGACGTTCATCATAAAAAATGGTTCACGGCATCATGTATCAAACCGCCAGTTGTGAGCATGCCTTTGATAAATCTGCGTCTCTACAAGCCTTTTTGGTAGACCTCCCTATATCTTGAGCACTAGTAATGTGTAGTCTGCCTCTTGTTAATTTATGTTGTGACTGTAGGAATTTTTTAAACTCACCACTAAACTCTCCCAGTCCATGGTTCTTGTTTGTATTGCGTTTTAGCCCGAATTTTTTGCAGCAGCATGCGCTTCAGTGTCGATTGGAAGGCTTTTAAGCTGTGGCTCAATATCAGGTGGCACCCTCTTTGAAAGTGGTGTGCTATCACAAATCACCACAAATATGATTATAAAGTTTCATTCTCCACATGCCACATGAATCATTGAGATTGAGGCACCAGTGAGCACTGCGCACCTCTCGTGGGGAGTCATGAAGGTCCACTCACCTAGTGAGTGCTATGTGATCCCTCCTTTGGATCTGATACCATTGACTCTACATTTCTGGCTTCTTAATTCCTCTGGTGCATTTGCAAACTACTATCAGGATCAAATTTGACTGTTCTAAATACGTGATCACCCTCTCAATTTACTGGGTGTTCCTATCCCTTTTTCATGCTCTACACACTCCACGTCAACGGGAAAGGCTTAATAAACAATAACAAAGGTTAAGTTAGCTAAGTCAATAAAAAATTGAATGTCTTTTGGAAAATTAAATCCCACAGATGAAGCTACAGTGGGCAAGCCATCAAATCAAAGGAGATAAGTTTTTACCTGACTGATGTGATCACAAAGTTCATGACTTTCTTATCTATCAGGCACCATCCCGACCAGCATTGATTCGTCGCATGGTGAGGTGAATCGCAAAATTTCGCCTCCCGGTGTCTCTTTGTGTGAGACTCTTGCGATGTAGTCTAGAGTGGTTTCTGAGGATGGGTTTTCTTGTGAAATGAAGTGAAATTGAGTTAAATGGTATTTATACTGGATTTTGTTTATTCAACGGTGGGTTGAATGGTTCCGCCAGCATATAATTAAGGAAAATTTGAAAAGGAAATACTTGAGTCATTTGGAGTCCATGGATTAGTTTTTAAGATGTATTTATTTACCAGTTTGTTTCTGCTGATTGGATGTGACATAGTGATTTAAACCGGACGCTGTTTGACACCTAAACTAAACCAAATTGCCTCTCTGTCTGTGTGTGGTGACATTGAGTCTAGGTGTGTGTCAGCCTCAGAAGCCTCGACAGCTAATGAGCAGCTAAGTGGATGTAGTGGATCTAGATTAAACCTCTTTGTAACCTAACTTATAAATACACATTGGCGAGTGGATCTGGAGTTTCAACCTAGGGTGAGATGAGGGAGCTTAATTATACGTAAATGCGGTGTGATAAATGAGAGACATGAGAAACATAAGGCCTTACCCGGTGACCACTATCTTTCAGAGAGCCAGAACTTTAGCCAAGCATGCCTTGGTTTGGCCATATAGAATGTGTTTGATTCACCAGAAAATGAAAAGTGAAATGAGAAGAAAAAGAAAGAAGCGGAAACACTGAGATCTGTGTGTTTCATGACCAAATTCTAAAGTTCAGAAGTTAGATTCTCCCACATTTGGGCTTATGGGATTACTATTGGGTGGAAAATGCAGTGTATACCTCAGAAAAGCAGTGGGTGAGACAGAAGCTGGAAAAAAGAAGAAATCAAAGTCATCAGGGTTTTGCTTTGCATGAAGTGCTTTGATGCTAAAATTGGCACCCGATGCCAAGGTGGCCATAATCGCCAATTTCACCACGACGACACCACCAATGCAAAATTATTGCCAAAATTGGCATAAAGTATTTAAATTGGCGCCAATGCAATTTTGCTCAATCATGGTAATGCCAAAATTCATTTTCGGTGCCGAATTCGCAGCCGGTACCAATTGGCGTGGTGCGAAAATCGGCACGATGCGGTGCGTTCCGCATAATGAGGATTTGGCACCAATTTTCTGCTCTTCTTCTTTCATTTCTCTTACGCTCATGTTCTTCTTGAGTTCCTCTTACACTCTGTTCTTCTAAGTTGCAATATGGCTTTGAACTTCGACTCGGCTTGGATTCATCGTGTTCGGCTCACATCCTCGTCCGATTAGAAGAT
This sequence comes from Tetrastigma voinierianum, assembly GCA_016808115.1. NCBI lineage: Eukaryota > Viridiplantae > Streptophyta > Magnoliopsida > Vitales > Vitaceae > Tetrastigma > Tetrastigma voinierianum. The sequence continues at coordinate 154,483 of JAEQBH010006554.1, read as the reverse complement.
GGAAGAAATGTTTGGCACGCAAAACTGCAAAACACCTACACAAAATGTTGTTAGTAACACAATAAGGACATCAATATGCCAATTGGGTTATTTGGAATGATTAGTACTAAAAGTGCCTAAAACCTCGATGGAATATAAACCTCAAAAAGAGCACTTTGCAAGCCCAATCATGCAAATACAGGCAACACCCAGTTTCCTTTGAAGATTTCGGGTTTGGAGAAGAAAATCTAGTGAGGCTCTATAGCCCTCTCTAAGATTTATGTTGTCGGCGGCTCGATTTCCATCGAGCCAAGACTAATGTCGGAGTACTCGTCAAGGAGCTGGCGAGTGGACAGAAATAAAGAATTTTAGTGAAGATTCGGCGGAAGTTCGGGAAAACCGTGGGTCTCGGGTCTTGGGACTCCAAAAAGTTTCGTCTTAGCTCCAAGAGGTAGGGAACCTTCACACCATAGGTTTATTCTTATCTAAATACTGTTTGGTCTTGGTTGGGGCCCCTAAGGGCTATTTGGATTGTGTTCCGAACACAAAATCGTATTTGCTAATTTTGGTTGTTTTTGTTAGGGTGTGATTTCAGTGAGTTTGGGACAGAGGGTTTTTGTGCCATGTTTATGGCTGAATTGTGGACTCAATTAGGATAAGGTTTATTTGCAGTGAAAAGGTTGTTTTAGAGATGAGTTTAGTGGAAAAATATAGCATGTCACGGAGCTTTAAAGGCCTAAAGAAAGCTGATTTTATTAAGTTTCACGTTCTTTGCCCAGTCATTGTTATGCGAGGCCTCCAACCGGACGGCCACTTAACTCCGCGTCAGAGCTCCGTTTTTGGTGTTCTTGGACTCTATCAAATCCCTTTGAGTCTAGAATCTATCCATATATAGTTTGATAAAATTTGAACTCATGTTATGTCCAAAAATGATGAAAAATAGTAGGCCCCTGCTGGTGCGCGTAAGTTACTTTTCATATGAGGCCTCCAACTTTAGACGACCATAACTTTCTTGTCCAAACTCCGATTCATGTGTTCTTGGACTCTATGGAAAGCTCTTGGAGTGTAAAATTTTACCATATTATTTTCAATGGCAATTGGTTCTCAAATCCTTGTTGAAAAATTGATTGTTACAACAAGTGTGCTAATTGTTGGTTGTGTAGATGTGAAGAGTTGTGTGCTGAAGTGGCCATTGCATGGCAGGTTGTAGGCTATCGTAGGTGCATGATAACGCATGGATTAGCCCTAGGAAATAGGTGTGTCATTACTTTCCTATGCTCGTAGCCGATGAAATGTTAACATGTGTTTATGTGATTGATTGAAATTGCATTTCTTGGTTAAGAGGTGTCATGCTTGGATGTCACTATGTGTGCTCTAACATATTGGGTTTTGATGTGTTTTCATGTGGACATGGCTATTGCATGGCATGTTGTAGGCTAGTTTATTGGACATTATGCGCCATGATGTAGCCTAGGGATTTGAGTAAGACATTACTTGTCTAAGTAGTAGTCTGAATGATGTTGATGCTGAAAGGAATCAAACATTCCTATACGCAACGGAAATGTAATTTAAATAAATGCATTCGCATACATACCGTTCTTGAAACAGCTAACGACAAGTTCTAAATCATGGCCAGATCACTAGACGCACACACAAGTCGGCCTCAGAGATATCACACGAATAACTCTCAAAGGTTCTCACCGGGAATTTTAAATCGAGAGCTTAATATGCTAGTTCTCGAATCATCTCATGATCATAACTTCAAGTTTTACGATCTGTTATAGATCGATTTCTGATTATAAATAATCATATAAATAGAGGATTATTTAAATTTCCATAAATAGGAGAATTAATTCATAATTAATTATCATAAATATGAAATTAATTAGAATTAATTCATGGCGGTTCCATAAATATTAGAAATTAATTCATAATTAATTTTAATATTTATTTCTAATATTTATGATAAATTGTTCATAATTAGTATATAAATATTATAATTATCAATAATTATTTTTGTTTAACCCAGAATTATTCTTTTTTTGTGTAATACGACCCTTTAGGTTTCCTAATCAGCGGCAATAAATATAAATTGTAATTCTTAGACTTATATTGGCTGAATACACATAAAGCTGACAACGGATGCGTACTTGTTTGATGTGTTGACATGAATGTGATAAATGTTAGTATGATTGCATGTATATTAGCGTTTAATGAATGTATGGATTTTGTGTGCATTAGACATGAGTGTCCATGGTACCGCGGTGGGTGTGGTATAGGGTGTCCATGTAGAGTCTTTGCCATTGGGCATGACTTAGAGTGCAATGGCACAATTTGCATTCTGCGGTGCTTAGGGACATCGCATGGTGTGGGTGTGAGTCATGGTCGTTCTTAATTCACCATCCTTGGTGAATGGGTTATGGATCGTGCTGGGCGAGAGATCGATGGAAATCACAGTTTATGGCGCCTTCACAGGTTAGAGAAATTGAAATGGCTCATTGCATTTCCATGCATTGGGGCACCCTAGAACAATGGTAGAGTGAGTGCATGAGGTGGTTTCTTAATAGAATTGTTTGGAGGGTTGATATGATATTATTTGTCGGGTATGCCCGATTGATATACATCGGAGGGTTGTCCACAAAATAGGTGCTCCCGAGTGTGTCCGCTATTTATATCGGAGGGTTGTCACGAGTAAACCTGAATCGCTGTTTGAAATGGTTTTCATTCATGACAAAATGCATGTTTGAAATTCGATGAGGACTTGATACATAGGCCATGATGAATTCGAAATCTCATTCATGGCCAGTAGGATTACGTACTAGGATTGCGGCATGTCCTAGGTTGGTGTGTGCTTGGTTGTTTGACCATTCATGTGCATTTAGGTGGGGAATAGCCCTTGTAGGACTTATCTCTACTAGGCGTTAGCTCACCCTATCGTGGGACCCCCTTTCGGTCACGGGACATGCGAAGGCGAGATGAGTGCTCCTTAGGAAGGCCAACATTATGAAGCGGGCCGGATTGTGGCCTTGATCCATGTTTTGTATATTATATTATAACATGTTAATTTTAATATAATGTTTTGTATTAAGTGATATGGCAACTCTTGGTGGCTTAGTTATAGATTGTATTTATATGGATAAATGGGCCCCTCACCGTGGCCATTTTCGATATCTCGGGCCGGTGTAGTGGTTGTATAATATTGGGACGGAGTTGCCATGAAATTACCTGAAGTTGTATTTGGGTAGAGCTCCGTCTGAAGGAGACTGCCTTGATTTTAGTTAAATCCCGGGTCTTGGGAAGGGGACTCAAATGGGTGGTGTTGGGTTGCAGACATCCACAAAATTACCTCCAGCAGTTGTGGGTTGTCAACGCACCCCCGGGATTTGTGGTGTCACATTCATGGAGGCTATTAGTGCTGCGACTACTTCTCTTATGCTCGCGGTATTAGCCCAACGCCACCCGTCACCTGTTGGTGCAGTGGAGACGAGGGGTCGAGTAATCTCCATATATTCGAGCATAATCTGCCCTCGAGGAAGGAAAACCCGATGGTGGCAGTCATTGTTGAGCCCGGTCGAGAAAGGATGCGGTATTTAGTAGTAGAGAAGGTGAATTCAACCTTCTTAGTTCGGGAAGAAGCAGAAGACCCATGCCGCCCACGCGGTTTTAGGGACAAGGTCTCGTGACACGCTGAGGCGAAGCTAAGTCAGGCTTCTGGCCGGAGAGGCGGATAGGCATGTGCCCTTTACCATCATCTGACATGGCGGGATGCCCTCGGGCGCAAAGATCCCAGGGCTTTGGGACACCTTAGTCCCAGTCGTTTGTGGGATCCGTGCAGACCCAATATGTTCCTTCTTACCCCAGTGCGGGTCAAGAGGAACCAGTAGCCAATCGAGGTGCTGCAGTGCCTTCCTTTGCCTGAGACAGGTATGGTGGAAGTATGGTGAGGTCGAAGAGCGGGGCTTCATGACTAAGACTCCCAACCGGGGCCAGGGGCGAGATGACATCTACCCACTTGCCATCGGCTAGGCACATGGGGCAGGACTATCCTAAGAGCGGGGATCCGGGTGGTCACAAATAGGTTGAGCTTAATGATCGATCGATATCTGAGGTGGTTTGGCTCTGCACTTCTGTAGAGTATTTGTTTAAATTAGGTGCATCATATTCATGCTTATTATTGCATCATGTGTAAAAAGGTAGGGCTTAGAGGTTGAGACCTTGGAGAAGCCCCTGTATGTGAGTTCTCCCCTAGGGACTAAGGTGAGCGGGGATATGATATGTCAGAATTTGATTTCATCCTTAGGATGGACTGGCTGACGGCACACCAAGTCGTCATCGATTGTGAGCATAGGAGAGTTACCACCCTGCACACGGTGTTTTCATTACGTTTCAAGGAACCAAACATGATGCCCGGCCCGATGTGTAGCTCTGTGACTCCGGTGGGAGTGGGCGATTTGATAGGTTGGCTATGGCCTTGCCGAGATGGTGAAAGACGGGACATGGATGCGCTTGGGTGATTTCTTGGGTATGAGGATGTTTTTGGATGAGCTACGGATTATCTCGTGAGAGGTGTAGACTTACATGTTAGGTTACACCCTTGCATGTCGCCTATCTCTCGACTCATATAGGATGGCACTAGTTAGGATTGCGAGGGACTTCCCGAGGTGCAGATACGAGAGTTGTGCTGGAATGAGGGTTTCATTAGACCTAGCACTTCACCATGGGGTGCTCCGGTGTTATTTTCTAAGAAGAAGGACAAGACTCTTCGACTGTGCATTGATTACCAATAGTTGAATAGGATTACAATCAAGAATCGATACCTATCACCGAGGATTGATGATTTGTTTGATCAGCTGAAAGGGGCGCGAGTCTACTCCAAGATAGATCTTCTCACCGGTTATCATCAGTTGAGAGTTAAGGAGACAATTATCCCTAAGACAGCGTTTATGACACGATATGGGCGCTTTGAGTTCACGGTGATGCCTTTTGGATTGACGAATGCGTCAGCAGCATTCATGGATCTCATGTCATGCTGGTATTCTGACCACATTTGGATCAGTTTTTGTGGTCCGTGGGCGACATTTTGATATACTTAGTCTAGGGAGGAACGTAGAATCATTTGAGGTCGCTGCGCGGCTTTTTAAGGAATATCGGTTACATATGCGAGTTCGATAAGTGTGAGTTTTTGACTTACTAAGGTGAGTGTAGGCCCGATTTAAGTACGCGATGCATTGATTGAGTTCGGGAGCACTAGGTAGTTTTTAGTTATGTCATCCCTCTTTGAATAGGGGTGTTCAGGTCCGAGAGCGAGACATAGAGATATTGTTCATCGAGGACTAGATGCAGTCATGTGCGGTGAAACAGGCCATCCACCTAGATGGTAGTCTTTGGTATAGGGGATGGGTCGTGGTTCCTCAGTTGATCGATCTGAGAGATCTGAAAGTTACAACGCTCCTCGATTATTTGTGTGTGCATCCAGTGCACTGAAAATGGACCATGATCTTCGTCACCCGATTATTCTTGGCCGGAATAGGCGACACGTTGGAGATTTTGTTCGGCGACATCTCACGTATTAGTAGTAAAAATTTTGAGCATCGAGGCGGCTGACTACTCGGTAGTGGAGGTAGGCCCAGTGGAAGTGGGAGCACGTCACGATGGACTTTGTGACCCACTTGCCACGGACACCACGGAGGCATGATACAGTGTGGGTGATTGTGGATCGGCTCACTAAGTCGGCACATTTTCTAACAGTGAGGATGACCTCCACACTATAGGAATTCTGCCGGTTGTATATTAGAGAGATTGTCTGGTTACATGGAGTGTCAGTCCCTATTGTGTCGGACAAGGATCTCAGGTTTACGGCACACTTTTGGGAGAGTTTCAAAAGGCTGTGGGGACACAGTTGACTATGAGCACAACATTTCATCCTCAAACATATGGTCAATCAGAGGGGACCATACAGATTTTAGAGGACATGCTACGAGCATGTGTCCTGGATCATAAGGGTGGCTAGGAAGAGCACTTGCCCTTAAGTGAGTCGCCTGTACTTGATTATCAGACAGTATACCGTGGAACCCTATGAGACCTTGTATGGGAGGCGAGGCTGATCATCGATTTGTTGGATAAAGGTAGGAGAGAGCTCCTTCACTGGTCCAGATTTGATTAGAGACACCTCTAAGAAGGTGGGTTTGATATGACAACGTCTTCTCACGGCTCAAAGTCAACAGAAGAGCTATGCCGACAGACGACATCGACCTCTAGAGTTCGAGGTGGGCGATCACGTGTTCTTAAAGGTGATGCCTAAGAGAGGAATGGTCAGGTTTGGTAAGCGGGGGAAGCTTTTGTCGAGGTACATTGGACCCTTCGAGATACTCGAGAGGGTGGGTGCGATTAAAGTATCGGTTGGCACCTCTTAGCCTAGCTGTAAGTGTTCTGAGGTGGGTTCCAAGTTCCATAGCTCGGAGTATACTCGGATCTGGCCGCGTAATGGATTGGGAAGATATTGTTGTTAACAAGGATGGGACCTTCGAGGGAGGACGGTGTTGGCATCATGAGTAGCGGGATCAGGTTTCGACGCCAAGGCAGATGCGGCTAAAATGAGATGTTGTGGCAAAACCCAGGAGTGGAGGAGGCAACGTGGGAATGCGAAGACACGATGCGGGCCACCTATCCTTTCTCGTTTAGGGATGAAGGTACGTGGTTTAGTTGTTTGTAATTAAACAACTAGTTTACATGCATGAGGTTGTGTACATTGCATATGAATGCGTGTGGAATTTCGGGACAAATTCTTTTAAGGGGGTAAGAATGTAAAACCCGAGAAAATTCAAAATTTCTGAAAAATGGTAAAACGGTAAATTTCGATTGAAAATATGGAATTTTTCTAGATCTCGGATGATGAAATGGACTTCACCGTTGGAATCGTCTCTCGAAATCTAGTTACTATGTCGAATTTCATCAAATTCCGAGACAATCGGAATTTCATGTTTTTCAAGGCATCGAAAGTAACAAGTGACACTTGGCATATGTTGGATGGCTAATAGGGAGCCATGTGTCAACGAGAGAACAAGTCAAACACAAGTCTAAGTGGGACCCATGTGGGACATGTGTCACCACTTGAGATGATGGAATCCAAAGTTTTGGATAAGTGGATAAGGGAAATCCAAATAGGGCCAATCATAGGGCGACATGTGGCAAGGAGGGGACATCCCACCTGACTAAGTTGGGCCAAACCGATAGAGAGAAGAGGAGAAAGGAAAAAGAGAGAGGAAATAGGGAGAAGAAGAGAAGATGAGAGAGAGTCTCCTCATTCTCTCTAGCTTTCCTGGAGATTCGGTCGTCAGCGTTCGTCGGAGCAAGAGACAAAGTTCGTCCTCGCGGCGAGAGCTTCGAGTAGAGACCGAAATCGAGGAGTTTCGAAAAACTCTAAGAGGTAGGGGATTTTTCCTACTCGGTTTCTATTCTTAGATTAAGGGCCATCTAATGGCATGGTTTTAATTCCCCGAGGCCGTGAATGGCCCTGGTGTTCAGTCCCAAAATTTTAGGATCGACGATGGAAATGTTCGGGACCAAATGCACAACTAAGCCTATCTGAAGTGATTTTTTGGATACCTAGAGAGGGTTGGGTTACCACTGGCTAGACGGCGAGCGACTGTGCGGCGCAACATGCGTGACACGTCGGTCGCGAGGCATAAGCGCAAAGAGACACGCCTAGTGGCATGCGCATCCACATTAAGAGCACGGGCTTCAGCGATCGCGCCCACTGGCCAGCGTTTTATAGATTTGTTGCGGCATGAGTTCTCTTTCATGACGAGGAGGAACCTCACATTGCGGCAGAACGATTTCTAGAAAAAGATAAATAAAAAAAAATTATTTTTAATGTGTTGCGTGTTTTAGAATGTTGAGGCCAGATGATGCCTCGTTGGATTGAGGTCCCAACTCAAGGGAATCTTATGTGTTATTGTTTGATGATTAAATAACATGCAATATGTGTGTATTGATATTGATATATGCCTTTAACATATTGATGTGATGAATGAAAATTATTTTCCATAGGATTGGAAATATGCGCTGTAACTTAGCATTGGCATGCTTGTCGTATGTGAGGCGAACATCGATAGTGGTGTGAGTCATATATAATAGATTGATCTATCATAGAGAGAAATATTAGTACAGTGAAACTGAAATAGGAACCCAACATCGAAAATAAAGACTCAGTTGGAAGTAAAATACCCAATGATGATAAATCCCTTAATGTTAAGGCGCCCAGCAAGTTTAAAGTTAATTCACTCCACTAAGGTAAAAGGCAAAATCTCTCTGATTAAACACCATCCACCTACTGGTAACCATCTAAAAAACAATGGAAAACACCTAACAATCCACCACAGTATGACTTAACAACGTGGCCCATAAATAAACACACGAAATTTAATAAAATTCAAATGAATATTGGAGGTCGGTCCAATGAGTCAAGTAATGGGGTGAAACACCAATGACTAGTTTTTCACATTTAGCGTAGCATGTGTGAGGGAGTCGGTCGGGACTCGGGTTGTGGGCATGAGGAGTCTCATCTCATGCATGACACGTAATTATTCCATATAGGATTGCATTATTTATGTGGGATATGATTAGGTGTTTTATGTAAGCCATTGCATGTGCATTTTAAGTGGAGAGTAGTCCTTATAGGAAAACTTTCTGCGGGGCGTTCTTGACCCATGTGTGGTGAAATTATATTTTAGGCCTTTGGAGATGCGCAGGGGATGAAGCTGCGTCAGACCTTAGTGGTGAAGAAAAAGCAAGATTTAGCTTTGTTATATATTCTGTAAATTTCGAGTGGAAAACCAAGTTTTGTTATGTAAAAAGAACAGAGTTGTAATTAAACTCATTTCAATACATTTTGGCTAGTTTTCCAGATTCATGTTGTCTTTGTGATAAAAAGGCTAATTATATTGAAATTAGGGTGTTTTGGAAAGGAAAGAAAATAAGGGAAAACTGGAAGTGCAGGAGGACCAAAAGGCCCTCTTGCTTGCATTTAGGAAGCCCTTTGTCGCGATAGAAATTATGTCATGATAGGGTTTCTCACAGCCCAGCAATGTCGTACAGCCAGTCTTCCTTTCGCGATAGGGTTCGCCGGCCGGGCGCACGACCGGCTGGGCGAGTCTGGGCATGGCGCAAGGTGGGATGGGCGCCTGATAATGGCCTTGACCTGCCTTGATAGAGCTTGGGCTCTATGTTGACAGAGTCATTTATGTCGCGACATAGTTTCCCAGCTGATAGGCGGTTTGGGTTGCGGCAGGCGCTCTTTGTCGCGATAGGATTCCCGGAGTCCCATGGCTGGCGACCTTTGGGTGTAGTGTCGTGACAAAGGTTAACAAGAGCGAGGACAATCCTATCGCGGCCCAGGCTGGCGTAATGCGGCGGTGTCATGCGCGCCAGCGGTGCTGTGTTTTGCAACCCGTTTCTAGTAAGTATGACAAGGGCGATGTCTTGGCGGCCCAGGCGTACTAAGTGCGCTGGTAGAAGACCGAAAGACTTCCTCGGTTTTTGTTGCGGCGGAGAATTGCTGGCTCCACGTGGCGGACTTCTCGAGTTTTCTGTGCGACGAAATTCTCTGCTCGCGTGAAATTCTCTTTCGTGATAGAGAATTTTGGGACATGGGATTTCCCATGTCATGACATAGGGCTCATGTTCCGACAGTGCATGGTCGAGGCATGCAACGATTGAGCGCCTTAGGCGCGCGACAGAGCGCAAGCGACTTGAGGCCCAGCTCGGGTGGCCGAACAGCCTTGGAGCACGGCCAGTCGATGCGTCGCCTTCGTGATGTCGTGCATGCCGCTGCGGCGATTAATCGTGCGTACGCTGCGACGGTGTCATGCATGCAGCTGCTGACGATGTGTCGTCGCGTGCCGCCTTGACATGATGTTAATGCCCCGATGCACCGCGCCGCGCGTCGTCGAACCACCATCGTGACGAGGTTGTCCAATGGCGCTCGATGTCTTTGTGCTGCCGCATTATTTGAGCTCGCGATTCGTTGACGTTCAGTGGCGTATTCGTGGACATTGTACACATGGGGTTTCCAAATCCGGTTTTTCAGTTCAGTAGGACGCGGAATAATTGAATGAAAAAAAAAAAAAGACCTTCGAAAATTTGGTCGTCATAGAATTGGTTCAGGGAAGCTTGGAAATTTTTTTAGATCTCGGATGACGAAACGAACTTCACCATTGGATTCTTCTCACGAAATCTAGTTACCTAGAAAATTTTCGTTGAATTACGAGACAATTAGATTTTTCACGATTTTCGAGGTAATGGGCTTCTAGTTACTCCCAGGGACGATATTTTTATGAAATCTCGGGAGTTAAGAAATAACTGAAGTTAAGTTCATTTAAAATAAATTGAACTTGAACTGGAACCGAAAATAAATTGTTTCGGGGTAGGAGTTAGAGGCAAGGTTGCGACACGTGGCACAAGAGCCACTCATCGATAAGTTAGGATTAGAAAAAATGTTAAAAATTAGGTTTTTTGGAAGGCGGAAAAGAGGGCAAATTTCTATTGGAAAAAAAAAATCAAAAAACGTAGAGGAGAGGGAGGAGGGTATAAAGAGAGAAGCTCTAACTTCTCTCTAAGATCCTGGCTCGAGGTGGTTATCTCAGCGTCGGTGAACACTTAAAGTCGAATTACTCATCGAAGAAGGTAACATGGACACGAAGAACTAGGGTTTCGTCAGATATTGACGAGAAGGATTCGGGAGGTCGTGGGTTTCGAGATTTCGGGTCTTCGAAAAGCTTCGTCTTTGCTCCAAAAGTTAGGGAACTTTCATACTCGGGTTTATTTTCCATCTAGGAGTCGTTTTTGTCTTGGTTGTTCCCTAGGGGCTGTTTGGATGGTGCTCTCGAGCACCAAAAGGAAAATATATATATATCTTGCGTGAGTCACTATTCATGAAACCTCAGGCTTTGAAACTGACCATGTCGCTTTTCGTCGAACTCGGTCGCACGTTCTTGGACTCTATGAAAATATCTTTGAGTCTAGAATCCATCCATATATAGCTTAAGGCAATTTGAGCTCATGTTAGCTCTGAAATGATGAAATACAGTGTCCTCTGTTGCTATAGGTGCTGCAATGTTGCTGATTTTCTTCATGGCTTGCAGCCGACCGCTCAGCCGTTGGGACTCCAAATTTGGTGTTCTTGGACTCTATGGAAAGATCTTTGAGTCTAGAATCCATCTGTTGAGCTCATATTAGGTCTAAAAATGACTGGCCACAGCTGTAGCCTCTGCTGAATGCAGTGCTGCAAAGTTGCTAATTTTCTTCATGGCTTACAACATAACTCCTTGTTAGAACTCAAATTTGGTGTTCTTAGGCTCACATAGAAAAAGCTCCTTGAATCTAGAATCTGGCCATATGCGTGTGAATGGCGTTTGAATTGCTTACATATATTTCAAAATTTTGATTGTAGCACCAAATTATTGCAAATTGCTTAGTTCGCGATGATATGTACTGATCCCTAATACAGTACAGGAAATTGATGTAAGTTGTTTGGTAATTATATGCTTATATGCATGTTGATATAATTATCCATGAGGCTTAGGGAAATGCATGAGTTTGTGTATAATTGAGGTCATTTCATGGCTTGGTTGTAGGCTATTTGTGGACATGAACATCCTGATTGGAACCTAGAGGATAAAATGAGTCATTCCGTTGGTGATGACGTAGATGTCAATATATGTGTTTAGGTATATTGTAGCTGATCTTCATAGTTTCTGTTTGGTTATGTGTTTGAGGATATAAATGTCCGAATTGATGCATGGGTTAATATGCATGAGTAGGCATATGTGGCATGCTATGAATGAAGCAATGGCACATTTGCATTGTTGCATTTTCATATGCGGGGACATCGTAAGGCTGGTGGGGAGTGCATGGTTGTTATCAACTCATCGATGCTTGGTGAGCAATTGGTGGACTAACATTGACGGCGTCGTGAAGCTCCACCAGTCTTCTTGGTTGTAAATCTTAACCTTTGTGGTGTTGATGGTGTGGATCAGAGTCTGGATAAATGTCTAAATAGTCAGTGGTTTGAATTGTCGATGCTTTTGTTTTAAAGGTTTTAGAGACTATCCAATGCTTTTGTTTTAAAGGTTTTAGAGACTATCCAATGCTTTTGAATAAAGCCCAGTTTTCGAAATTGTCAATGCTTTTGTTTTAAAGCGGTTTTGTAGATTGTCAATGTTTTGTTTTAAAGCGGTTTCGAAGATTGTCCGATGTTTTTTATTTATAAAACAAAAGCTTTTGTTTGGATAAAGGACCTTTACCAGTTCAAATACCAATAGTGAGTTTCTCACTTTAGACATATAAAACATGTGAAGTGAGGTCCAGACTGGGTTAGAAGTTAGTAAGGGCTCGGTACATGGGACATGTTGGTCGCATCTCATTCATGACATGTAGGTTTCCATTACAGGATGGCATCTTCTGGAGAGTGTTTATTGTTGACCTTCATTGCATGTGCATAGGTGGGGAGTAGCCCTTGGGATTTCCTCTCTTGGGCATTGCTCACCTTGCGTCGTCTTGACCCCTTTCGGGTAAAGGAATATGCAGGAGATGGCGCTCACTAGAGTCGATATTGAGAAGAAAGCGAAATTATGGCTTTGGATTATATTTTAACAAAACATGTGTTAGATCTTAATTTTGATATATGTTTTGTATAGAAGTGATGTAATTTAAACTCATGGACTATGGTTTTATAGTCATGTGCTTATATGTTTGAGTATGGATAAAATGGACCTTCAATGGCCATTTTAATAAATATATGGACCAGAGTAAGTCATGTTTGTAATATTGCGCCATGTTGCCGTGCAATTGCACATGTTGTATTTTGGGTAGAGCTCCGTACGGCGCGGTTGAAAGACCATTAGCGTTCTCTGCATCGGTGTACGAAGATGCCGTATTGACGCCGTCGCCGATGCGGCGGAATGAAAAGACACGTCGGGGACTTTTATTGGTGATGTCTCACGCTGCGGCAAGTTAAGGGTTGAGCACCCGGCCCCGTGCGAGGCTCGCCCGGCCATTCGGTGGTAGTGGAAGTGGGAGCGTCAGTGGATTGCCCTTGGCCCATTGCCATGGACCTGACGGGGACATGATGCGGTATGGGTGATAGTGGGTAGACTCACGAAGTCGGCACATTTTCCTAAGCTTGTCGCGGATGACGCTTCACATTAGAGGTCTGCCCAGGTTTGTATATTCGAGAGATTGTCCGTATGTGGGTACCGGTATCCCATAGTGTCGGATAGAGGGATAATTCTGGCGCACTTTTGGAAGAGCTTCCAAAAGTATGGGAACCTTTGACTAACTATGAGTACAACTTCCACCTGAAGATAAATAGTCAATCGAGAGAGGACCATACAGTGTCGAGGAGGACATGCTGCTTGAGCATGCGTCTTGGATCATAAATTGGCCGGGAAGAGCACTTGCCCTTGAGTGGAATTCGCTACATTGACGGTTATTAGGAAAGTATACGGATGGCACTATATGAGGCATTGTCTTTTTGGAAGTATGCAAATCAGAGTATGTTGGATCGAGGTGGGAGAGGCTCGTCAGGATCCCCGATTTGATTAGAGACAAGTCGAAAGGTGAGTTTGATCACGGTACGCGTCTTCTCACGGCTCGGGGCAGACGGAAGGCTGCAGCGAGACGGCGAGGGCGACATCAACCCTTAGAGTTCGAGGTTGGTGATCACGTCTTCTTGAAGGTGATGCCTAATAGAGAAGTGGTCAGATTCGACAAGCGTAGGAAGCTATTATCGAGGTTTATTGGGGCCTTCGAGATACTCGAGAGGGTAGGCACTATAGCGTACCAGTTAGCTTTGCCGCCTAGCATGTCATGTGTCCATGAGGTAGAGATTGAGGTTGACACAGATGGGATAGTGAGGAAGGACCAGTCACCGAATTATGTATATAGAGATCGGGTTTGTAGCCTTGAGTAGTGAGGCCTAGTGAGTCTTGTGGCAGCAGAGTGGAGTGGAGGAGAGCGTGGGGCGAGGACATGATGCGAGACACCTATCCCTTCTTGTTTAGGGATGAAGGTACGCAGTTTAGTCGTTTAATAGTTAAATGACTAGTTTACATGCATGACATTGTGCACGTTGCATATGCATGTGATTTGGTGTGATTGTGCGGAATTTCGGGACAAAATTCTTTGTAAGGGGGGAGGAATGTGAGACCCCGGAGAATCCAAACCCACTAAGGAAGGTAAAATGGTAATTTTGGTCAAAATCCAGAATTTTTTTAGATCTTGGATGACGAAACAGACTTGGCGTTGGAATGATCATGAAATCTAGCTACCATGTCGATTTCGTCGGTCAGGAGCGGTAGAAATTTCACGTTTTTGAGACGAAGTGCGGGACACTTGGCATATTTTGAGTGGCTTAAGATGAGACACGTGTCAAGTGGAGAGCTAGTCAAACATGAGCTCAAGTGGGACCCATGAGAGACACATGGCATCATGTTATTGGAAGGAAATCTATGGTAGATGGATAAGGGATGAGTGTAATCCAAGGTGGCTAATGAGAATTGGACACTTGGCAAATGAGAGGACACCCAATCTTGACCCATCTTCTCCCGAGCCAGGTTTAGGAGGAAAGAAGAGAGAAAGGAATTTGGAAGAGAGAGGAAAGAGAGTTTTTTATAGTGAGAAGCTCTCACTTCTCTCTGGATTTCGAGTCGATTGGTGCATCCAGCTTCGGCGAGACAAGAGCGAGTTGAGTCCCCTTTGAAGGGCTGCAGTGGGTACCGGTATTGTGGAGTTTCGACAAACTCCGGGAGGTAGGGGTTATCTCCTACTTGGTTTAGTCCTTATTTTAGGACCTTGTTAATGGTTAGGGATGTTCGGGGGCCGGAATGGCCGTTCATTCTGTTCCAAAACTTGGACTGAGTGGCGAAATACCTAGGGTGGTTTTAGACAGTCCCGAAACTGACCTTGGACTATTTGAGTTGCTTGTGAGTTGATATGTTATTGCTATGCTTAAATAACATGTTGTGTGGTTTGTGTGATGATTTGGGGTAGTTCCAAGATGGACTGTCGAATTGTTTATTAGCCCATGTGAGCTCATTTGTGTTATTATTATGAATGAATAACATGTTGTTTGTGTAAATTTTGTTAATATATGCATGCTTGATATATTAACATGTATTATATGGAAATGGCATATTGCATTTCATATTGCATTGCATAGAACAATAGGTGTGAGTGCATGACATGAAAAATGTGGTTGCTAAATGGATTTCATGGGAAGATTTTAGAAGGATTACGCTTGGAGGATTGTCAGCGGAGTTAAATCTCGAAGGATGACGTGTTTGTTCGGAGGATTATCAATGATTCACCTCGGAGGATTGTCGATAAATTTTTATTGGAAATTGGTATTATGTTTTTCAAGAACAAGAAACTTTTGTTTGAAAAGCCAGTGTTTCTACACTTGACTTGGGCATAGAGTGAAGGGGAGTCGGTGAGAGGAAATTTAGAGATGTGGGAAAGGGTGAGTCACATTCTCATGTAACATGTGAGCGTTGAGTAGGGACATATATGTTTCACTTGAATGTTTGGTGTCTCTTGGATTGCATGAGCATTTAGGTGGGGAGTAATCCATGTAGGAAAATATCACTATTGGGTATTACTCTTTTAATCGAAAGAGGAAAATTATTTCGGTCTTGAAGGTTCGAGCTTGAGGGATGGGACACATCCGAGGTCTTAAAGACAAAGAAATGGCCATATATGGCCTTGTTATGTATTTTTGTAAAAATCTGGGTAAAAGACCCAGTTTTGGATGGTTTGTAATCAAAACAATTTGTAATAGTTCCTTTTTGTATAAAATATACATTTTGGTGAGTATGGATGTATGGGTCGACGTGGCCATTTTTACTCATGTATGAGTCTCATGATATGAAACACATAGGTTTCCACAAGTTGACGGTGGTCAACGGGACCCTCGGGATTGGGGCGTCACATATGTGGACCCAGTGAGGTCGTTGTATAATATTGCGCCATGTTGCCATGTAATTGCACAGGTTGTATTTTGGGTGAGCTCCTAAATACAAAAAGGATCACTACATGATTACGGTTAAATCATGGAGTCTAAAGGCACGATGGCCAGTGTGGGTTGCACGACATCCATGAGTCTTCGAGGGTTAAGCGGTTGTCACTTGGTTTGGGTTTTGGGGTGTCACAAACATACTAGAGTCAGAGGATTTCCAAGGGATGGGCATCAACATTGGTGATTCAACAACATATTTGTGGAGATGGAGAAGTGATCTTAAGACATTCAGAGGGTGATCCTAGCCTTCAAGACTCGTCTCTACCTCTCCTGTTAGACCCCAACGGTCTTAAAGGCTATTGAAATCATGATTTGCTCTAAGGCAGGACTTTAGGTTCAAATCCAAATCCAAATGGGGAGTTTTATTCATGATGTACAATCTGAAACTGATTGGAAATAATCGCTTGGATAGAACATTTCATCAACTCATTTTTAGCAACTTCATACTTGTAATTACTATATTCATGATATATATTCTATTGTTTTCCTTGATGTATTTTTAGAATGTTGTAACTCATAGGTCCGGGTGTAACTTGCACATATTTGATGAGTATCCTATATACTCATTTTACCTCCTTGTTTTGGTCAGTTTTTGAGTTGTTTATGGTTCAAATAAGCATCCAATTGCTCTCTTTATTCAATTTTGTGTTTAGGTCAATCATCGGGGAAAACTATGCAAAGTTGAGCAGAAATGAAGATCACTTAGTGAATTCATCAGCATGAGCACGATCCAGAATCAGAGAGCTTTCCATAGAGTCCTAGTTCATAAAATCCAGAGTTCGATTGAGATGGTTTTGAGAGAAAGAAAGAAGGTTGATGGTTCTGTTACAGCATAATGTGAAAGAAGGTTTCACGTTACATTGTGAAATCCTCAACGCTGTAGTGTGAGGATCATCACGCTAGAAGGAAAAAAATCGACACAATAGAGTCATGGCAAAATTCTCAAGTTTAGAGTTTCTACACTGCAAAATTAGGATATTAAAAAATAATAATTTTTTATTAATATAAAAATTAAAAGAAAAAAGCAAAAAATTAGACAAACCACTAAGCTATTTTTCTACCCACTTTGGTTTTTCACAAAAGAGAACCTAAATTAAAAGATACTCTTCATTTTTTGGTTTAAATAAAAAACAAGATTTTTTTTTCACAACTTTTAGTTTGAGTTTAATGTTTAATTTTTAAAAGTATTAAAAAATTATCAAGAAAGAAATGAAGAGAGTAGAGATTGATAGAAATAAAGATGATTTGAAGGTAATAGATTATTTCCATAAAGTTTATATGTAACTTTCCTTGTATTTGAATTAAAAAATTATCACACATAGTAGCTTGAGTGGCTTGTCGTAATTGAATCCCAATAAAAATTATTCTTTCATAATAATAATAATAATACTATACTTATATATATATATATATATATATATATATATATATATATATATATATATATATAATGAAATATTTGATTATTTAACTTATCTAGCTAATTTTATTCTTTTCATTATTTTTATTTAATACTACAAATTTTCTTAGATAAAGTGTAGTATGCTGAGTGTGTTATGATTTTGTTGTGTCTCTTGAATGAAAAAGGTTGTCACTGTTTTCCTAGCCCAAAAATGCTTTGTATTTCCTCTGTTTCTCTCCTTATTTTTCTTTGATTTTCTTGCTCCAGATCTGTGCAGGAGAATCCATGGCCAGTACAAGTGCTGCAAGTGTAAGTGTCCAGCTGCATCTATAATGATAATCTCTGCTGCAACAATAATCATCCTCAACAAATCGGTAACACATGTAATCATTTGAAAGTGTTTGATAGAATGTTTGTGAGAAAGAACTAGAACAGAGGAATGTGACAAGAAGCACAAAACGCCCTGAACTGATGGGGGGTTTGTATATCATCCATAATCCAAAGAGATTACAACCAGAATCATTTAAAGAGAAGCTTAAATGGCAGGAAAATCCGATTTGTATTGTTGTGTAACAGAGACTAAGTTTGTCGGATGCTTGGTTGATCTGTGCCGACATTTTGGCTGGAAGTTAGATGGTTATCAAATGGTTGCTTTGCAAAAGTTTGAGTAGCTAAAAACATAATGATTTTGCTATTGATGGCACTGAGTTGGATGATGACATGCAGTCTCTAGGCAAAAAATATATATTTCAAAAGCCGTAACGTGGTTTAATGATCCTCTCATTGGTTGGGGCTCTTCTACCTTTTCAAATATTACAAACTGTTAGTTGGCTAATTAGACTTTGTTGCTTGTTTATTGCTTGAATGAAACTGCTGATTTAGAAATTGGAAGAATGGTTATGCTAAAATTTGAGGCATTAATGCCTATTTTATTTGACATCTAGGCTCAAGCAGGATTTTGAAAGAGGTACGCTAAAAAGATTCCCAATTAAATGAGTGAAGACACAATTTTGTAGTATTCGCTCAAATAGATGTCGTAGTTAAGAGGCACCTGTATTCAAGAACACTACATATATGAATTCCTACTATCCATTTATGCTTTCTAGTTTTATATATATATAGATTTACACTTTTGTTTTCATCTTTAAATGCTTTATTTATGGTTGGAAAAAATTTTAGAGGTAGAATTGCTTAAAAATTCTTTTTAGTAGAAATTTTGGTCAAGTCATTTGCTCATTAAAGATTGAATACAAAAAATTCTTCTTTTTTTTTGTTTTTTTTTTTTTTTTTCTGTATGCATGCTTTAGATGCTTTCTAAATACTTAAACCCCTAGATTCTTCAAATGTGACTGACTGTTATATACAAGAGGATAATCAGATTCTATGTTTATTTTTTAATACAACATTAATGTGGTAAGAATACATTTGACAAAATAAGTTGGAAACTATAATTTGTCTAGAGAAACCATTTAACTAGAGACGGTTTCTTTTTTCTCTACTGCCTTTTGGTGCAACTAAATTTGTCAGATTAATGGTTGGCTAATACAAGACTTAATTAATTACAAGAGAATATCTTTGCCTCAATTAATTGGGTGTCCCAATTCATTTCATGGATGATTGTCCCTATTGGACAAGTTAATAGTTAAATTGTAGATGATATGTCAATGAAGTCAAGGGTTGTGTTGTCGTTGAATGGATTCTGCTACTATAACACCTTGACCTTGATTTACTATGCTCATTGGATTTTTCATCTTCTTTTTCTTCATTGGCTGATCTTATTATCTTGTAGATTAGGCATTAATTAAAACTGCATTTTTTTTGTTAGTCTTTTGGATATTTTGGTTAGTGTTCCGTCTTGTTGGAATTTCCTAGCTTTTTCTAACTGTTAATGTTCAATTTCTTTCCATCATATTCCAGATTTTGGACTAGTGAAACTATTTGAACATTCTCCAATTTCAGTTCTAGAATTTCTTATTAATATGCAATACAAACTTTAAAGATATTGATGTAGTATTTATGTTTTTCTTGCAACGGATAGGTTGGACTTAATAGCCACTACCAGTATCAAAAGACTCTACGATGATCTTCCAGCTAAGGTGGTTATGTCAATTGATGGCCTTTTGTTTTCCATGTTCTTAATGTCTCCCTTAAATTTCTCGTGAGGATAATTTTCGGAGCATCTAACATTTTCACAAAGAAGCAATGGGTGAGCCAGTCGAGAAGAGAATTGGTGCAGCATATGGAGATTATGAATACGGTTATAATCTTTCATGGATTCTTGGGAATTGGTCTAAATCTTACGATGTGTTTGATGACAAATTTTTGAATAAGGCGAAATTATATGATGTATTCAACAGTAAGTGCACATTACTTCTCGCAGGACTATGCAGTTGAAACACTCTCTTGACTCGATTCAGTGCGAATCTGGCTTTGATGCCCAGTTTTCCAAATCTAGCTCCGTCTCTCATATTTACTTTAGAAATGGCTCTATTCATCCTCTCCGTAGTCCTAAGCCTCATTTTCTCTTCAATTATAGGGTTTGGCTGAGCCGGAGAGCATCGGAATGTGTCTGATAGCGAGACCGGGTGAGGAATTAAGATACAGGTGTCTATGTCAACATCGAATACTCCCGGGAAATCTCACCGTCCTTAAAGCGGTTAGGATTTCCACTTTTTTTTGTTCTTTGTTGAGATAGTTTTGTCATAGTGTGGATTTTTGGTCTTGGAAACTTGATCCAGGGTCATGTCGTCTTCCTCTGGCGCTGCCAGGTCACGTTAATAAATTAATGAAAAACAAAGAATATAGGTGTAGAATGAAAAAAAAACAAAACCCTCTTTGATCCAATTTTTTTTTTTAATTATAATCATTAATGAAATATTATTAACATAATTTTTGTAGTGCGAGATGAGAGGTCGACATCCAATTCCTGAAAGAGTGAGCCAAAATGAGGTTTCCCAAAACTTGATTATAAACCGAGTGAAGACATTGTGTTATTTCCACATTAAGGGGGTAAGTGGATGGCCCTTTAACCTAGTATTGTAATTAAAAGAATACTAAATATCATTTATTTGTTATATGAAGATATTTACCCTTGATGGAGTGGTAAATTATAATAATTATAATATTATTATTTGGAATAAAAGCAGTTATTCGAATAACGCTCTGTTTGAAGCCCGGTTTTTGAGCGTGTATTCATAGCCCTCTTCTCTTATGATAAGTTATATATATATATATATATATATATATGCTCTCTCTGTTGCTTCATGTCAGATCAGGCTCTCTTTCATCAATTCACAGAAACAATTACGTGTATCGAGTTTGATAAGGAGAAGAGAGAAAGAGTTCGAGATTTAAGATACATAAGCTGAAGGAAATCTCTCATGGTTGCGTGTTCTTCCCAAGCGGTATGTAATCTATTTTTAATTAATGATTTATTTTATTTTGCTGTATTATTATTATTATTATTTTCATTATCGGATATGAGTTTGAATTCAATGATGGAATATTGTGTGTTAATTTAAAATTAAATCTCATCAAATGGTATCCAATTTGGTTGAATTTAAATATTCAGAATCATTGTTTTATAAATATTAAATTTTGAGATTTATCTTCGATTAATTTGTCTCACTAAAATGAATAAAAAAAAATTAATTAAACAAAATAAAGAAGATGAAGCCTGGCGTGAAGGAAGATTTTTATTTTTTCCTTACGTGTGGGTGATGTCGGTGAGAGCAGTTTTGGCGAATGGTTTGGCTGATTTGGTTTGGCGGCGTCGTCCCGGTGGTAGTTCGGTGGGTGTTGTGGATTTTTAAGGTGCCATTCTGTCGGCTCCATCTCGCCAGTTCTTGCCTGCATGCCTTGTTCAATTTATGATGTAATTCTTACGGCATCGTGAGAGGCGCCGTGCTGGCGCCATGGTTGCGGGCGTGGATTTCCTCACCCAGTTTACCAGCCGTTTCAGGGCTGACACCAGTTGAAGCTTCAATACGGAAATATAGAATCACATCCTTTAGTTAAGCAGGTGTCATTATCCTTGTTTGAATATGAAACCAAAATTCTCACTTTTAAGATGTAAGTATATCTGTGATTTGAACCTTTGTGAAATTATTATTATATACGATAAATGCAGTTTCTTTGATTTACAGTATGATTGATTATTGAATCAGATGATTATTAAAGATCTTATTTTCCTTGATTTTTTAATAAGGCCAAGAATTGTTTCAATCTTAAAAATTTTATCCAAATGACGTTATAAATGTAAGGTTAACTAATTTTAGATAGTTGTCAAAGTAACCTAAATTAGTGAGTATGTATTTACATTGATTGCATAAAAGGAATAAGGAGACTTATAAAATTTGCAATAATTCTCTCTTTATAATTAGGAGGGAGACGGATTTAACTGAAGGAGAGTCAATTTTTTGCTAATTATTAATTAATGGTTTTATTTTGTGTTACAGCTAGAAAGGTAAAATGGATACCCAAAGAAGATAACATCATAAATGGCACAAAATAGTAAAGTGTTTTAGAAGCTCCCTCAGTGAACCTTTGGATATGTTAAAATTTACCTGAAAGGAAAATTTTAATGATATCGATAGTTCATTCTTCATTTATTTTATGCTTGAGGCCTTATTGTGAGCATTGTTCTATTTTGTGCAGTTCCCACTTCGTACATTCTCTTGCATACGGAATATTATTTTGATGGGTGAACTTTTCGGAATGATATGAAGAAAGGGTTCCCGATTCTCAGCTGGCGTATTTGGATCTTGACATTTTAATAATGGATAAACCTCACGAAGCTACGAATGACGGTACTCGGAGGCGAGTGGAGCAATCAAAAGCACAGGCAGGAATCAACGGACCGGTCGATGTTTATGAGGTATTTGTACTTAATAATATCAAGACCTCTCCATGACGGAGTTGCCTGGAATTTAAAGAATCATTGGGGAGCGCTTCAAGCGTGATGAGTCCACTGCGAGGCACATTAATGGCTGAATTGACCACCATGAAATATGATGGTCAGAAGGTATTCAGCAACATATTTTAAACATGGCCCCGAAGAACATGAGCAGGGCGCCTAGGCATTGGTATGGATGGAGTCCTTCTTGGTACGATTTGATAAGCAACTTCGCTTCCATCGCGGTTGCTCCATTCAAAATCCTTTATAATATAACGTTGGTCAGTGGAGACTTGAATGACTCACTAATCAGATATATCTGAGAGGAAGTGAGATTAAAACCCAAGAAGGACATAATCTTTGCTCTTCTTGTAACTCATGATCAGAAAGAAAGAAAATTCGGAAAGAACTTTCCACACAGAAGGAGTGGACTGGGGAAGGTAGCCAAAGTCATGATGGAAAATTCACGATAAGTTACTACTTTTGTGGTAGAAAGGGCATGTGAAGAAGGGCGCATCAAAAGTCTGAGGAGCTTGGTTAGAAAAGAGAGGTATAAATCTTAACTTTTGTATGTTATAGATCGAATCTTGCTTCAGAGTTTCCCTTGAATACTTGGTGGATTGATTACGGGCCACGACTCATCCTTCAGAGCTAATTTAATCTGCGGGGATTCTTACAACCCAGGAAACGAAAGGAAAGTGAAAAGTTCCTTTATAGCAGGAAAGCATCTCAAGGTTGGGTGACCTTTGTTGTTTTCTTAACACTAATAGAGATGGGTCATCGGATGGATCTTTTAAACACTTTTATGTACATACATCTCTGAATTTAGTTTCATATCGAATTAGATGCTATTAGATATTACATTTATTCGATTCGGACAATTAAGTTTGATGTTAAATTCTGTTACAATTGGTTCTAGTATTTTATGTGATGGTTTTATGTAATTTTCCTTGAATCATGAATTTGCACAAACTTTGATAACCACATTCAAATGTTGGTTCAAAGCGTGAAACACAGTGGTGAAATTCTTCAATGCTTGTGGCGAAAAGACTAGGGCTCTACAGGAAAGAATTGGGAGATTAGTGAAGGAGGAATTTCATGAAATCTTGACTTCAACGATTTTCATGTATGCGTGGATTTGCATAAAGGGGAAAGCGACTAAACATGTCTGAAGAAAGGTGCCTGAAATGGCCCAGGCTCCTTGAGATAATTCATCTGAATGTTGTGGACCACTCTATTTATGTTTTATAGGAGAGAAATAATTTTATCACCTTTATAGATGATCTATCTTGTTTGTGGTTATGTTTATCTAATGCATGAAAGTCTCGGGGCCATTGACATGTGAGATGTGTTGCTTCATAACGGTCGAGAGACATTAGATAAAAAGATTAAAATTATGTGAGATCGGATCAGTGGGGTGAATATTATAGGCGGATTATGAGTGAGATAGGGACAAAATCCTAGTCCTTTTGCCAGGTGTGAAGCATGGCATTAGTGCTCGATTACCTGATGCACAGTGCGCCTGGCAGAATGGTGTTGCGAAAGCGTGTGTATTAATGATGGTTGCAGAGTATGATGGTTACTCTTAAATGCTTTGTTCCACGTAGGACAGAGCTCGCCTTGATGTATGCTGAGGCAGGAGTTCCTAATAGGCCAGGTTCAAACTCTCTAACTGAGTTATGGTGGTAGAGCTGGCGCGAGACATATACATATATGGGGGTTGTCTGATGGACGAATCTATAACTACATGAGAAAGAGCTTGATTGAGCGATATCCAGGATATTTTAATTGGCTGTGGATCGTCGAAAGGTATAGTTTTGTTGTCCTAACAAGTGTGAGATAGTTAAGCAGTAATGCAGTTCTTGAGAATGACGAAATTAGTGAATGTGAACCGAGAGAAAAGGTAGATGTTGAGGAGATAAGAGTGGAATATCCACCACTTTACCTCGAGAAATTATTAGCCCACCCTATGACTTTGTTCGAAAGTTGAGAAAATGAGCAACATAATAGGAGATAGTTCATTACCACTTAGAAATGTGAGTGAATGCTATAGAGCCACCTGTGTGTACCTTTGAGGAGATCTCGAGAAAGAGAGAGGAGACATACGGCTAAATGTTTATGTGGTGCATCTACTGAGAGGAATCGATTTGATATTAGGATAAGGAAGGATCAGGTTTCGTTTTCACAAGCCATGGAAAGTGATAGATTCTAGTAAATGGATGGAAACTGAATGAAGGGTTGATATCTATGGCCCGTGGTGTGGGATCATTGGTGCCTATGATTGTAAACCATGTTTGTAAAAAAATGGGTCTTTAAGACAAGCGCGTGGCCCAAGAAGGCAAAAATGACGATTTGAGGCCCCGGACAGCCGCGAGGTTTTCACTTTCAAAGGAAGGTATCAATTACAAGATGCCTTCTCTCCGTTTCGAAGATTAGGCGAATCTGTCGTGGCACTTATTACCTCATTTTTATTTGGGGCCCATCAAATAGATGTAAGCGCATTCTTAAATACGAATTTGGATGAAGATATTTGTAAGAGCAGGAAAAATTGAGATTTTTCTAAAAAAAGAGAATAAGCGTATTTCGGTTGGCAGGAGATTCTCTATATCTCGGATGGCGAGAAACGGTGCAGCGATCGAGTCGTCGTGAAATCTGTGGCTGAAAGGTTCGTCAAATTTTGAGATAATCGGAATATTTTATGCATTTCTGAGTGATAAATCACTAGTGACTTTAGGGATGAGATTTATACGAAAATCTCGGAAGTCAGAAAATAGCTTGAGTTAAAGTTCATTTAAAATAATTAGTAAAGAAATAAATGGAATGACTGAGGATACGAATAAATGATATGAATCGAGTATCCAGGAATAATAATAATAACATTATTATTATTATAATATTATAATAATAAAAAGGAAAAAAATTGAATCAAAGCAGTAGGAGGAGAGGGTCGGTTTAAGGAGAGAGAGAGAGAGGCGTATTGAAGAATTTTTTGGCACTTCTTTCTCTTGCTTCTTTCGTATCTAATCGAGACGCATGTTTAAATCGGGGCCCGAAGAGCAAGAGTTGATCTGTGATGAGGCTACGCATGGACACCAGGGTTGGAGTTGAAACCAAACTCTAGTGAGGTAAGGGTTTTATCTACTTGAGAGTTACACTTTGTTTAAGTGTTTTGTAATGTTTAAGTTTGGTTTGAGGCGCTTAAGCAATAGTTTGATCGATCGAACTTAGGTAGAATTGTTGAATTTTGGAGAATTTTGGAGCCCATTTGGACCGGGTTCTACGTGGTGTGTAGGGGCTATTCTGGGGTGTTTGTTTCATAATTTGTGATATTTTTGAAATGAATGGCTTGAGTTGTTGGAGTTAATAGGTTAATGCATAAGCTTGATATGTTAACATGATGTCACAATTATATGGAATATAATTGTGTGTATAGGCACCTTTGGAGATGGGATTGTGGTTGAGTCAATTATGGAATATAATTTGTGTGTATCAAACCATTGGAGATGAGATTGTGAATTGCTCGAATGAAATTTAATTTGGAGTGATGTTTGATGAATATTGAATGCTTCAGTGAGCTAGTTTGAGGTGATGGTTGATCCATGTTAAATTACATGTGGTGTGAATGTAATTTAGAATGTTGCATATTGATATGTTTTGATATATTATATAAATGGTTTGGAAATGGCATGATGCATTTTCATATGCCTTGGATAACTAGAGATTAGGTGTTGGTACGCCAGCATGAATTTTAAAGAAAAGCGAACATGGTTGCGAAAGATTTCCACGGGATGATTTCAGGAGAATTGGGTTGGGAGATGGAGCCCGATAAATCATTCCCGATGAGGATCATGGCCCATTTTGAGCTTCGCTGACGGTCGCCTCGGAGGGTAGTCCATATTTTTCTGGAGCACGTTCGGTAGTGTATTTCGAAAACAACAAGACTTGTTTTGAAAATGATGTTTTTCTCATACATGGTTTAGGCAGGTGTGAGAGAGTCGGTGAGGACTCGAGACATGGGTTTGTCATGTAGACATTCAAGTAGGATCATGCATTTACTTGAATGTGTGTTTACTTTGGAGCATTACATATGCACTTAGGTGGAGAGTAACCCATTTAAGGTGATTCCACTACTGGGCGATAGCTCACCCTGTCGAGGGAATATTTTTTTCAGGTATAGGGAAGCATTCGAGAAAGGCGGCTCATTTAGAGGCCGATTTGAAGAAACTGGGTTGTAACTTTGATGGTTTGGTTAATATATATTAGAATTGTAGATTTTAACATGCATTTGTATTAAGAGTAATAAAATAACTCTTGGACTATTGGAATATGAGTTAGGGATCCTTTATTTTGTGAGTATTGGTTTATGGGCCCGAAACCATTTTTTACTTTCAGTATGCGTGCGGTAATCCCGAGAAGTATAGATTTTATGAGGTTGGCCAATTAGTCAGCGGACCCCGGAGTTTTGGGGTGTCATAACGCAGTATTCAGGCCTAGGTTTATAAATACCTAGAGCTTAGTGTCGATAAGTTAGGTATATGAGTACCTAGGGCTTGAGGGACATGGGCTTAGGCCATTGCTATTGTGGTGAAATTGATACTATCATCATAGCTTGGTAGCCAGTTTAGGTACACGGGGCCCCCAGGGAGTTCATGGGACGAGGGTTTAGACATTGCGTGCATGGTGTGTTTCGGTGTTGTATTCGGATATGTCATTCGTATTTGTGATTGTGTGATTGTGTATTTACATTCGCGTGGAAAACTTATGCACACGGTACTTGTGATGTATGGGAAATGTGATTGTGTGGTTATTCTTGTGAGAAAATTATATGCATGGCATAATGTATATACGAAGAGAGTGGAATGCTAAGGTTAGGAACATAACCTTCAGGGTTCGAAATGAAATGAACACGAAAGTGTTGAATTTTATTAAAATAAATAAAGTGGTTGGCAAGTAGCATACTAAGGGAAAAGGAGTGATGAATGGTAGGTTCATATGGTTTGGTAAGTCTATTAGTAATTGGCATGTGCATTACTAGTTCATTGAAGTGAGATTATAAAGTTTGTTGTCATTTGACACAATGTAGATGGCAAGTCGGCCCGAGGGCGTAAGTCGTCCACGAGTCTTGTAGCCTGCCAGATGTTACGACGACCAGGCCACTACTTGAAATTTTATTGGAGTTCTTGAGTTGTTGCCATTACGCCAAATTTAGTCTGTTTGGTAGTCGAGGAAGTCAGAGTAACCTCCAGATTTAAGTCATCATCCTCAGAGCGTTTACACGGGGAGGATCCCGTGGTGCGGACCATTGGTTCAATGAATTGAGAGAATGTATTGGAGGCTATGGATATTATTACACCTCGTCTCGGCCGAATGGGTGAGGCTGGTTCAAGGTAGAGGGTGAGTCCCAGTGTGGTGGGATTTGGGTTAAGACCTTTAGGAGTTTAGGCGATAGCAGGGAGAGTTCCATGGGCTCTTTATGAGCAAGTATTTTGAGCCCAGCGCTGGGCATTGCGAGGCTAGAGCTGAAATTCCAAGGCGAGGAAGCTTGATGCGATGGAGTGCATGTGATTCCTTTGAATTATGGCATGTTTGAGTGATGACTATGTGGCCGTAGATATGGCGGAGTCGAGGAGATTTGAGAATGGGTGCGAGTTCCGTTCGGGGAAGATGTGGGCCTCGCCTGAGACATGGACTGGTCGGGACTGACTCGCCGTAGAGAGAGAGATGGATGGCCAGCCTTGAGGCATTGAGATCTGATCTTAGGTGGGAGAGAAAGGAGGATCGGCCTTCTTCGAGGTTGGGCTTAGAGGTTAAGGCCTCTGGGAAAAGCCATTGTATGGGAAAATTATCCCCTAGGATCTAGGGTGAGAGTTGGTCAGATATGGTAGACATATCGGGTCTTGATGTCATTCTTGACATAGATGAGTTGACGACCTATCGGGTTGTCAGTGATTGTGACATGAGGCGGGTTATCATGCAGACACGGTCTTAAGTTATGAAGGTAGCATATGCATGTGAGTGATGCGTATGTGCGTGAATTTCGGGGACGAGATTCTGTTAAGGGGGGGAGAATGTAAAACCCGAGAAAAATTTAATTTTTAAAAGAGATACTTGAGTAATTTCGGTTAGCAGAAGTCTCTAGATCTCCCGGATAGTGAAGCGATTTGCTTGTAGTTAAGTCGTCTCACGAAATGCAGTGACCAGAGAAAAAGTTTCGTCAAGTGCGAGATGGTCGAGATATTTCACAGAATTTACGGGTGATAAATCGCCGGTGACCAGGGACGAGATTTTATGAAGATCGGAAGTGGGGAAAAATATGGCTTGAGTTAAAAGTTTATTTAAAATAATTAGGCGAAAAGGAAATAAAAAATTTTTGGACAACGGATCCAGAGATAAAGCAATATAAATCGAGTGTCGAGATAATAATAATAATAATATTATTATTATTATTATTATTATTATAATATTATAATAATAATAAAGAAAAGAATTGAATCAAAGGGGCGCGGAGAGGAGAGAGAGGGGCGTCGGTTAGAGAGAGAGAAACGTGAGAGAATTTTTATTTTTTCTTTCTCTTGCTTCTTTCTCGAGATCTGCAATCGAGCCCGCGAGGGTTTTCGTCGAGGCGAGAGAGCAAAGTTGATCTATGATGAGAAGCTACGGCGTGGACACCAAAAGTTGGAGTTTCGACAAACTCAGTGAGGGTAAGAGTTTTATCACTCTTGAGATTCTGAAACTGTTTAAGTGTTTTTGTAATGTTTCGGTTGGTTTGAGGCCTTGAGCGAGTAGTTTGATGGAGTCCCGAGCTTGGGACCGGGTGATGGAAATTTTTGGAGAATTTTTGGAGCCCATTTGGATAGTTCGTGACGCACTTAGAAATTTGTTTGGGGTGTTTGTTTCATAATTTATTAAAAATATTTTGAAATGAATGGCTTGAGTTGTGTATTGGAATTAATAGGTTAATGCATAAACCGATGTGTTAACATGATGTCACAATTATATGGAATATAATTGTGTGTATAAACCTTTGGAGATGGGATTGTGATTTGCTCAATTATATGGAATATAATTGTGTGTATGTGGAGTGGAGATGAGATTGTGAATTAGCTGCGAATGAGCTAATTTGGGTGATGTTTGATGAATATTGAATAGCTCGAGGAGTGAGCTAGTTTGAGATGATGAGCCCATATCCATGTTAAATTACATGGTGTAAGATATAATTTAGGGAAATGTTGCACTCCTTGATATATTTGATATATTATATAAATGGTTTTGGAAATGGCATAATGCATTTTTCATATGCAACTGAATGAACTAAGATTAGGTGTTAGTGCATGACATGAATTTGAAAACGAACATGGTTGCGAAAGGAATTTCACGAGGATGATTTTTAGGAGGGAATTGGGTTGGGAGATGGGCGACAAATCATTTAGGATATGAGGACCATAGTGACCCGGAAGCTCACCGGAAACAAATTCGCCTCGGAGGGCGATCCGTATTTCTCTTGGAGCACGTTCGGTGGTGTATTTAAAACAACAAGATTTGTTTTTGCGAAAATGATGTTTTCTCATGCAGCAGGCAGGCGGGTGTGAAGGGAGTCGAGTGAGGACTCGAGACATGGGTTGAGTCGTATGAGCATTCAAGTAGGATCATGCATTTACTTGAATGTGTGTTTACTTTGGAGCATTGCATATGCACTTAGGTGGAGAGTAACCCATTTAAGGTGATTCCTTTCTTGTGGTAGCTCTGTCGAGGAATATTTTTTTTTAATTACGAGGGCGTTGGGGAAGACGGCTCATTTTTAGGAGACCGATTTTGAAGAAGATCGGGTTGTGGATTTGAGTAGTTTTGTTTAATATGTATTAGAATTGTAGATTTTAATATGAGTAATAAAATAACTCTTGGACTATTGGAATATAGTTGGGATATTTGGCCAGTGAGTATTGGTTTATGGGCGGGGCCATTTTGCTCAAGTATGTGTCTCGTGATACGAGGACGTATGGGCCACCTTGAGGTTGTGGGTAGTCAACGGACCCCGGAGTTTTGGGGGAAAAACCACCCAGTATCACACATGGAGCAAGCAAGAAGGTCGTAAAAGAAATGAACACCTAGTTTCTACTTAATTAAAGAAATCCATTCACGATCTTAAACAGCTTCTGAAACGATAGTATATTAAGTTTAATAATACCATTATCTTCGGATTTAAAGAGAACATTGATCGGTGTATATATCTTGCAAAAAGTTAGTGGGAGCGAGTTTATATTTACGATCTTTGTATGTGGATGATATTTTACAGCACTTTACTTGATGATCTTGGTTTTAATAAGTGAAACCCCGAAGAATATCTCTCTAAAAACTTTCATGTGGTTGATATGGGTGGGGCAGACTATGTTATTGGCATGTCGAGATCTTTAGGGATCGATCTCGAGGGAGATGTTAGGTTTATCTCGGAAAGGGATATATTGATCGGGTTTTAGAGATTTAATATCTGATCATCTTCTCGGTGTTACTTTTTATATTAAAAGGTAATGAAATTAAGTAAAAATCTGATTGCGAATAACATGGAAAGAGCAAATGAAGAAAATTCCTTATGCATCGAATTTGTGGGGAGTTTGATGTATGCTTTCGAGCAGTATGCAGACGGATGATGCTCCCGGCTTTGGCATAGGCATGTTAGGAAGATACAAAGTGATCGAGTTCGAACCTTTGGAAAGGCTGCAAAGAAGGTGATGAGGTACTTACGAGGACAAAGGATTATATGCTCACGTATAAAGATCGAGGAACAATTAGAGGTTGTCGGTTACTCGGTTACGATTATGGTGGTTGTCTCGATAGCTTAAAGTCAACGAGGATTTGTCTTTATGTTAGAAAATGGGGGCGATCTCTTGGAAGAGTGGCAATCGATTGCTAACCGTACGATGGAGGGCGGGGTTGTTGCTTGTTTTGGAAGCTTGAGTCGCATGCTTTTATGGTTACTTGGAATTTTTTCTACCGGGGCTTGGTGTTATGCGACTACATTGCTAAACCTTTGAGAATATATTGTGCTCATAAGCGATATTTTCTTCTCTAAGAATGGCAGAATTTTCACAGTGGATCGAGAAACACACATGGATTTAAAGTGTATTTTAGTTGTTAGGAAAGAGTCCAAAAGCAGCGAGTGTCAATTGAAAGAAAATATTAGGACCACACTTATGGTTGTTGATCCATTAAGCTAAGGGATTACCTCGAAAGGCGTATTTAAGAACATGTTATGAGGATGGGCCTTTTTAGGTAATCATATACATGATAATGAATGAGTGGTTATGTAATTGACAATTTGTGCATTAAAATTGTTTACATTTATTCTTGTTTTCAATTATGGAGTGCCACGTTTTTATTGTTTGATAAGCAGAATTTATGCCCGGCGAGATGATACAGGGGTTATTTGGCATTATGGGTAGGTTAGTAAAGGTATTGATGTGGTGCATGGAAGGAAACATGACATTATGGTCATGTGGCTGCCATATTTCGCATTATGATCTAAAGCGATTCGGTGTTATGGTATGCGATTTTGAGTATTGGATAAGTTTATTGAAATCGTGATCAACGTGTCGAATTTATTTTTCAGTATATATTTTTATATGTAAACCCCAAATATATTATAGTTTTCATAATCGGTTTAGTGGGCGAGTGGGAGAATGTTATTTCCCATTAAAATTAGGAGTGGGTGGCCATTTGGCCTGAATATTTAACCAATTAAAAGATACCCATATCTTTAAAGCTGTTATGAAGATATTTACCCTTTTGATGGAGTAGGGTAAATTATAATAATTATAATATTATTATTTGGAATAAAAGCAGTTATTCGAATAACACGTTTAGAGCGGTTTTGAGCGATGTATTCTTGGCCCTCTTCTCTATCGATAAGTTATATATATATAGAAACCCCTTCATGTCTTTATCGAGGAAGCTCTCTTCCATCAATTCACGAAAACAAATTACGTATATCAAGGTTCAAATAAGGAGAAGAAGAGATCGAGGATTTAAGATCTATAAGCGAAGGAAATCTCTCATGGCTGCGTAATTCTTCAAACGGTATGTAATCCCCATTTTTAATTAATGATTTATTTTATTTTATTTCTTTTTTTTTAATTATTATTATGTTTCATATCGAATGGAGTTTAAATTGATGATGGAATATTGTGTGTTAATTTCCGTATTAAATCTCATCACATTGGACTAGAGGGCGGAGGATGTCCCATTAGAACCGTACCTATAAGGAGAACTACTAAAGATGATCTCATTAGAGCTAAATTCCATTGAGAGATGTATGCTTCAAAACTTAATCCTCTTATAAAAGGGCAACCTGGTATTCGTGTAAGTTATAATTTCTTTACTACAACATTGTTGATTAATATTGAGTGAATTTTGGATTATAATATTTTTAGCATTATTTTTTTATTATAAGAAATGTTGATCTATCTCCAGTATTTTAAGATTGATGAAAGTATTGAAAATGAGAAGAAGAATCGTTCAATTGACATTTAGATTGTATTATCCAGTTTGCTCTGGCTCGAACTAAGCTAAAGAATCGTTCCTTTGAGAGAGTTTCTAAAGTACTCTGCTCCACAACGCTGTGATCGTCACAATGGATTCCGATTCTAAAGTATTCTACAACGGCGCGCGAAAGATCGTATCGTAGCTCTTTGTCAATCTCACCACATCTTCAACGAATTCGCTCATCTTGCTCAGACGTCTTCGATCTTCACGGACAGATTCTACTTGCAGGTGCTCTTTCAGTTTCACTCTTTGTTTGAATTTTAGCTCTTGCGGATTCTTTTGAAGCGGAGAAAACAAAAAGATCGTATAGTGAACTTAGACTGATCGTGGATGCAATGAGCTTGTGGCTTTGTCGATTTGGTTTGGAATGTTGGAGCTTTTTGTTTAGTAGGTAGAAATTTACATTTTCTCTATTCAAACTTTTGAAAACAAAGGAAAACACGTTTAATTACGAAATTAGACAAAAACAAAATTTGAAAACAGAAAATGGTCATTATTTCAACATTTTATATATGAATCGAAAACTGTTTTTCTTTATTTTCCTTGTTTTGGTCGTGAAACAAGGGATTTATTTTCAACATTTATAACTTCATTTTCAAGAAAATGGTTTAACAAAGCAGGATTTTCTTGTTCTTTATTTTCCAATCTGGAAATTCAAATGCGAAGCGTATTTTCTAAAAATGAAAACTAAGATTAGAATACATTGAAAATTTTCGTAATGAATTTTGGATAAGAGTTGAAAATTTTAGTGAACCTCGCAGGTATGGGTTTTTCGATTGTAAAAGTGGCGTGAACTTAAAAAAAAATTGTCGTTGAATTGAGGCTGATTCAATAGTTTGAGGACTTGGTGGATGTGAATTTTAGTATTTGTTTGGAAATCAAAGCAAAATGAAACAGAAGATTTAGGATTGCATGTTCTTTTATTTTCCTTAATTTTCTCGCTGGTTTATGTGTAATTTGGAAATGCTCCGGGAAAGAAAAGAAGGAAGGAGTAGGGAATTCTCTTGACTTATGGTTTTTTTGGAAAATATAGGGAAAATGAGATGAAATGAAAATTGTTTTAAAACTATCTATTTTCGAATTCTTCGTTTAAGAAAGGAAGGGGGATGAAATTGGAGAAGGCTGAAAGGAAAACTTAATGAAATCAAATTTGTTTTTGTTTATTGTTCTCTTTTCGTTTTGTTTTCTTGTCCTTTCGCTCTTGTCTTCCATGGTTGAGGTTAAGAAGAAATATCACTGGTTTAGAACATTTATCTGTTTATTTGCTACTAACAGGATTCATCAACACATGTTCACACCTCTCAACAGCTTGACAGCGAGAAGAATAGCTGATGATGTTGATTTGATGACTTGGTTGCATGAACGGATTTGGCCTTCTGAATCAACCATGACTGAGGAGGATTCCTACATTTCAACCTTACTTTGCGGGATTGAACTCATTCACACAGGTGTGAGTATTAATTTTGCAACTATTATTGCCATGCGGAGATCAAGTTGAAACACTGTAATGTGATTGGGTTGCGTTTGTGATTTGTTGAATTAGGTTACTTGTTTCGCTCAAACTGGAGGGCAATATGTATCAGAAATGGCAAGAGCAGTGGAATTACTGGGGTTACGCGCATGTCTAGTAGATTCAATTATGGATTGCGGCGAGGGTTTGCCACCATCTTGGGCAGGTCGAACTACAGATGATTGTATTCAGGTTGAGTATTCTTTGTTTTGTTGATACTGGAATTGGTCCTTGAAAATTTGGTCGATTTTATTTGCTGATTATGCAAATTCTTTCCAACTTGTATTTCATAATAGGCAGGACTTGTTTCTGACTGAAAATTGGTATGGATGTGAAACATTGATTAAACAGGTCAAAATGGATTTCAAGACAAAAGTTGTTTGATAATGTATATGTTCTCCAAGAAAAATCTCTATCCTAACTGCTCTCATGAAAATCAGGAGTGTTTGGGAGATCAATCAGAATACAT
Organism: Tetrastigma voinierianum; assembly: GCA_016808115.1. Classification (NCBI taxonomy): domain Eukaryota; kingdom Viridiplantae; phylum Streptophyta; class Magnoliopsida; order Vitales; family Vitaceae; genus Tetrastigma; species Tetrastigma voinierianum. Next base: position 119,621 of record JAEQBH010006554.1, on the reverse strand, counting down.
GGGTTGACATGGCTGGGGACCATGGAATCTACATAGACCACAGTCAAAGCCTGAATATGCACACAGACCAGCCTAATCTTGAAAGCCTGAATAAACAGAGGACTTTTATGGACGAAAGTGAAAATTTGGATTGTTTGATGCCGTGAAGTTTCAAATGCCAATCAAAATTCTTGGGAGTTTCTTGATTTTCATGGAAGTCTAGATGGAGATCCTTCTGATCTTGAATTCTAGCTAGGAGAATTGATATTGAAGCCAACGAAACTGTTTAAGAAGATCAAGCTCCTCAAAATAATCAAGAAATTCAGGGATGACTTGCAGAATTTGCTATGTTCTTCCATGGAGCATAAAAGCTTTGCCCCATAGGTTTTCTCCATCTGGTTGAAAGCGATCTCATCTGAGCAGCAGATTTGGTAGGAAGCAATGAAATGATACGGAAAAGGATCTCATCCGGTAATCTGCTCTTTCTTGTCTTCCACAACTGAATTTCTGTTTCTAAAAACATTGAAATATTTAAAACAATCTGATATCCAGCACTGAAAAATATTCCGAGAAACTGATAAACTCTAAAACGGTTTCTCACCTTGTTAGATTTGGGGTTTCTGAATTGTAACAATTTTTGTTTTCAATTTGATTCTGCTTCTTCTTTCTGTTTTTTTTTCTTCTTGCGGAGTCTCTTTCCCATGGATTCAACTCAAGAAAATGTTGGGACAGCTCATGGTCATAGGTAAACATATACTACAACAAACAAGGTGTTGAAATAATGGAAGGAATGAAAATGCAAGGTCGTAATTATTCATAACATGGTTTTTTTACTAATTTTCTTTTAATGTTTGTTTTTGTAATTATAATAATTTGCACATATTAATTAGATATTGTTTGCTTTGGAATTTTTAAAGGAGCCTTCAGGCCTTTAAAATGACATTCAATTCTTGTGGGTCTGTGGATGCATTCAACAAGTTTCCTGTTATTTCAAAATCAAAATAAAAGAGTTGCTGAAGAGGGTTTCTCAAAAAAACTTGGGTTTGGCATTCGCTTGCTCTCAACAACAGAAGAAGAATTAATTCTGCTTCAATCTTCCCTGGCTCATCTGGGTCTTCCATGTCTGCTGATAAGAAACGTTTGGAGATAGGGTCGAAGAGAAGGAAAATCAAGTCAAGCATAGCATCTGAGTTACTGACAAGAGGATTTAAACAATCATCATGGTCGAAGAGTTCTGCATCCTCCTTGAGCCGAAGTAGTAGGGGGATCGGGATCGCCGCGGCCTCAAGACACCTGTAGGTAGCCATCCAATGTGAAGGAATGAAGGAAATCAGTCTTCATAAGCTGTGTGTGTTTCTTGTTCTCCTTGTCCTTAAGACACCTATGTTTCTTATAAACAGTGTAATTGAAATTCGACCCTGAGAAGCCCGAATGGTATAAACAATCACATGGTAGGTCAACCCATGAGCACGTGGTATAAACCATCCGTATGAAATTAGAGGATCAATACTAATCCTCGGTTATGAAAATGTCTCAGGATTGGTGAACAATTGAAAAGCTTTATATAGGCTGCGGTTTGTAAGGTAGCCACGTGTGTAGGATTTCTCCACACCACCTATAATCATGCCATACTACAGTTATCTACATCCGCAACTATAATTTATACTTGCATTATATACTACTTTTAGCCAAGGTCGGTGACCGCGGCTAAAGGTTTTTTTCCTTGTAGTGAGAGTTGAATTGAGCCATTACAGAATGAGTTTCTTTATTTTCATGGGATGCTAGTTCTCCATTTGAGAAATTTAGGTACTATAAGTGAAAGAAGGGTTGGCATGAACTCCTTATCTATTAATTTTAGGAAATGAATAAATTTTCTCTTTTCTTTTTCTTAGATTTTCAAGAATTCAATTTCTTTGCTTGAAGACGGTAATACCAAAGTACCAAGGGATTTCCTAGAATGCAGATCAAGGTTTTTAAATTAGTTGGTAGCCGTTTCGGATTGGATATCGAAGCCGGGGAATATTCGTGTTCGGATTGTTTTGGTGTATCATTTAAAGGTGCCATAGGATATATATATATATATATATATATATATATATATATATATATATATTGTAAAAGGCCCAGAAGTGCGATTTACGGAATAGAAGTAAAATCATAATTTTAGATTACAAAATTGTAATTTCGGTAAAAAATCAGCGGTAATTCTCTAGATCTCGGATGGCGAAAGCGAGTTATCTTAGTTGGAATCGTCTCAGCGAGAATCTAGTTGGCGCGTGGAATTTCATAATTTTTCGGGACGGTCGAGGGGAGTCGACCTTACGTTTTTCGAGGGCATCATTTGTTAGAACAGTAAACCAGTTACCGATGCGACGAGCCGCAGAGATAGCATGTACTCATGTCCAGCCAAGTGGTAGGAGTAGAGAAATGATGAAAATGGACGGCCGAGAAATAGTCATAGAACATCGAATCACAGTAAAGAGAGGGCGTAATGGGCGTTATAGAAATTGATTTTAAGTGGCCCAAATGACAGGAAATGGCTAATAGTACTCCATCTTCTCCGTTTCAGTAAAAATAGAAAACGTGAGAGGAGGATTTTGGAGATCACCGATGGGTTGGTTTTTGAGGAGAGTTTAGAGAGAGATGGTGCTTCTCTCTAAGATCGGAAGAATCGGACCGTTGGATTTGTGGACGAAGGAAAGCGTTCTGCGCGAGAGCGGGCTACGCGTGGACCCGGTTGCGAGTTTTGACAAACTTCCTCAAGGTAGGATTTTCCTCCCTACTTGGGTTTATTCCATTTTAGTACTTTTCGAATATTTGAGTTGATGGAGGCCATTAGGAAATTTGTTTGATCGGTCGAGCGGTAGGATGAATTAATATAAAGTTGAGCCCGAATGGAGCGGCCGGGTGGCATTTGTTCCACGGACTACCTGTGGTATGAACTTGTGTGTTCTTGGTGTTAATCATGTGTTGAATGGTTGAAATTTGGAAGTGGCGGGTGAAATGCGGGTTCATAATATGAGCCAGGTGACATTTGAGTGTTGGAGCCCGAAAAGCCCTTTGGGGTTTCTTTATTTCTAGAAAAATGACCGAAAATGTGTTTTTGGAAAATATGTGCTTGATTAAGTAATTCGAATCGAATTGCTTGTGTTTGTATATTAGCCCAAGTGAGCTAATTTTGATGCTGAATGGGTAAATATATAACATGTTGTGTGATTTAAAGTTTTATGTAAATATATTCATGTATATATATATTTGCATGTGGTTTAACTACATTGGAATTGGCATGCATGTCGCTAACGCTGCGACATCCTAAGGACTATAGGAGTTAGTGCATGGTATAAGTCTAAGAATGTATGGTTGAATTGATGCAAAAATGTTAGAAGTATCGGAGGGTAGTCCAAACGAAATATCGATCGTCGGACGTGATTGATATTCATCGGAGGGTAGTCCCTCAAAAACTGACTTATATATCAATCGTCGGAGGCCCGATTGATATATATACATCGGAGGGTTTCCGCAATAAAATAATAAGTCTCATACAGAAGCAGGCGAGGAGTGTGAGAGAGTCGGTGAGGACTCGGGATCTGAGTTGGTCATATAGACATTCAGGTAGGATCATGCATTTCTTGAATGTGTGTGTTTAGGGTGGAACATTGCGCACTTGGGTGGTGGAGAGTGGCCCATTTAAGGGCGATTCTCCTCTTGAGCTTTAGCTCACTGCAATCGTGGGATCCTTTGCTCACGGGTGCGGGAGCGTGCGAGGACGAATTTCGTCACTGAATTTGGGGATTTGAAGAAAGCGAGTGTGGCTTTGATGGTTTCTTCACATGTATGTAGAATTTTAGAATTTGTATATGTGTTGTATAAAGTCGTTTACTAACTCTTAGAGTATGGGACATGGTTGATATGTTGATGGATATTGTTGTATGGGCCCCCCGGGGCGTTTATCCATGTTGTTATCCTTGCAGGATTATATTAAATTTGTTTAAAGACAGGTTTATGCGAGTCTTGTGTTTGGGTAGAAACTCCGTCTAGAAAGGGACTACGCAGATTTACTGAGTGTCGGATGACTTGGCATGTGTATTCCACGGGTTGGCGGGAAGTCAACGGACCCGGGTTTTAGTAATCACACACACACACACACACACACGCACACACACACACATATATATATATATATATATATATATATATATATATATATATATATATATATATATATATATATGCTATATATATATATAAATTTTTTTTTAATATAAGTATTATATAACATAATTTTATCAAGTAAAAATTATTTTATAATACATTAATTAAAATTAAATTATCAAATAAACACATAAATATTTTAATACCTTAGCTTGATTTTAAATCACCAAATTAATATAATGTTTTAAGCATATTAATCTGCGTAAATCAATAAGCAAGTATAAAATATTTAATACAAGAGAAAATACAAAATAAGCAAAAAAATTTTAAACTGAGGAAAAATTTATTCCTCTGTCAGGCCATTAAATGGTCGTAGGATTCGGCCATTAGTGGGAACAAAGCTTGACATAAAGAGAATTTTCATTGCATGTTAAGATTCAGGTTTGGAGCAGATGGAGGAATGTTCAAGCAGATTCCGTAGGCTTGAACGGAATTTAAAACCTTGATGCAGATTCAAGTCAAGTTTGAGTAAACTAGCTCATTACATGGTACATTTAATTGATGCATGAATTATAAAACTTGGGTAAATTTGAATTTTTCCCAAAAATGGCAAAATGGTAAATTATTCTTTATGGTCTGGCTATGAGGCACGAAATTTTGAATCTCGAGATGATGAAACGAACCTCACCATTGGATTCGTCTCACAAAATCTAGTTATCTAAACGAATTTCGTTGAATTATGATATAGAAGAAGAAGAAGAGAGAGAGAAGAAGAAGAGAAGGAAGAAGAGAAGAGAAGAGAGAGAAGAAGAGAAGAAATTTGGATTTTCATGATTTTCGAGGCATCGAGTGTCTGGCGGACTCCAAAAAAGGCATTTTTGAGAAAAAAAAAATCTTAAAAGTGAAAAAATAAATTATGTAAAGTTTACTTAAATTAAATTGAATTTGAATTAGGATAAAATATATTGTTTTGAGCTGAGAACGGACCACAGACAAACCAGGGACACATGGGCGCGGCGTGGGCCACTCATAAACAAGTGAGGGGCTTGGGACAAAAAGGTCACATTACGGTTTCTATTTGGCTTAGTGAGGAGGAGGAGGAAGGGAGAGAAAAGAGAACTCTGCAGATTCTCTGCTTGATCTCTGAGGAGTTTCACCGTCGGATTGATGCAGCGAGGCTTAAAGTTCATCGCCTCGGCAAGGGGCTACACATGGGTGCACACCAAAAGGAGGGATTTCAGAGATCCAAGGAAGAGATTTGGGAAATCCAAAATTTTTGGGATTATGGTATTCTTGACACCTTCGTTTATCTTATGCTCGAGGTAGGATTCTTCCTACTTTGGTTTATTTCTACTAAAGAGGTTGTTTTAAGGGAATGTTATGAGATCTAAGGGCTTGTTTGTTTGATTTTAAGAAGCTACATTTAAAGGCATTTTTATGGCTTATTGTGGGTTGGTTTCGTTTGTGGTCTTTGGTAAGGACCCAGATGTGGAAAAAAATGATAGTAATTAGTTGGGAAATTCGCGAAAATTTCCACTAGACCCTTATCCTTGTTTCGACCATGCGTGGCACATGGACCTCGAGGTGGATGATTCTAGTTGGGAGATGAACCACAATAACAAGAGATACACAAATGTCTGAGAGACCCGAGAGTTTAAATCCAGGCTCACAAAACCATGAAAATGAGTTTCTGATGAATGTTGGTTATCCCCTGCGAGTAGCTCATGTTGTTTGGACCATATATTGGGTTATACTGATCCAAATGATGTGAATCAAAATCCTGCTAAAACTAGACACCAAGGATAGTAACTTTCATAAAGAAAGTATGATCACATTATGTCTCTATTGTTTCCATAAATTCGTCTAATTGAGAATACAATACTGGCCCTAGAAACTATTCAGGAGCAATCCGAAATATTTTGGCCATATCTCCTAATTAAGGTAAATGACTGATATCTTGAGCTTTGGAAGCAAGACATAGGTGAACATTCTTTTAGAAGATCACTTTGTCTAAAAACCTCGTTTACAGGGTCAAAATTGTAGTTGGAGATGGACTTGAGATGTGCCTGTATTAGGGACTGTTTGGCTAGTCTTTGAGCTCGGTTTAATGGGGCGGTTGTTCTAGACACTCTATATGCCACATTTTGCTCTAAGGATTAAGTGTGTTGTTGCTTGATGTGTGATAGCATGCTTGTTTGTTGTGGTTTAGTGAAATGTTAATATGTGTGTTCTAAATGTATTAACATTGTTGTGTATGTTTAATTAGAAATTATATGCATGTAATATAATTGTCCATGATACATGTAAATAGAAGATTATATGGTTCGTAGTCACCATTATATGGGATATGGAATTACCATGCACAGCACATTGCAATCGCATCATGCATCAGAACATCAAATGTCATGGGTGGGTGGATGGTTAGAATCTAACACCACACCAGTGATTCGCGGGCGGTCAAAGACTCGCCGACCGTCCAGCAGTCGCATGGTTGTATAAAACCCGAAACTTTAGAATAGTACAGCGCACTAGACACCCTCTGGTGAGCGATTTGACTAGCTACCACACTGGACGGTAAAAGTCCAAAAAAAATGTAAACGACAGCGGAACCGCCGGTGAGACTGGCAAACCGCTTACCCACGAAAGACATCGATTTATAAATGAAATGATCATTCAAGAAAAATGATATCCAAAAGCTTTAAGGTTTATAAACATGACTTTTGTTTTAAAGACTATTGGATGTAATCTATCACATAGCTTTATCATGGGCATTGCATTGTGTGGTGGAGCCTGTGAAGACTCGGTATAAAAATGAGTGAGTCTTATCTCATTTCATGGTATAGCATGTAGAATTCCAACCTAGGATTGCATATTCCTATTTGGAATAGTGATGTGAATGTGATTGTTAAGGTGAACATTGCATGTGCACTTAGGTGTGGAGTGACCTCTATAGGAATTACTCTACTGGGTATGGCTCACCTATATGGGAGAACATTTCAAAGTGAAATGCGCTGTTGAAGTGTTTCATCCTGAGTTTGAGAGTGGAAGAAAACCGGCTTGTGGTTTGTAATCATTTTTGTAAAATGTTTAAAGTAAATTTATTTTTGATATACTAATGTAATAAGATGATGATGAACTGTTATAATTTTTATGCATTTGTAATTTTACTCATAAATGTGGGTTCTGTGGTCATCAGAAAGAGTATTTTGGGTCCCTCGACGGTCATGGATCGACAGCACAAAGCTGGGAATTGGATAGAGCCCACTATAAGAGACTATTTCCTACTTTGTTAAATTATGGATCCCAGTAAATGAGACACACGATGTAGGATTGGGTTGCTCGATAATCCACGATTTTCAGGTTGATGGGGCATCAAACTGATCCTCATATTTCGTGGCAAGGTACCTTGTATCAAAGCATAGGTATGCTACTACTCAGCCTAATGGGCGCGCCATAACACCGATATCAGCACAGCCTTGGTATTAGAGCCTGTGTGCGATTACCTAGGCTTGATGGCATGGGTCTAGACCATTGCATTCATTGTGCATTTCATAACAAAAGTTAGCATGTTGCATGATCAGGTGTTTAGGGTGAATTATAAGGCAATGGTAAAATGTAAGGGAAAAGAGAACACTGTGGTTAGAAAACATAACCTTAAGGGTTTGGGAAAAGAACAAACGGGATAGTTCGGATGTTGAGGTCTATTAGTATTGGTATGTACCGCTAGTTAGGAAAAAGGAGAGATCTCAAAGATTATGGCATCACCCCGATGCCACTAGATAAGGCTAGGTTGGTTTAACTAGAGGGCTGGTCACAGGTGGATTAGGTCAAAGCCCAAGGAACTGAGGCAATTACATAGCGATATGTGAGCTCTTCATGGAAAATATTTCCTAAGATTTGGCCCCCGATACACAGTACAAGGAGCCTTGAACTGAAACAAGGGACTTATGACAATGCTTGAACAAGTGGGCTAAGTTCACCAAATTATCCCGTTTCGCTGATGATTATGCCATATTATGGCTAAAGTGAGAAAGTTCGGTGATGGTCCAAATGTCCACTGGGTAAAATTGTGGGACTTCTCCTACAAGACTTGGACTTGATGGTCAAGAGAGCTATGACCATTGAGAGGGAGGTGGACAACGCACAAAACATCCGAGAGGCGGGTGTTAAAGATAAGTGGAAGATTTGGGCTTGGAGGTTGAAACCTTGGAAGAGTCACTGCATGTGAGTTCTCCCGTAGGAACTAGAACGCGATCGCATATGCCGCAGAGTTAGAGACTCAAGGATTCTACTCACCAGACCTGGTGGCCATGGACATGCTCGGTTTGATGTTCTCGATGGACTAGTCAAGGCACACCGAGTCGTCATTGATTGTGATCGAGGAGGGTTACCGCCACACCGTGATGATTTTTCGTTATGTTTCGTGGATGGGCATCGGCGTTTTACCCTGCCGTGTGTGACTCTGGATGGCACGGGCAATTGACGGGTAAGCTAGCAAGACTTACTCTAGAGGACGAGGCGAGATAGGAGTTGGGTCTACCTTGGGCGGTTTGTGAGTATGAGGACGTTTTTCCAAATGAACTACTGAGATTACCTTCACATAGGGATGTAGCCTTCACTATTGAGTTGCACCTTGGTACATCGCTTATTTCTATTACATCGCATAGAATGGCACCTGCTGAGTTGCAAGAACTCAAAGGCTAATTACAAGAATTGTTGGACAAGGGCTTTATTAGATCGAGCACTTCACCTTAGGGCGCTCCGGTGTTGTTTGCCAAGAAGAAGGACAAGACCCTTCGGGGCCATGGCTAGACTATAGGCGCTTGAACGGGTTACTATCAAGAATAGGTACCTCGCCTCAGATAGATGATCGATTTTGATCACTGTAGTGGGCACTGGTTTATTCCAAAATGGGGACTCCGCCTGCTACCATCACGGAGAGTTGTGAGGCATATCCCTAAGATCGTGTGTTTAGAACACGATATGTTTTTGAGTTCATAAAGGATGCCATCGCTGCATTGATTTAATGCCCAATGGCATTCATGGATCTCATGCATAGGGTATTCCAACCCTATCTAGATCGGTTCGTCGTGGTCTTTGTTGACGACATCTTGATCTACTCTAAGTCTGAGGAGGAGCATGAGGGTCACTTGAGGATTGTTCTCTAGACCTTGAGAGACCTTCAGTTGTATGCCAAGTTCAATAAGTGCAAATTTTGGCTTACTGAGGTGAGATTCTTGGGACATGTGGTGTCAGCTTTGGGTGTATCCGTGGACCCAAAAAAGGTTGAGGTAGTTATGAGTTGGGAGATACCTGTAACACCCCAAAATATACCCTAGCAATTTTATAACATGTTTAGGGTATAAAATAAGTTAAAATTGTATTTTTTTGGAATTTATATTGCTAAGAAAGAAAAAATGATAACCTAATTAATACAAGACTCAATGGTAAATAAATGTCTCATAAGGACTCAAGGTCATAAGAGAATAAGTTTATATGCCATTGTAGAATATTTGTTAAGAAGTGTAAATGAAAGAGAAAGAAAGGACTTTAATGCAAAAAAAATGGAAAACTTAACAAAAATGACAAGTCAAACATGGCCTTATGAAAGAATAAAAGATAAGACCAAATTTGGTCTTTGTAAAGGAACATTTCTCCTTTGGGTTTGAGAGCTTTAGGTTACGGTTGAGAGAAGGAAGAGAAGAGTTGGCATTTTGGCCCATTTGATCAAGGATTTTGGGATTAAGAAGAAGAAGGAAGAAGAAAAGAATAGAAAAGAAAAAGATTTAGGTATGAAACTAAACCTAAAACCCTTGATGATGTTCGCTTAGTGGAAAACCTTTTTAATTTAACTTTGCATAATAATGATGGTTGCCTGTCTCAGCTCAGTTTTATGGTTGCTCGAGTTGGTTGTGGTCCTCAATTGAGAAGATTATGAAAATAAAATGTCGGGGTTTTGTGAGATGTCAAAAAATTTCCAAAACCCACATTTTTGTCTTGGTCATCACTTATCCAAATTGAGTGATTCAAATTTATGGGTAAACTAGACTTCCAGGAGAACAAATCTCCTTGAAATAAGTTAATCAAATTTGGATCTCATTGGACCTAGAAAATTCGTCAAAGTGAAGCTCTGTTTTCGGACAGTTTCTGGTCTATTTTGGTACAACTTTAGTGTTTAGGCCATAAATTGACCATCACTTATCCAAATTGAGTGATTCAAATTTTTGGGTAAACTAGACTTTTAGGAAAACAAATATCCTTGAAATAAATGTATTCAAATTTGGACCCCATTGGATCTAGAAAATTCGTCAAAGTGAAACTCGCTTTCGCGCTGGTCTATTTTGGTGAGCAGCTTTAGTGTTTAGGCTGCATCACAACATCATCTAAATTGAGTGATTCAAATTTGTAAACCAGATTTAGGAAAACAAATATCCTTGAAATAAGTGTATTCAACTAGATCCCATTGGACCCGTGAAATTACAAATTGAAGCCTGCTTTCTCGCAAGCCGGTCCAACGCGGTACACTTAGTGTTTAGGCCATAACTCGCCATCATTCATCTAACTTGAGGATTCAAATTTTTGGTAAACTAGACTTCTAGGAGAACAACCTTGAAATAAGTGTATTCAAATTCTGCACCCCACAGCCCCGAACCGCCTTTAAAGGAGTTCAAGCCAGAGGGAAATATTTTGGTATAAAGAGATTCGCGAATAAATGAAATCAGAAAAGGAATTATAAAAGGATTGCTATATGAAATATGATAGCATCAACGTAAATACGAGCAACCGAGAACATGATCAGCACAGTTATGATAAAAAGCACAATTATAAGATGTGATAAAGGAATATCGTCTCAAAGTATCTCATGCGAATACATGTGATTGACATAATCCATGTTTATGAGATGTGCATAGCTTGAACACGAATAAAAATGTAATAAGATTGATTGTCTGCATATGTCCCCGAGTAGATGGATAGGTAGGCATGCCTATTAGGGATTACATGATAAGAAGTTGGTCCTATCTCGTCATTATACAATTTCGTCAATAATGCAAGACAGATCATCGGTTCTGAAAGACAAGATAAGACTCTTTCATTACGATAATTTATACCCGTATTCACTTCATGGAATATGCAGGAAGACACAAGATGAGATAAAAATGATTGGAAATGGTTATAAGAACCATGTAACATGAAACAATGATTTGAATTGAAAATACATGGGATACAAAGATATAAAAAAGTACCTTATGCATTATGAAGAACGAATGAGAACTCTAATAAATGACATATGTACAAGTAGTCAGATATATGAACTGTAAGACCCAAGAAATTCCACTGAAAAGGGCAAAACGGCTATTTTGCTAAAAAAATCTGAAATTTATTCTCTCTAGATCTCGATTTATCAAACAGATTTCACCGCTGAAATTATGGAAATCTGAATACCACGCTGCACTTCGTGGAATTCAGGTAATCGATCATGACGCTTTTCGAGGCATCGAAGCCGTGTCGAAAACGAAATTTGAAGTGTAGACAAGTCACATATACATAAAATTTTATGTTACACATGGTACATGGATAGAGAAATGATGGAAATGATAGCCGGAGATAGCGCTTAAAGGTCAAATTAGGGAAAGAAGGGGACATAATGGTCATTATTTAAATTTTAAATGACACTAAAGACAAAAAGAGTTGAATAGCGCCTCTGTTACTGAAGTAGCACCAAAACGTGGTTAAAGTTAAAAGATCCAATAAATGGTTTTTGTCATTTCTAATGCAGACAAAGATCCAACTTCCTCTATATTTACTGCAATCCACCAAATTGCTGAGACAAGCATGAAAGCGCATTTGTTACGCATGGTCGCATGACTCCGGCTTTGGGAGTTTTCACAAACCCGAGAGGTAAGGGATTTATCCTGTTTGGTTTTACACTTTATTTAAGTAAGTTTTATAATGTTTCATGATCGGTGCCTTGAACTGTCGGTTGATCGTCCCAAAACTTGGACCAAATTGTTGTAATTTTTGAAGCCTAAATCGCGGCGTACCAGGATCGAAAGCACGACCGGTTTAGGCTGTTGGATTGTAAGCCGTCAATAAATCATTGCTGCACAGATTTATACTCTAAATGGTCATGGAAATTCTGGGTTCATAAAGTGAACCGATGATTTGATGAGGGATTCAACAAGAACCCGAGGTTTACTGCTCATATGAATAGTGACACGAAACTAATTTTTGTGTGAAACTTGTTTGGTCATAATTCAAGTTGAATTGCTCGTGTTTGATCATTAGTCAATGAGCTAATTCTTGTGTAATGGAATGTGAAATTGCATAACATGTTTGTGGTGATTTAAATTATGCAGAATATATATATTATATATTTACATGTGTTATAAGATTGAATTGGAATTGGCACTACGTATTCCATGTCATCTACTATGTACCCTAGAACAATAGAAGTGAGTGCATGAGGTGATTCTCGAGAGAATAGTTTTTAGGTCGACTAAATAATAATAATATCTGAGGGTAGTCCATATAAAATATCAACCGTTTCTGGACTGCCTTAATCATAAACACGTGAGGGTGTCCATATAAAATATCAATCGTCGGAGTCGGCCCAATTAATATACATCGGAGGGTAGTCCAATAAATATAACATCGGAGTTGGTCCACTACTTATGTCGGAGGGTTGTCCACAAACAGTAAACAAATATCTTTGTTGAAAATAATGTTTCTCATACGTGGCTTAGGCAAGTGTGAGGAGTCGGTAAGGACTCGCATATTGATCACATATCAAGTAGGATCATGCATTTGCTTGAATGTGTGTTTACTTTGGAGCATTGCATATGCACTTAGGTGGAGAGTATTCCATTTAGGGTGATTCCATCATCGAGCATTAGCTCACCCCACAGGAATATATTTTGGTACAGTGAGCTATCGAGCAGACGACTCATCATAAAGGCCGAGTTTGAGAAGAAAGTCGGGTTGTGGCTTTGTTACTGGCTTATGTATCTATGTATTGTAAATTTAATATGCTGTATAAGAGTAAACTTTTAACTCTTGAAACTATTGGATATAGTTGGTTTACATTGATGATGAGTATTGTATGGGCCCAAGATATCGCTTTTACTCATATATGTATCTTGCGGAATGTTGACGGGACAGGTGATGTATCTGCAGAGCCTCCACAAAGCGAGACTCCGCCGATTTTCTAAGAGATGCTCGTCACTCCGACACTTAATATTCCGCGAAGTCGATCGGTAGTCAACGGACCCCCTGCTTTGGGGCGCTATAGCTGTATCAGAGCTTAGGTATAATGCGATACCAGGGAGCTCGGTTTGGGTATCCATCACCACTTAGGGTGGTTTGATGTTCTGCCAGATGAGACACTCTGTAGAGTGCAATTCGAACAAAAAACTAGACACCGTATGTGAGTTTTGAATGTGCTGGTGTATGGTTGTGTGTTTGTGTATGACATGTTGTATGTGTTTAAATTAGTTGCGCTTAGTGATTAGCACATAGGAAACAATTATGGAGTTTTACAAAGGTGTAAAATCGAACAAAGGAAAAATGAAATAAATTGAATAAATTTATTTGGGTTTTTGGATAATGAAATAAATTTTTAATAAATTTTAATTACTGACATGTTAGACTGCGTTTTGATAAATCCCTTGACAACATGGTCCAGAATTAAGAAAAAAAAAAAGTGAAGACAAATAAATAAAAAAATCACTTTTATAAATTTATTTGGTTTAGAGGTGAAGGCTAATTTTCTAAGGTTTTACAAGTTGTGAAAATTAGTAGAGTTTGAATAGAATAAATTTTTATAATTTATTTGGAGGTTCCTGAAAATAATAATGAGAAAAAAGGTATATATATATATATATATATATATATATATATATATATATATATTTTTTTTTTTTTTTTTTTTGTAATTTCCAATAACTGAAATAAATAAGAAACAAAAAATTTAATGTGCAAACGAAAAAAAAATGGTGCGTGTTAGGGTCACGCTCTAAATAGAAATTGTATTGGCAAGACTGTACGCGTATTGCAACAAAAAGGACTCATTGAAAAGTATATTGCCGTGAGGAGAGGTATCAAGAACAAACAGGTTGAGGAAGTGTATTGCAATATGAAGTCAGGGTAGAAATTGTATTGCAATAGGAGGGCTTAAGGGTTGAGGGAATTGTATTCAGTAAATACAGAATCATTATGTCGAGGCTTACAAGTAGCTGAGAATTGTAGGAAGGTGGTATCAGATTGTATTGCACATATGGAGGCAAAGAGGTTGCAATTGTATTGCAATACACCTTGTGTAATAGAACAAAAGGCTACTTGAATGGTTGATTGTACTGCAATACACCTTAGTATTGCAATGAGGCAAGCCAAGGTCGTTGAGGATCAGACGCAATACTTAAAATAATGTTAACTTTGGTGAACAAGAACGATGAACAAGAAATGAACAAGAATAACAAATAACTGGTGGATCAAAGAAAAATTTATTTTTCGAAAAAAAAAAAATTTTTTAAAATAAAAATAAAATCAAATAAAATGAGCTAAAATTTTTAAAAATGAAATTTTTGTTGATCAAAATGATTTGATTTGTGAATAAATTCGTACCGCATCGCTCGTAATGTGACTTGGTATATACACTCGATTTATGTGTATGAATAGTGTCTCGGCTATGTTTATGCCTCGAGATAATCGAATTGTATTTAATCTGCCATGTTAATTGTATATGGTTAGTAAGAGGACTATATCGAAAGAAGGCCCACTGGTACCGGTCAGCCCCACCTCCCAAGATTCGACCGCCCACCAAGATTTGACCACAGGCTCAGACGAGGTATCGCGGCCAAGCAGCCTATAGCACGTGGCCGGCTAGCAGGGTGGGGTCAGTGGAGGTCCCAAGAATCTCCGTGAGATCTCGGGAGCACATCATCCTCCGAAGACCACGGTGGGGAGGAGATCTTATGGTGGCGCACTACTGGTTCATACAGACGAGAAGGTGTTGGGAGGCCATGGAGATTACCGACACTGGCCAGATTAGACTAGTCTGCTCCAATGCAGAAAGTGAGGCCCAAGTATGGTGGAATTGGGCAAGGACCTCTAGAAACCTAGAGGCTATGACATGGGCAAGAGTGTTATTTAATTATGGTGCTTCACATTCATTCATTATCAGATCAACATGATAGAGTCGGGGGCTTAAATCGAGATCTTGTGAGGGAGCCAGATGCAGTTCTCCCTTGTGGATTTACATGAGAATAGTGGATGATATAGTCGAGGTTGCGAGTTGGAGGATCCTCGGGGACTCTACTCACAAAGGACCTGAGGATTTTGGACGTGTCAGAGTTCGATGTCATCCGGGATGGATCAGCCGACACCTTACATGGTTGATATCGTTCAGAGCATAGGAAGGGTTACCGCCAAAGCACGCAGGGACTTTGTACTGCGGTGGTATTTAGGGGACAAGCATGACATTTTGCCCTGCATAAGATAATGAGTCCAAAGTCATGACGCTTAGCGGGTTGGCTAGCGAGCCTTGCCCTCTAGAGGAAGAGAGGGAATTAGACTTAGATCTACCTCGAGAGTGTGCGACAGTGGATGCGTTTTCCGCACGAGCCACTCCGGACTACCTCCACAAAGGGTCAGAGACTTCAGATCGAAGCCATACCCCTGTACTTCACCCCATCTCGACTTCTCGTGATAGGATGGCGCTAGTTGAGTTATAGGAACTCAGAGTCCAGCTACATGAGCTACTGGATAAGGGGTTCATTAGACCGAGCACTTCACTATGGGGCGCTCCGGTTCTATTAGCGAAGAAGAAGGACAAGACACTTTGACTGTGCATTGATTACAGGCAGTTGAATAGGGTTACGATCAAGAATTGGTACCCATTGCCGAGGATTGATGACTTGTTTGATCGCTTGGAGAGGAGCGTATTCACTTCCAAGATAAACTTTCTTGACCAGTTACTATCACCGAGGGTTGGGGTGAGATGGGGATATCCCTAAAGACTTGCTAGACGCATTATGTAATTTCTTGAAGCCATTTCGTGATGCCCTCGATCGACGAATGCAATTCGCCACATTCATGGATCTCATGCATAGTATCTAACCCTATTTAGATCGCTTGTCATGGTCTTCGTGATACATCTTGATCTACCCCACGCAGTGGGAGCATGAGTATCACTCGAGGATCGTGTTACGCTTGCCGAGAGACCATCAACAGACGCCAAGTTCAAGAAGTGCCAGTTTCGCTGAACAGGTGATTTTGTGGACACGTGGTGTCACATCAGAGGTCGGGCTGACCCAGAGAAGGCCCAGCCTTGGGATGAGCTGGGTGAAACGGGTCAGTCTTCTTTAGATACGAGTTTCTCGGGATTACCGCATTACGAAAGATTCAGAATGGGCTGAAGTTGTCCATTCGTATGTGATCGTGAGGACTCTCGCCTACGTGATACATGGACTCCATGGTTGGGACGACTGCACTCATAGAGAGAGGATCGAGGGATGCTCGGAGCACTGGCTGGCTGTGTGTTGGTAGCAAGAGGGACGATCAACCTTCTTCTAGTTCGGGAAGAGCGAAGACTGTCACACGTAGTCACACTGGCGCCAGGATTTGGCATGTGAGATTCCGGATCAATTCCTGTGACGTGGATCCTGTGACTTTCTTGGGATGGGTACTCCCGCTACTCGTAGAACAGAGAGAGCATTTGCTCATTCCTCCCCACCCTAGTACGGGTCGAGGAACCAGCTTTCGCTTCTTGGTGTTATACAAGCACTCCCAATGAAGCACGATACAAAGCCGAGGGGCCGTAGGTGGGTCAAAGTCGTGATGATTAGAGTCATAGAGCTTAAGCGTGGTGGACCAGGGTGGTAGACATATTGGTTGCTGACAACGTGCTTGACATGATGAGTTGACACCATCGGGTTGTTAGTACTGGGACCTTAACCAGTTTGTCATACCCGACACGGCCTTGGATTTGGGCTTAGAGGTTAAGGCCTTTAGAGAAGCCAGGTATAGATGTTCTTCCCTAGGATGTAGGGTGAGAGTTGATCTGATAGGAGTCGGGAGTGACTCGAGATTTGGATACCCCTTTGGAAATTGCATTGGGTGTTGTTGAGCCGGCAAGGGCTCGGTATATGGATGTCATTCATGACATGGATTAGGTCGACGTCCGACTGATTGTTAGTGATCGCGACTCGAAGGTCACACACCAAGGGTCAGGTAGGTTACACGCCAAAGGACCATATGCTGTTAGAGGACACGCCGCGAGCCCGCGCCCCGGTCAGTGGCGGGAGGAGCAATTCGTCTCTTAGTGGAATTCCGTATACAACAATAGTTATCAAGCGGTATACAGATGGCACGGCTATGAGGTATCAGGATGGAGGCCATATATCATCATATGTTGAGACCAAGGTGGAGAGAGCTCCATCATTGGTCCCGACCGACATATTACCTTTCGAAGGCGAAGGTGGATATTACAGCTGCTCTCTCACGGCTCGTGAGTCAAGCAAGAGCTATGTCGATGTACGACGTCGAATTCCCTTAGAGTTCGAGGTCGGGATCACGCTTCGCAAGGTGATGCTTTAAGAAAGGAGTGGTCGTTCTAAGAAGCGCGCAAACTATCGAGATTCATTGGACCTTCTCGAGATAATTTCGAGAGTGGTAGGCAATGAAGGCATCAGCTTGGCTTTACCGCCCAAAGATGTCGTGTCCACGAGGTATTTCACGTCTCCATAACCAAATATACCTGCATCCACCATGTATGGATCGCATGCACTGGCGCCGATACTAACGGTACCTTCTCGAGGAGGGCCTTCAAGATGCATTTTGGATAGCCGTGATCAGGTTTTGCGACGCAAGACCGTGAGGCTAGTGAGGGAAGGCATGCACTATGGAGTGGAGGAGTTAACGTGGAGCCGCAAGGACACGATGGGCCATATCCTTCGCTTAGGGATGAAGCCAAAGAGAAGCCTAGTCGTTTAATAATTAAATGATGAGTTACATGCATGGTAAAAACGCGGTAGGCGCATGCGAGTGATAGATCGTCCAAATTTACCCAAATTCCTTTTAAGGAGGGAATAAGAATCTTATACCCAATTTCTGAAAAAGGCAAAATCGCCATTTCTGCTAAAAAATCTCAAATTTATTCTTAGATCTTAGATGACGTAAACGGATTTCACCATTGGAATCATCTTGGCAAACTAGCCAATGTCGACTTCGTGGGAATTCGGTACGCCACTTACACGCCAAGGCATCGAAGCCTCGTGCCGGAAAACGGCTCATGACAAAGTCACATATAACTGATGGAAATAAAATCAAAACGCAGCAGAATTAGGTTTTGAAATTTTTCAGAAAATCTTATTTTCGCAGGAACCCATGCAAACACATATTAATATCAAAAAGGTAAGATCGCATCTATACCTGTTATTGTCATAGAGATTGAGCATAGTAGCTTGAAACAACCCCGCACCAAGGTCTTCAATTCCGCCTTTGCAGGTGTGTGGGCACCAACTATCTATCCGAACAATGGCACTCTAGTTTTTCCGCCCCGGATTCAATTCTTGCATACTCCTCACCACATGAGACAAGGATTCTAAGAGGAAGACTTTCTAGAGACTAGGGTATGAAAAACTCCTCTTTTTTTCTCATCGGGCAAGGGTTTCTTATTTATAATTAACTCCTAATTGCATAAATATCTCAACCAATTTGATATTTTCAAATTTGCCCCATACGGTCTTAATTAATATGAAATGTATTGATTAATTATAATTTGTAACTGGTCTAAAGATAATTTTAAATAGCTCCTACTTATTACTTTTAATCTATAACTGTCCAATATTAATTTGTGTCCTAATTAATAATTTTAATCTATAACTGTCTAATAATTTGTACAAATCCTAATTAATATGTAACTGTCTTAAAATGGTTTCAAGATCATAGAATGTAATATATTCCAAATCAAGTGAATCGCTCATTGTAGTAATATGAGGTGGAATTTGGGACCTATGGACCGTACAAGCTCCACAATTGAATGTAATAATTAAACTCTCTTTAATCAATCATTTTAATTTATTAATTTCGCAGTTATTCCACTAAAAACTTGAAATTGAACTCTTGTCCTTACGATTTTACTTCCTGAAATCTTGAAAGTGTCCATTGATTTAATCATTACATGCAGTTCTATCCTCCAATAAGTGGTTCATAACTAGAGTCGGGTGAAATGGCCACTGCTTTGCCCTTCAATTATATCTCTCCTTGATCCTTAAGTTCCATTAATCCATTAGTAACACACTTATAAACCTCGTTATAAATTAGAGCGCCAAACCACTCGCTCCAGAACTAACACTTAAGGGAACTAACTGTCCGGGGCCATAGGAAGGGTCGGATTCCATGCCCATAGTTCACATTCCACGCATATCAACGGGCCTCCAAGACACAAGTATTGGGCCCATTCCATAACGGCTGTCCATGACTCGTGCGCCCAGCTTGACATAAACAAGAGTCTATGACTACTCGTGATTGAGACTCCGATCCGCATATGATCATTTAGCTAGCTGCTTGGAATTCTAGACAAACGGGTATTTGCAAAGAATCTGAAAATCGCGCCTTGGTCCCGTCCTATATAATCTTATTATATATGGAGCCTAATTTAATGTCGCCACATTAGTGACCGGATTAAGGTCACTTCTATTCTCAATGATAGCTGGATCGCCTCTAGTAATATTTAAATTGAAGATCCCCAAACTTCAATTATATTACGGACAATTTGATGAGTAATCCATAACCTCGATCCTCTCGTATAATCAAGAAGACCGAGGTTATGGTTACATTAATAAATCTGGGATTTTCTCTCGACAAGCCATTCATACATTACGCACAAAATCAAGTAAACGTAATAAATAATACACTTTATTAATTTCATAAAACATAAATACAAATTCATGCTTTACAGGGCACTATCCCTAACAATAACATGTACTCATGTTACACATGGTACATGGATAGAGAAATGATGGAAACGGACAGCCGAGATAGTGCCGAGTGTCAAAACTGGGGAAAAAAGGGACATAATGGTCATTATTTAAATTTTAAATGACACTAAAGACAAAAGAGTTGAATAGTGTCGTCTCTTACATTGAAAAGGAGACCAAAACATGGGAAAGGAAAAGAAAATATCCAGTAGCCGATTTTTGTCATTTCTAGTGAGAGAGTATCCAACTTCTCTCTACATTTACGAGCGATCCGACCGTCGGAATTCGTTGAGACAAGAAGGAAAGGCGTTCTACGCTGCAAGGCCTACGCGTGGACTCCGGTTTTGAGAGTTTTCTTCAAACTCCGAGAGGTAGGGGATTTATCTCGATTTGGTTTTGCACTTTATTTGGGTTGCTTTAAAACGTTTCATTGGATTGAGGCATTGAATCACTGTTTTGATCGTCCCAAAACTTCGGGACCAAATTGTTGTAATTTCAAGCCTAAATCGTGCATGGCGACCGAGCACCGGGTTTGGGTTGTTGGATTGTGCTTTGTCAAATAAACTGCGTCAGTTTGTAATGAGGCCGATTTATGGCTTGAAACGGGTTCACAAAGTGAACCGCGATTCGATGAGGGGGACGGAACAAAGAACTCAGGGTTTTATCAAGTTATATGAATAGTGACACGAAACTATTTTGTGTGAAACTCGTGTTTGGTCGAAAAATTCAGTTGAATTGCTCGTGTTTGATCATTAAATTTCACTGAGCTAATTTTTCGTGTAATAGAATGTGAAATCGTGATAACATGTTTGTGTGATTTAAATTATGTAAATATATGCATGATTATATATTTACATGTGTTATATGATTGAATTGGAATTGGCATCATGCATTCCATATTCACTGGGGCACCCTAGAACAATAGGAGTGAGTGCATGAGGTGATTCTCGAGAGAATAGTTTCGGAGGGTTGACTAAATAATAATAATTATCGGAGGGTAGTCCATATAAAATATCAACTACTGAGTCAAATTCAATTATCATACATTAGAGTGGTAACCACTAAATATAACATCGGAGTCGGTCCACTACTTTTATCGGAGGGTTGTCCATGTCATAAACAAACATCTTGTTGAAAATAATGTTTGTCATATGTGGCTTAGGCAAGTGTGAGGGAGTCGGTGAGGACTCGGGGGATGAGTTGATCAGGTAGACATTCAAGTAGGATCATGCATTTGCTTGAATGTGTGTTTACTTTGGAGCATTACATATGCACTTAGGTGGAGAGTAGCCCATTTAGGGTGATTCCACTACTGAGCATTAGCTCACCCTGTCGAGGGAACATATTTTTAGGTACAGGGAGCGCACGAGGAGACGACTCATCATAGAGGCCGAGTTTGAGAAGAAAGCCGGGTTGTGGCTTTGTTATCATTATGTATTCATGTATTAGAATTTTAATATGTGTTGTATAAGAGTAAACTTTTGACTCTTGAAACTATTGGATATAGTTGGTTTACATTGACATGAGTATTATAAGAGGACGTGGGCCTAAGAGGCCGTTTACCATATAGCCCAGGAATGTCGATTGGGGACAAAGATGTATTTGCAGAGCCTCCCACAGTGAGACTCGGGCCCGATTTTCAGAAGAGATGCCTGTCACCCGACATTTCCTCGAATATTCCGCTGGCTGACTGCAGTCAACCCGACCCTGCCTGGGGGCATCACATGAACAACTAATGTGCAACAGAATCAGGTTAATCAGATATTGTCATTGAGGACCACTACAAGTGGTCATATATGTTATATGTTTCCCACTAAGCTATAAGCTTAGCACGGGTGTTTCATCCGTATAGGTACTGAAGAGGACATCCCAGTCGTATGACACACAAGAGGGCTAACACAGCAATAGGAGTTAACATCTATAGGTCACTACCTCTGATTTTGAATATGTGCATGTAAAGTTTTTTTTTTTTTCATAATAGGACTTGTATATGTATAAGTCAATGGGCCTCAGATATTTGTACAGGACATTATGAACACCATTATGGTGGTAGTGTTAAAAGTTTTATTTCTTTATGGATTAAGCTTAAGTTATATTCTGATACATTCAGTTATATTTTGAAATGGGCCCACTAATGTTAGTAATTTAGGTAAAGAAGACCCAGTCCCAAGCCGCGTCCCCCCTCTTTCGCCTAGGCGGGGGTTAGGGTGCGACAAGACCAAAGTCAGTCTTCGAGATACATAGTTTCTTGGGATTGGCAAGGTATTACAGGAGGTTCATTGAGGACTTCTCCCGATTAGCTGCACCTATGACAAGATTGACCTGGAAGGAGGTTAAGTTTGAGTGGAATGACTTGTGCGAGAAGGCATTCATGGAATTAAAGAGGAGGCTTACTTCAACTCTTATTCTTACAGTTCTAGATTAGGGACGGAGGTACATAGTGTATTGTAATGCCTCTAAGGACGGACTTGGATGTGTTTTGATGCAGTCCATGAGGGTAGAGGCTTATGGTTCTCGGTAGTTAAAGAACCACGAGTAGAGTTACCCCACACATGACATGGAGTTGGTGGCCATTGTCTTTACCTTTAAGGTTTGGCGTCACTATCTATACGGTGAATGATTCAAAGTGTTTTCGGACAACAAGAGTCTGAAGTACATTTTTACACAGCGGGACCTCAACATGAGGCAACGCAGGTGGATGGAGTATCTAAAAGACTATGACTTCACTTTGCATTACCATCCTGGTAAGGCAAATGTGGTGGTCGATGCACTCAGTCGGAAGTCACAAGGAGTGTTGGCTAGTGTGGCTTCTCAAGAGGGCGTGACGCTCGAGGCCTGTACGCCTCGCTGCATTATGTGGGCCGACCGTAATACTTTCGGGGGAGTTTAGCGGGCTAGCCATCCCTTTACCGAAAGCAGAGTGATCGAGTCCTAAGGACATGACACAGAGATATTGTCCATTAGGGACCGGGTACGATCAGATACAGGTGACGAAGGTTGGGCCACACACGGATTGTAGTCTTCGGTATAGGTGATGAGTTGTGGTTCCCCAGTCAGTAGATATGAGAGAGGAGATCCTCAGGGAGTTTCATTGCTCCCATTTTATCGTGCATCCAGGTGGCACGAAAATGTACAACGATCTTCTTACCAGTATTGTAACACCCCGAAATATACCCTAGCAGTTTTCGAACTTGTTTAGGGTATATTAAAAGCAAAATGGAATTTTTCGAAAATAAAACGAGAGACCCGAAATGAATATTAGAGACAAGGGTAAAGTGGTCATTTACCACTTGAGGATATGAGAGGTATAAAATAATGTTGCAGTTATTATGAATTGAGAAGATGAATAGAAATTAGAAAGAATGGAAGGACTTAAATGCAAAATGAGAAAAGAAGAAAATGCAAAGGCCAAATACTTACTTTAACCCAAATCATGAATAAGAGTAACTGTTCCCTCAAGAGACTGTCTCTCATTTTGAGAGACCAAAACAGAGAAGAAGAGAGAAGAGGAAAAGAGAGAAGAAAGAGAATAGGAAGAGAAGAAGAAGAGAAGAGAAGAGGAAGAAGAGCAAAAAGGTATGGAACTATGACTTATTAGTAGAATCTAACATTTAGTATGGATTCTCGGGGTTTTCAGATGGATACATGTTTTGGTTGTAAGAAAACCTAACCCTAGAATGAATTCTTGTATGGAATCAAGAGTATAGAATCCTCCCTTTGAGGTTGGATTCATGGATTAATTACAAGTAATTGAGTTAGGGTTTAGAACAAACCCTAACTAATCTTTAAGTTTGATTTGTGTATGGGTTATGACCCATATTAGAGTTGGATTGGGAGGAATTCATGATAGGTTTTTGGTGTAAGATAAGTATTGAAAGATGATTTGAGGAGAATAGAGGTTACAAGATGAATATGGAGTGGTTTTGATATGTATATAGAGTATTGAGTTGATTTAGGTAGCAACATATGGAAAAAGGGGAGAAACCACCTTTCCGGGACACTGAGGTGGTACTCAGACAAATGAGAGCGGTACCCTGGATCTGGTCGCTCTATTTCGACCTGTCTCTATTTTGGCCATAACTGGCTTCTCATTTCTTTATCCGATTTGAGATCTAAGTTTCTGTTGTATTATACTTGTTGAGAAATGAAAACACCAAAGTTTATATCTCAAATTGACTCTATGTGGCCTAGAAATTCACTACAGTGGGCCATGTTCAAGCCACTTCGGTTCGGGCTAACACAGAGTAGTCCCGGTTGTTTATGACATAACTTGAGTTTCGGTGCTCCGATTTGGGTGATTCCAGTTGGAGAAGAACCCTTAGTACCTTAGCTTAAAAAGAGTACAAAGAACTAGTGTCAAATATGAAGTTAAGACCCCTGAAAAATGAGTATTACAAACTGTCCTTAGTGTAATATCGGTAAACTGACTAGTTTGGCATAAAAATGTCATAACTTGAGTTTTGATGATTCAATTGAAATGATTCCAATTTCTAAGTAAAGTAGATTCATAAAGGAACAAGAATACATGAATGATGTGTGAATACATAGGCATCATACTGTACAAGTATATGAAATGCCATATGTAATAGGCATGAAACAAGAAAAGTATAGGAAATGAAATATGTATAGACGTGTTTGTGAAACATGAAAACGAACTTAAACATGAACATGAACATGAAAGACAATATGTCATGAACACATAATGTGGCTAAGAATATCCTAATTATTCTGTACGAATAAAAATAGATTATATATGATAGACATACCTAAATGAATAGATGGAACATGCTGTAGAATACATGATAGAAATGCATAAATGCTAAAACGATAGAAATAAGTAAAGATGACAAAGCACATGAATGAGTACTCTGTACACGAATATAGTATATATGAATAGCAGAATGAGTAAAGCATACATGATAGAAATATAGAAAGTACATGAATAGCTAAATCATGATAGAAACGCATAAAGGATATGATGCATAAATGATATAAAGGGATATGAATATATAAAGATATATATGAAAATATGAATACAAGAGTGCATAGATGCATTCATGATATATAATAGGATTACATATATGATACGAAGACAAAACTAAATGATAAAAAAAGATATGAATATATGTATGATAGAGAAATATGAGAACCGTAACATGAAGCTACAGATATGAGAATGAATACGTATTAAAGAATGATAAGATATTTCAGATAAGCAATCATGATAACAATAGTTATTCATGCTTATGAGATATGTACAGAAAATGTAATATGAAATATAACTAGATTGTCTGCTTAGAACCTAGTAGAGGGATAGATAAGCATGCCTATAGGGACACGCTTGTCGCAAGATATGATAATAGATATTTGGTGGCCCTGCTTGGTTTGATGACAGCAGATCCTGCTTGATCATTACATGATATAGGTCACTGCCTCGTAAAGGATGATACTCTTCGTATACACGGTCCCGTTTAGGTCACATAGTACATGGTATAGGTCATCGTCTCGCATGCTGATGATATCTTCGTATATATATGTGCACGTAGATCACTGCCTTCATACAAAGGATGGGGTGACTTCGTACAGCTATTTCGTATCCGCTTTCTAAGGTATTTGCGCATATGAAACCTAAAAGAAAATGACAAGTATATGCAAATGAAATGTATAGAATATATGACATGATATGAGAAGCATAGACCGCTATGCGATGATAGTATACAAGCATAAGAACAAGAAGTAATAAAGATGATGACAAAGATATGAAAGTACATAGTACATGAAAAGTATATGAACAAGTACAAAGATATGAAAGAGAAAAGTATATGATAAGTATACAATAAGAAATAAAGTACAATGACACGAAATGTATATGACAGATAAAGTATATGAAAAGCATATGGAAAGTACAATATATGAAAAGCACAGTATACGAAAAGCATATGGAAAGTACAGTATATGAAAAGCACAGTATATGAATATTATATGAAAAGTATAGTATATGAAAGCACATGATAGCATATGTGAAAACATATGATAGTATATGATATGATAGTAAAGTATAAGCTCTACACTCCTAAGGGAAATATGAAAGATGTGATAGAAATTCACATAATCTGAAAAGTAATGATATGATATGAAAGATGAACATATGAAAAGTATAGAAAATATGTAAAAGTACAAAAGTATATGACAGAATATGTAATAGAACATGAAAAGCAATAAGTTATAAAATGAGTATAGACTATGCAAAGTATAGAAACAGGAATACAATAAAAGTATAGATAGGAGATATGCCAAAGACATAGAACGTGTAACGGAAAATATTGACATGCAATAGGAATGTAAAGATGATAAGTAATAAAAGTTATATGAAGATGTATAGATATATGAAATGCATATGTATAAGCTTATGACAGTCACCATTGGTGGTTGTCCATGCTTATGTTCCCACTAAGCGTGAAGCTTAGCACGGTGTTCAACCAGGTAGGTACGTATGCATGACAAGGATAAGAGAGGATGATATCCCACATCAATGAAGACGGGCCAGGTCGTAGATAGGTGCTCACCTGAACGCCGCTGCTTCCTGCGTGATCTATGATGTTTTGTATTAGATATGTATATGTAGAAGTGTTTTATAAGATGTAAACCTAATGAAGGAGTATGATTATATTTGTATCTCCATTCTACAAAATATATCTAATAGCAAAATGTACATGTATGGGGGTAACAGAACTCTCAAGATATGTGTATAGATTTTGATGGACACCACCCGTGGTAGTTCTTTTGTCTATGTAAATGACTTTTTTATTATAGATATTGTTTGTGAGAACTGTTGTACAAGTTCAGCTCGAAAGAATAAAGTCAATGAGAGTCCCAAAAGATATATAGTTAGTAGCGTTCCTGACTCGCCTGACCAATACCCGTCGGATCGAGATCCGGCTGACAAGGTATTACTAGAGTGGGATGAAGAAACAAAGTTGGGAGCCGGTCTGCCAATGTCTCAATGCTAAAAGTAAAGGTCGAAACACCGCAGGTCGGGTTACCCAACCCTTGGAGGTAGCTGAGTGGAAGTGGGAGCATATCACAATGGATTTTGTGACTCACTTGCCAAAGACATCAATAGGGCATGACGTAATGTGGGTGATAGTGGATCGGCTTACTAAGTCGGCACACTTTTTGGTTGTGCAGATGACCTTCACTCTGGAGGAATTGTAATACCCCAAATTATACCCTAACAGTTTTATAACATGTTTCGGGTATAATAAAAGTAAAAGTATATTTTTCCGGAATAAAAGAATTGCTAAAAATAAAATAAGCAAAAACCCGGAATTTGCACAAGATATAAGGGTAAATTGGTAATTTACCACTTTAGGACCTAAGGTTCATAATCTCATAAGATTGTATGCCAAAGTAGAGTATAGCATAAGTTGAAATACAAATGAAATGAAAATGGGGGACCAATGAGTAAATAAAGGAAAGTAAAAATCAATAAATAAGGATGAGATCAAAGCCAAAATATATTTTGGTCTTTGGTGGAGGAGAGCAAAAACGTGAAGAGGAAGGAAGAGAAAGAAGAAGAGAAGAGAAGAGAAGAAGAAGAGAAGAGAAGAAGAAGGAAGTCAAAGGTATGGAATCATTAGTATGGAATTGTTAAGTTTTGTACGGATTTCCATGGAATTGTATGGATACTTGGATTTGAAGCTTTGAACTTGTTCTAGGGTTTATGAGAAATATTCTAACCTGATTTGTTGCTGTTAGGGTGTTACCTCTAGTTTTGAGGAATTAGGTTGCTGAGAAAAACCCTAGGTTTTGGGTGCAAGATAAGTATTGAAAGATGATTTGAGTAAATGAGGGCGTATAAGATGAATATGAAGTGGTTTGATGTGTGTATTGGTATTGAGTTATTTGGGTGGAAGACATGAAAATGAGAAACCACCTACTTTGTGGCATTGAGGTTTGCACCGGTACCAAACAGTGGTACCGGTACCCAATGTTCTGTTTTGGATCAGTGTTATTTTTTTGGCTATAACGTGGTCATTTCTTATCCGAATTGAGTGATCCAAGTTTTCGGGTAAACTAGATGTCAAGGAGAACAAATCTCCCTGAAATAGGTATCTTCAAAATCTGATCCCATTTAGCCCAGAAAGTCACTCAAAGTGGGGCTATGTTCAAGCCAATTTATGGTTATGTTTTGAACAGAGTAGTCCAGTTGTTTAGGGACATATCTGAAGCTCTGCTCCGATTGGTGATTCCAATAGAAGAACTCCTAGCAGGTCTGAAGCCTAAATGAGTACAAAGAACCACATATGTAAGTGGAGTTAAGACCCTTGAAATGAGTATTTCAGATTGTTCCTGTGTAATATGGGCAAACCGACTAGGTTCGCATGAAAAGGCCATAACTCGAAGCCTGATGATTCAATTGAATGATTCCAATTTCTAAGTAAAGTAGATTCATAGAGGAACAAGAATATATGAATGATGTATGAATACATAAGTGTCATACTGTACAAGTATATGTATAATTTTAATATATGAAAGCTAAAGAGAATATATGTATAATTTGGTTATATGAAAAAGTATAGTAAAATGTTTATAAGCAGTTGGTTTGATAATCATTAGATCTCTATATGTATACATGATATCAATAGGTATTCATATATATGGGATATCATTTTATAATACATGAAAGAAAACATAATAGAAACCGATCAGCTCGCTATGACTGTGTAGATAGATAGCATGCATATAGGGAAGATACAAGCTGTCGCAAAGATACAAATACTAATATCAAGGTCTGGGCTTGTCGATGACATAGATCCCGCTTCGTGATCATTATACGGCATAGGTCACCGTCTCGCATGCTGATGATACATTCGGTATATACGGCCCCGCTTAGGGTCATACAGAGATCACTGCCTCAGATAGTTGATAGTACTCTTCGAGTACATATGATAGAGATCACCGCTCAGACAAAGGATAAGACCTTCGGCAATACAGATAGAGAAAAGTAATCTGCACTGGTAAATACGCTCTTTCCCAGATCCGCTTCTATGGTATTTGCAGGCATGAATATAAAAGAAAATGAAAAGTATATGTAAAGGAAATTTATATGCAAAGTATAAGATGATACAGTTACAAGAACAAGAAGTAAAGTATAAATGACATCAAAAGCATATGAAATGAAAAATGTTATGAAAGATAGATACGACAAATGAATAGTATATGTAAAGGTTATAATTGTCATAAGTATATGTATATGTCTAAAGTGAGATGATCCTTATTAGGTCGTCCATTTGAGTTTATTTCCCACTAAGCGTAACGCTTAGCACGAGTGTTTTCATCCATGTAGGTACAGGAGAAGAGGAAACCAGAGGACGGGACGATCCACATCATCAGTCAAAGGCAACACATCACTAGGGGTCCACCAAAGATTTTGGTAAAATGTATGTCTTTTTGTTTCTTTTTGGAAATAATGTAAATGTTGAACACTATTAAATATGGAGCTTGTATATGTATTTTGTAATCTACTGTTACAGAATATAATACAAGTTAACTGTTTAACTATATGAATGAACAAGCTTAAAGGTTATAGTTAAGTGATATTAGAGCCCCAATTGGGGGCATCACATTGTAACTAAGATCCCGTATTCAGTCCGACCGCTAATCAGTCAGACTGAGACGGGCGCTACAAGAATTCTACAGTTGTACATACTGAGATTGTCCATTGCACTGGTACCAATGTCCATAGTATCTGGGATCGATCCTGTAGTTTACAACTCATTTTTGGAAGAGTTTCTAGCAAGTCATGGGGACACAATTGATGATGAGCATTGTTTTTCATCCTCAGACAGACGATTAGTCGGAGAGGACCATCCAGACGTTTGAAGACATGCTGAAGGTATGTCTCGATCTTAAGGGTAGCTGGGAAGAGCATTTACCCTTAGTGGAATTCACCTACAACAATAGGTATCAAGCAAGCATACAGATGGAACCCTATGAAGCACAATATGGGAGGCCTTGTCGATCTCCGGTTTGTTGTACGAATGTGGGAAAGAGACCCACTATGGGTCTGGAATTCTGTTTGACACCTCTGAGAAGGATTTGATTTAAACGCCTTCGTGGCTCGTGAGCTTCCAAAAGAGCTAAGGTCGATAGACGGTGGTGAGCTCTATAGTTTGAGGTGGGAGATCATGTCTTCTTGAAGGTGATGCCTAAGAGAGGAGTGGTCAGATTCGACAAGCAGGGAAAGCTATCGCCGAGGTATATTGGACCCTTCGAGGTACTCGAGAGGGTGCTGCCTCGCTGCTTAATGACAATACATCATTGGCCCTTATTCGTGTGTCGAATTCTATTCCCAAGCATAGGAATTACGGTTGTCTAGCATTGTAATACCGTGGGAATCCACGTCATCTCCACAAAGGAGTGGCTTAATTTCATCGACCAATAGGAGCTATTCTCCAATAAGTGGTATATTTAAAAGAGAATCGGTAAGTACAAAGCCGTTAATCAATGGTTGATTGTTTTAAATGTTTTAAAATAGAAAGATAATTGTTGGAATTTTTAGGGTTCCACTCACTCCGATCATAAGTCCCACCTCTGCTTTATAAACTCATCTAGGAACCATTGATAAACGGCTCCATGGAGGATTTATCTCGTATGCTCTTTCGAAAATAAAGATGATCGAGTAATACTAAGCACTCGTTCTCACCACTACGAACCCTTAGCTTGCATTCATAAGCCACACAACGTGTACCGATACCGTTAACACGTTGTCAAGAATATGCCCAACTAAGGATTTACAACTCTTCTTCTCAAGTGATTAATATTACACAATCCATCAAGATCAAAAGAGGAATCGAAAGGACTATACCTAATCAAAGCTTCTGTGATTCCCAAAGCAGCAAGGGCTTAAAACTCCATAAAACTTATAAAACAATTATAATTAAAGAGCGATTAATCATAAAAACAATACCTTTTGAAATCCCACCACTTATCACACGCTCGATCCCTACCAATTCGATCATGGATCCCAACCAAGTCCCGGCGTGATACTATCTATACTATAATCGTACTATACAACTGACTGTGACTCACGATATGTTCTTACTCGTATCGCACTTGTATGCCTATTGGTGCACAAACAATTTCAGTAATAACAAAAAATCATTTGTACATACTCAGTCCTAAGGACAATCGCCCCGACATTGCCAGACACCATAAGCATGAATAACTATTAAGTTATCATAATTCGTTGCATATATACTATCATCACTTTACTCGTATCTCGTTCTCATATCCGTATTCTCATACACAGGTTCTCATATCTCAAGCAATACATATTCACATCTTTCTATCATCAGTTTTATTCATCATATTTCATGAATGCATCTATGCACTCTTGTATTCATATATTCATATATAGCTTATATTCATATATCTCCTTTATATCATTAATATATTTCTATCATGATTTAGCTATCCCCGCATTCTCTATAATCCTATCATGTAGGCTTTCACCATCTACATTTTCATATGTACCTCATCATTTATGCAATTGTCTCATTCCTATGCTTTCATATCTTTTGCTTATCTCTAATGCTCTTATCATTTATGTCTTTCTATCATATGTTCCTAGCGTGTTCCATCTTATTCCTTTCAGTATGTCTATCATATAGTAATATCATATAATCCTATCATACACGCTTATATTCATATCATTTAATCTTATATGCATATGTGCCTATCATTCGTGTACTTTAAACTATCATATCTTATGACATGTTCTATCATATCTTATTATATTTTATGACTTATACCTATCATATCTTACGACATATTCTATATTCATACCATATTCATATCATTTGACTTATACTCATCATATTCATAAGTTTTATGAACATATCTATACATATTGCATTTTCTGTATTTTTCTTGTTTCATGGCTATTACATATAGCACTTCATATACTTAAGGAAGTATGATGTCTATGAGATCACACCTCATTCATATATTCTTCCTTTATGAATCTAGTTTATTTAAGAATTGGAATCAATCCAATCGGATCATCCAACTAAAGTTATGGCATTTTCATGCCAACTAGTCATTTTACCGATTTTTCTAGTGACAGTTTGTATTACTAATTTTTCCGGGATCTTAACTTCATATTTTGATACTATGTCCTTATAATCATTTAAAGCTAAGGTGCTAAGGGTTCTATTCCAACTGTAATCACCCAATTCGAGCAATCGAATCTCAAGTTACGTCCTCAAACAACTCGACTACTCTAAGGATTAACTGATGCAGGAAATGGCTTGTACATAAATTTCCACTTGGAGTGAATTTTCCGACTACTTAGAGTCATAATTTGACAATACTTTCTCTTAAGTTTGGTTCTCCTTGAAGTCTATTTTGGCGCCACTTGAATCATACTCAAATCGGATAAGAAATGAGCAATTATGGCCAAACAATAAAATTCATCAAACTGGGAACAGAGAAGGCTGTAAATTGGTAGAACCCTGTTCTAACGGCAGTAACTTGGCCAAAATGACCGTAACTGAAGTTCTACCGGTAGAACTTAACTTCTACCGGTAGAAGACACCCGAGAATGCCCACGTGGGGTGTTTTTCTACCTTTTTCCATATGTTTCAACCCCAAATCAACTTTATACCATAATTGTCTAAGATCACTTCAAATTCATCTTATAATCTCTTTTCTATTCAATTCATCTCTCAATTACATATATTTCTTCAAAAATCTTCCATGAATTTCCCCCAACACAACTCTAATATGGGTTATGACCCATACACAACCAAACATGATGATTAGTTAGGTTTGTTCTAAACCCTAATCCACTCTACTTACTATTAACCATGGTAATCAATCCTAAAGGGAGGATTCTATACTTTTGCTTGTGACTGAGAGTGTTTACCAACCCTACCTTCAATAAATCTTTGATTAGGAAGAAACTCTAACAAACCCTAGATTTGGAACTCATAAACCCTCTAGAATCCCACAAAATCCATGTGGATTCATAATAGAGTTCATATCCAAGGTTATCCATACCAAAGTCACATCCATACTCCAATTGAGCTTTGTTCGCTTGATCTCCTCCTTCTTCCTCTCTCTTCTTCTCCTTCCTCTTCCTCTCTTCTTCTCTCCGTTTTTTCTCTCTTTGGAGACCAATTTATTCATCCCAAATGGGTTTAGTTGGTGCTCACCTTCAAATAAAATCCATTTTTCAACACTTTTCTAGTTTTTATGTTTTCACCTGCCTTGTCTCCAATTTTCTTTATCTCTATTCTATCTTTCTATATTTGCATTTAATCCCATCTCTTCATCTTATAACACTTAAGTCCTCAAGTGGTAAATTACATATTTACCCTGGCTCCTCGACCAATTCCTCGGCTCGTTTTATTTTCCGAAAATTTCCATTTAGCTTATAATATACCCTAAACAAGTCCGAAAACTGCTAGGGTATATTTCGGGATGTTACATGTACAACTGAGATGGATGAATAAGAAATATTAGGATTTAAAGCAAGATAAGATTTTCAATGAAGATTATAAACGCATAATCTACAATTCCAATAGAAAAGAAATCTTAAATCTCGGGATCTATAAGTTCCAACTCAAAATGGAGAAACCCTTTCAAACCTAAACCCTGTGTCAAAAAACTCCGCCGACATTTGTGTCCTCTCGCTTTTATACCCCCTCCAATGATTTTCCCGTCGCCCATTACGCACGCCCTGTACCGGGATCGAATTTCGCCCAACTCGGGCATTCCTATACTTGTACCCTGGCACATGTTAGTGATGTACCGCGGCCAATTTCACACTGTCAATTTTTATGCAGTCAGACGGCATAAATGCAGCTTGTACGGCACAATGTGGCCACCGCCACTTTTTATGGCCAGACCGTACACATGAATGATGTACCGTACACTTGGTCCTCTCGGGTGCTTTCCTCTGATGAGCCCCGAGACTTCATCAATTGTTCGCCCGTATCCTTAATGCTTCATATTGGCTTCCTGACATACATCCTCGTACACCCCACGCTCTAGACCTCAGTGACCTACGTCTAAAACATAGAAGATATAAAAGTACCTATCCTTATGCCAATCGTGGGTAACTTGTGATTTAGATGCTAAATTCTACTATAATTATTACTCAAATGGTATTCATCACACTTCATCCCGCATCTTGCTAGTCCCAGCAAGATTTAGATCTAATCACCACTAAAGAATCTCAACAAAGCGTTTTCAAAGGCCGCTTTGCAAAATCTCAAAATAGCAATTATAGAACAGCATATGTCACCTGCTTTAGTATGCACCAAAGATGACTCATTTTAAACCAACCACATCCTACAACAACATTATAACAAGCTAACACAAAATTGGTTATTCAAATATACTATGACTTTAAGAATAGTAAGTAGTCATGCAAACATGGAACTCCGTGGCAATCGACAAGGTACAATCATATAACATGGAACACGAACCCTCATAGCTAATGTCAAGGAACAACCAAATATAAGTAGAATCAAAGAGATCTAAAGTTTGTAGTGACCGCTGTAAAACGAAAAGAAAAGGTAATGATCAAAATGGGTGGCTGCATAACATGGCCAAGGTCTACACCCGATCAAACACCCCTAGTCTAGCCTCTAAATATAGTTATGCAAATACAACTCCTCGCCCCTTCAAGAGAATACACCGTCTACACAAGCCATCTAATTCTTCATAATCTCCTCTAAACTGGTAAGAGATCCGCTATCGCTGGCTCTCCCGACAAATGTGGCTCTCAAGCCTCGAGAGATGCCGATCCACGCTTCGCTACCTGTAATGCACTTGAACCACTTCTTTTATCCGCCGCTCCATCCTCTTCAATGCAGCGATGTGCTCATGGTGCCGGAGCCGTGATGAAGTGATCCCGGGAGTAGGTGCTGAAGGTACTGAAGGCTGAGGTCTAGTGGATGCTGCCTTGCTCTCGCCTCGCCTTATTTCAGGATCGTCCTGCCCTACAACACCCTTTCTTTAACTGCCCCTCATCCCCGCTTCCACAACACTAGCCACAAAGTGAAGGGAATGGAATATGCCGGCTGCACAATATTGCAAGAAGTCCTCGATATCGCACCATATGACTAATGCATAGTCAACTGGGCTTCCGCCATAACCTCGTACAAAACTGAATTTGCTCGGGGACTTTTTCATTACCCTCGCTGCCTAATTTGGATTGCGGAATGATCTTACCCATCGTGGCGTATACCGATTTGAGCTTTCCAGACGAAATCTTTTCACAAACTCTTTATGAGCACTGTCAAAATATAGCCTTCAAGAAACAACTGCATTGAAGTCATTAATAGCTCCTGAGCGATATACGCCCAAAGCATCAAGAAGAGTAATGTAATGCATGTGCTATCAATCGAGGACACTAAACCGCTTCCATTCACCGGTTCTTAATACGGTTTCAATCCGCTGATTTTCCTTCAAGTTAGTGTAGAACCCGAACTATCGGCTGTGGCATCCGCTAACTTCAAGTGCACTTGCAAATGTATATTCTGCCTCGATAATCCCCCTGATGGGATGAGAATATAAAAACGTCTCCAATTTAACACCCTCTCAGCGTTCCTATTTGCAATTGACCGAGCCCATTTTTCGTGCTCTCCCTCAGAATCCTCGGCAAACATCGCCTATTTCTTCTTCACCGCCGGTGATAATTTTCTCTACTCTTCCGTATTAATTCGCTTTCCCCTGACCGTCGAGGCATCGATTCCGCTTCTTTACAAATTTTGTCCCATAGAGGAATCGATGCCTTCTCTCCCGATATTCTTAGAACGCTATATCGGCGATGATAGCAATAACGCCCATGGCCCGTAGGAGACATATCATCGTATCCCAAAAACCTCGTCTCAAACAAAGACTGGCCGGGCTCCTCAGGCACATCGCCAACATTTTCCTACCATACCGACAGTTAAACTCCCGACCACCGGCACGTAACAATACCAACCAAATCCAATAAAACAACTCCATGTGTAACCAAGAGGAAACCAACAATGCTAGTAAGGATCTGTAGAGGCTTACCACTTTTGTACACCGGCTGCGCACAAACAATCCTAATCGACAATGGGGAACCCCGGGCAGATCAATCGAGCTCGAGATGCTTGTGTGAGAGAGCAAAATGCTCTAGGCTTAATACGTGGATGTCAAAAACATTTGAACGTGAAGAGGCGCCAAGTTTTTGGTTAAAACCCTTTTCGCCTAAATTCGACGGCCATATTCAAGACATGTTAGTGATGTGTACCTACATAACTCTACCACGCCCACTTTTGAATAAGTCAGACCGTACAAGCTTAAGTTGTAAATTCCAGACAATTTAGCCTCTGTCTGCTTTTTAGCAAGTTGTATTTACATGTTTAAGCTGCACTCTGCACACTTGTTCTCAATCGATTTAATATATATATATATATATATATATATATATATATATATATATATATATATATATATTTTCACTTTGGAATAGTGGGTGCTACTATACATTTTGACCTTTCAACCGCTTCTTTCATCCCTAATTTCACAGATGTTCACTTTTCTTGTTCAAATTCCAATAACTGATCGTGATTCGTGACTTAGTCACTGAATTCATTCTTAGGATACCTTCAATCTCTTCATAAGATCCATCATTGTTCCATTAAACTGATCTCAAGGTTCAATAAACTTGACAAACTTTAAGCTCAAAATGGGTGCAAGGGATGACACTAATCCATAGGTATGCAAGGGAAATAATGGCCTCTAATCATTTCCACCAGTAAGACACCATGAAGACTGAGATGGAAGAAGCACATGACCAGCTAAATGATGCAATAAATTGGAAGCGATAATAGGGTTGATCAAGAAAACTTGACCATAAGTCCGTGGGTTTGTGTGGGCAAGAAGGTAGAATGCACAAGGGGGGACACCTGTAAGACCACCTTGTCAGGTATGCTTGTTAAGATGTACGTGCAATAAGATGATGTAGAGAGTGAATGAAATCATGCGGGTATGTACATTGCAGGTGAAACATAATACTCAAAAGAGGCATATTTCGAAAAATTTGACCCACTGAACATATAACGAGCGCATAGTTACGCCTCAACCAAGCAGGCAGCACCAATTTCACATTTAAAACAAGCATTGTCCTCAATGGCTAGAAACTAAGTGGTACCCCAGCAATGTATTTGGAGGCAAGAGAGAAACAAGAGTCCCATCGATTTTTTATTTTCTATTTTATTAAAAGCAATTAGAAGTAAAAACAATAAAAAATAGAAAGCAAGAACAAAATAAAATCAAAAACTATATACAACAAGGGAGAATGAGGTTACTTGAAGGGGGAGGCTTGGTAGAGCAGATCACTAAATCTTCATCAGGTTTCGAAAGATCGAGATGCTCAAGGAATGTTAGACGCCACATCTACTTTGAAGGATTTTCCACCAGCTCTTTTCGATCTCCACTACCCGTAGGATAAATTACCTTAACGATGAATACACCCAACGGAGCTTTGAGCTTTCCGAATAGATGCACCTGAGCCGATAGCATCTCGATTGGGTCTGTAAGTTTTCCTCGGCACAGATCCACTATGGAATAACTCGAATATTCCTTTGTAAATTCGAAATATACACCTCCCACAAAGCCAAGTTCATTTAGAATGCAATAGGCGCCTTACCCGCTTGAGTTAGACTGCATCTAAGTCTGAATAGCCCAAGAAGCTCCTGGAAATCACCCCATCGGGCAAATGGTGTCATGTAACTAAATTTGTGGAGACATACCTGTAATGGGGGCTTAAAGGCAGTACGGTAGGCCTAAAGAGCATCGGTAAGACGGAGAGACCAATCTTTTCGATTCGGGGCAACCGTCTTTTCTAAAATATGTTTTATCTCCCTATTAGCTAGTTCAGCTTGACCATTAGTCTGTGGGTGGTAAGCTGTTGATACTTTATGGGTGACTCCATATTTTTTAATGTGATGTTCAAAAGATCGACAGAAAATGGAGTCCAATTATCACTAATGATTGCACGAGGAGTGCCAAAACAGAAAAAAAAATATGTTCCTTATAAATTTCAAACAACTCAGGTCATTGTCTTCATGGAATCGCCAACCCACTTAGACAAGTAATCAACAGATAATAAAATGTAGAGATACCCACAAGAAGGGGGAAAAGGCCCCATGAAGTCTATACCCCAACAATCAAAAATTTCAATAATTAAAATTGGGGTAAGAGGCATCATGTTTCGCTTTAGACTCTCCACGCTGGGGATGATACAGTTTCAGAGAAACTGTAAATAATCCCAAATGGTGGCACAAACCCA
Organism: Tetrastigma voinierianum; assembly: GCA_016808115.1. Classification (NCBI taxonomy): domain Eukaryota; kingdom Viridiplantae; phylum Streptophyta; class Magnoliopsida; order Vitales; family Vitaceae; genus Tetrastigma; species Tetrastigma voinierianum. The sequence continues at coordinate 81,173 of JAEQBH010006554.1, read as the reverse complement.
GCGCCAGAATCTAGTTCGCCGCTGGCAGAGAAATGTCCCCATGTGCTTCGAATGGCAAAGTTAAAATCCTCACCGCCGTCATTGGGCAATACATCTTCATTATTTGATCCGACAAGATTTAAATAGATATGGATCATCAAAGTAGTATTTAATATCCGTCAAAATTTCTTTTTCTCGTCGAGAAGTCCATTGACCGAATCAGCCGCCATTTAGGTAGTTCACAATGTCAGCATACCATGGGTACTGAACAAGAGCAAAGAGTTGCTCATCAGGAAAGCCTCGCGCCTCGTATGCCATGGGATCTGGAACTAAGCGATAAATGGTCGACCACACTTCAACCCTTTATCCTTAATGGTCAAGTTGAATTCTCGCTATAGTAAATCCACTAGTTAACCGGGGTTTTGTATCCTCGCGAGAGCAAGTACTGTGGCTGCATGGACCTAAGATGGTCAAAGGAGAACCAACAATATATGACCTAAATTTTAGAAAGCAAACTACGCCTAGGAACTCCTTTTCAGAAGGTCGTAGTCTACCCGCGTAGCCTAGTGTCTTACTCATGAAAACAGACAAGCCTTTGCCTCTCCCTCCGTCCCAACACAGCCCCTATGGCATAATCACTAAAGGCCGCATATGGATCCAGCCAAGGTCCCAATTTGGGGACCGTGATGATCGTGGTGACACTAAAGAAGGTTTTCGTTAGTGAAAGCAAAGGCCACAAGCTTCCCCGACCATGTGAAAGGGACATCCTGGCGTTGGAAAAGTACATAAGGGTCGGATATAGCACTAAAATCTTATAACCCTCTCTATAAAACCAGCATGAATTCCAAGAATGATCTTTATGTCTCTAACACACGTAGGAGCAGTAGGTTGGAAATCACCCTCAACTTTGGCCTTATCAACTTCAATCTCCATCTTTGATATCATGTCCACATACACCTTGTTACCATGAAATGACATTTTTCCCAATTCTAACACAAGATTTTTCTCTGACACCTCTCTAAAACCTACGTAAGTTCCTGCGCCTCAAACACTACCAAAACTCGAGAAATCACCATAAAAATCTCCAATATGATTTCTATCACACAATTAAGATTCCCATCATGCATCAAGTGGAAAGTTCCGTATCGTATATCCAAAGGGCATTCTCAGCGCGAAGGTACCAAAAGGCAAGTGAATGTAGTTTTTCTTGATCTTCCAAAGCTATCTCGATTTGATTGGTACCCCAGTACCCATCAAGAAAACAATAAAATTCATGCCCTCAAAGAACTTCTCTGACATTTGATCAACAAACGGAAGAGGAAAATGGTCTTCCTGAACTGCTGCTTCCTATAATCTATACACCTCCATCCCGAAGTGATACAGGGGGAATGAGCTCATTATTTCATTGGCAACTACCGTGACTTTAATTCTTAGAACCATTCCAGGTCGACTAACCCACTTACTTATCTGCAATGTGTGGTAAATAACCTCACATCTGGGTTATTTTAAAACTTCACTCTTTCATTATTGGGTTCAATCGCTCTCGTGGTTGCCTAGAAGGTTTAACATCCCTCTTCTAAGTGACTCAGGTGCAGATCAAGTGGACCACCTTAACACTGCATACTTGTCCACCAAAGTGTTTTTACATATTTCAATATTTCCAAAAGTTGAGTTTCTCAGTCAAGTCTAAGGAGGAGGGATATGATTGATCGAAAAGGTCCCCTCCCTAAGAATGCATATTTGAGATGTGGGGTTGGTAACGGTTAGCTCGCTTGGGGTGGCCTCCTAAGGCAATGTCTGTCCGCCTGTGGCAAAGGTTCAACGCTTAGGTGCCCAAATTCATTAACTTCCACATCTTTATGCCTGACAAAGATGAAACTCGATCAAAGGTAGTTTTGCTTCCTCCTCCCACCTCGAGTCAATCAAACATGACTTAAGAGGATCATCATGTGAGACATTATCCGTATTTTGCACTGTACTAATCAAATCATGACTTTCTCATAAATATTCTTCATCTCCTATCTTTAATAACATTGAAAATATTCAGACATCAAATATGTTACCAAACGTATAATGTCATTAGGCCTCCCTACATCAGAATAATGGCATTAAGTAGTTGCCAAGAATGGTCACCATGAATTTACCGAACCAGTTCCCTTTGATTCGCCACAGTCAGTGTCAAGGCAACAAAATCCATTGTGAAGCAAAATTTACCACTGGACCAAAAGATCTCACTATTCTTAGGAATTTTACACTACGGTCAGCCAATTGGAGGGTGATATTATTAATTACCTCCTATAACCCTAAATCCACATATACCGAGTACGCAAATGTATTAAATACCACTTCTTTAACCACCAAAGCATGCCCTAACCTTGAATTTCCACACATAAAATAAGAGACTTCCCCGGGTCTTGTATTGAGGAATTGGAATTGGGAAAACCTTGGTTTTGATAATGGGGGCCTTGTTGTTTAAGGTATGCAGGCCTCCCTCATTTCTCCAAATTAAAATTAGGATGCTTGCCCTAATTCCAGATTATAAGTTTCCAGAGTATGGGGAATTTAAAGGTTTCCCTTTCGTAGTTAAGGGCGTCAAGGTTTCGTTTCTATTTGGAATGGCTCCTTAACTTGAGGAAGATTTGGGCAGTTAATGGTTACGTGTGTAGGGTCATCGATATAATGGTATGGCTCCTCTACTCTAGGTCCATTTTGGTACCGAGGGTAATCGAGGCACACTAGTTACCTGCTCACCTTTTTCATCTCTATGGCCTCTAACTTCCTTTGTTAAATCGGGTACTTCGCTTGCAACTCATCATTCTCTTAGGTGGTGGATTCGCCACCCGCCGATAAAAGTGCACTTTAGCAAGGTTTACAAAGTGTTAGGGCCCCCAGTTCAGCATTCTCACAGGTGCCAAAGTTGAACAGCTTCTCACTCTTTTCTATGTACTCTTCCAAGACACATCATTGGATGTACCGTTTATTACTTAAAGATAATCTTGATGCAAAGATGCATTGGAATTTGTCCAACATCCAACCCATGATGAGGGACAGCATGGTAGTAGACCCCAGCATTCACACCGCGGCTGGTTCACCTAGCTTTAGTTCCAATTGCCTGCATGAGGGCATCAGACGCGTGTGAGGAAAAACTGTATTTATAACTGTTCACATGTTTTCCCACGTGAAAAGATCGCTCGCGCAAGGGAATGGAACCAGATTTTCGCCTCTCCTTTAAAGCAAAAGGAAATAAAACCAAACAGATTATGTGAGAGTAGAACTAGCTGGGAGAGGAATGCATCGTGATACATCTTCAAAGTCTCATATCGAGTAAGGGTTCTCGCATTCGAACTCGATATGCATGCGAAGACTGGTCTACTTCCACTTCATCAATGAAATTGATCGCCTCTTCTAAGGTGCAATACAAGAATTGGTCAGGGTCCTTCGAGGTTGTAGAATTTCGCAGGCTCTTTCTACATTAAAGAAAAGAGCAAACCCATATTGATTTTGCTGAAAGTTACCATTTCCTCCCCTCCTGTCAGACATCGAAGTGTGACATCACTCTCCATGTTGTGGAGGTTCATGAAATCCTTGTGGTCAATAGAACTCGAGTATTTTCATTAAATACATGGTAATGATTCCGTGGATGAGATCCATTCGGGAGGTAAAATGTTATCCGAAAACTCGCTTAATACGGATCCTTCGTAGTTTCTGTGGGGCACTATTCTTACTAGTCGGCGCTTGCTCGTCATGGCCTAACCGATGCACTACGCTTACTCGGCCCAAGAAACACTCCACGAGATTTCTCACTTAAAACAAACAAAATAAAATATAAAATAAAAAATAAAAAGAAAAAATGGAGAACGCACCTGATTTGCAATGCACCGTAAATTACCTCTAGCCTCTTCAGATCAACTCGTTAGTCGCCACCGCAACGGCGCCTGGGTAACAGCCAGCCCTTATTCGTAGCCGAATTCTATTCCCAAGCGCATGAATTACAAAGCTTGTCTAGCATCGTAATACCGTGGAATCCATGTGTCATCTCTCCATAGGGAGTGGTCTAATTTCTTACCACTAATAGAGCATTCTCCAATAAGGGTATGATTTAAAAGAGAATTATAAGGTCAGGTCGGGTCGGGATCGAATGGTTGATTTGCTTTGAATGTTTTAAAAATGTAAAGACAATCACTGAATTTTTAGTTCCACTCACTCCCGATCATGTAAGTCCCACCTCTGTTTTATAAACTCATCTAGGAACCATTGATAAACGGTCTTTGATGGAGGATTTATCTTTGTATGCTCTTTGGAAAATAAAGATGATCGAGTAATACTAAGCACTTGTTCTCAATTACTACGAACCCTTAGCTTGCATTCATGCTCAAGCACAACGTGTACCGAGGATACCTCGTTAACACGTTGTCAAGAATATGCCCAACTAAGGATTTACAACTCTTCTTCTCAAGTGATTAATATTACACAAACTATCAAGATCAAAAGAGGAATTGAGGGACTATACCTTAATCAGCAGTTTCCGTGATTCTCAGCCAAAGAAGGGTTTAGTACTCATAAAACTTATAAAAACAATTATAATTAAAGAGCGATTAATCATAAAAACAAGACTTTGGAAATCGACCACTCAGGATAACCGAGATGGAGGAATAAGAAGATAGGATTTAAAGTGATAAGTATTCGCCGACGATTACAAACGCTTGAATCTGGGTCTCCAAATAGAAAAGAAATCTTAACCGATCTATAAGTTCCAACTCAAAAATGGAGAGAAAACCTTCTTCTTTCAAAACCTAAACCCTGTAAGTCAAAAAACTGCCTATTAACTTCAGGTCCTCTTGCTTTTATACCCCCCTCCAATGTGTGATTTTCCCATTTTGGTTCACTGACAGAATGTTCTCGCAATGATCGGCTTTTGGCCCAATCTCGCACTCCTATGCAGCTGTAATTCTGAGACATGTTAGTGATGTACCTGCATAATTTCGCCACTGCCAATTTTATGCAGTCAGACAGACAATGTGGCTAATTTATAAAGAGTCAGATCTAGCACATGGAACATGCCAGCCACTTGGTCCTCCGTGCTTTGTATTTCCTAGTCTCAGACTTCATCAATTGTTCGCCTGCATCCCACGCTTCATATCGGGCTTCCCTGACATACATCCTTATACACTTACGTTCTAGACTTGAAAGACCTGCACAAGTCTAAAAACATAGAAGATATTAAAAGTACCTATCCTTATGCCAATTGTGGGAAACTTGTGATTTAGAAGTGCTAAATTCTACTATAATTATTACTCAAATGTGTATTCATCAGTTACCGCCAAGCTTATCGGGTGTTCATGCATTATTCCATGTCTCCATGCTCTGAAAGTACACTCTAGATTCGACTCATGTAGTGGATTGGGGCGAGCTTGTTGTTGATGCGGATGGAACCTTCGAGGAGGGACTAGTACGTGTCATGGATAGCCGAGATCAGGTTTTGCGAGGTAAGACTATGAGGCTAGTGAAGGTGTTGTGGCAGCATTGAGGAGTTGAGGAGGCAACATGGGAACACGAAGACACTGTGTATGCCAATTATCCTTTCCTATTTGAGGATGAAGGTATGTTTTTAGTCATTTGGCATTAATATGCATGTAATTTGGAATGTGTATGTGTGTGAATTTCGGGGACGAAATTCTTTTAAGGGGGGAAGAATGTAAAACCTGGGTAAATTTGAATTTTTTCGAAAAATGGCAAAACGGTAAATTCTTTGTCGCATAAGACAGCCGCACCTGAAATTTATCTCGGATAATGAAATAGACCTCACCGTTGGATTTGTTTCATAAAATCTAGTTACCCAAATGAATTTTGTTGAATTCCGAGACAGTCGGATTTTCACAATTTTAGGGGCGTCGAGTGTCTGATGGACCCAAAAAATGAGATTTTTGAGAAAAAATCTCGAAAGTGAAAAAACAAATTAAGTAAAGTTCATTTAAAATAAATTGAACTTGAACCGGGATGAAATAAATTGTTTTGGGACAGAAACGAACACGGACCAATCGCGGATACGTGGCGCAACGTGAGCCACTAACTTATTTATGAGGGCTCGGGGACAAAGGTCCATCCTCGATTCCTCGTTGGAAACCGTGAGAGAGGAGAAAGGGAGAGAAAAGAGAGAACTCCAAGCTTCTCTCTTCAATTTACGGAGTTCCGTCAGTCGAATTTTGTCGAGCCAAGGCTTAAAGTTCATCGCCTCGACAAGGGCTATGCGTGGGTACCAAAAAGGAGGGATTTCACCGAAGATCCAAGGGAGTAGATTTCAGGAAATCAAAATTTTCGGATCGAGATTCTAAGACCTCCTATTCTACTACGCTCCAAGAAGTAGGATTCTTCCCTACTTTATTATTTCCATCCTGGGCGGCTGGATTTTGGGGGAATGTTGTAGAGGTCCGCGCTGCCGGGTTGATTTGGGGTGAACTTTTTAAAGCCGCTTTCAGATGGTCTTATTCAGGGGTTGGTTCGCTTGTGGTCTTTGGTAAGGGCCAAAGACGTGAAAAAATGATGTAAAGGGCGCAAATTTCGCCAAAATTTCCCTAGACCCTGGTTCTGTTCTCGCCATAACTCGCCTACGGACCTCCTAAATCGGATGAGTTTAGTTGTGAAGACCCGAGAAATTCCAATTCTTCGAAAAGGACAAAATCGTAATTTCGGGTTACAAATTGTAATTTCAAGGTGGCAGAAATTATTCTTAGATCTTAGATGATGGAAACAGATTTCACCGGCTGAATCGCCTCGCAAAATCTAGCTAGCATGTCTAATTTCACGAATTCGAGACATTGAATTTACACGTTTTTCGAAAGGCATCATGTCAAAATGTAAAACGATATTCGATGAAAAAGTCACATATAACACGTGATCATGTGCCATGGGGCGGTATGAATAGAGAAATGAAGAAAACGGACGGCCGAGATAGTGCCGAGTGTCAAAACTGGGAAAAGAAGGACATAAATGTCATTTTGGAATTTGTTTTAAGTTAGAAAAAGACAAAAGAGCAATAGTGCTATCTCCTACAAATTGAAAAGAGAGCAAAAACGTGGGAGGAAGGAAAAAGGAGATCCAGAAACTGAAAATGGCGTTTTCTAGAGAGAGAGTGTGTCACTTCTCTCTAGAATTGTAGGCGATCCGATCGTCGAAATCCTTCGGGCCAAGAAGGAAAGCTGCTCTACGCAGAGCGGGCAATGCGTGGGCACCGGTTTTGGGAGTTTTCGACAAACTCCGTGAGGTAGGGGTTTCTCCTACTAGGGGTTTTAATTGCTGGGCACTTTGTCGATGCTCGAAATAATGAGGTCATGAGGGGTCGCTTTGATGTGTTCCAAATCTCGGAACCGAGGTGTTGTGGATTTTGAAATTATGTGACATCCGTGACTCAGTCTAATATTGTTTTAAAAGCCATGGTGCAAATTTGTGTTATGATTGATGCATCGACGGTATTAATGAAACAGCCAAGAACTCCTGTGTTCACAAAGCCGAACCTATGACAAGTATTTGTCGGTAATAGTAACTGAGGGTTTCACTCATTCCTTAAGAATAGTGTTCATGAAATAATTTTTTGTGAAATAATGTGTTTATCGATTGATTCAAGTTGAATTGCTCGTGTTTGATCATACCAAGTATAATTTTTATGTTATGGAAATGTGAAATTACATAACATGATTTGTGTGATTTAAATTATGTGAATATATACATTATATATTTGTAATGTTATAGAATTGAAATGGAATTGGCATCATGCATTCCATATGCATCGGGGCATCCTAGACGATAGAGTGAGTGTACGGTAATTCTCGAGAGAAAGGCTCAAGTATTGTCTAAAAATAACAACATCGGAGGGTAGTCCAAATAAAATATCAATCATTTGAGTCGGCCCAATTGATATACACTCCAGGGAGAACGATACACAATATCAACTGGTCAGTCCCAATTGATATATACATCGGAGGGTTGTCCACAAATAAAAATAATGGTTCTCATACGTGGCTTAGGCAAGTGTGAGGGAGTCGGTGAGTGACAGGCCGAAAACGCGGTGTGTAAAAAGGTACGCCTATGTGCGCAAGTGTACGCGTCGCCCCAAGTAATATAGTGTACTCACAAGATGACATCGATCCACGTGACAGTGCATTGACTACAAAGGTTCGCTTTTTAGATAATATCTCAAGAGATGATTTTAGAAAGAAGGTGAATATGGTGAAAGTCGACCGAAATTTTAGATTCTAATGAATTATCAGACACAGGCTATATCTCCGTCACTCTTAATGGATTATTTCTAGATATTATTATTCAATGTTTTATAATTTGTCAATGGCGAGGATCTTGCCTAATAGATATCCTCACTGAGGTATATCCGCCTATCTCGTGGAATAGAATCTGTATATCTCTATCCCGATCAAGATTCCGCATGCTTAAACGCTCTAACCTCAAATGCCACCTTCGTGTTCTAATATCTCTATTTACCGAATCAACCGGGCTACTTGACCCGCATCCCCGATCACCCCTACCTCGACCTGATCTCCAGTGTAATTATGCTAATGTTGGCCGACATTATCATGTAATTGAACTACAGAAATAGAGCAGATATAACAAATTGATAAACAACTGAATAATATAAAAGATCAAACTTTAATCCATCAACATATGACAGGGTTCAATATAACCCTAGAAATAAATCTAGAACATAGTGAGTGAAAAGATCAAAATGCTTTGAGGTATTAAAATCACATCTAATATCAACAATGAAGATAAATCCCGCATTTCAAGTCCGTGGTCACCGCTCGAATTCGCGGCTCGTCAGATGCCTCCCGATCTATTGATTTCTGAGCCCTATTTGCTTTTTAATGACGAGGGCGTGATCTCGTACGGTCGCGACGCTGCAACGTCGCTGATGTTGAGACGTCGCTGACGCTGAGACGTCGCTACGTCACCGGCTGACCGTATTGCTGACCCGATCGCCGTGACGCTAGCGCCGCTATAGACGCCGCGACGCGCGTGGATCGCCGCTGACGTGATGTTCACTTTCTTGCCTTGGTCTCCATTGCTCCAAAAATGCTTCCAAAAGCTGCTCTTTTCGCTCCAATATACCTGCATCCAAACCATGCACCAAATCAGGAGTCTAGCCACAAAACTATAAAATTACTATAAAATAAACGTGAAAATGAAAGACCGACGCGAGTATAATATGAGTGTTTTAGGCACTCATCACACCCCCAAACTTAGTTTCTTGCTTGTCCTCAAGCAAGAACTGACTCTAAACAGGACACACACACGACATAATGCCACTAACACTAAGACAGTGTTGCACATGCTGAAAAATAGGGATCAATTTGACCGACTCATACCGTGTCGTCAAGTTCACAAAATGCATACAGATATTTGACTCCCGGAAAATTCGTTGAAATAGGTAGAAGTGACTAGTGCATCAAATCCCATTGATATCTAATAGCCTTTCCCAAAGCCCCCTATGTGCTTATAATGAATGACCTTCAAAGATATGCCTGGTTCCGACACCCCCAAACTCGAGTTCAACTCACCTAATCGGGAAGAAGCACCAGAAAAGGATAGGAACGCACCCATTTTATTCATGAACCAATACCCAGAAACCTCCTATGTACCCCAAAATAAATGGAAGAAAACCTAGTGCTGAGAGTTTTAGCCGAGTGTTCCCGGTAATCTGGGATCCATTGGTGACTCCCACCGCTATTACACCAGCATTAAATTCCTTCAAACTTCACCCAAACACTCCTAACCAAACTCGAAGGCCCTAGGGTCAAGTGGAATGATCCATCTTCCGTCCTGTAGCGGGCAGTGAATAATGAATCCCGGCCGCTGGCCTGGGGCATTAGGCTTGACAGCCCCAAACCGTGTCTCTGGATTCCGATTGGATGATCTCGCTTATTCTTACGTGTGTACCTATTGGCTATTCGTCTTTCTTTTCACTTTTTCTATTGTTTTGTATTTTCTTTGTTCGGGGCTCGATGGCAATCCTCTTTATTGGGTGTCCCATCACTAAATGGTCTGGTTCCTGGGCTGTTAGTCGAACTACAAGAAGTTTGTCTCGCGCATGCATACTCAAGGTCATTAGCAGCGAGCGTGATAGGTTCTGAGAACTGTGTCTTGACTACTCAGGATTGGTTCACGCAACCCTTTCCATCTATTCAATCCCAATCACCGAGCATCAAAACATTGTATGCATTTGAACATTCATGTTAACGTGAATTCGCCTCAAAAAGAGGATCCTCAAAATTTTTTCATAATTTAATACAAACACGCAATTATTACATATAAGATTGACCTAACATAAACGCAAACGAACTACACATGACTCAAGTAAGCTTAACTAAACATGAACTAAATAGAAACACAACTATGCTGAACAAAATAAAAGCACTATAAAAACACTAAAAACAAACAAAAATCCAACACGATCACCACATCCCCCCCAAACAAAATAGCCAGTGTCCCACGGGCAAGAAATAAACAAAAGAGGTGAAGGGTACTCCCCTGGTGATCACTGCGGTGGTGGTGGAGGTGGATGGTGGAAAGCCAAGAGCTGGGCGAGCCGAAGCCCCGCGTGGTCCGCCGTAAGATAAGGCCTGTCGGCAAAGACCGTATGCATATCCGCATTCCGAGGGCCTCAAATCCCGGCGAAACGAGGGACTCGGTGCTCCTAGGTCTCATCCTGCATCGCGCCAAGCGCCGCGAGGGGAGAGGCGCACCGAGTCCTCAAGGTCCGGGAAGGAAGGCACCGCTGTGGCTGTGGCCGGGAGTGGTGGGGGAGTGCTGGGGCGAGGAGCGGCCAATGTCTCCTGGGATCGCCGAGAGTCCATAACCGAGCCCGATACTCATAAAAGCTCGTCCTCGTCAGGGCTCATGACCGGGTGGCAGGCCCCTCGGGTTGGAGCGCAGTGTGTCAGCTTTGCAAATATTGCCTTGATGGGATGAAGCCGGGCCTCATTGTCGTCCAAGGAGCACCTGACTTGTTGCACAAGCCAAGATCATGAGGGTGTCCCCGGGTTCATCTTTGCATCCGGTTATGGAGGATGGCATCTCGATAACACCTTGACATCGAGAAGGGTATACCTTGTAAGATGGCATGGTGAGGCACGGCCCATTTGGGCGGTCACTTCACACACGTTCGTCGTCGGAATGAGGCGCGACGTGATGAGTGGTGCCGGGACAGCGCTTGGGAATGAAGGCCAAATGCTTGGCAGAGAGGTGACCGCATGGCCAGCGCTATTGATTCTCCACTCACCCCGACCATTGAGGTCGATACGGCGTATAATCTCGGGGTAGTCGAGTGCTCCGCCGGGCCGTCGAGCGGCTCGAAGGGACGTATCTTTCTAGGCGTAATAACTATTGATCGACTCACTTGCCAGAAATTAGGCCAATGCGCCGCCTGCGACTTTTCTTCAAGACATGTGGGTTGCGAGATTGGCGTAGAACTCGCGCCCACCACTCATACATTTCTTTGGATGAGGTGGTTGGCCTGGCAGCGCCATCCCATAGCCGCGGTGTCGCTGCGGAAGAATATCGGGGTGGTGAAACCCCTTCTCCTTGATGAAGGATCGGTTTTGCAAAGGATGCCAAACCGATCCAGGTGGCACTTTCAGTTACAAATCGTGACATCGTGGTAGAGCCCGGGTCCTCATTTGGGCCGACTCGGCAGCCGGCGATTGCACTCTTCGCCGGACATAATGACCTAGGCGACCGTGGTAGTGGTACCAAAGTGAGCACCCTAGAGCTTGAACAAAAGCAAAAAAGCACAGTGTGCAGCTAAATGAACTTGAGAACTACTAAATTATTACTAAAGAAACTAACCTTGACTCCAAACCCAGGAATAGACCTAACAAAACCCTAAAATAGAATCTAAGAAACCCCTGAATAGTGAGAATGCCTAAGGCGGGCGAGCACAATGTGGTGGAAATGCCACAAGGGACCGGGTGTGTGTGAGGGAGAGCTGCGGGATGCACCGGCGGGTCGGAGGCGATATACGAGCCTCCGTGGCGTATTGGAAACTCCGTCCAGGGCTGGTGAGGAGTGTAGGTAATCAAGATGGCTAGGGCTTGGGCGTGGGTGTCGCGAGGTGAAGGGCAAAAATGAACCGATTCTTGGCCTTAAAACAAGGCAGCGCGTCGCTGACGTGCGGGACAGCGTCAGCGACATGACGAAATTGAAATTAAGCGACGTCGGCGGCGTCTGGGCTGGCGTGTGCGTGTGAGTGAAGAAAATCCGCGAAATCGCGGCGTGAAATCCGCGATGGCGGCCCGTGACCGGAGAGATACAATTTGGCGGTAGCGGCGTGGGAGGTCCGCGTCGCGTGACGGCGGTGAGGTCAATTTGGCGTCGCGGCGGTAGAGAGCCGTCGCTGACGTGACAGAGAGGATATAAATTGACGTCGCGACGTGGGAGGTCCACGTTGCGACGTGACAGAGAATCTATAATTTGATGTCGCGACGTGAGAAGTCCACGTCGCGACGTGACAGAGAAGCTATGGATCAGTAAGAACTTTGTGCACATTGATAATCTCTTGATCAGGAAAACCCTCCCTTTCGTACTTGTGACTTTATGAGACATATTACCTCTTGAGCGAATCTTCCCCACTAGATGCATTGCGGGTTACGAAATTAAACAAACAAGTAGAAACACCGATTCTGAGAGAAAGCTAGAAACCATATGTGCTGAAAATAAACAATAGAAATTGAAACTAAGAAAAAAGAAAAGTTTAAGAAAGCAGCAGGTTGCCTCCCAAGAAGCGCTATGTTTAATGTCGTTAGCTCGACGACCCTGAATCTCAACGTGTGATATGCTTAGAAGAAACTGGGAATGCTTACGCATCTCCCTATACTGCTCACACTCAATTCTCAAGGTGGGTGAAATATTAATACGATGCATCCCTTTTCCGTCTCGGTGTGGATGCGTGGGGCCAAGAGCTTATCTTTGAGGTTTTTCGCATCGCCTTGTAACTTTACGTGGCAATGAAGTTTGCGAGATATCTTCATTTGGATGCGTCATCTGGGTGCTTGCCGTGGGTTTGAAGACATAGGGAAAGTGATCTCGTCTCCTTGGACTCTGGTTTGAGTTCACGCTTCTTGCACATTGATTTGAGGCTTTCCGGAGTGACTGAAGGTCTACCGGAAGTATGATGGGGACCGAGTGGAGTCTTCCTCCGTGTCGAATGACAAAGTCTGGCTGGAAGGATGGATTGTCGCCTGTATTTCAGCTACCTCTGGACGATTAGTGTAGCCTCTCCGCAGTTGTCAGGTATTGGATGTTGGTTCTCGACTTTAGCCTTTTAAATATCGAGGTGGCATCAAGTTGATGCTCGCTCCCAAGTCACATAAGGCTTTTCCCGATACCCGATTCCCTATAGAGAATGGTATAGCAAATTTACCCGGATCTTGAAGTTTCGGGGGAAGCTTCTTTTGCAGGATGGCACTGCATTCCTCAGTTAAGGCGATGGTCCCATACTCTTCCAATTTCTTCTTACTTGCCAAGATCTTTTTCATGAATTTCACATAACTTGGCATATTCTCTAATGCTTCCAAAAAGGGTATGTTAATATGTAGTTTCTTGAATTTATATCGAAACTTTATGAAGGCTAGCACTTCTCTAACTTACCTTTCTTGATCTTTGGGGATACGAATATTTTGGCGAGGTTCATCCATTTTAAAACTCAAGCTGTCTCATCCCCATCTTTTGTCAGTCTCGACCGCCCTCGTATCTCTGGGCTGCTCGGTTTGTATCTGGTCTTTGGAAATGACCTGATCATGCCCTTTATTTTCTAGTTCTCAGACACCGGTTGGGGTCCCAAGTTTTCTAATCTTCCACTTGCAGTGATGGCCTTTAAAGACTTCTTTTCCTTCGCCTGTGGTTTACCTCCGAATTGCTTCGCAATGATCCCGACCGCGCCGCCAACAGACGCCATTCGGGCCCCATTTGAACCTCCAAAATTCTCAACTGCGGCCGCTTTGATTGTTTAACCGAGCTGTTTGGCCGGGCCGCATGTTTGCTTTAGTCTCATTCATAAAGGTAACGAAGTTAACATCTCGTGCAAGAGCTTGTTCTAAATCCAACTTTTCTCGAGGGTGGTTCACTAGTTCTGCTCGACAACGTATTGTTCTCGATTATTCCGCCACCCATATCCTTGATTGTTCCGACTCATTCTCGGGTTCTCGATTATTACGCCCACCCGCCCCGATTCCGATTCCGATAACCGCTTTCCATACCCGGCCCCCGCCGGCCGCGGATTGATTCTGACGACCCGACACGTACCGGGCTCGCTTCTACTCGTAGGTTTCCCCGACCGACATTCGTGTCAAGCAGCGGTCCACCACAGAATTCACATAACTCCCATGGGTTGGTCCGATGGCGTCGCGTTCCTGCCGCCTATTTAATCGCTTAGTCACCGTGCACATGATTCACTGCATTGTCGAGGACCTCATTATCCGTGCCACCCACCGTGCTTACCGTAGCCTTCTCTCTAGGCCACCGACAGTGCTGGTCGCGCGATCTTCTAAGATTTCATAAGCTTGGTCTCTGCGGTTTTTTTCATCGCGTTCAAACGAAGATCAATAATTGTTCTGGGATTTGCATTTCTCGCACTAATATGTAAGGTGGACTTGCATCCATCCTCGCCGTGGCCGATGGTGGGCACTTCCGCACACCGTGAAATATGTCCCATGCTTCGCTAGGTTCTCCTCTAATTGTCCAAACGTATTGATCTCTTGCACGTCGTGCAATTTTCGAAGGTGGGAAGAACTCGTCGTGAATTCGCACTCAAATCATTCCACGAGGTAATGGAACTGTGGTCAATCGGTTAGCCAATGTTTGGCTCTATCCCCGAAAGTGAAAGTGGGAACAACCAGAACTTTAGAGCTTCTTCAAGAACTCGCTGTACTTGATAGTATCGCAACTAGGAAGTTAGTCAAATGCATATTCTGCTCTCGGGTACCCATGGAACAAGATATTCCAAGCATTCAGACTGCGGATCGACTTCAATTCGAAATTGTTTGCTTGAATAGATGGTCGTCTGATAGCTATCTGAACAACAGTTGGTGATAATACGAACTCATCTAATAGCATGAAAGGATCATCTGGCTGTATAAATGGCCTGGGTGCTTGATTTCTTTCCATGATTCCCATTTCGCATTTCTCTGCGGGTTCACCGCTCAATGCCGATTTTGTTCTGTGCGTTTTCCATGACTACTGATTTCTAATCGTTTCGTTTCCGTTTCTCGCGCAACTGCGCGTAAGTCTTCGCAAATTTCGATCAAACCGTGTTGGTTATTTTTATCCTCGATGACGATGTACTTACCGAAACCTATACCGCAATAACACACGAGCCAACAAAACCAAAGTACCAAAGACTTGTAAAAATAAACAAAAGTAAAGAAAATTTCAGAGTAATATCTATTTGCTTAATTCATCATCTAAACTGTTCCCGACAACGGCTTCAAAACTTGACAGCCGAAAAACGCTGGTGTGTAAAAGGTACGCCTATGTGCGCAAGTGTACGTCGCCTCTAAGTAATATAGTGTACTCACAAGTATGCATATCGATCCATTGTGGACAGCATTGACTACAAAGGTTCGGGCTTTTTAGATAATATCCGAAGAGATGATTTTAGGGAAAGAAGGTGAATATGTGAAAGTCGACCGAGTTTGCATTCTAATGAATTATCGTATTGAAGGCTAGGTTATATCTCCCCGTCACTCTTAATGGATTATTTTCTTACGATATTATTATTAAATGTATTTTTATAATTTGTCAATGGCGAGGTGATCTTGCTCTACTTAGGATATCCTCTCTCTCAGGTATATCCGCCTATCTCGTGAATAGAATCGTATATCTCTAATCACTCAAGATTCCGCGATGCTTAAACGCTCTAACTCAATGCCACCTTCGTGTTCGACATTCTATTTACCGAATCAACCGAAGGCTACTCTACCTGCATCCCCGAATACCTCATCTCTCGAATCTCGATCTCCAAAGGTAATTATAATGTCGGGCCGTACATTACTCATGTAATCGAACCACAAATGAGCAGATATAAATAAAATCGATAAACAACTGAATAATATAAAAGATCAAACTTTAATCCATCAACATATGACAGGGTTCAATATAACCCTAGAAATAAATCTAGAACATAGTGAGTGAAAAGATCAAAATGTTTAGTATTAAAAACATGATTCTAATATCAACAAATAAGAACAAGATTAAATCCCTGCACTTCCTGTCTCGTGTCACTCGCTTCCGAATTTCGTGGTCTTCGTCAGACGCCTCCCGATCTATTGATTTCTCGAGCCCTATTTTGCTTTTAATGAGAGGGCGATCCGCGGCCGACGCCGCAACGCCGAGACGTCAGCGACGCTGAGACTTGTTGACTCTCGCATTGGCCGACCGGCCGTGACGCCAAGGCCGCGACGTGACAGCCACTTTCTTGCCTTGGTCTCCATTGCTCCAAAAATGCTTCCAAAAGCTGCTCTTTTCGCTCCAATATACCTGCATCCAAACCATGCACCAAATCAGGAGTCTAGCCACAAAAACTATAAAATTACTATAAAATAAACATGAAAATGAAATACCGACGCGAGTATAATATGAGTGTTTTAGGCACTCATCAGTGAGGACTCGGGGTATGAGTTGATCATGTAGACATTCAAGTAGGATCATGTATTTGCTTGAATGTGTGTTTATTTTGGAGCATTGCATATGCACTTAGGTGGAGAGTATCCCATTTAGGGTGATTCCACTACTGAGCGATAGCTCACCCTGTCGAGGGATATCATTTTTCAGGTACAGGGAGCGCACAAGGAGATGGCTCATCCTAGAGACCGTTTTAGAAGAAAGTCGAATTGTGGCGTTGGCGTTTTAGTTGTGTATATATATTAGAATGTTACATTTTAATATATGTCAGACAAAAGAGAAATTATTAACTCTTTGAAACTACTGGATAGTAGTTGATGTATTATGATGAGTATTGCTATCAGCCCAAGTGGCCGCTTTATTCATGTATTCGATTTTGATGTTGTTGGGACATGTTATGTAATAGTGTTATGTAATTAAGGGTAGAGCTCCCTGTGACAAAGGAGACTCGCCGATTTTCGTGGAGAGATGCCTGGTCACCCGACATTCACGAAAGTGTTTCCACTGTCGACGGCAGTCAACTGACCCCTGATTGTGCGTAAGAGACCAAGGTTTAAATCGAATTTAAAAAACCTCGAAAAATGAGTTTTATAATAAGATGTTGATTATGTCCCCTCTACGAGTGTATTTCATGTTGTTCGACCATATATTGGGATAAACTGATTCAAAATGATGTGAATCAAAATCCTACTCGGCTAGACACCCAGGAGAGTAACTTCCATAAAGAAAGTATGGTCACATTATGTCTTTATTGTTCCTAGAAATTTGTCCAATTGAGAACACAATACTGCCCCTTAAAACTATTCAGGAGTAGTCTAAAATGTTTTGGCCATATCTCCTAATTTAAAGGTCCAAATTACCTGATCTGTGAGCTTTGGAAACTTAAGACATAGGTGAACATTCTTTTAGAAGATCACTTTGTCTAAAAACCTCAAGCATGTGGTCAAAATTGTAGTTGAGACGGACTTGAGATGTCCCTGCATTAGGACTCCGTTGGGCCGCCCGAGCCCGGTTTAATGGGCTATTGGCTGTTGTCAGGCACTTTATATGCCACATTTTGCCCTAAGGATTAAGTTCGTTGTTTCTTGATATATGATAGCTTGCTTTTTTGTTGTGGTTTGGTGAAATGTTAATATGTGTGTTCTAAATGTATTAACATTGTTGTGAATGTTTAATTGGAAATTATATGCATGTAATATAATTGTCCATGATACAAGGTAAATTGTATGGTTTATATGGTTCATATGTATATTCATTACATGTGGGATATTGCATTAACATGCAATGGCAATATCAGACCGCATCATGCATCTAACATCAGCATTTCATGGGTGTGGGTGCATGGTTAGAATCTAACACCACAATTGGTGATTTGGTGGGTGGGCTTGGTACCGTTGGATGAAGTCCAACAGAGTCGCATGGTTGTATAAAACGGAAAACTTGTGTCGGGTAATAGCAAGAAGGGCTAGACACCCTCAGTGAAGAGAGGACCGCACCTGGCTTTACTACATCCGACTGAAAGTCGAAAAAGTAGATCTGTGGTGCAGAGTCGACGATGAGACTCCAGAATTAATTACCCACAAAAGACACAATGATTTTATAAAATGAAATAATCATTCGGAGAAATGACATCCAAAAGTTTTATTTATAAACATGACTTTGTTTTAAAGATCATTGGATGTAATCCATCAATGATATCACACACATAAAGCCAGACAGTGGTAGGAGCGAAAGATCTGTGCAAGTGAGAGCCTGGTGAAAGACTGGCATGGTGCATGAGTGAGTCTCATTATTTCATAGCATAGCATGTAGACTCCAACCTAAGATTGCATATTCCCGCTTTGAATTGTGATGTGAATGTGATGTTAAGGTGAACATTGTATGCTCACTAGGGTGGGGAGGCCCCAGAGAATTACTTCACCGAGTGGCTCACCTTATATGGGATAACGTCTCTTCGCGCCGAAATGCGTCATGTTTTCTCCTGGAAGAGTGAAGAAAAAGCCAGCCTGCGGCTTTGTAATCGCTTTGTAATGTTTGAAGTAAATCTTATTTTGACATGTACTAATATATTAATGAGTGAAATTGAACTCTATATGTAATTTTATGTAAAAGAGTTGTAACTTTACTCAAATGGAGGCACATATGTTATATATTGGGCCCAGATGGTCATGTGTTAAGAGAGGTATCAGTCACCCCCGATCCCGCCCGACCGACTGGGCGATCCGAACTCGAAGTCCGGGCGTGATACTATCTATATTTATATACCGTATACTATACCGCACCTGGGACTCATTGACCTCGTTCTTCTCGTAGCCGACTGCATTTTGGCTGGTGCACAAACAATTTCAAGAATAATAAAAAATCATTTGTACATATACAAAAGAACGCCACCGGAGTGGTGTCCATCAGCCAATTTATACACATATACAGAGTCCCATTTAATACATTTAAAAATTTCTATTACAAACACATCAGATTGCAAGGAATACCGGTGAGCACATATCTCCAGTCGCCTTTTACCGATGTGGAACGTCCCTGCCCCTATCATTGTCTTCGTTTCAGACCTACAACGGACACCCGTGCTGTTTTACGCTTTTGTTGGGAACATAAGCATGTGGACAACTCAACATGCGATCACATTACAAGCTTATACATATGCATATTATCTATCTATACACATTTATATAACTTTAATTACTTATCATCTCTATATTTCTATTGCATGTCAATCTTTTCTGTTACATATTCTATGACTTTGGCCTATCTCTTATCTATACTTTTACTATACCTTATTTCTATAATTTTCTTGCATATTCTGTAGCACTTGTCAAGTGTGTTTATTCACGCTTATTATATGTCTTTCAATGTTCCGGCTCTTTTTCATATGTTATATATCAGTTCTAGTCTATACCTTTTCATCTTTCTGTCATGATTTATTGCATTCCTTTATACTCATTACATATATCATATCATTCCTTATCTATCACAAATACTTTTCCTATTTCTCATTCCTTGCTTATATCGTGATAATTTCGATCTATTTCCATCTTATTTCTTGTATCATGTTCTTTGCAAGTTTCCTATGCTTTCATGTTCTCAGATACTTTCATATAACTCCATCTTATACTTATCCCGTGACGCTTATCTACATTCTATACTTTATATAATCGTTTCTTCTTCATATGTCTTTACCCTGCCCTTTTCATGTTGTAAGTCATGTCTCTATTCCTATGTCTTGGACATATGTTATATCTACTTTTTATACATACATATTCATAATTGTACTATATCGCTACATATCCATATTCCTATCTAATAATCTACTTTGTGCTGTGATACTTTCTTCATTACTTTTCTTGTGTTCTCATATAATTTATTATTTTCATATCGGGTTATAATGTACTTCTTGCTCTTGTCATCGTTCAGATTCACCACATACGCGGTTTGTGTCATATCATGTCACTCTTTGGTTTGCTGTCCGCAAATACCTTGTGAAGCGGATGCGGGAAACTATGTGTACCAAGGTACTATCAACGCACGGTGCGCGCGGATCTCTCGCCCGTTAATACCCGAAGGTATCACCACCGCACGGCACGCTGACCCATGTCATACGCCATCGGCGACTGCGTACTATCGACCACCGTGCACGAAAGGATTCGCCTATTGCGGTGATCTTTGGCGTCTGGTCCAAACGGATCTATATCATCAATTCAACCAAATTTCAACATCTGCTTCGCGAATATGTCATAAAGATTCCAGACTTCTATAGGCATCGCGAGATTCATCCTCCTACCGTGTCCCAAGGGCATACAATCGCCTTATTACGTCATATTAATATCTCATAAGCACATGAATAACTATTGCCATCATAATTGCTTATGCATATATACTATCATACCTTCACTCCGTATTATTCTCATATCCTCGCAGCTTCATATTACTAAGCTCATATATATATATAATACATAATATATTCATATCTTTTTCTATCATTTAGTTTTGTTTATCATATTTCATGAATGCATCTATGCACTCAGAATCATATATCTACATATAGCTTCATATTCATATCATTAATAATATTTCATCATGTTTTAGCCATTCTGTGTTTCTATATTCCTATCATGTAGGCTTTTACCTATCTGGCATTTTCTATATGTACCCTATCATTTATGTACATGTTCTCATTCCTATGCTTTGTCATCTTTTGTTTATCTCTATCAAGGTTTCAGACATTTGCAGTGTCTTCTTATCATGTGTCTAGCATGTTCTTAGATTTTTATCTATCGCATAACTATCATATTTCCCATCATTTAATGAGACACCGTCATGTCTTTAATATCTATCTTGGTATATTTTCTATATTTCTATCATGTTCCATCTATTTTGTTTATGCATGATAATCATATGTTCACATTTCTGTATACTCTTATATCTATATGCCTCTAATATTCGGGTACTGAGGGCTATCATATCTTATGACATATTCTATCATATCTTACTTCAGATTTAGTATTTATACTCTATCATTCTTATGATAATCTATACTCATATCATATTCATGTTTTATGAATCCATCTACATACGTTGCATTTTCTATATTTTCCTTTGTTTCCATATTATTACATATAGCACCTTCATATACTTATGAAGTATGATGCCCAGTGAGATTGCCACCTCATTCACATATTCTCATTCCTTATGAATCTAGTTTCATTTAGGAATTTGAAACCAACCGTCCGGATCATCCAACTAGTTATGGCATTTCTATGCCAACTAGT
This sequence comes from Tetrastigma voinierianum, assembly GCA_016808115.1. Classification (NCBI taxonomy): domain Eukaryota; kingdom Viridiplantae; phylum Streptophyta; class Magnoliopsida; order Vitales; family Vitaceae; genus Tetrastigma; species Tetrastigma voinierianum. The sequence goes on along the minus strand of JAEQBH010006554.1, from coordinate 59,733 downwards.
CATTTTACCGATTTTTCTAGGGACTGATCGGAATACCCATTTTCCTGGGTCTTTAAATTCATTTTGACACAAGTCCTGTACTTATTTAAAGCTAAGGTGCTAAGGGTTCTTCCAACTGAATCACCCAATTCGAGCACCGAATCTAAGTTGCATCTCAAACAACCCGGACTTCTATGTTCAACACTGAAACTGACTTGGTTTGCACATGGTCCCACTTCGAGTGGTATTTTGCCACTTAGGATCATAATTCTGGCAATGCCTTCTCTTTAAGTTTGTTCTCCTTGAAGTCTGGCCTTGACTAGCCACTTCTGAACTCACCAACGGATAATAAATGAGTAATTTATGGCCAAAATACTAAAACTGGTTAGAACAGAAACTCAGAACAGTTCTACTCGGTAGAACTTAACTTCACCGGTAGAATCACAAAAATGACTAGACTGAAGTTCACCAGTAGAACTTAACTTCTACCGCAGAAGACACCAGGATGCCTGTGATTTTGTGTCTTTTCTCCTCTTTTTCCATATTCTTTATCCCCACTAAATTCTATGCTTCATCTACACTTTTACATCACCTGTATATGTCTCTTGTAAACTCAATTTTACTAATTCTTCTTTCATTACTCTTATTTCAAAATCCTTCATGTAGAATTACTCAAACCCACTCTAATATGGTTCACAAACTCCATTCAAGTCAAACTCAAGATTTTATAGTTTGAATCAAACCTTAGCTCAATTACTTGACATTTAAACTAATCCAAACTCAAAGTGTAAATGGCGATTATCTTGTACCATATGGGGTTTTACTAACCTATTTTCAAGAATCCAAGGTTTGACATAATTCTTTCAAAACCCTCAGCTTGGGAGATGTCATACAACAAAGCTCAAAACTCCACACATCCATACTTGAATTCGGCTTCATACAAACCAAAGTTCCATACCTTTTTGGCTTTGCTTTCCTCTTCTTCTCTTCTTCCCTCTTCTTCTTCTCCTTTGCCTTTCCTCTCTCTCTCTCACGGGTTCTCTCAAACAGACCAATTTTGGTCTTTAAACATGGATTTCTTAAGGCCATGTTTGGCCTTCAATAAAACCATTTTGACTTTGAATTTTCTTACTTTACTTAAACCCTTCCAGATTCATCTATTTCAATTCGTACTTTTCTATCATAATGTATGAATATGGATTTATACTATTTAAGGTATAACTTATTAAATTTCTATTTGGTGCATCCCATTCTTTGGGTTTATTATCTTGGTCCTCTCATGGTAAATTACCATTTCACCCTTGGCTCGAATTAATCTGGTCTCATTCTTATTTCCGGTACTCAGATGAGCCATGTATATAACTGTAAACAAGTCCAACAAAATCATATTGTGATATTTCTGATGTTAAGATATCATAGCTGGAATTTAAGGAGCCCTCAGATGTGTTAGAGACTCATTCGATTTTTGTTAAATTATTGACTTTTAAAGAATTTATTTAAAAGTATTGTTACAATATCCATAGGTTTCCGTGGGTTGATGGGTGATCAACGGACTTCCGAAATTTGGGTCGTCACAGATGTAGCTACAAATAATTTATTTCTAAAGCATCCTTCCCAAAATCTTACTATTTTTTCCAATTGATTCAGTGGATGTAGCTTAAAGTAAATGATGTCAAAGACAGTTTCTTTCTAAATCATCTTTTGCAAAAATAAAAACAAACAAAAGCCATAAATTATTCTCTAAAATTATCTATTTAGTCTTCCACATAATTGATCAAAAGAAATACAAATTATATCTATCAACAAAAAGAATAATTGACTCATAAATTCAGATTAACTTATAGTAGCCTAACTAATCAATTTCTTAAGGCCATGGTTCAAAAATCATATTAAGTATTTTAGTTATTTCAAAATATCCTAATCATAGTATGTTGTTGGTTCATACTAATATTATACTTGGAACTTTTAGTCACAAGTAATGTGATAAGTAAATCCAGAAACAATTATAAAAATGGTTATTAATCTAGAGTGATTAAAGAATATAGCAAAAAGTTCTTTTATAAATGACTTGATGAATTCCCTTTAAAAATATTTTCAAATATAATGTATAAATTATATAAGAACAATCAATCATAGCATGGAAAAAGTGTTATAACTAATTTCATTGTTTTATTATGATGGTCCTTTTAGATTTTACACTATGATGTTGATGCTTCTTTCCGGAAAACGCCACAAAAAATTATTTACATATTTATTTCATTTTAGTCAAAAAGTTTTGTACTTTTCAAGTGGAAGTTTATATTAACCATCAAATTAGAAAAGTAAATAAAGATTTTATTATTCTTTAGAAATAATAAGACATATAAACTCAAAGGTATTATCTTTATCTTGAATCATTTTATTCTAATATCTTACACCTTCTTACTTGTTCTAGGTATTAATAACAAACTTTAAAATTAATTAACTCAATGTTTGACAACTCATATGTGTTCCTTCTATCAATTTATATATATTAATTGATTGCTTTATTCATTTGGCTGTCATCCACAAAATTGTATACTTTATCAATTTGCATTCTGATATTTTGTTTTTTGTGTGTGGATTGATTTTGTTTTGAAATAATTTAATCATATGGAGACAAATATAGTGTCCTTTTTGAGCTCACTTCTATGAAATAATAGATCTAGTAACTTATAAATTAGAGTTTCCAACACGGTAAGTCCTCGTTAATAAGGTGAAACATCATGAAAGACATAAAGTTTTTTGAAGTTTTTGGCTTTCTTTTGCATTTAAATATAAACTAATTACATATATACTTTTTCATGTATGTTTGATTAAAGAACACATGAGTTTCATACTAGAGGATTCCTAATAATTGGACTTTTATTTAGAATGAAAAAATTAAAATTCCAACTCTATTTAAAAAAATGTGGGTCACAATTAATATCTCTATGAAATCCATCAGAACATTTATGATTATGTTAGGAATTTATTAATGATTCTTGTGCACTGCAATCTATTTTTTGAATTCCGATTAGGATCAAGTAAGTAAATGGATAAAAGTGATACTAATTTTCAAATTGAATAACAAGGTTTTGAGTTGAAATTTATAGCTTGATCATGTCATTAGACTGCACTTGCAAAAGATAATGTTTATAAATATGAATAATCTAAGAGTTTGTAACTAAGTTAAAGCTTTTTAGTTGTTATTTATTATATTCAAAAAGTCTATAAATCATAATGAAATGATCTGGTTACATTTTAAATAATTAATTAAAACTAAAAATCTTATCTTTGTTAGCTTAAAATAATGATCAACTAGTAGCTAGTTACACCACACAAGCCTAATTTCTGACAATAAATTTCGTCATTAGATCATAGAAGTCCATGAAATATTAGATTACAAACTTTAATTATTCCAAAATGCCTAATTAATGTACTTTGTTAAGTACAAGCTTAGACTTTATAAGAGTTTGTAGTTTAATATGATATAAAAACTAGTTTTAGAAGGAAGGTGTATTTTTTATATTCCCACAGCATGTGGTTAATTAAATTAGATGAAACTGAAAAAATCTATCAATATTAGGTGGAAGTGCAAAACATCAAGGGTCCATCATGAGGGAACATTATTAAAGTTTTTGACTTTGACTTTAAGGGAACATTTTCATGGAAAACAGAAAAAATTAGACAAGACAAAGTGCTTGACTTTGATTACTCATAGAGCCTGATAATACTATCAATTTTCAATACCAAAACAAAGCCTGATAAGAAGTGTGGCTAAGGGCTAAAGAGTTTGGATGGGCATAGGAAAGAACCTTGTTAGATTTCAGGAACATATATTACTACACTCCTGTAATGTTGTAAATAGATGTAAAAAAAAACACCACAAAATATGAGATATTAAATATTAAGAAAACATAATTTTGGCATTTTCTAAAAAATATTATTGTTCTTTAGATTTAGTGCTTTGTGCGTTCTTCGTGTTTTAAAAAAAAAAAAAAAACGATGCTTCTGTTTTCCTTATTAATGTAATGCTCCTGTTGTATCTCTTGAAATAAAACAAAAAGTATATAATTGGAATGAAAGAGAAGTAGATAAATGGAAAGAGGTTGTCCTGTTTTCCTTGCCCAAAAAATGCTCTGTATTTCCTCTGCTTCTCTCCTTTGTTCTTTTGATTTCCTGCTCCAGACCCAGCGATAATCCCACATGAAGTACAGCAGTTTAAACAAAGTGTGCTGCCATCCATAATCATCTCCTGTTAAAAATAATCTGCACCTCAACATATCGGTATTTCAAAGTGCTCAGTTGAAGGAGGATTTGTGAAGGAGAATCAACCCTAAAATTAGGGAGATATTATATTCACAAATTTAGGGATATTTAATGTCTTAACCAAATATTTCATTGTTTTATTATATTCACAACATCTACATGTAGCTTTATATTACTCTTCTTTCTTGTACTATATTTCATCCTAATTTATTATATTATTTTATAACGCAAATTACTTTAAGTTTCATGTCTATTAATTAACAAAAAGATTTCTATGAATTCTAAATATTTATGTAAAAATATTTTATCATTTTAAAACTTTTTAAAAGTATTTTATGAATTTTATAAATTCATTTTATCGATATTTACGTAAAATATATCCGATTTATCCGATATATCCATAAAATTTAAGTAATCGGAGCATCTGGCAAAACTCTATATTTTCATCCTCGCAGATAATGAATAGTACCTAGGTAGTACTTAGGTATGTATTACTATACCTCAAACATAATTTTTTTTTTCTACCAAATTGTACCGAATCATGTATTCTGCATTATTTATATATTTTGTAATTATTGCCAAATGAATGGGTAAAACACAAGTTTCCTTGATATAATACTTATTTTTAAATTCTCTCTATATATATGTCTGACCTGTCTATCTTTTTTTTTTTTTTAGGCAACAGAGCGAATATCCTTAAGAAGAGTCCTAACCTAAAGTATACAAGAAGTATATAGACAGAGACACAAACCACAGGCTAAAACAAAAAAGGAAGAGGGCAAACAAAACAAACAGAGCTAGCTCCCAGGCATGTGAAGTAAGAATAACCTCACCTTTATGATTTCAAAATTCTTAGTGAAATTTTAGATGTTATCATGAGAAGCAGGGAAATCTTGTTCAAGACACTGTCATTGTCTTGCAGAAGCAAGGTTAGATTGCTTAGTCCAGGCATTAATCTTTCTTATTATTCCTACTGTTAAAAACCATGGAAAAATTGAAATAGAGCTAATGAGAAAAAGCTGACAGGATGCTTTAAGAGAAATGTGGGACATTAGAAGAGAAGATAAAGGGAGTTCATACCATGCAGAATTTCACAAGATGTTCATCAATCAATGCGTGGATGCCAACGATTTCGGCACCTTCATTCTTTAGTAATTGGTTCTAGCCCCAGTAACGTAGAAGGATCATTCATCACAATATAGCCTACCTGCATGAACAACAAGATTAGCAAAGGCTTTAGTTGAACCCGAAATTGATTTTCATGTTTGGTTTCAGCCAATGGATCAAATAAAACTTGCAGGTCGTAGTTGAGCCATGTTATATGCCTCTTAGTACTAGTGCATAATTGCTCTTCTATGCTAAAATAACTTTGCAAAAGATAGCATGATCAAAAAAAACTGCTATAGATGTATTTGGTTCTGGAAATTTGAAGAAAATAAAATATGAGAGAAAATGGAAGGATTTCTTTTTTTTATAACCGTGGCTCATACAAGATTCGATCAATCCCACACGCCCCTAAAGTTAACAATCAGGAACTTCCAATGCCTCCCGAGGGACTCAAACTAAAAATGAGGAAATCCCTTTAGCATTTTCTATTTTTCCTGGCATTTTTCTCTTCCTTGCAATTATAACTATGGACAAAAGATACAGGAAAAGCAAAGTAAATAAAACATAAAGATTGGATGTATTTCATAGTTAACTAAACTATGTAACACACCCAGATAAAAATAAATAAAAAGATTGGTGTTATAGAAGGTATTTGCCATCTTTCTATCGTTCAGCATGATCAACAGCTCGACCCACAACAGCCTCAAACAAAGTGCAAGAAAACTGATCCAAGTTTCAAAATCCAACATGTCACTCATGTATTGTTAAAATCACTGAAAAACATTTCAGTTTTCATATTGAAAGAGTAAGATCTTCTCATTTTCCTTAGTTTTTTTTTTTTTTTTTTTTTTGTGTTTTACACTAAAATGAGCAAATCCCAGATATTAGGTCAACATAAAGAAATAACCACTGCCAATGACCTCCTAGGAATATATGCTTAAACAGTACAAGGTAAGTTGCAAGATGAGATGAACATAAGTGATTCTCTATCCTGCCCTCTGATCATGTAAAAATCTTCATATAAAGTGCAAGATAAACCAATCAAGTATACTAGTTTGGGGAATGGAGGGGGGAGGGAGGAAGAGACAAGGGCTTATAATTTTCAAGATATGGAACCATAAAAAAGAGATGAGAATACAAATTAAAAAAAATACACTAGTTTGGATCTTTTGATGAGAATACAAGTACAGATATAGAATCATAATTTTGGATCTTTTCTGAATGTGAAAGCTTCTGTGCCATTATCTGCATTTCAATTCTCCTTCAAAAGCTTAAGCTTTTATTGCTGTGGCAGGCATCACCTCATATTTGCAGCTCTTTGAACAAAGCTGGTGTGGTAGACTCTCACAGATTCACAATTACCCCACACACAAATCGGTTCATTATTCCATTTATTTACTAATGCTTAATGCTATGTTGTTGTTTTAGATTGGTCATGCCAGGTACTGTGGTATCACTATTATTAGGTGGTTGGAGTGAAAGAAACTTTGTCTACTGAATCTGGAAAAACTTCAACTGCTGTATCGATCTGGTGAGGTTTTAGGGGAAAATGGTTTTCCGCCTTTGTTTTTTCTAAAACTTGACTTTAAAAGGTGCAGAAACCTCTTAATCTAACCTCTGTTTTCTCCATGTATTACCTAAGTCAAATGAACCTATTTACTAAACAAGAAACCCGTTTTTCCAGAGCTAACAGCGAGTCTCTTATTTTAATTTCATTAGGTAAAGGAGAGCCTATCATGCCTGTCACCTTTAAAAGTTAATAAGATGCTTGCACAGAACAATATTGGACTTTTCTAGACTAATGTAACCTTAATCCTGGGAAATTATCTTAAGGCTAATTAACCCTACAAGATTTTACAATTGTCATCCTTCACTGTAACAATGAAAAAGTAAATGATAGGGATGATGAATAAAACACAGTTTCGATCTCTTAGCTCTTTATACTGAGTTATTGTTCAATAAAGGGAGCATATTTTCCACCAAAGCTACAGCGCAGAGGATATCAGTACTAACACAGCTCATGTTTCAAAAGCCGCTTCAAATGACACTAAAAGACAACTCTAGAATTCAAGGCATCATAATGAGCAATCATTTCTCAACCGATCTACGATTTTCTTTTTAAAGGATAAAGAATATGGAGATGTAAAATGCTATTGAACTGGTCCTTACCGTGACATCAGATGATAGTCTGATCACATCCCTTGATAAATTATCACTTTAAGCCCATACAACACAATTGCTACATTTTGTTCCCTTAAGCTGAAAAGGTTCATAAAAGGCCTTACGCTTACATATCTTGAAAGACATGTGTAATCTAAATATAACAGACGTGACACTAGCAGAAGGTAAAAAACATGGAAGATTTCCAAAGCAAAAATATCGTTAAGTACAGTTCAAATCCATATGAAACAATTTGTTCTCCTTAGTTAATAAAGAATCAACTATTGACTATCAAAAAATTATATTTGATTCTATTAATATTTCAAAAACAAAATATGTTAAATTGCACTACACAGTATGGGTATGCACATTTTTTAGTTAAAAATAGAAAGAAAAAAGAAAGTAAAAGAGAATGAAACACTGAAACTCACTACACAAAGAATATCCTTGTATCCTTTTCATATGAAGGAGACTCCAACTCTTGTATCCAGAATGACCTGGCTGAACTGAACCCAAATCGTGTCCAAGAACAGCACAACCACTGAACAAAACAAAACAATCGATGAAGCCATAGAAGAAAAAGCAAGAATAACGATAGATAAGAGTGAATAGGGCATTTGACTCAAGTGTTATTAGGCATTGCTGCAAAAGAAGATTGAATGGTGAGGATTACAGTGGTCAGAAGTATAGAAGTACATTAATAAGAAAGGATATGAAAGGTAGCTGGCGTGCCAGATCCAGAAATGTCGGGTACTCTTCAAATTGTGGGAATCTTTATACATCACTCGTAGTCCTGGGGATTTGATAAATGGTATCCAGCCTCTTTATCTAACAACCACAAACTAAAAATATATTCTAATCAACATTACCTATGTCTCGTCTGAAAAAGATATCCGAGATAATGCGTGATCAAATCTGTCACATATTATTAAAGTTTTCTTAACATGTTTAACCCAAATTTCCAAAAGAAACTTGTTAATAAACTATATGCTTTCAGACGGTTTTTCTTTCTTTTTCTCTTTTCTTTCTTCAAAACCAGAATATACAATGAACTACCAAAGGTCCTCATTAGAGGTTAGATGACAAATAAACATCACATTTTGCTGCTAAAAGCCTAATAGTAGTAAAATTCAAGATCCTTATGACCTAGATCGGTTATTATAAGGAAGAAGTTAAACCATCTAGCTTCTGGATAACTGTGACATTTTTAAGAAAACCATATGATGGGAAATACCAAGAATATAAACCACGGCGTTTTCTTACTAAATCACATCAATAACATGGTTCAAGTCGCAGTTGCAGTCTCAGTCAATGCTCAAGATGGCTGAGTATCAAACTTAGTTGGGCAATGGCTACATTGGAACCATGATCAATGATTCAATTAACCTTAGCTTTAGCATCAGAAAATTTTATAAATGAGTACCTAGAATTGATACTACAAAGTCAATGATTCAGTTACTGGGAAGCCAAACCAGCAGATCTTACCTCCTTCATGTCATGCACCCAACTTTTGGCAGTTGTGTTACCAGATCCACAAAATTCCATGTTGTGACATGAGAATCAAACGTGCCAGTATCAAGGATGATTCTAAGACAATCTCTTGCTAATGATGCTTGAAAAATGAATTCAAGTCCCTGGCAGTTAGGAACATGGTGGATCTCTATATTAAAAGATAGTTTCTTCCTCATTGTTTACAACTGTCTGTTACAAACTCATCAAGAGGAAGGGACTATGATGGCAGATCTAGAAGAAGAGTTTAGAAGTTTGGAAAACAGAACCAAACAGAGTCACACAGATTGCATGACTACACCATTTATCGGATGCTGTTACATGGTAAGTATAGGTGGTCTGTGTAAAGGCACAAAGCAGCAGAAGCTGAATCTGAAGCTTCTCAACAGGATACAGCATGCAAACAATGATACTTCTCCAGAATTATTTCAATATAAATAATCTTCCTTTGTTGATATTAATGTAATGCTCCAGGTTTTTTTATTAATGTAAACTATGATTTGCATTAAGTGTCTTTGGTTAAGCCAAAAGTGTAGACATAAAAGTTAGTGTTATGATTGTGTTGCATTCTGTAATAAAAAATTAAAAATATGTATAATTGAACAAAAAGTATTAGAAACAGAACATGTTTGAGAGAAAAATGAATTCTCGTGATATAAAAAACTCAAAACAGAGTATATATATGTACAGACAATGTAAGTCTGTCTAACCACTGATACAGCTGGAAATAACTAAAATATCAGTTTAACTTAAATGACTAACTGTACAAACACTGTATATGTTGAATCAAACAAAGTTCACTAGTAGTAGCTATAAGTACGATATTCAGCCTCAATCTCGAGGGATCGAGAAACAGTAGACTGCTTTTAGAATGCCATGGAGATGCTGAAGAATCCCAAGGAAAACATATTAATATCCTGTGTAACAGATTTGCGAGTATCCAAGCATGAACCCCAATCGAGTTCAATCAAGGCCTTAACTTGGCATGAGAATGTGGAAGAGAAAAAATTCCTTGTCTAGGATGTGGATCAAGATATCTCAATAAATGATGAGCAGCTTCTGGCGAGGCAACGAGGACATGCCACAAACTGATGGTGGACAGGAACATGATGTCTGGGCCTGAAAGAGTCAAATACAATAATCTGCCAACATCTGGAAGTAGATCACCTTCACTGAACGAAGATTAAGCTTAGGAAGCATTGGAACCGCAGCTGGCATGTGCTAAAAACCAGCATCCTCAAGTAATCTGGAGGTATAATGGCGCGAGATGTTCATGCCATCAGAATTGCGAGGAATCTCTAAAACCAAGAATAGTACAAAGTTCAAAACTTTGCTTAAACAGTGCCAAGTAGGTGTTTAATCAATATCCAGGGAGATTAGGGTCCCAATGATGACAACAAGTTACTCAACATAGACAAGGAGGGCAACAAAGGAGGAACCAGGACCTTTAGTGAAAAGAGAGTAATCAGCCTTAGATTGAGAGAAACCAAAAGTAGGTAAGGCTTGAGAAAATTTTGATTACCATTGACAAGAGGCTTGCTTTAATCCATATATAGACTTGTGCAGTTTGCAAACCAACCTCTTGTCATTAACAATGGACTCCCCCTGTCGAAGATAACCTAGGGGCAACTCCATGTACACCTCCTCAAACAAGTCACCATGGAGAAAGTATTGTTGATATCTAACAACAAGATGCTACTTCATTAGCTGCAAGTGCTGGGCACAAGATTTTAACAGTAACCAACTTGGCAACTGGAGAGATAATCAAGCCCCTTGTTGGGTATATGGAAGCAAATCATGACGTAATTTTATAGCTGCTCAATAGAACCATCTAAATTTGACTCTCTGAACCCATTTCAGCACCCTATGGTATGTTTGTCTTCAGGTAGATAAATTAATACAAGATTCAAGTATTATTAGATTCCATGGCCTCCAATCTGTTTTCTGCATTGCAGCACACCATAGGAAATTTCATAGCCTGATATAGAATTGAGGCTCAAAAGTAGCAGAGAGACTTAAAGCAAAGTGTTGATAAGAGGGTGAGAGAGTGTGATAAGAAAGACAAGTGGATAAAGGATATTAAGAGGCGCGTAGAGGTGGGGATGTATGGGAAAGTAGGCTGCAATGATAGTCTTGAAGATAAGTAGGAGGCTGATGTGGTCTGGAAGATCTATGAAGAGGCAGTGATTGAGAAACAGTTGAGGGAACTGATAACAGAGAGGATATAGGAGAGGAAGATGATTGAGCCAAAATATTAGGAGTTAAAGAAGGAGCTGGGATGTCAGGTGAAGGATAAGGGAAAACAGAGGGAGAACAGTCTGGGGAAAGGATCACTGCTGATCCAAAGGAGTCACAGTATGGAAAGGAAAATTTACCCATCTGAAATGAAACATTGTTTGGCTTGAATATATATAGCTTGTAGCCTTAATCCCAGGAGGAAACTGAAACAACACAGGCCCTGGAGTCTTGGCTGGAATTTCGTAGTTCCCAGAGCTGCAAGTGTTGAAGAAAAGGCCAGGCATCCAAAACCCGGCAATGAATAATCCACTGATTTATGATAGAGCAACTCAAATGGTGTCTGATTGCAGGGAGTGAGCTGGTGTTCTATTGATTAAATAGGCTGTGAGAATGCAGCCATGCCGAAAGGTGCGAACCCGGAGGAAAAAAAAGGCTCGTAGAAACATTGAGAAGGATAAAGATGCTTACGCCAACAACTGAATTTTTGTTCTGTCTTCAACACAAGAAAATTGATGCAGGACACCTTTCCATGGTGAGTTAATTGCAGAAGGCTAACTTTTAGCATTATCAGACCTGAATTTTTAATAGAAGACTGAAACTAAGTAGCAAACTTATATTGAAGTAATCTGAATAACTATGCATCAGATTTTTTTTTGAGCAAATAAACCAGGTGAATCTAGTACAATCATCCACAAGGGTGAGAAAAATAGTTGTGGCCAGTGTAGGAAACAACATGGTAAGTCCCCCTTAAATGTCACAATGGAACAATATCAAAAGGGAATGAGCCACATGGTTAGGAAGTAAAGATCTCCCTTTGTTTAGCCAATGGACAAACATAACAGGGTGAAGCCCATGGAAACATCACAACGTAGAACATCTTCAACATTCCCAATTTCTTGTAAGACAAATGCCCAAGACGACAGCTAAAGAGTATGAGAAACTGACTGAACATGATTGACAACTGTAGTAGAATTAGCTGAAGGATGAGAAGGCCAATATATCAGAATGCAAAAATGTAGAGATCCTCACACGATCACCCCTATTCAATCACTTCGGACCCTGCACTTCCTGAATGATGAAAGAATCATGAAGAAACTTGACTGTTACTTGTGTATCTGAAGTGAGAGCACTCACAGACAAAAGATTAAGCTGAAATTGAGGCACAAATAAGGTGTTCCTGAGAAATAGTCCATCCATAAGTTGTAAATCTCCACACAAATTGACTGGTATATACGGGTATGATTAGGTAGTGTCACAGTGGAGTTGGAGATTGGATATAGTGACACAAAGGCATTTGCATTTGAGCAGATGTACTCTAGTGGCACCTAATCATCTTATCCAATAGTTGGGACGGTTAAATGCAGCATTCAAGTTAAATGAAAAGCATACCTGTAGGGAAGAACTGAGCCTTCTGTCTGAGTACTGGGAGACGTAGCAGCAGCCAGATGACTAGACAATAAGGTCATGAGTTGTTGGTATTGTCCTGAATTGAGGTTTTGTAGAAAATCACCCATTGGAGACTGTACATTCAGATTAGACAAAACAGTCTCAGAAGAGTGTTTTGAAGCACTTTTGATCTGATTGCTATTAACCAAATTAGTAGTAGCATTTGCCGGTGTACGTTGTCGTGGATGAAATCCAGGTGGATAAATCATGGGCTTGTAAATATCAAGATCAACTGTATAAATAAGAAGACAGACAATCTCTGCAGATAGGTCGTTTGATGTTTCTGACCTTGTATTGGTATTTTGATTCTGGCCTTATTGGTAGCAGCAAAATTGTGAAGTGCCAAAGTTTTCAGAGTTACTCATTGGAATATTAGTTTTCACAGTAAATGCTATTGGATTGCCAGTGTCTGAAGTTGGAATACCCAGTTTCCGCTAGTGCTCCTCTTGAGAAACCAGAGAGAAAACTTTATTAATTAGTGGCATGGGATCCATTAGCAGCAACTGACCCCGAATTTGAGAGAAACTATCATGTAACCCCATGAGAAAAGACATATACCATCTGGTGATAAGCACAAGTTCAGTAATTCCTTACATGTAATACTTGCCGTAAATTGCAAACAGGTTTGCAGAGATGGGTTCTTCCCAGATTGTTTTCAGTTTCAAAGTATACATCAACAGATTTGTTATTCAATCAAATTCATCAATTCCTTTATGTAATTGAAAATTCTAGGCCCATTACTTTGTTGGAACCTATCCCGAAGATCAATCCAAATTTCACGAGCTGAATGCGCATAGATGATGCTAGCAGAGATTTCCTTAGAAACTGAGTTGAGTATCCAAGAAATTACCATATTGATATTCCTGATCCAAGCATTCTGTAACTGGAGATCATCATCATCGGCTTTAAGAATGGATCCATAGATGAACCCTAGCTTATTTTTTTTACTGAAAGGGCAATCGTCATAGCTCGGCTCCATGAACTGTAATTGTCGCCAGTCAAAGGTTGAGAAACTAGAATCAGACCAGGACTATCTGAATGATGCAAGGAATAAAAGCTTGTTAGACCATCAATGGCGGATTGTGAAGATTTGGTAGATTCACCAGAACGACCTGAACCAGGTGATTCCATGGTTCAAATAACGAAGAATGAAGAAGACACTCAGTCAAAGAAGAGGAAGTGCAGGAGAAAGGGAAAAACGCAGGTAAAGGAGAAGCAAGTTTGCAGCAAAGGCGGTGGAGATCAGAACCGCTCTGATACCATATTAGAAACAGAACATGTTTGTGAGAAAATGAAATTTGAAAACAGAGTATATATATGTACAGACAAAAAATGACCTTAGAATTCTTTGAAATGAGGAATAGATAAAAAGAAGTTAAAAATGTGTTCATAGATTTAAAAGATTAAAATCCATTTAATAGGTAATAGATCAAAATAGAGTTAAATATTTTATCTATGTCAGCTTATATACTATTTAACTTAATGCATTAATTAAACTAATTAAGTGGTTCATGTAGTGTTTCTGTGAGGTGACATAATTATTTAACATGTCCTTTTTAGGTTCAGTAAATTTTCAGTATTTCTTATTTTAATGGCATAAATCTCAACTATAGTTGTAAATCTTATTAAAAACACAGATCAATAGCATTAGTTATTACGAAACAATAAAAAGTGCTCACTATTTCACTTTATAAATAAGATTAAGACTTATGACTACAATATACTATTATAACATGATATTGAATGCAAATTATAGGAAAAGGCTACACTTGTATGATCACAATATAAATAAAATTTATAAAGAAAGAAAGAAAGAAAAAACAGACTATATAGCATGGGAAAAAGGCTATGGTTTGTATTGTGGACTTTGGTTAAGCCAAAAGTGTAGACAAAGTGTACTGTACTGGAGTGTGTGTTGTGTTCCTGTAATAAAAAAATTAAAAGCATGATAATTGAATGCAAAATAGTTAGATAACTGGAAAAAGGTTGTCCAGTTTTCTTTGCCCAAAATACTTACTCTGTTTTTCCTGTTCTTTGATTTTTTTGCTCCAGATCTGTAAAGGATAATCCCACATGAAGCAGAAGCTGTGAAGAAAAGTATGCTGCATCCATAATCACATCTGCTGCAATATCAGAGCTCAATAAGTTTGAAGGAGGATTTAGAAGGAGAATTCATTTATTATACAAAAGATAGTGTAAGTGTCCAACAACCCGTTGTTTCAATGGGATATGATAGAACCAAATTTTGAATATGAGTTGAGTGAAAACCAACAAAGGAAGTTAGAAGAAAATAGAAAGTTGAATGCAAGTGCTCTCTCCATGATTCAAAGGTAAGAAATGAGAAGCCTAATCTCAGAAAAGAATTTGAGAATATGAAGAAGGAAAATGAAAGTATAAAAGGAAACTTTTACAAGATTCATGGAGCTTGTTAAATCAAATGAAGGTGTATGAAGAAGAAATTTCAGATAAGAAGACTCTCGAGAAAGCTTTATTAGTGTGTTTGAAAATTTTGATCCAATTGTATTATAGAACAAAACAATGGATATATCTCAAAATTGATGGGTTCTAAAATCATTTGAGCAAAAAGCTGAATAGAAATCGAAAAACTATAAAAATGCTTTTCAATCTAAACAAGAAAGTAGAAATCGTCATACTATAAATCATATACCTGACCTTGTCCATGTACAATTCAGAGTAGGATTTTTCTATTATGAGTCCTTGATGAAAATTAGGAGCAAATGTATAATATTGATGTGTAGAAAGACCCATGGCATAGGGATGATGGAATTAAAATAAGACTTTTCTTGTTACTAATTTCTATAAGAGAGCAAACAAGATGGGGGGTTCTCTTTTGTTCTAAGTAAAACATGTGATTGATTACAAGAATGGTGATTAAATTATTCAATCTCATGTTTTATATATATTATTTTTGTGAATGAATTATGATGCAATAAGTAGTATGAGATTGTAAATGAATAGATTGTATTTATTTTTTTTTTTACATATTTTTATTGTATTTATAATACCATTGTAATTTGAACTTTTAATATATGATTATAATATTACAAATTTATTTTTGATTATGGTTTATCGAAAAACCAATATATGGTTGACTGAACAAATGGTTAACCGAAGATTTGATTAACTATATTAATGGTTAGGTTTTTGGTTTGTAAAAATAACAAATCGAAAACTGCATATTGTTTTTTGTTTTGTGTCATGATTTAGTTGACCCAAGAACCATGTCCACTCCCAGCCTAACAGCCAATTCCCAAGCTTTTGTATATTCGTGAATTCCAAGAAGAAAATCAATAGTTTCAAACAAACGACTCTTGTATTGTTCTTCCTCCCAACTGCTTTTGGTCTTCCTCCAAACCAAAAACATATAGGCTCTGATTTTTTTGGATGGAATTTAGATATTTCTACCTAAGTTAAAAAGTGTAGTTGATTAAAAGAATCAGCATTCCACTAAAAAAAAAGAATCGTGAATTAAATTATCTAATCTTATGAGTTTTATATATATTATTTGTGAATGAATTATAGATGCACAAGGCAGTCATGCGATTGCAAATGTGAATATATTGTATCTTATTTTTCTTACATATTTATTGTAATAGATACTATTGTGTAATTTGAATTTTACTATATGATTATGGAATTACAAATTTATGATATTTAAAAAAATATATATATATATATATATAGAGACAACGATATATATAATGATTAAAATAATTTAATATCGTTATTATGCATAAATGATATTGAAATTATTATGAACAACTACTATTGAAATTGAAACACAAATACTGGTTATTCATTACCAGATCGGATTCTATATTAAAAGATAGTTTCTTCTCATTGTTTACAACTCAGATAAACTCCACCCTGGCTATGAAGGGGACTGGGCATTTACAGATCTAGAAGAAGAGATCTAGTAGCTTTGAAAACAGAAACAAACAGAGTCACACAGATTGTAATGACTTCACACCATTTATTTGATGCTGTTACAGGTAAGATATATGGTGTATCTCTAGGTAAGTGTAAACAGCAGCAGAAGCTGAATCTGGAAGCTCTCTTACTCTGAAGCTTAACAGGATACAGCATGCAACAAATGATACTTCCAGAAGGTCTATTTCAATAAATAATCCTCCCTTTGTTATTATTAATGTGATGTCTGTATTTGTTTTTTACTAATGTAAAATCATGATTTGCATTGTGTCTTGGTTAAGCCAAAAGTGCAGACAAAGTGTTGTGTTATGATTGTGTTGTATCTCTTGTAATAAAAAGTTAAAGAAACATGTATAATTGAATGAAAAAGTATTAGGCCCTGTTTAGTTTAAGAAAATTTTTAACTCTATCCAAAATTTGGGGACATAAAATTTTCAATGTGATTTTAATCTTGGCCATTTTAAAATACGCCAGACTAATTTAAAAATAAAGACAAGGCAAATCCAGACTACAAACCATTTCTCAACAAGCACAAAACAATAAATAAAGCTAAAATATATGTTACTATCTATAACCCGTGTTTTTATAGCCCATGGTAAGAAAATCAAGTTTTCGGACTAAAGGGAAGAAAAGAAGAAAATAAATTCACAATCCCATGTTTTCGGGATGACCAAAAAATGTTTAAAACAACACGTACGCTCATCTATATATATAAAATTAAAAATAAGAATTCATTGTTTTAAATTTTGTTTTGTCTCTGATTCTAAGAATCAAACGCTAAGTTTCCTCGTTTTCAAAAGTTCACTGTAGTAAATTTTCTACCTATCAAACGCCTTAAATAGTGTTTATATAAAATGAAATTCCTGTATATGCTAAAACCAGCAGAGGATAGATATGGTAAGTTTGTTTTGAATCACTGATGTACAGCTGAAATAATTAAAAGATTAGTTTAACTTCTTAAATGACCAACTGTACATGCATGTTGAATCCAAACAAGTTCACCAGCAGTAAGCAAGGGCACGATATTCAGCCTCAGCTGAGGACCGAGAAACAGTAGACTACTTCTGCAACTGTGATATTAAAGAATCCTGCAAGGAAAAACACAATATCCTGTATCAGATTTGCGAGTATCCAAGCATGAACCCCCAATCTGAGTCAAAAGGCCTTAACTTAAGAATGTGAAGAGAAAAAATTCGCCCAGGATGTGACTTGCTGCATCTCAATAAATGATGAGCAGCCTTCAAGTGAGGCAAATTGGGACATGCCACAACCGGCTGAGTTGCATTGCGGATAGATGTCTAGCCTGGAAAGAGTCAACACAATGATTCGCCAATGACGTCTATATGCAGCAACATCTGGAAGTAGATCACCTTCATCAGAATGGGAGATTAAGCTTGTGGAAGCATTGGAACTGCAGCCAATAAAACCAGTATCCTCAAGTAATTGGAGGCACGGCGTTGAGATAGGACTATGTTATTAGAATTTGAGCATCTCAAAACCAAGGAGATAACGTAACGTTCCCAAATCCTTGAGTTTAAAGGAAAAGCAGTAGGTGTTTGAGTTTATGAATAATAGTGGTGATTAGTCCACTGATGACAATGCAATAACAACACATAGACAAGGAGGCAACAAAGGAGGAACCAGAACCTTAGAGAAAAGTGAGGTAATCAGACTTAGATATAGAGAAACCAAAGGCAAGTAAGGTCGAGGTGAAAATTTGAATGTCACGACGAGAAGTTTTGCTTTAATCCTTTTAGAGATTTGTGCAGTCAAACCAACCTCTTGTCATTAATCACTGACTCACATAACCTAGGGGTAACTCCATGCACACCTCCTCAAACAAGTCACCATGGAAAATTATTGTTGACATCTAATTGAACAAGATGCTACTTCTGGGTTTAGCTGCAAGTGCCAACAAGACTTCACAGCAACCAACTTGGCAATAGAGAGAGTCTCCAAATAATCAAGCCCCTCTTGTTGGGTATACCCCTTAGCAACCAAACGGGTCTTACAGTGTTCAATAGAACCATCTGAATTCACTTGACTTTATAAACCCATTTGCACCTATAGTATGTTTAATGCAGATAAAACACAGACCAAGTTTTTATTAGATCCATGGCCTAATTCAGCTTTCTGTATTGCAGCACACCAGTAGAGGCAGAAATTCCCTGCAGTTTGATGATAGAATTGAGGCTCAAAAGCAGTGAGACTTAAAGCAAAGTGTTGATAAGAGGGTGAGAGAGAGGATAAGAAAGGCAAGTGATAAAGGATATTTGGAGGCGCATAGAGGTTGGGATGTATGGGAAAGGAGGCTGCAATGATAGTCTTGAAGATACAGGGAGGCTGGATGTGGTTCGGAAGATCTATGAAGAGGCAGTGATTATAAAACAGTTGAGAGAACTGATAACGGGGAGGATATAGGAGAGGAAGATGATTGAGGCAAAATAGTAGGAGTTAAAGAAGGAGCTGGGATGTCAGGTGAAGTATAAGGGAAAACAGAGAACAAAAGTCTAGGAAAAGGATCACTGTTGATCCAAACGAGTCACAGTATGGAAAGGAAAACAGACTCATGAAAAACAACATCTCTGAAATGAAACATTGTTTGCTTGAATATCATAGCTTGTAGCCTTGAACCTTTGGTGAGGATATCCAAGGAAAAATACAGGCCCAGCTCCTTGGCTGAATTTCACCCTTTGAGCTGCAAGGAAGAAAAGGCCAGGCATCCAAACACCCGAAGCAAAGAATAATCCCTGATTTATGATATGCAACTCAAATGGTGTCTGATTGTGCAAGAGAGAGCTATGTTCATTGATTAAATAGGTGGCTGTGAGAATGCAGTTAGACCTGAATTGAGAAGATGCTGATGCTTACGCTCAACAACTGAATTTTGTTCAAGACCAACACAAGAAAATTGATGCAGACACCTTTCTCATGGAAGAATCAGAAGGCTAACTCTTTGTTACTATCGGCATCCTGACCTTAATAGAAGACAGAAACTGAGTAGCAACCATGGCTGAAGAATCTGGAATAACAACTGCAGCATCAGATTTTTGTTTGAGCAAATAAACCCAGGTGAATCTAGTAATCATCCACAAGGGTAGAAAATAGTTGTGGCCAGTGTAAGAAACAACATGCTATGTCTCCCAAATGTCACAATGAACAAGACTGTAAGGAATGAGCCACATGGTTATTAGAAGAAAAGATACCCCTTTGTTTAGAACAATGGACAACATAACAGGGTGAAGCTCTTATGAGTTTAGAAACATCACAATGTAGAACATCTTTCAACATTCCCACTTTGTAAGACAAATGCCCAAGACGACGTAGCTAAAGAGCAGGAGAAATTGGACTGAACATGATTGGACAACTGGTGAATTAGCTGAAGGATGAGAAGCCACATCGTAACGGTAAACAGAGATTCACACGATCACCTCGCCAATCATTCTCTGGCCCCCACCCCTGAATGACAAAAGAATCATGAAGAAATCCTGACTGTGACTTGTGTATCTAAAGTGAGAGCACTACACAAAAGAGCCAAGCTGAAATTGAGGCACAACAAGGTGTCTTGAGAACTTTAGTCTTATCCATAAGTTGTATATCTCCACACAAATTGACTGGTATATACGGGTATGATTAGGTAGTGTCACAGTGGAGTTGGAGATTGGATATAGTGACACACAAGGCATTTGCATTTGAGCAGATGTGCCTAGTGGCACCTGAATCAACTATCCAATAGTTGGGAAGGTTAAATGCAGCATTCAAGTTAAATGAAAAGCATGTACCTGTAGGAAAAGAAGAACCGGAGCCTTCTGTCTGAGTACTGAAGAAGAAGTAGCTGCCGATGATTGGACAAGGTCAGAGTTGTTGGTATTTGTACTGAATGTGTTTGTAGAACAACGACCAGACTGTACATTCGATTAGACAAAACAGTCTCAGAAGAATGTGTTGAAGAACTCTTGGATCTAATTGCTATTAACCAAACTAGTAGTAGCATTTGCCGGTGTGGTGTGGTCGTGATGATATCCAGGTGGATAACCATGGAGTTTGTAACACGATCACAACTATATGCACAAGAAGATGACAATGCGGCAGAAAAGGTCACCACGTTTCTGACCTTTGTAATTGGTGACATTTTGATTCTGGCCTGTATAGCAGCAAATTAGATTTAGAAGTGCCAAAGTTTATAGTTTTGGAACATTAGTTTTCATGGTGCAAATGCACATGAATTGCCAGTGTCTGAAATTGAATATCTGTTTCCATGGTGCTCCCTTGGAGAAACCAGAGAGTAAATTTTATTAATTGCGCATGATCCATTAGCAGCAACTGACCCTGAATCTGAGAGAAACTATCATGTAACCCCATGAGAAAAGACACATAAGCATGCAAAGTCCACTTTACTTCTTGCTGCAGTTCAAAACAGGTTGTAGAGATTAAGTTCTTCCAGATTGTTTTCTAGTTTCGTAAAGTATACACCTAACAGATTGTTATGAGATCTGACCAAATTCATCAATTCTCGGCGTAATTGAAAAATTCAGGCCCATCATGTTCTTGTAATAAAATTAAAAGCTTGTATAATTGAATGCAAAAAGAAGTAGAGAAAAAGGTTGTCTGTTTTCCTTGCCCAAAATGCTCTGTATCTCCTTTGTTTCTCTTCTTCCTTATTCTTCTTTGATTTTCTTTGCTTCAGATCCTGTAGGGATAACCCACATGAAGCACAGAAGCTTACAAAGGGTGCTGCATCCATAATCATCTCTGCTGCAACAAAATCAGCCCCAACAAATCGGTATCAAAGCTCGAAGGAGGATCTGTGAAGGAAAATCCATACAGTACAAGTGATGCTAGTGTAAGTGTCCAACAGCCCTTGTTTCCAATGGGATATGGTGAGAAATGGGCATAGAACCAAATTTTGAATATCATGAGGTGAGAGTGAAACCAGCAAAGGAAGTTAGAAGAAAATAAAGTTGAATGCAAGTGTTCTTCCATGTTGCAGGTATAGAGCTGTATTGATCCCAGCTTCCAAGAATATGTGGAGATTCAAAGGTAAGGCGAAATGTGAAGCTTCAATCTTTAGAAAAGAATTTGAGAATATGAAGATGAAGGAAAATGAAACTCTACAAGATTCATGAAGCTTGTTAAATCAACTGAAGGTGTATGGAGAAGAAATTTCAGATAAGAAGATTTTTGAGAAAGTTTTATTAGTGTTTGAAAATTTTATCCAATTGTGGCTGTTATAGAACAAACAATGGATATATCTCAAAATTGAGTTGATGGGTTCTCTAAAATCATTTAGAGTAAAGGCTGAATAGAAACTTAGAAAAATTATAGAAAATGCATTTCACACCTAGACAATAAGAATTTCTGAAACATCATACTGTAACTC
This sequence comes from Tetrastigma voinierianum, assembly GCA_016808115.1. Taxonomy (NCBI): domain Eukaryota; kingdom Viridiplantae; phylum Streptophyta; class Magnoliopsida; order Vitales; family Vitaceae; genus Tetrastigma; species Tetrastigma voinierianum. The sequence continues at coordinate 37,694 of JAEQBH010006554.1, read as the reverse complement.
ATACCTTGACCTTGTCCATGTACAATTCAGGAGCAAGGATTTTTCTATTATGAGTCCTTGAGGAAAAAATTCAGGAGCAAATGTATAATATTATGAAAGACTCATGGCTTAGGATGATGAATTAAAACAAGACTTATCTTGTTACTGACTTATGGCATAAGAGAAACAAGACAAGATGGGCTTCTTTGTTTCTAAGTAAAACAAATTCTCATTAATAAAGAACTTTTGTACCTGTATTTCATTTTCTTAATCCTGGTTCAACAAGCATAAACCATAGCTAGACATATATGATATCAAGGAAATTCTCAATATTTCAAATGTTACTTTTTTTCTTTTTTTTTTATAACCATGCTCTGATTTATTGTCAATCATTTTTATAAAGTAAATTTGATTTTTAAAAAGAGATAAATTAATTGATTCATGTTATAATACAATCAATAGAAATAGGGAACGTCTAGAACCTTTTAAGGATGATGCACTAATTCAAGCACAAAGAAAATAATCAATTCAAAACCCACATTTGATATCCAAATTACCCCTGTACACCTCAAATTATATCCTACTAGTTTACATGTTTAGGTATAATATATGAAATTCTACATTTTCGAAAATTCTAAGTACTGTTAAATGATAAAATTTGACATTAAAGACCAAGGTCATAATTCAAGAAGATAATATGTTATTATAAGAATTGGAAAAGTTGATGTGTAAAATGGAATGAACAGGACTAAAATGAAAAGGAGAAATGAAAGTCCAAATTGTGATAAGCCAAGCATGGCCTGCCGTACTAGGTAAGACCAAACATGTAGAGATGAGGAGTTTCATTTGGTTAGGGCATTACGATTTAGGAGAGGAGCAAGAAGTTTGGTTCAAGTCTTTGAAGATCAAGGTATGGAATTCATGTATGGAACCTATATGTATGGAATTTCATTTGATGTTAGGAAATTAACCTAACTCCCTTTTTGTCTATGTTTAATAGGGAAAACCTTAACTCTTCAATACATGTTTGGTTGGTTTGGGTAAGTTTTGTGGTTGGTTTTTGAAAGGTTTTGTTTTTTGGTTGAAAGATTTATGGTGAAATGGCCAAACTCGGTCCATTTTTCCTGTGTTCTTACTGAGATTTTCTACGCCTAGGCATAGGAGTGCATGTCTAGGCGGAGGTCCTTACACCTAGGCGGACCCGAGACCCCTTCCTCCAGTAGTTTCTTGCGATGCCTAGCTGGCTATAGTTCCAGCTTTGTTTTTCTTCAAGCACGAACCTGGCATTTTTTTGTTTGACTTTCAATGGAAGATAATTAGGCATAAAATTGATTAATTGAGGATCCTAGTAAGGAATGAAAGGGTCCATACAAGTATGTGCACAGAAAATGCTCTTGAACCCGCCGCCGACACAAAGCTTTCAGCTGCCACATCCCGTCGTCAAGTAAACATTTAATGCCTTCTCATTTTCTTAAGTGTGATTAAGAACAAAATAATGCTTCCTAAACACAATAATTGTATGCCTGTCGAAGACCAGATAGTGAATGAATAGGCATGGTCTCATCAGCAGGAATACTTTTTGCATTGTGCTATAACACTCACAAGTATCGCAAAACACGCTCTATTCAATGCAATCATACCCCGTTAGTAATTAATAACACTTGCTATTATGGCAAATGCCTCTATTTAGTACACAGACTCCCATATCGGTCACACACCTCTTGTTACATAGGCGCAAGTCTCGTTTCAATAATCGTTTGTACTTTAAATCTATTGTGCTACGCCTCATTACCGGGTTTATACAAGCAATCATTTATATGATATAAGAATCTGAATAATGAACAATAAGAAAGCATAAAGAATCAGTTCTGTTATGTAATGTACCTATGGGTACTTTTTGTACAAGATATCTGTTCTAAACTCATATGAGAGAGTGTTGAAAACTCTTTCGTACATATGTTATATGAAAACTTTGTTATAGAATTATGTTATATGTAAACTCTAACATATGCATTATGTTATATGTATCCTGTAATTGTAGATCACTTCACGTGGTCATATATGTTATTTGTTTCCCAATAAGCTATAAGCTTAGCACTGGTGTTTCATCCTTATAGGTACTGAAGAGGACATTCATGGCATTCCGCATTCGCCAAGGCCAATAAAGTGAGAGCAAGCATTAGTGATCTTGACCTCAAAACTTCTCCTGCAAGATTCCCCTGTGAAATTACTAGGGTTCCATAATCCCTAGGAGCTCACACAAGGACCCCACCTGAAGATATAAACATGCAAGTAGACCACAATACCTCAATTGTGTAGAAAATCCACGCGATCTATCCAAATGTGAGGTCACACAACGCTACAACATACATAATAGACCTATATGAGTTTAATACCACATCGTATATTCTAAGAGTATTTTACATAAATTAGGGGTTTACAAATAAAATACAACAGGTCCAACAACTCAAAGACAGATGTGGATGAGGGTGGAGTACCTGCAATGTTCAGAAGAGCAAAGAATGGGCAATGGTAGGTCCGAAGAACCGCCTGACTGGTAATGATGATTTGAAACACAAGAAATGGAGGAAAAGAATCTCGTGAGTGACATAATTTATATGGAAAATAATGTTTTTATTTCTGAAAAATTCTCTCTAAGACCTCACACCCACTCTTTCGTAACTGCTCTCTTAGCAAACGCTTCAAACCCAACTTCTTCAAAGCCCAACAATGAAGCATCCGCAAAATTAACTGACATCATTTTCTCAAGCAGCCCAAAACCTCATCTCACTAACATACAATTGAGCATAAATATATAAATCATCACACGTAAAAAACAACTATGAAAATACTACAACTATAATATTGAAAGCTTATACTTTCTAAATCGACCAACAATGTACCGTATATTTTATCTTTTAGAGTAAACCGTATTATGTACCTATCATATACCATCTGCAACCCGACCTCACGGCATCGTGGGCATACCAAATCACGCTGGTAATCCGACCACTGCACGTGGAATTAATATATATAACAAATCTCGACATCGTGGCATACCAACCCACGTGGATTAATAAAGACACAGAATTAAACTCACAAGGTCGCGGTAAGGCTCAACCGCTTGTGAATCACCCACACCCAGATTACGATAGAACAAATCACAGATCGTGGGCATACCACAACTGTCGGTAATCCCACCTCACGACTCGTGGAATTAATATATATTCGTGATTTACCACAAGTACTTTCCCAAAAGACACCGTATCATAATCATTTCACAAGACTCAAATCTTTCTTAAAACAATGAGTTTTCAAAGCACAAAACCTCAATCCACGCACCAAAATATTCAAACACTACGCATCATCCAGAACTCAGAAATCCCAAATATTTAAAATGATGACAAACTCGCATGAAATGATAACTTGTTTCTGATATGTAGAGACCGGAGCAATCACATTTGCATGCAACCAACCATTTGATCAAAACAAGATATATGTAAAATATTTAATCACCATAGATAAATCACCATCATATCCCAAATCATTTAAACATATAAACCATCACACAATATCCACATGAACATCAGAAAACTTCCAAAAGATGAAATGTTGATGTACCACATGAAATGATAACTTGTTTTATAAAACCGGAGATTTATAACAACCAATCCGTCCATCACAAATAAGTTATATGGAACAACTGAAATCGCAAATATATCATAATAATAATCCCAAACACTTAAACAAGTAATCACCATGACTATTAAGTGACGTCAGCTTCGCTCCTTTGTAAGATCTGCTCCCATTCCATGAGTGCCTGCACAGGGCCAAATACCACTTTGCGCCTCCAATAATCGAACTAACGACATCGAATGCCCATATGCGTTCAGAACAACTCTTTTTTGAACTATGAAATCATCCTATTGGACTCATAAAGTCCACTACACACAGGTCTGAGGTGCTCTGGGATCCCCAAAATTGGGGCTTTTCACCGAGCCAATGAATGAACTCGCCCACAATTTTCAAAATATCCAATTGCACTAATACAATCAATCTTCCAAATTAATCAATTAGTACTATATTTCAAGCCTGACTTCTACTTCAACAACCTTAAAAACAGGAAAAACTAACCAAACGACTTCCAAAATTTACAAACCACATATCAATGGAAAGCCCATATATATCAGTGAACCTATTACCATTAACTTGGTCCAAAAGTTGTTTGGTGGCTTAAAACCTGAGCAAACCTTCAACCACTTTGTTTTCGTGTAACTTTCAAACTGGTGGAGAATTCGCAAAGTAACACGGAATGAGTCGTAAACCAAAAATGGTGGAAATGAGCTATGGGATGGACTGAAGTGGCCGGAAATCACAAAAACTCGTGACAAACTAAGTATGTACTGCGGTTCGCCGCACGTATCCCGGACGTCCGCGCGGTCGGGCCGTGAAGGAGAATGCAGATCGTCTCGGTGGTGGCGCACCATGGTCCGGGCGTAGTAACATTGGCCAGGAAAATTTGCTGACCCAATCTTCCACTCATAGTTTACAAAATGACCCAACTCGGTCCACAAGTTTTGAGAGCTTCTTCTAGGGTTTTGGAGTTCAAAATGGTGCTTTCAAAAATAGTGGTTCATCTTCAAGATCCAAAGTTATGTTTATAGGCTCAGGTCAGCGTTGCAAAATTTGAAGACGCTTTGACATTGTTAAAACACCGCTTCGAATTACTGTGGTTATAACTTTTGATCCAGAAGTCGGATTCGATCGCACGACTGCCATTTAACTCGCATCACGGCAGGCCTCACAATGGTGTCTTGCAAACCCAAAATTATTCATCCTGAAAGTCAACTTTGGTCAACTCTCCTAAGTGTCGGGTCAAACCTACTGCAAATTTGGCCAAACTTACACAACTTGGTTGAATGGTCGAACTTGTATTAATTTGGCACTGTCATTACATTAAGAGTCCACCTGATGTAGGTTTCTAATTGCTTTAGTAATGTAAATGTAATGCTTCAGATAGTACACATTGCGGTGTAAGTACAAGAAAATGGAACTCTAATATATGTAAAGTGGTACTTTAAACACCACTATATGTAATATTATAAGTTGTATTTTTAGATATATGGATTTGTTTATCAATGTTCAACAATATTAGAAAATCGTAAAAGAAATCTTTACTGTCAAGGCCCCTCTTCTCCTCAAAGTGGTAGGGCATGACACCCGTATGATTTTTAAACCACTCGGTATATATCTTATCGTCATGTATCTTTTGTCTTAACATTTTTCTTTTCTTCTTCGTCTTTGTTTTTCTTTTATCTACCATAAATTGCCTGAGCTCAAATTATTGATGCTGTTGGATAAGAAGTCAACATTTGGAATTTACTGCGCCATCCAAGCACGACCTGCATAAAACATGTGGGTCTTGATTCATCAAACTAGTCAATCGACTGAAACCTGACAAGATATTTTGATTAATTAAAAATATCAAATATCAATGATGAGGTATTATAAAAATTCATTGGGTTTGAATTACCTTTACCTTAAGATTGAACAAAAAGATTTTAGTCTAAGATATATCAATCAATAAATAATTTTTAATATTCGGGATTGGCGCTTGTGTCAATTTTTTCACAATCTAGATTTAATTTGAACAGCGTTTTAAATTCAATTGTAATTTGATTTCATATCTTTATAATATTTCTAACTCAAATCTTCTAATTTAATAATATTTTCAAAAATAATATTATTTTTTCATTAAAAATATTATTTTTTAGATTTATTATGAAAATATCAAATTATAATTTATATACATATATTTTTTATTTAGAATATATAAATCTATTTATTTGTTTATAGATTTTGCATAGTGAACTCATATATCTCATTAACTACTTAAATTGTGCTACAAATAAATTGAAATTTTTGTTGTAAATTAATGTGATAGATTTAATCATATAATAATGAACTCAAATCTAACCAACCAACTCTGGAACTTGGATCTACATTGCATCATAAACTATAGAGTCCCCATTAAGAGCAGAATAAAGGATGCTTTTAACTTTTAACTTATCTGAGGAAGAAAGTGATCATAAGTAAGGAGTTTGTTTTGATAAAGATATAACAACAATAAAAGATTGAGGTACTAGGCCCTCCAATTGATTACTGTTGAAATCAGCCCAAAAAATGCTGGAGGACGCCACGAAATCGATTTCTTTGTAAATTCAAAACAGAGACTTTGCTGTAAAATTTTCAAACAATGAGGTGGAAGAGCGCCACCAGTTGTTGTTATAATAATCACACTTCCACTAACACTTTCAAACGCGTTAAAATCAACCTTTTAAACTCTAAAATTAACCTTTTAAACTATCAAAAGCATGAAAACTGACCCCTTTAGTGTGTAAAAGTTGTATTGCGACTTAAGATTTTATTTTATTTTTTTTTATAATTTTCACCCCCAACACAACACAAAACAATGACAACTACGAAATTTGTTTAGATATTCAGACTCCATAACTTAATCAGCAAATAGAAAAGACATTTACCAAAAGTCTAGCGTTTTGGACATGGGTTTACCTCACATTCTGTAGAATTTGGACAACGGTGGCTATCTTTACTTTATCTTCATCCACATTAAGAAATACCATCTCGATCAACTTTGCTGCCTGACACCTACTGTCTTTCCTTTGTCTCCGGTCCACTGTATCCTCTATCCATTCGGTCTTCTCCAGATTGGAATTTTCCCTTCACTAGCCTGACAAACCTCGTCAACTCAGCTCCTGCTCTTCACCATCCTCACCCACCCCAGTTCGAAAGCCGAATTCTCACTATCTCTAGAACCACTAATTCACATAGCCATAAACATCAACCTTTCATGTGATCGGAAGATTCATAACCCACTCTGGAGCCATGTAACCTTTAGTCCCCCGAATCCGAGAGAGAATTCTCTTTGAACCGGGTCTCCTCTAGATAACTTTAGAGCCCAAAATCTGCAATCTTTGGCTCAAACCCACTGAACGAAGCATGGATCTTTCAGGCTTGACGTCACAGTGGATAACCCATTCTGTGACATTCATGGCGGAGGTATGCCAAACCCCTGGCTGTCCCCACGCAACGTTAAACTCCTCTTTCCACCCTAAGAAAGTGAAGAGATGCTTATCCACTGATTTTTTCACATGCTCATAGACTACAAGTTCAGGTCTACCCTGAACAGAATCTCCCACATTCTGACTAGGGTTCATATGGATAAATTCTCCTGATTGTACTTATTTCAGCCTCAAAACTCCTCTTCCCCTTGAATGACATAATTTCCCACTTCTTCACGGCTACTACCCTCATCCTCCAAAATAATCTCTTTACAAAACAGCCCCAAAACCTCCTCTTCCGAGCTCTCGAAATTGTTGGTTGCCTCTTTAGCGTTCGGTGTAGCTAAATCTCCTGAACTGGCTTGATATCGGCCCAAATCCATCTTCAACTGATGACGGCACATTAGGTACCCTGAAGAGAAACCACCAACCCGTCACAATAAACAGAACTTCCAAAGCACCAAGAGCACCAGCAAATGAGTAGAGATAAAACCATCTCATCCCTTTATTGATTTGCAAGTCATACTGATTCGCCAAAGAATAATTGCATGGATCAGATTCATTAAGGTGATGGCGCTGATGTTTCGACATCCATTGGCACGAGATATATACTCCCTGGTAAAAGCGTGGGGAATTGCAGCCATTGTAAAGGGAACTTCTTTGTGCCAACAGTTCCCTTCTCCTGCAGGTGTTAGCCGGTATGAATGCCTGGCATGTTAACTTCCAAGCAGATTTTCCGGCAATTCAGAAGTTGAAAACAAATAAAGCAATGGAGATCAACTATAGTAATCAGTATGGGAAGCTCTGCACAAATTTTACCTTGGGAACAGCTTCTGCTGAACTTAGGCTGCAACCTTGGTCCAGTCACACAACAACACTCTCATAGCCCGAGGACAGGAGCACTTGGGTTCTTCTGGGTGTATAAATACAGATCCCATTTCTACCACATAACCTGTCACTATTACACTGCTCTAAGAGCTGTCCACAGGATCATCCATAATCCCGTGGAATGGTTTAAGCTATAGAGCCTGAGGTTTCCATCGTAGTCCATTGTCAGCCTCCTTTGACCTAAACCATATCAGAAGCTTGAAGGACATTCTGTCACCAGGAAAGAAACCTCCCCATTTCGTCCAAAACAGCAATTCTACTACTGTTAAAGTTTGTTCTTCCATTTCTGAAAACATCGAAGTCAGGATTAGGCCAATACAATCTGGAAATTTCAGGCCCATTGTACATCATCCTCAAGACATTGTCATTGTCAGTATGAAGTTGAGAGGCTCCAGAAGAGAAACTTTCGGCGTAGATATGAGCCTTGTGCTAGTGGTAAAGATTTGGCCTGGCAGAAGAGTATTAGTAGGAAAATCAAAGCTTAAGCACAGGATTTCCTGTGGGTTCTTCAAACAAGGTTTTAGTTCCAAAATGCTCTCGATCAACATCGGTAGAGGTAGTATTAGTCTCCAAAACGGTCGAGCCATCAGCATCACTTAGCACCACATGGTGCCATCTTCTGCAAAAACTGGAGCCCTGACCATTGACAGGTCTTGTTTTTGATATCGTCCAAATAACGGTTCTTCCTTTTGAATTTGTGAACCATATCGAAAACCAGAGCATTTTCCTCTGCTTATAGAAACTACAAGTGAATGATTTGTCTGGGTAGGTCGAATTATCTTCGGACAGAAACAGGAGCCTATTTGCAAAAAGTTCTGGGTTTTGGAAGCTGTAGATGATAAGAACAAGGAGAAGGGATGAGAAAATGAAAGGAAACTTTGGAGACCTTTAGGGTTTCCATGACACTTTCAAAGTTTGGTTTAGAGAGATGCACCTTTGGTTGGTCACAGAACGCTAGTTTTATATCCACTGCTTCACGCAGGAAAGAGGGAAGACCATAACAATGTTAACCTAAGTGATAGATTATTATATATGGCAAGTTAGATTATTAGTGTATATAAATGTATATTTTCCATATTTAGGTTTTGTATAGCTTAGCTTATATAAGGCCTCATCTTGTACATGTAATATTTACTTTTCCAATATATAAAGACTCAAGTCTTTCTTCATAGTATCAAAACAGGTTTTCTGATTTTTTTTCTCCGCTACTCCTCACCTGCCTAGGGCATTGACCCCACCGTAACTCATATTTTTTCACATGACCACCAATCGTTTGACACGCCGATGTGCACAGAAGCCTAAACACCTAATGCCGCTGTCAAGCGCCAGAAGTCCTGATGTTTCACACTGCCTGGCTCCAGGCGCTTCTGGATTCACGCGCTGCGCGTGAATTTCTGCCAAAGGCCAACTCAGAAGCTTACGCCAACGCCAAGCTCACCGCGCCTGGATCGTTGACTATTGACTATGACAATGGACTGACCGCGGATCGCTGAATGCGACCTCATTGATAGTTGACTATTGACCATTGGATCACCACACCGCGACTCACACGTAAAATTTCACCATAGTTCTTTACATTCAACCGGGCTGCTCCACGCTACCCTATTTTTCCTTCCGCAGTTCATCTACCTATCTTCCAGCGGCAAATGGACTACAATGTCGAATTTTATTACGCAACAATAAGAAGCCTTTTCATCCGCACTTTATAGTCAAAGGTCATTTATTGAAGCTTGTTACACTCGTCAGAGCCCTTCATAACAACACCGCCGCTTCGACTCGCCCACACAACTGGCGGAATTTCATCTTAAGGTTCGGTCCCCACTTACTTCTCTCTGCGACGCATCTTACAGATATGGTTAATCGTGTTCATCTCCATTCCACATCCAACACCGCTTCTTTCTCGCACATCGCACCGACATGGTATTTCTGATTCGCTTATTCGCAACGCGCTACTTTCCTGTATTGCTGTTCCCTTCACACACACTTCCACTTCTCTCCCTACCATATTTATCGCAATGGTGGTTCTCCCATGCATGTCTCTCATTCGTAATGTCTCTACACCAATGTCCGCTTCTACGTTTATCGATTCCTTATGTAATGACCCGCACCAAATAATACAAGTTTGTAACACGTTTGACCAATTTTGACTAAGTTTGACCAAATTTGACTAGGTTTGACCAAATTTAGTATGTGGACCAAAGTTGACTTTTCACTGATTTGAATAATTTTGGGCCACTAAGACACCACTTCAGAGGTCTCCATTTATTACGAAGTTCATAGACGTTGAATAAAACTGACTTACGAATAAAAAGTTACGACCGTAAGTTCAAACTAGAGTGTTTAACAAGTTGTCCAAGTCGTCACACACCAAAGCCACCCTAAGCCCTATATATACATAGATTTGCGTGTCAAAGGGAACCCTCAAATTTCAAACACTCATTTTACCCAAAAACCCCAGAAAAACTCCTCCTCAAACCCGCGTGATACAACCGGTCGTGCGGATCCACCATTTTCGGTGCCGTTTACTTCAGCCGTGGAGCCGACCCGCCACTCACCACCGTGCACGCGCTTCCAGTGGAGGAGGAGGACACCGTGAATGTTTCAGAAATTTCCGCCGCCGTCGGACGCTACCGCCGATCGCCGCTAAGGCTTACCACAAACTTGGCCGCCGGATTTTTGTGTTTTCAACACCAAAGCCGCTCCATACCTTCCTTCCAATTTTGACCTTCAATCATTCCCGTGGCTGGTCCCTTTTTTGCGTATTCACCGTTGAAAGTTGTCGCACGAAACAAAGCTGGTTACCGCGGGATCGAAGCCTCGCCACCACGCGAATCATGACCAAGGTAATGGCATCGATGAGTTCCCGTCTCGGGCTTCATTTATATGTGGTTTGTAAATTTCGACGCCGCTTCGTTGGGCTCATTTTAAAGAAATGTGTAATTACCGAGAAGTTTGGACTGAAATAGAGTACCAATTGGTCAAGTTAGGCAAAATTGAAGCTGATTATGAAATCGGATGTTTTTAAGGAATTATCGATGGTTCAATTTTCGATAGAAATTAGTTCTCGGTGAAAGCCCCAATTTCTGCACCGACTATAGCACATTGTGTAATTGATCCGTCAGAGTCCAATTTGATGGTTCATAGCTCAAAGCGGTTTGGGGCGCCTTCTCGCATGCCCCAACGCCGCTTTTATCGCTGTCGGAGCCTAAGTGAGTTTACTGAGATTACATGCACTCACGTCGGTCGGGCACAGATTCAGGGAGCGTGATCGAACTGGCCTATACCGCGGAATGCCATATGTTTTTAAATGATTTGTGGTACTATGTTGATGTATCTATCGGTGATTAAATATTTACATATATACCGTTGATCAAATGGTTGGTTGCATACAAATGTGATTATCGGTCTCATATAAAAACGTTATCATTTCATGTGAATTTTTGTCAACATTTTAATCATTAAGTCAGGACAGCTTCTACACGAGTATGTGTGGCATTGAATATTTTCTGCTGGTGCGTGGATTGAGGCTGTAAACCACCTTGGAAACTATTGTTTAAAAAAATGGATCTAGATTTGTGGAATGACTCGGTGCAGATTGCTGGGAAAGTACATGTATAAGGAACGATTTTATTAGTCGCCACGTGATGGCCGATGCACACAACAAACAAAAAATGCGATTTAACCCCATTATTATGTTTCAGCGCGTTTTTGTATACTAATCATTCTAATTAATCCACTTATGTACACATTAAGGTCCCTACTATTTTAATGATCATTTCAAAACTTGTGCTTTGCTACCAATTATGCCGAAATTGTTGAGTCAATCCAAGCATCTAAGAATTCTTAGTCAAACTCAAGATTTCAAATCAAAGATCGTATGAAAGAAGAGCAAAATGTGAAGAAAACACCACCGCAGGAAAAACATTCCTCGCGAGCACTATTCTGCTCTCCTTCCCTCAAGACCTGCTCCAAAGACTCCTCGTTTTCCCAGCTTGCACGCTTTGTTCTTTTTTTTTATTACGCTTTTGGTTTTTCTCCTTTCAACACTGCTGTAACTACTTATGTTTGATTTTCAGGCGGTATTTCACTTGGTTTGTAAGGATATATAAGGCCATTTGTATACACTTTTAAGAGGACGAATTTTTTTGTCAGAACAAAATTAGCCTCCGGCTTCTCCTGCTTTTCCTCATTCTCATTTTCCTCTTTCTGCATACCAAACACTTTCTAAGGATGACAACTCGTAGGATGGTTTGGTTAGGCCTTCTTCCTCCTGAAGAGGAGGGTTGCTATTAGGGTTTGGAGCTAACGCACGTCCTTCTCATTTTTAACGCACGCATTTATGGTTGTTTAAGTTCCCGGCTTTCTCACTTAGGTTAAAATTCCTTCAAGCATGCTCTCTTTATCGTATTCGGGCAAGTTTTTCGGGGTTCAATGGATACTTACTAACTACCAGGCTCGTTTCTTGCTATATCGTGTGGGATTAGGTTTTGAGATGTGTTTTCACCAAGAACATTTATGTCCATTTAAATGCTATGTTTCAAAAGGAAAATCATAGGGTTTAGTTTTCTAAAGCTAAATGAAGATACTAGATAACACTCCCCAAAAATATACCCTAGCGCCGACATGTTTAGTGGTATTTTGTGCATAATTTGAATGTTTCGTGAGTTAAATATGAAACATGGAAATAAGAGACCCGAAATGAATATTAGAGACAAGGGTAAAGTGGTAATTTACCACTTGAGGACATAAAAGGCATAAAAGCATAAGATTATATGTAATTGTGGAATTTGAGCAAGATTAGGGGTCAAATGAGAAATGGGCATAAGTTGAATTTCAAAAAGGGAAGAATCTAAGGACCAAGATGCAATTATAAAAACTTAAAGCAAAAAAATGGGTTTTTGATGGCCAAACATGGCCTTAACAAACATGGATTTAAAGACCAAAAATCATTCCTTCATGTGGGGAGGAGCAAACCGTGAAGAGAGGAAAGAGTAGAAGAATATAAGAGGGAAGAAGCACTTGGAGGAGCCAAAAGGTATGAACTTGATTTTTGTATGAAAACTAACCTTGATTGTAGGATTCTATGAGAGATTATGTATGAATTTCCACATGCTTGGTTGGTTAGTAGTTTGTCCTAAACATGGGGTTTACAAGGTTTCATCTAACCCAAAGACATAAAGTAAGGGTAGAACCCCATATGGTCAAGATGGTTGCGCCTCTTTAGGTTGGATTCATAGTTAATTGAGAGTCTTGGAGTTAGGCTTAGAATAAACCCTAACTAAACATCAGTTTGGTTTGTGTATGGGTCCCAACCATTAGAATGATTTTGAGGAATTCATGAAAGAATTTTAAGAAAGACATGAAATTGAAAGAAGAATTGAGTAGAAAAGAGATCATAAGATGAATTTGAAGTGGTCTTGAAGTGTTTATGAAGTATAGAGTTGATTTGGGTAGCAAAATATGGAAAAAATGGAGAAAATACACATTCGGGCAAAATTTGAAGGTGTACCGGGTGAAACGTGAGGTACCCAGACACTTACTGTAGTCAAAGTACTCCAGATACTTTGGGGTGTACCGGTACACCCTCAAGAGTAAAGCTTCCCACTACCAGTTTTCGTATTTTGGCCATAACTTGCTTCATTTCTATCCGATTTGAGGATTCAAGTACACCACAATATACTTCAAGAGAATCAAACTTAAGAATAGGTATCATCAAATTCCTGGCTCTAAGTGGCCCAAGTACCATAAAAATGCACTCAAAGTGGGCCATGTGCAAGCCAAATTCTGATTTCAGTTTTGAATGATGAGTATCCGCTGTTTCGGACGGTGAACTGAGCTGCAGCTCAATTGCGGATTCCACTGGAATAGAACCTTAGCACCTTAGTTTAAATGAGTAAGACCTAGTGTCAAATATGAAGTTAGAACCCGGAAAATATTAGTAACACAAACTAACCTTAGTATAATCGTATCTGATCAGTTGGCTCAAAAATGCCACAACTTTATTTTGATGATCCAATTGAATAATTCCAATATTTATAAGTAAAATAGATTCATTGAGGGGACAAGAATATAAAGATGGTATACGTGAATGAATATGTAGATAGTGTTTATGAATGAGTATCGTGAATGAATATGTAAAGATGAGTTTATGAAATAATGTACATAGATTGAGTATATATTTGAAAGATAATCTGAAAGTGATTATGAGAAGTGAAATGGGGTATTTGGAAACCTTGAATGAATGTGAATAATAATAAGGGCGGGATTCATCGACGGAATCGTCATAAATGTGAATCTGAAGGTGAATATGGAATTGAAATGTGATATTTGAAAACTAAATGAATATGAATGATGATAAAGACGAATTCATTCGCGAAATCCGTCGTAAATGAATTAATTGATATGTCGAATGAACCGCGGCGGGATGCACGGTGGCATTCGTCGCACAAGAGCTGAAATTTTCAATGTCCCTTGGCCGGGATGCGCAATCGGCATCACCGTCATGATGGCGTATGGCATTGAAGAAATGTCGCGGTGGGATTCACAGCTGGATCCGTCCATGATGGCGTATGACATTTAAGTAATACCCGTGTTAGGATGCACCAAACGGCATCGTTAACGATGCGGAGAACCAAATAAGTGATACGTGTCGGGATGCGCAAGCGGCATCGATCATGATGGGAGAACCGAGATAAGTGATACCGCGTGTCGGGATGCGCAAAGCGGCATACGCGTCATGATGGGAGACCGGGTGTAAAATGTGTAGGCACATTGCAGAGATGATAATAAGTGAGATTCATTCGCAGATCACGTCGAAATAACAATTAAATAGTCAAAGGAAATAACCAACAATGCGAGTGTAAATGGGATTTTTATGTATGCTTAAATCTCATAAATTGAATTGTAATTGGATTATTACGTGAAAATGCAAGTTGTGATATTATAAATGATGTGTAAAATGAAACATGCGAAAATTAATAGCATGAGTTATGTGGATAAAATGGCATTATTTTGTAAATGCATGTTACTAAGTGTGAATGTTATGGGTCTTTTGAATTTGTAAATGGTCATGGGATTGCCCGAAAAGAAGTGCTTTCGCTTAATTAAAAATGTCTGAAATAGAATAACATAAACAACATGTTTTGGAAAGATAATTGAAATTGTCGAAGATGTGGGCTCCGGCTTGAGATCACGCGATCGAATTAGTCGGGGATTAAGGTGTGACACTTTTAAAAACAAAATTTAATAAAATGAAACAAAATGTTTTGATTGAAAATGTCGGAGTAAGCTAGGAGGGCTCAGCTTGGATCCATGGCCGGGTCGAAGTCGAGGATTCGGATCGCGACACTTTTGAAAGCGAAAATTTAATGCTTGAAACAAAATGTTTTAAACGGGCATCGTATCATGAAAGCGTAATTGAAGGGAGTTGATTAATGGATTCGGTCGTGATAGTGATAAGAGTCTAATATGTATTGGTATTAGTCGGATTTGACCTTGTATGAAATTGATATGACTTGATCTGTTACGATTTGCCATTGTAGATGTATAAATTGTTTTGAATATGATCGATATGCCATATGTAGAAGATATGAATTGAAACTTGTAAAAGACATGACACATAGGTAATACGTGAGTAATGTTATGGAATCCCCAAAAAGGATAAAATCTACATGTATAATATGATATGAGTTAGAAGTCACATAGCAATGAAGCCGTTAATTGTGCATAAGGAAAAGAAAATGTAAAAGATAGTAGCGATTATTGTTATTAGTGGAATTCTTGTCTATGTTCAGCCCCAAGGCGTAAAGCTTAGCACGGGTGTTCAATCCATGTAAGTCTTGAAGAGGAGATAAAGAGGGCCAGGACATTCCACACGATGAAATGCGGGCCATCTCGAGGAGATAGTGCTCCCTTGTAACATTCATGATCTCTGATGTTTTGTATTAGATATGTATATGTATATTTATTTGTATAAGAAAATGGGACTTAGCATATGTGTATAGATTTTAATGGATACCACTCCGATGGTAGTCCCTTTGTATATGTAAATGATTTTTGGTTAATACAAAAATTGTTTGTATAAAAAAAAAAAAAAAAAAGTAAAGAGTCCCAGTATATGGTTTCGCACCCCGAAAGCAGTTCGGGTCTAGTGGTCGGACCCGGGAATCGGGGCGTGACATCCGGTTCGGGAAATGACTATATGTCATGTTCCACGGCGAGGAAAAAGACAGAGGACATGTTGGTTGCCTCAAACCTAACCACGTGGCTGGCGAGACTTGAGGAGTTCTTTCCTTATTTTCTTCATTTTCTTTTCCCGGTTGCAAACCCTGACCTTATTTTTATCACCACCTTAAAATCCAAATTTAATTCACCATTTTTGGCTTCACTCAAATCATTTGTCTGAAGAAAACCCATCCCCGTGTTCGACCCTAAGGAAATTTTGCTATCTGCGGTAGCTTGACTCTGACCGATGGGAAAGTAGGATATAAATATTGTTGATTCGGATCCTTACTACCGTGTACCCAGATCAAATGGGCGCGTTAGGGGATGGTGCCTTAGTGCATTTAAACCCGGCTGTGGAACACTTGTGATCCTCATCCACAAGTCTTGTGAATTTCCTTTTATCATTTTACAGTCATTTTTCTTAGTTTTTTTTCAATTTTAAAAAAAAAAAAAAAAAAAAAAAAGCAATTTTCTGAGAATTTGTTTTGGTGTTGTAACCTGCTGCGAGTTAAGATGTTGTTGGGTTTGGTGTGACCAATGGAAGGAAAGCAATACGATGTATTCGGTGGAAACCCTAAGGCATATATGACAATGAGGACTATAGGAACCTTGCATGCGAAATCGACCACCTGGGAAGAAATCCAGAGCCATAGATCCATGAGGACTACAGAGACCATTGGATGAGTGCACCCTCTTACATGGTGCCTCCACATTTTACCTCAACTCCTCAGTCACAACAGCCACCAGTTAATTTCCCCTGTTGAACAAGCCATCCTGAACTTGAGCAAACAAGTGGATAATTTCATAGAGAGGAGCAAAGAGCGGAGTTAATGTCAAGCTTGATAAGAGAAATTGACACGGTGGAAGCTCCTGAATAAGAGGATTGATGGACTTGAAATGAAATGGGCTTAAATTGGACAACTTACGGTGTTCAATTTTAAAGCTTGCCAGCGAAACTTGATCATGCAGAGGAAAGAGAGTCTAGAGAGGGGATGAGTGCTTGGCTGAAACAATTTTGGGTGGCGGGTTCATTTGCAACCTCGGGGAGGAATTGAAAGTGGAATGAGTGCAGAAGCTCTTAAGGAAGCTGCGGGATGCCCGAGTCGGGTGTTACTTTTTTGGCCTTGGGAAAAAAGAAGAAACCAGATCGGTGCCTTGATGGCGAGGAGGGTAGTGGTATAGAAAGCCGGAAAGACACAGCTTACCCTTCAACGATTCCCATGGCCCGAACCCCACTTGCCCCTTGCCCAGCCACTAAATGCCATTGCCATTAGCCTCCAGACAGTGTATATTCTACATTCACCCAACCTGATCACGCCCCGAAACACCCGACTCAACCACCCCATCCTTGCCCATTTATCTTAGAAGAATGCGAGATTGAAGTGGCAATATTAATACGAGGAATTTTGCACTACCTCAGACAAGATGGTAATTGCAATACATGGCATAGTGGAT
The DNA here is from genome assembly GCA_016808115.1 of Tetrastigma voinierianum. Lineage (NCBI taxonomy): Eukaryota > Viridiplantae > Streptophyta > Magnoliopsida > Vitales > Vitaceae > Tetrastigma > Tetrastigma voinierianum. The sequence goes on along the minus strand of JAEQBH010006554.1, from coordinate 20,067 downwards.
GGATTGGTGCGGAGTTCGAGTTTGGAGCACGAATCTCGGCATTTCCTAAGCTCACTTCCCTCCAGCTTTTTGTTTTAATTTTTCTTGCTTTGTTTTATTTTATCGTATTTTATTTTGATTTCATTAATTTTTCTTATTGATTTTCTCTAGTTTTTAGTTAATTTACGTTTTTAAATTAATTTTGTTTTTTTGCAATTTTTCCTAATTTTTCCTGCATTAATTTTTGCAGTTTTAATGAAATTTTGGAAGGCTGATTGAAGAAATTGGAAAGCGAAATGAAACCCGAGGAATTTTAACAATAGCGAAAATTTATAATTTAGCGAAATAAAGAATTTCGCTATATAAGCGAAAAAATTTGAATGAATTTTAAGCTAGCTTCGTAGTAGCTAGCTAGCGAAAATATCACATTCATCCTCACTAAAAGACAAAGCATTATGATTCCATTTTATTTTATTTTATTTATTTATTTTATTTTATTTTTATTTTTATTTTTATTATTTTATTAAAAATAAAGTTTGTTCTATATATATATATGAAAAAAAAAATTGTCTCTTTAAAAAAAAAAAAATTTTCTTTTTATTTTTTATTATTTATTATTATAATTATTTTTTTAAATTAATTATTTGTTGATTAAAAAAAAATTCGCTAGCAGTGATTTTAAGCTAGCTAAGCGAATTCGCTAATAGCGAAAATTTATTTAGCTAAGCGAGATTTCCTTCTCGACCCCACTTTTGCCTCCAAATTTTGTTTATTCGTAATTTTTTCATAGAACTCCGTTTTGTAGTTCTTGATATAGTTGGAAAGGCAGAGTGTAGAATCCGATATGGCCAGAGAATCTTTTGAAATTTTTATGAATGTGTAATTTTCAAATCTCCAAATTTGGTCACTTTTTTCTTTCTTTCTTCTCTAACATTTGTTGAAGCCCAACCCGGAGTGAATAAGGCGTCGATGGAAGCTTGCGAGTTTCCTATCCAGCAATGATCACATCACATCAAGGAGGTAACACTTCCCTTCTCTAATTTTGCAATCAATTTATTTAGGACGAGATGTTTAGGTTGGGAGAGATTATGATGGCTTTTGTATTTATGTTTTGTTATTATTTTGTGCAAGCCCATTTGTAGCGTGTTCGGTGGCTTCTTGGGTTCCCCTTCTATAAAGTTGTTATACTAAACAACTTACTTTTTCAAAATTTGGACCGTTTTCTGTAATTTTTGTGTGTTATTATAGCCCATAGTTTGAAAAATTGAAAATTTGTCAATTCTATTGATGTTAGATTGGTTCCATGCATAATTAGTGGATGATTAGTTGAACTCTTGTTGATTCAGACCTTTTCTTCACCTTTAGCTAACCACCTTTGAGCGCATTAGGTTTGATGTTAAATTTGAAAAAGCTGTAACCTCAGCTACTTGCATAACTACCACAGTTTCATTGACCGCCTTTAATAGGTTAAGGACCCCTGTGGAAAGAAGGCCAATGCGTCTTCAGAAAAAAAAAAAAAAAAAAGAAAAGCAAAAAGAAAAAGAATAAAAATTGCAATGCTTTGCCTTGAAACCGAGCAAAGATAGAGGGGTATATGGCAAAACCTTTAAAGCCAGATTGCCTAAACCTTTCTTGGTTAGAAGACCCCTGTAGGCTTAATGCTCGCTACATAGGTGGATGGGTGGAGTTTAGCAAGTTGTAGGTGCTGGAGTCTCAAAATCATTCGAAGTCCGGGGTGAAATCTGAAGTTTGTGGTCGAAAGATCCTTATGACTTGGTGCCCTAAATATGGTGGTTGGGAGTCATCGGTAGATCCAGTTACATGAACTGGTAGAGATTCGATTCCTGCGCATTTACCCTACAACACAAAAGAATTGTGGAATAAGGGTGGGTCCTGATCATTTAGGGTTGGTTGGCATGCTGGAGTAGGTGGTAGTACGCCCAGGTTGAGGGAGAGTGCGGGTTTAGCGAGTTTATTGTTGAGAGCTAATCAAATAAACACTTAGATTTTGGTGGAAGTTTATGGTTGATTCACGAGAAGGAAGCTCATTTAATGCACTCAATTTTGTATAGTATTCATTCTCTCTTGATAGTTATTGGACACGGCTTTGATGATTCTTACTTAGGGTTAGGCATTACTCATTCACAACCTTTTTGAAATATAATTTTTGTGAACGTTATTTTGTATCGTTTTGTATGTTCTCTCTTTCTTTCTTTCTTTCATTGCTAAGGGACTAGCAATGTGTAGGTTGGGGGGTGTGATTAGTGCCTAAAAAGTGCTATTTTGAACCCTATTTATTATAGGTTTTGAGTGCTTTTTGTATACTAATCATTCTAATTAATCCGATTTGCACATTAAGGTCCCTACTATTTTAATGATCACATTTTGGCAAATTTTGGAGTTTTGCTACCTAATTATGCAGAAATTGTTGAGTCGATCAAACCACGAAGAATTCTAGTCAAACTCAACATTTCAAATCAAGATCGGAAAGGAAAGAAGAGCAAAATGTAAAGAAAAACACCACTGCAGGAAAAACATTCCTGCGAGCACTATTCCCAGCCCCTCATTCCTGCATGCTTTGTTCACTCCCGGCTGTTTTCTAACGATTTTGCGCTTTTGTTCTTTTATTTACAGTTTTGGTTTTCTCCTTTCTACCCTCGTTTATAATCACTTATGTTTGGATTGTATGGTTTTTCCTTGGTTTGTAAGGCATATAAGCCATTTGTATACCACTTTTGAGAGAATGGATTTTCTTTGTAAATAAAATTAGGGCTCGATTCTCCCAGTTTTCCACATTCTCTCATTTTCCTCACTGGCCTCGGCTGCAAACACTCCTCACGAGGATGACCTTCCGGAGGATGGTTGGCTAGGCCTCTTCCTCCCTTTAGAGGGTTGATGACTAGGGTTGGAGAATGCTTGCACGGTCCTCTGTTTTTAGCATATGGCCTGGTTGTTTTTAAGTTCTGCTTCTCACTTAGGTTAAAATCTCTTAAGCATGCTCTCTTTAATGTGTATTTGGCAAGCTTTTGGGTTCAATGGATCTTTCACTAGATCCATTGAGGCTTGGTCAGATTGTCTCTGCTATTTATCGTGGATTAGGGTTTTGAGATGTGTTTTCCTTTATTAGGGAACATTTATACCCATTTAAATGCTATGTTTCAAAAGGGAAAATCATAGGGTTTAGTTTTTAAAGCTAAATGAGATCCGGTTCGGGAAATGACTATATGTCATGTTCTAGCGAGAAAAAGACAGGACATGTTGGTTGCCACTATAAACCCTAACCCGATTAACGGGCTTGAGTTCTTTGCTTGTTTTATTATTACATTAGGTTTGCAAACCACCAAACCCACTTTGTTTTTATCACTGCCTTAAAAATCAAATTTAATTCACCATTTTTGGCTTCCTCAAATCATTTGTTTAAAGAAAACCCATCCTGTGTTCGACCACTGGTAGCTATACTGCGATGGCTTGACTCTGTGGTGGGAGGAAAGTAGGATATAAATATTGTTGATTCGGGATCACCTCTTTGGCATGCGAATCGTGGCGGGGTTCACGAAGGTTAATTAGGTGCCACGTGATGGCCAGGTTTACCCGAAGGTTTATTAGGTGCCACATGATGGCCAGGTTTACCCGGAGGTTTATTAGTAGCCACGTGATGGCCGGGTTTACTCGGAGGTTTATTAGTTGCCACGTGATGGCGGGTGCGCTGGAGGTTTATTGGTTGCCCGCGTGATGGTGGGTGTAACCCGCGAGTTTGTGCCCGCGATTGTAAGTGGTCTGGACTTACCGGCGGTTTATGATGGGTACATGAGTATGGTATCTTGTTGATTACGAATATGGTATAACTATTTTTAATACTTATGGTTATGGTGCATTTCATGATTGCTATTACATGGTGGCTATACGCCTTTATGATTGGCTTTATGTTGTATGCAGTTCGATTATAGTTTTCTTAATATTGTGTCATTAAATTGGTAGGCATGATTTACATATGTTGGACTTGGGGTAAAGTTGGGTTTTGTGAAATGTTTTTCTAAACGGGAACATTACAATGGGGTGGGCCCGTGAGGTTTTGAGAGACGAAATGTTTGAAAATAAAAACATTATTTTCTTATAATTATACCACTCACTAGGATTTATTATCACGTTTATTGTTTTTAATGTTCCCTAGGTCTGGGCGATTCGTAAAGCTTGTTTCGCGGATCCAGCACCGCTCTTCACACTTACGACTACGGTACTCTACTCGCATCCTCCGTTTGTTTTATTGGACTTATTTATCTCTAATTGTACCCCTAAATTCGCAATACTCTTAGAATGCTCTGATATTCGTATCGAACTTTTATGGGTTCGTATCTATACATGTAGTGGGTCTTTTATATATAATTGGGATATTAAATTAATGCATGTGTTTACTTCACTAGGAGGGATGCAGGGTGTGGGAGGGGCATCCGGTCGAGTCTTATCATAACCTCGCTAATCTTCTATCATTTAGGCGACTTACAGGAACTTGGTTTTGTTTTAACCTTTTCGTCTACTGGTGTGGTTGTGTAGGATTCTCGGGCCAGAGACCGGATCGTTGGGATCACTTGTAAGGTCAGAAGGTTGTTTGAGCTCGTCTTTCTTCATCTATCGTCCTCTCGTCTCTATGCTTCTATTGTCTCAGGACAGAGCACCTCTTCTCTTGCTTTATGGCATTCTCGCCTTAGTCATGCATCTATCTCTAGGGTTAAACAACTAGTTTCTCGGGGTTTGTTAGGTTCAGTTTCAAACAAGAGTTTTGATTATATGCCTTGTCAATTTGGCAAACAAACTGCTTTACCATTTAATAACAGTGTTTCTCATGCTCTCTCTCCTTTTGATCTTATTCATTCTAATGTATGGGGCCTTTCTCCCATTACTACTTTGAGTGGGTCACGTTTATTTTTGTAGATGATTTTTCCCGATATACTTGGATTTATCTCTTCAAAAATCGTTATGAACTTTATCAAATATACCGTGACTTTACCAAAATGATTGAAACACAAATTTCTAAACCTATCAAAGTTTGAGATCTGTGATGCCCGAGAATATAAAGCCTATGAATTTATTTCTATTCTACATAAATATGGTCTTGTTCCTTATTTCTCTTGTCACGGCCTTCTTAGCAGAATAGGGGGTTGAGTGCAAACCGTCATATTCTTGATGTTGTTTGTCTTCACTACTTCTTGCATTCTGCTTTCAGTTTTTGGGGAAAGGTGCTCTTCTTGCCGTTTACACCATCAATCGGTGTCCTTCTCCCATTGTTCAGAATCAAACTCCTTATGATCCGTTGTTTGGTTCTTCTCCCTCCTATGACTTGCTTAGAGTCTTTGGATCTGTCTGTTTTGTTCTTCTTTAAGATCATGAAAGAAACAAACTTCAGTCTCGTTCTCATTTGTGTTGTTTTCTTCGGTATGAAATTGGTAAAAAAGGTTATAGGTGTTATGATCCCATTAGTAAACGTCTTCGTGTTTCTTGGCATGTGGTCTTTTAGAGACTTAAAATGTTTTACCAGCTACTTCATGTTCCTGTTTCTATTCCCTCTGTCGATCCTCTCCTGACCTTTTCACGAGGAGTCTCCCATAATGTCTGAGCACCCCGACTTGATCTCTGAGTCTCCCTTATTTCTAATGTTCCTTCTCTCATGCATTGATGAGCTTCCCGCACCTATCATCGACGCCTTGTGATACTACCCCAATTGTAGATTTTAGGTCCTTGACTCCCATGCAATTAAGTGGATTCCCATCGATTCTTCTCTTCCTTCTCACTTCGTGACTTCCATTGATTTTCTGCTCTTGCCTCTCTCTAGGAACCTCAGACTTAGTGAGGCTTCTCTGACCCTTGTAAGTGACAAAGTATGAAAGAAGAGAGTTGGATGCATTGCATAGCGGAACATGGGATTTGGTTGATCTCCCTCTGGAAATCTGCTATCGAGTTGGCACTGTGTCGTATAAGGCTCTCCCTTGTTGCCAAGGGTTTACTCGAGAGTATGGGATTCATTATGAGAGACTTTTGCTCACATGGCTCGACTTTCTTGATCGGGACTCTTATTGAAGTTTATGCGGCTCGCAAATGGCCACTCTTCAGATGGATGTCAAAAAAATGATTTTCTTAATAGTGAACTCTTAGAGGAAGTTTATATGAAGCTTCCTCTTGGATTTACTCTCCCTCAGGGTTCCCTCACAGAGTATGTCGACTACGGCGGACACTTTATGGTCTTAAAACGAGCTCCTCGGGCATGGTTTGCAAAAGTTCCAGTTCAACTATCTATCAGCATGGTTTTTCAGGCAGTTCTTTTGATACAACTCTTTTTCTGAGACAGTCTGATCATGGTATTACTATTCTACTCTTGTATGTCGATGATATAGTTATTCTGAGTCATGATAATACGGGGTATTCGAGATTTAAAGCACTTTCTTGGTCGTCAATTTGAAATGAAGATCTTGGCATTAATTACTTTCTTAGTCTATAAGTTTCTTCTTACATGATGGTTGTATACACTCGGGTAATTATACTTCCGATCCTGATTTCTCGAACCAGTATCCTTTGATAAGCAGATAGTTGACACACATTGCGAGAGTATAACTATCGCCCCTCGAATTCTCATGATGGCGAATCAACATTGATGCTACTCTCTACGAACTGACTTGTTGGGAGTCTAAATCTATCTCAACATTACTAATACGATATTTCCTATCACGGTTCATGTAGTCAGTGGTTTATGATTTTCAGATATTCTCATTATCTTTGTTGTTCTCGGGATTAACTTGATATCTGAAAGACCTGCATGTTGATGGTTTTCATTTTCTTCCCATTCTTCATTAACTCTTGAGCGTATTTAGATGCAGATTAGTCGGAGTGATCCCACTTTGATTGTTCTACTATAGGATGTTATTTTCTTTTGAGTGATTCTCTTATCTCTTGAAGAGCGAAACAAGCGATCGTTGCTCGTTATGGCGAAGAGCGGAATATAGAGCACTAGCGGCTACTCTGGCCCAGACTTATTTGGTTACTACGGGATCTTGGTGTTGATTATTTACCTCCAGCTAATATTCAACTTTGTGATAATCGATGTGCTATTCGGTGCTCCTTAATGATGTCTTCCATGAGCGTACTAAACATATTGAGATTGATTGTCACTTCGTTCGTCAACATAGCCGGGGTACACTCACGCTGATCTGTTTCCTCTCGGGATCGGGTTAGTTGATATCTTACTTCAAACCCCTTCCTCACAAGAACTTTTGAGCTTGCTGGCTTCAAACTCGGAATGGTTTCTTTTAAGCCACCATGAGTTTGGGGATGTTAGATTATTATTTATAGGCGAGTTAGGTGTATAATACGACGATTATATGTTTTTAACGTATTTAGGTTTGTATAGCTTAAACATATAGGAACCTCATCTTATCGCAGTAATATTTACTTTTCCAATATACAAAGACTCAAGTCTTTCTTCACTAAGGATGACACATGATGTGAAACCATAGGTAGACCATGCGAGCTTTGTCTATTTAGAATTGATTCCAAAAAGTTGTGCTTGGTTTAGTGGAAAGAAAAAAAAATAGAAAATTAATTTTCTTATATTTTGTTTTTGATAAAAAATAAATCTCAAAAACTCAAATAAAAATAAAATTATTCAAAAACTTATATATTTTTAAATATGAGTTGAAATAAATAAAACAAGTTTTGTAATAGAAAATAAATATAATATAATTGATTGAAATTTATTTTATTTTCCTTCATTTTTATTCCTTCAGCTTAATATATCTTAATAAATACCAAAAGATGTAAAATTGGTTACCAAAAAAATCACATTTCCTTGTAATGGAAAAGAACCAAGCAAAGAAAAGTTGAAAGATAAAAATTCTAGGTATGTGCTTTTATTTAATTAGCATAAAAATGACTTATAAGAGGTTTAACTCAATCATAGAATATGATTTTCTCATATTTTTATTTTAAGGATTTGAAAATGTGGTTTTTCTAATATTTTAAAATTTTTTTTATTCTACAAAATTTTTTAAAACCCAACCATAAATCACGAAAAATTTAAAAAGCAAACATTCTAGTAATAAAAAAAGAAAATTACTTTCATAAAAAATAAAAAATAAAAAAATAAAATTTTTTTCTTATTTAAGTCTTGGAAGGATCTCTATCTGAATTAATTCAGGCCAGCGTACCCGTGTTGCGTTGTGGAAATGGGAAAGTCTGCATAATGTTGAGACGACTTGACAGTTGCCATGGAATAGTGCCTAACATATCTTTAATTTTTGTAACATAGCTACAAATGAAGACCCGTGAAAGACCCGTCAGTAACGATGTTGACCTATCCCCTCTATACGTCAAGAACTCTTTAAATATTAAGAAAGCTACATATGAAGTCAAATCATTTTAATAATGTTTAATTATGTGGGATTTTCCGAATTCATCGTTCTAATATAAATAAAACTGAAAGTTAATGATTATAATATGTTAGTTAGGACCATAATATCAATTCTTATAACTTTTTTTTTAAGGATCCAATTGTATGTATTCACAAAGCACTTTGTTATATCGTGTTGACAAAGGCCGTGAAGCTAATTGTTATTGTGAGAAAAGGGTAAGAATATAAGTCATATCAAGCTCTATTATAAAAGCAATGAAGGATGGAAAGGAATCCTAAACACATAAAGAGAAGAGGATATAACTCAAAAAACTATTCTACCCTTAAATGATAGTTAAAGAAACAAAAATAACCCATTTTTTATTCAACATCCCCTCAAACTCTTTTTGTCACAATACATAAGTGTATGATGAGAAGAAGTACATATATATGCAAGTAACCAAGGTAATTAAACAATATCTTTGGTAGTAGATGTTATAGCATGATAGTCTCAGTTGAAGATAAAGAAACAATTGATTTTTCTTACTCTTTCCAGAAATAAGATAATTGTCAAAGAGATACGAAAACCAGTAACAAACTTCCAATTAGTGGGATCATTGTCATAATCTACATTAGAGTATGCACACAACTTTAAAGAAGAGGTGGATGAAAATAGAAGAATCTAAAAAGTTGTATCTCGAAGATACCTCAAAATACAAAGAACGACTCCTAATAAACTTTAGTAGGTGAATCAATAAACTGACTAACAACACGAACAACATATGTGATGCCCCCGAATCCGGGGGTCTCGTTGACCACCGTCGACTGCGGAATCTTCGTGGGCGTCGGGTAACCCGACACCTTATGAAAATCGGGCGAGTCTCCTTTGTACGGGGAGCTCTACCTGAACCACAACACATCCCAATCACACCTTAACTTGTCCCAATAAATTTGTGATCACTCGGGTCCACATCTGATAAAAATGATAAGTAGCATCAGACCATATAATACTCCACTAAATTATCAACCAACTATATTACATGATTGAAGTTATCACATTCTCTTATCTGGCATGTAATAAAATTTACAAAATTCTAATACATGTTATCTGAAATCAATACCAAAGCCACAATCGGCTTTCTTCTAAAAACGTGACCTCTAGCGGCGCCGTCCTCTGATGCACTCCTTGTACTTGGAAATAGCGATCCCTCGGCGGGAGCAGGCAAAGCCTAGTAGTGATAATTTCCTATATGGGTTACTCCCCACCTAAGTGCACATGCCATGGCAAACAATCGTACTCAGTAAATACATGATCTCTTGAAGATGTCTACCTACCCGATCCATGTCTCGAGTCCTCACCGACTCCTCACACATGCCTAAGCCAAATGCGAGTAAAATCACATTTTTCAAAACAAAAGATTTTTGTTCCCGAAAACTTACTACCGAGTTTCGGTAAAATTTATTAGACAACCCTCGAAGCGAGTGCATTTGGATAAACACAAAACAATTCATGTGCCCCTCCGACGTGAATTGTTGGACAATCTCCCAAACACAATTCTCAGGAAAAATCTTAGCGAAATTCCTTTCTAAACATTTTTCGTTTTGTTTTCTTTCATGTCATGCACTCACACTAATATTACAAGGGGTGCCCGGTGCATATGGAATGCATTATGCAAATTCCAAAATATTCATGTTAATATATAAAACATGCTATGTACTAACATAATTAACTCATTATTCATGTTATTCATACAATAATAACACCAAAATTAGCTCATATGGGTTAATTTACAAACACAAGCAATTCATTTTGAATCACTTACAACACAAAAATCACACCAACAAAATCACGTGAACAGTGAAACCCTCGGGTTGGCACTGTTCACGACCACACAAATAGAGATTTTCTCCATTCGATTCAAAGCTTTTGAGATTGAAATTACGGCTAAATCAAGCCTCAGAATATCCCTAACCATTTACATGGCTCTTAGCCAAAAAGAGAATAATACAAGTAAGGAAAAGATCCTATCTCTTGGAGTTATTGAACTCCACAATTAGTGTTCGCGCGTAGCCTTGCCGTGTAGAAACGACTTTACTTGCGTAGCCGAACCGGCGGTCGAGCGTAGAAAATCTAAGAGAAGAGGCTCTCTCTCTAAAAACTCAACCTGCCCAGCTGGCTTTTTCCAGCCCCTGCACATTTTCTTCTTCAATTTGAAGAAGAAAACTATACATCTTTTGTCTTATTCATTTAATATTTTCATAATTCCCTCTATGTCCCTTCCTTTCATTATTTGACACATGGCTTAATCTAAGTATTCTTTCTATATCCTCTCACTAATCATACTAGCATGTAATCGTGGAGTACGTGTAGTGAGTGACTTTTTGTCACATCACATGTCTTTCACGAGCCATTTTACGGCACTCGACACTCGGTGCCTCGAAAAACGTGAAATTTCGACTGTCTCGGAATTCGACGAAATTCGACGTGGTGGCTAGATTTCGTGAGATGATTCCAACGATGAAGTCCGTTTCGTCATCCGAGATCTAGAAAAATTTCGGATTTTGATCGAAATTACCGTTTTATCCTTTTTCAGAAAGTTGGAATTTTCTCGGATCTTACAACATAAGTAATATCAAGATGAGTAATAGTAAAAGATAAATCAGAAGCACTCAATAAGTACGGTACAATGTAGGAACTAACAAAAGCACTCAATTAGAAGAAAGTACTTTACATTAACTTGCTTAATAAAGAAGTATCACTTGATCTTATTATCAATAAGTCTAGATCGCTCAGAATATCTATAACATATTTGGACAAAAAAAAGATAACCTCTGAAAAGAACATGCTACCTCAATTTTAAAAAATATTGTAGAGATCAACTCAAATCTTGAATTTCAAATTGTTAGCTAATTCAACCTTCAAAGCGAAATACCATCAACATTATCACCAGTAATAATCATGTGGTCAACATATAAAGAAAAAATGATACGACTTGCATCAGTACACTTAACAAATTAAGAAAGCAGAATCATAACTACTAGCAACAAATCCAGAAGAGATGCAAAATGAATTTCTCAAACCTAGTTGAGACCATATAATGCCTTCTTGACTTGAAAACATACCCGAATCATAGAAACATCAAAGGGGGCTCCATACCAAGCTTTTTCTTGAAGATCCCATTTAAGAAGGCATTTTAACATAAAGTGAGAAGATACACCATTATCCGAACTGAAGCTACTACAAGAAGATTACAAATAATAGTCATTTTACAATAGGAGAAAAGGTCCCTCATAATCCATATCGTACAATTGTGAATATCCTTTGGCAAGCAACTTAGTTTTACATCGCTCAATAGATTCATCAGAATAAATCTTGATCTTCTACATCCAACGACAACCAACAACACTCTTACCAGGAGGTAAAGGAACAAAACCCCAAGTATATGTCTCATGCAAAGCCTTAAGTTCCTCATCCATAGCTTTCTACCAACGTGGATCGAGAATTGTCTCTTTAGGAAGAAGGCTGGAAGAGAGACAATGAATAGAAGCTAAAAATAGTATTGATGAGAATAAGCAAAATTTGGTGACTTTGTGGACTTACAAATGTGTGTGGATCGCGATATATGTGGATCTACAATCTCGGGGAATGGAGCTTAGGAGACCATAGAAGAAGAGGGAGAATCAAGTGTCCTAGAGAACAAGTGTCTATGCACCAACGGAGACTATTAGCACAAACACATCGAGTATAATGTAAAAGAAAAAGGAGGAGGAACATGAGAAGGGGAATATGAAGTATTAAGAACCTAAGATGACAAACTATTAGAATCCTCAAAGAGATCCAAAGTATGAATAAGGTGGATCTAGTCAAGTCACTTAGAGTGAGATGGAATAGAAAAGCTATATGTTTAAGAAAACAACATGTGAAGACACATAAAGTTTATGAGTAGCTAAGATCAAGCTGCGATACCTTATAACCTTCACCATAACAATGAGAAAGTTCAATATGGCTTGGCAACCTAGCAGGAGGGGGGGGTGGGGGTGGGGGGATGCTATGTGAATTTGTTTTCTCAAAAACTTTTCGCACAACAACAATAAATCTTAAATTTAAATGTAACAACGATAAAGTAAAGAGATAAGGATAGAAAACAAAACACGAATTTATAGTAGGTTTAAACACCTTGCCCTCGTCCACTTCTCTTAAACCTTCAACCAGTGAGGGTTCTACTAATGGTAAGCTCCAACCCGAGCTTTTTTACACTTGGATTATGGCTCCGATGGGCACATTTTCAAGCTATACACACTTAAAGTTCCAAGCTCCAATTCCGAGCTTCTTTACATAGTTATGGCTCGATGGGCACTTTCAAGCTATACACATTTGAAGTTCTAAGCTCCAATCCCGAGCTTGTTTACACTTGGATTATGGCTCCAATGGGCACCTCTTCAAGCTATACACACTTGATGTTCTAAGCTCTAATCCTGAGCTTCTTTACACTTGGATTTTGGCTCCAATGGGCACTTTTCAATTTCTTCAAGCTATACACACTTAAAGCTTTCTCACTTAAGTACAATGTGACACTCTCTCTCAAGCTCTCAAGATATTTCAATTACAACTCAAGCTTTTGATCAACACAAAGGTGCACTCTACAATATGCTCATGTAATGAATGCACTCACAATCTTAGTTTGAGAATTGATTCACAAGAGAAATGATGGTTGAGATAATATTCAACAAGTGTCTTAGTTGTAGTGATCCCCACACTTTCTATTTATAGAGTGGGATTACTATAACATTTAAGCTACCAATCGTTCGACAGTTTCACTATTGTACTAATTAGTTTGTACCGCGGAATCTTTTCTGTTTTTATAGCCTTTCAATATTCTTGTTATCCAGCCAGATTGACCATTTCACCTGCAGTTGATCGGCCGTTTTATCATGTACATAGGTCATTATTTTCTAGCCATTGAAATATGAGTGTTGCACTAAATCGGTTAAGCCAGTTTCACCTGACTCGATCGGTCGTTTCCTCGCCCGGTCTTTGGATAAGCAAATTTGTATCCAAAGCCGATTGAGTCTCACCCGCCCGGTTCAACGGGTTAATTTGTTTCATCTAATCAATACCAGTAGATCAATTGTTTCCTTAAATTATACCCTGACAGATAGACCCGATTGGTCACCATTTACCCAATCGAGCATGCCCGATTAGGCCGGTTGAGGCAAACCCTTTAAATATTTCAGTGTGTGTTTTTCATTTCCAAACACTTCCTAAACCTTAGATGTTTGCATTGAAGCATATTTTAAGTTGTAAAGACTAAGGTTTTGTCTTAAACTCATGTTTTCAAGATTTGCAATTTGGATTTGGCGAGTTTGTGAGTGATGCATGATTAATGATGATATCCTAAAGTGCACTAATGCATTCACCTTACATAGATTCCTAAGCTATCAAAATCTTCACTTGGTGCTTGAGCTTGGAATCTTTGTTGCTAATCATCTTAGTTCTTTCATTTGAGTGAACTTCATTTCAAGTTCTTGATCAACCGTCATTGTCATCTTTAGCTTGCTATTATCTTCATTTGATGTGATCAACTAAACTATTACTCAACTCAATGTTAACCATTACTGTAATAACCTTGGTTTGTTTCATTAAAACCTCGACTAGAGTACCCTTGGGCCTATGACCAAGAAAGATACAAATAGTAGATTGAGAGGATAACACCATTACTTATACGTGTGGGCCGAAGAGCGAAGCAAGTGTAGCCAAAAAAGCTTCAAATAAAGAATAATCCTGGACCATACTCGTATAATTTTAGAAATGATAAATACGGGGAAATGTGAGAGGAAGGAATCGAATTAATCAAAGTTATAGCAGTAGAATAGCTTCACCCCGAACACTCTAAGACATAAGTAGATAATAAGAGGAGTCAGGCGGTTTCAACAATATGCCTATGTTTTCTTTTAGTAACACCATTTTTTTAAATTATTCGTACACGAAGTTTGTTAGATTATTTCCACAGGGCAAGCAACTCGAGAAATTTTTTAGAACCATATTCCCCACCTAAATCATACTTAAACATTGATAATAAATAGAATGTTAGGTTTTACAAGGTACGAAATTTTGTACTACCTCAAATGCAGCGCCCCAAAATCAAGAGTCCATTGACAAAAAAAAGTTAACAGCGGAAATACTGTGGATATCGTGTATCTCGATACCACAGTATCGATCCATCTCTAGGGATATGTTTATTTATAAAATTAACATTTATGTTATTTTAAAACATATTACGGTGAGTTTGATGCAACCTCATACAAGCGTATATTACAAATTTGGTTTGTCAATACTTTGCAAAAGGTTACAAAGCCACAATCCGACTTTCTTCCTGAGTTTAGCTCCTAATGAGAGTAGTCACGATGTTTGCTCTACACTTGAAATGTTATCCCATATAGGGTCAGCCACGCCTAATAGAGAAACTTCCTATAAAGGCTACTCCTTACCTAAGTGCACATGCAATGCTAGCACTCGTATTCATCAACCGTTTCAGAATATACGATTCTATTATGGAATTCTATATATAAATACAATGATGAGATGAGACTCAATCATGTACCATGCTTAGTCATTCACAAACTCCTATAACACACCACAATGCCCATGCGTGATAAAATACGTCATTGATGATTCACATCAATGATCATTTGACAAAATTTCATTTGTTTATAAACCAAAACCTTTTGGATGTCATATTCTAATATTTACTTTCTTTTACAAATTATGTGTCTTTGTGGGTAAGCAAATTTTAGGGGTCTCACCATAGGCATCGTACGCCTTCCTACACTTTCACGGGCTTTCACCATTTGACACATGACACCCCACCCCTTCCGGTGGGTGGCTGCGGCCCTCCGCAGAGAAATCCCGACCTTTACCTCTAGCGATCTGAAACTCTTATGAAGTGAAGCGGTATTGCTTGCTAAAGCCTCTTATAAAAATTTTCTTTTATTTTTATAAATTAGGATTTGAGTAAAAAATCTTAGCGTGAGGAAAAACGGCGACATGATGGTACGCATATAGAACTAATTCAAATCTGTATACATCAATTTACTCCCTAAATCAAATATGGCAACCAACATTCCCGACACATTCTCACAACTAACTATGCTTGCATACCTATGTCCCATTATATTTATACCAATTTATACTAAACTATGTACATACATATGTTCCATTATACATATTCAAAGTCTTTTCCTTACATAATATTCTTAATAACAGCACTTGTACAATGTCAGGACAAATCCTATTGTGCTCCAGCGTCTTGCGTACCTCTACCTGGAAAATAGTTTTTAAAACATGAAAATAATGAGCTAAACGAGCTCAGTGAGTGTATGCTTTTAAAAAAGGTTTTGCTTTTGAAAGCATCTCAAAATGTAAAACTCTCTTTTACAAATATTTTCCAAAAGCTTTACTTTGCTTTGCTTGCTTTAAAAGTTTCTAAAACTTTTCTTTGCTTGCTTGCTTTTATACTTGCTTGCTTTTAAAAGTTTAATAAAACTCTTATTGCTTGCTTGCTTAGAAGTTTATAAAACTTCTCATAATTTCTCTTGTTTGCTTGCTTTATCTTACTTGAAAAGTTTCTTAAAACCTTTCACAAACCTTTTGCTTTAAAAGTTTCTCAAAACTTCATAAAAGCAGGGCACAGGCTCAGTGCATGCTTTGAAAAAATAAAGCGGGAGCACAGGCTCCAGCGGATTTGTTTAAAATCCACGGGAGCTTAGGCTCATGGTCGTTTGAAATCTAAGCGGGAGCTTGGCTCAACCGTTTGCTTTAAAACTCACAGGCTTGCGACTGGCCGTGAACTAATGGTTGATTTTCAGCGTATCATGCTTATAAAACATCAACCCTTTGGAGGCTGTGCCTTCTTTGTACCTAGTAGACACGGGGCACATTACATGTCAGCCGTGCGGTGGAAGGACCTTTGTCCGCATCACCTTTTTCGATAAATATGGTGGAATTATTTTTAGTCGCCATCACCATAATTTGGATTAGGAGCTCATCACCTTATATACTCACATGCGTGCCCTGATCTCCTTTAAATGCATGATGTATGACCTAAGTTTGCCAACCAGGCAAAACTACAATGCATGTATGAGATCCTAACACCACCGTGCACGTACGGAATACCTCTGACCGGTTTGCTTGCTTAGAACTAGGGAAGACCTGTTTTCGCAAATATTCTTTTGCTTGCTTGCTTGCTTTTTGAAAAATGGTTTTACAATTTAAAGCCATTTGCTTGCTTGCTTTGAAAATGGTTTACAATTTAAAACCATTTGCTTGCTTGCTTGCTTGAAAAATGGTTTAATTATTCAAAACCATTTGCTTACATGTTGGCTTTTGGTGGGGTGTACCGGTACACCCCTATACATCATCTTAAATTACACCTTAGAAATTTTGCCCAGATTTGTTATTTTCCCACTTTTGATACCAATTCACTTCCTCCTGACTTCTATAATTCCTAACACCTCAAAATTATCATGAAATCTCCCTAAAACAACTCCACAACACTTGAATTGGTGCTATGGAACCTCAAACCTCAAAACCCTAGGTGAAAATCAAGAACTCAACCTAGGTCTGATTCTTTTTAAAAAACCACATAATTTGATGATTCCATAGTTTGGCTTTGATTGGGGTTTTTCCCACATGTAACAATTCAAAGGTTTGTGCTCTTTGCACAAAACCTAGACCAAAGGAGAATCTATTCTCCAAACTCAAAGTCTAGGAATCAAAATACACTTGATCCTAAGACAAGCATACCTTGATCTTCTTCTTACTCTCCCTCACTCCTTCTTAACTGCTTCTCTCCCTCTTCCTTGCTCTTCTTCTTCTTAGGAACCGTTGAATCCCCTAGCCAAAATATGAGACAAAATGAGTTTGGCTTTTGTCTCCCCTCTATTTATATACTAAACTTTGCCTAAATTGTAAATTTAGTCCTCATCATCTTTAATATTGCAATTGTAACTTATGTTATTTCTATTGAGGCCCATCTCTAATTTGACTTTTTCTTTTCATATCCTTTTTGCTTAATGAAAATTGTATCCTTATTGTCATACACCATCCCGGGTTCCATAATTTATCATTTCCTACATTAGTCTCCAAAATATTACAATGTGACCCTTGGTACTCTTATACACCCCTGCAATTATCATGTCTTGTACATTCTCTCAGAATGGGGGTGTTCTGAAATCCTCCCTCATAGGAACATTTCGTCACCGAGAAATGAATAAACTAAACTCAAAAGAAAGGAAAACTACCTCATCCGGAAAATAAGTGAAATAAGCATTAGGCGCATCTAGGCCTCTACGACTCCCAGTAAATTGCCTCCCTCTCTTGATTCTTCCCATAGGACTTTAACTAATGGAATCACTTTGCTTCTCAACACCTGTTCCTTGCGATCTACAATCTGCACAGGCGTCTCCTCATAAGTCAAATTCTCCTTTAAATGCATTGGTTGCTCTCTCAATACATGTGAAGGATCCAGGATATATTTCCTCAACATCGACACATGATATCATGAATCATGATAACTGCGGGGTAACCGATGCCAAGCTCTGGCCCCACTTTGCTCACAATCTCATAAGGTCCAATATATCTCGGACTAAGCTTGCCTCGTTTCCCAAATCTTAACACCTTTCCAAGGTGAAATCTTCAAAAGGAGCTTGGTCACCTATCTCAAGCGCAAATCTCTGACGGTTGTCCACATAACTTCTGTCTATCTTGCTATCTTTAGGTTATCGCGAACAACTTTCCTTTCTCTAGTGATTTGTACCGGTTCGAGGGCCTACTAGTCTTCTCTCACCAATCTCATCCCGGCCTGCTGAGTCCACCATTTCCATCTGATTGCCTCAAATGGAGCCATATCTACACTGGCCTGATAGCTATTGTTGTGGGGCAAACTCCATTAGTGCTAGTGGTATCCCAACTTCATGAATTCCATCACCTGGCTCTCAGCATATCCTCTAATGTAAGATAGTCCTCTACGACTAGCCATCCCAGATACGAGGATGAAATCTTTGACCACTAAAATGTAGCAGTACTATGTTGTTGCAAACTAGGCTAAAACACGGATGTGAACCCTAGGGTCTCGATCGACACTATCGGCTGAGACCCCATAGTCTCGCTATCTCATCTACATACAATTTGGCCAACTTTTCCAATGAATCTTCAACATTAAGCTGGTAGAAAATGGCGAGACTTAGTTCTTGATCAACTATTACCCATATCGCATCATGTTGCCTGCAGGTCGTGGAAGACACATCCTGAAATCCATGGAAATCTTCTCCCGTTTCCACATTGGAATAGGAGTAGCATGCTCCCGGGCCTTTGATGCTATGCCTTCACCTGCAGCGGAGTTAGGCACCTAGAAAGCAAACTCGCGATCTCTTTCTTAGTCCCATTCCACAGTAATGTTCTTTGATCTGTACATCTTAGTACTACTGGATCATGTCTGTGAATGGAATGTGTAACTACATAATTTCTCTCTCACTTGATTCGCTATATGAGGCACACATTCTTTGTCCTTTCCTTTATCCTTGCCATCATCTCTAATCTGAAACTCTTCTTTCTTTCCTTTTTCTATCTCTTCCTTGAGCTTAATCATCGTGGATCTATGGCCTTGCTAGGGCTGATCCGCTAGAAAGTGGTCTAACATGAGCTTGTGCTTTAACCAGGCTCCTGAATCCTCGACCTCAATATCACCCCTAAAGCTCTCGAGATCTACCAATAGTGGAAGATAACTGATCTCATGTGAGGCAGAACTCTGCGGTGCTACTCGAGGCATGCCCTTTCCTGACATTGGCTTTTCTGGATGGTACTTTCGATGAAATACGGAGTCGTAGTCGTAATCAACTCAAGCCATGTTCTTTGTGCAGGTTTAACTCTTTTGGGGTGAAAATATATTGGGAACTTTTATGAGGTTGTAAAGATCCTACAAAAGGAGCGCCATATAAATAATGTCTCATATTTTTAAGTGCAAACATTCTTCATTAGCTCTACGGTCGTGTGTAGGAATTAATTCTCACTCATGTTTCTTTGGCTGTCTAGAGGCATGTCTGATCACCCTATCATTCTGCATCAAACACAGCCAGGCCTTGCTTGGAAGCATCACTATAAACCCTGAAATCCATCTCATACATTTGGGTAAAGCTAGGCTGGGTGAAGTCAATCTATTCTTCAACTCTTTGAAACTCTTTTGTGGGCATCTACCCAATCATACTTAACATCTTTTCTTGTCGGCAGTCGGTGGGGCTCTTTATCTTGGAGAACCCTCAACAAACTTCTATAATACTGCTAAACGAGGAAGCTCCGACCTCGGCCATTCTTTAGTAGTTTCCAATTTACCCACTTTGCTTCTATTTTACGGGATCCACGCTCAACCCCCTCTACTGAAATCACATGACTGGAATGCCACCTGTCAGTAGCCGACATTTTACTCCTTGGCATATAATGTCTCTTTCTTGGGTGTAAACTGTCTCGATTTCGAGATTTTCCTCACCGAACTACCTTAATACCTTGGACCTCATCGATAAAAACTATGACGAACCTATCTAAATAAGCTAGAATCCTCGGTTCATCAAATCCATGTATTTAGGAGCATTAGCCAAACCAAGCTGGCATCACCAAAACTCACATTGCAGTAGCGTGTCCTGAATGCAGTCTTAGGTACATC